>CM062814.1:367049780-368249780 GCA_031772625.1 Pinus tabuliformis
CATAAATTCTTATTGTTATTACATTACTTTAAAAAATAATTTTGTATTTTTATTATAATTACATATTTAAATTAATTACGATTCCAATGCGTAAGGATTTTAAAATCGACAACAATTAGGATTTTCCCTCTTAACGTTGTAAATAGAGAAAATATTGCATCAATTACACACCCCAACATCTTGAGTGAACCATTATTCATTGTTCATACAAAATCCCAAGGAGATTAAATATAGCAACACCTTTCTACGAATGGTGATTTAATATTTAAGGAAGTTCGAGCAATATTGATTAACTTAGGACAAAAAAATTTCCTCACGACATACTACCAGTGATCTCTTTCTCTTTCCCAATGAAATTTATTTTATGCAATATATGAAGCCTCAATTCCAAGGGTGAATTGAGGCACCTTAAAGACAAGATCCATCAGGAGAAACCAAATATCATAGCCCTACAGGTGACTATGGTGTTGAAAGAGAAGCTTGAAGAAATAGGGCATCGATGTTGGCCTGGAGCAGGCTACATGGCGCTAGATTCAAAAGGCACAACTGAAGGGCTAGGTTTCCTTTGGGATTCCAGATCCATACAATTCATATGTTGGATCGCCTTTCCCCATCACCTCTCTCACCAATTTGAATGTATTGTCACAACTGCTCAAGTTTAGATAACAGGGTTTTACGGTCCAAAAATCCCTGGTGAAAATTACAACTTCCTTTCTAGTCTGCTAAAACTAAAAGGCATTCTGGCCACCGATAACTAGATTCTTGCTGGGGACATCAACATGATCAATGATGTAAGCCAAAATAAATGAGGAGGCATAAGACTCGAACCCCATTTCAAGTTCCTTTCAAGGAACAATCCAATATCTCAATACGACAGATATTCAATTCAACAATGACACCTTCACTTGGAACAACCACCGATAAGGTAAGCAACAAATTTACTTAAAGCTTGATCGTTTTGTTTTATTTGATACTCTTCCCCAACAAGATCTACATCTCCAAGCTTCCATCCTCCCATACCTTGGCTTCGAGGACTAGCCTATCTGACTAGAAATTGATCTTAGAATCGCTCCAAAGAATAGGCCCTTCCGTTTTGAATCCTTCTAGCTTGAAATAGCTGACTTCATCCAAAAAAGTGAAGGATGGTGGAAGGAGATCCCCGCATTTGGTTGAAGCATCATGGAGAACTTCTAGATTAAGCTCAAAGAGCTAAAGAAATGTATTAAATCTTGAAACAATTTTAACTTTGGCAACATCCACAAGGACAAAAAGGCACTGGAACAAGAAATGATTGATATCTAGCAAAAAATCATTCTTGATGGTAGGACAGTGGACCTGACATCCTAGGAGGGGTGGGTATTGCAGGCCATAGAACAATGATGGAAGCAGGAAGAAATTCTTTGGAAGAAAAAATATAGAGTCTAGTCGCTGAAGGAATCGGAGCAGAACATGAAGTTCTTCCATCTCATAATTCTCAAGCACAGAGAGGTGAAAAAATTATTCTCCCTCAATAGCCAAAATGGCCAATGGATAGTCCATCATGAATACATCACTAGTGAACTTATCAACCATTTTCATGCAATCCTTCAGTATCCCTACGATGAAAGATGGGAATCCATCTCAAATATCTGACAATGTATCCCCTAAATGTTTACCAAGGATAAAATCGAATCTTTGATGTTAAAAATATCATTCCTGGAAGTTGAAGAAGTGGTTCATAGCCTCCCCTCAAACAAGGCTTTGGGCCCACATAACGACACTTCAAAATTATATAAAGCATGTTGGCCCTTTCTGGCAAGGAAAATTTTAGGGGATAATATTCATAGTTGGGCTAATTTTACATGTTTTTTCTAAAAAAAAAGTTTCGCTAATTTCCTTTTTTTCTAAAAATTATCCCCCCAAATTTTATAGTATAAAATTGTTTTACCTTAAAATTTTCCATAATTTTACAAACACTATATAAAATCATTATAAATTTGAATATTTTTACAAAAGTATCTTCAAACATTTTATACTTTGGATGTTAGCAACTATTAAGATTCACCAAGGTTTCTAAACTTTAAAATAAATTTGTATCCTTAAAATTTTCCATGCTTTCTGGGCGTTGAGATCCATGCGCTCAATGAAGAAGCCTGCCATTTTTGCATAATTTTTTTTGTTCTAAAGGCCACGTTTCTAACGCTCATTCCAAAAAAGGGAGCAACGATGGATCCCAATGGTTATAGACCTATATCCATCTGCAATGTTATCTACAAGATTATATCAAGCATTATGGTCCCTCAGCTAAAACCTCTAATGAAACACATCATTAGCCCAAAGCAAACTAGATTCATAGAGGGTACACAAATAATGGATGACATCATCACTACACATGAAATGGTTCACTCTTTCAAATCCTCCAAATCCCTCGGTATTCTCATTAAACTATAGATGTCAAATCTTTTGATCGCATAAGTTGGAAGTATCTCCTTTCCATTCTTGATGCTTTCGTCTTCTCTCACTCTTGGATTTCCGAGACGAAATCCATGATCGAAACCCCTTTTTACTCTATCCTTATTAATGGTTCTCCCTCCCGAACGTTTAGACGCTTAAGAGGCCTAAGGCAAGGGGAGCCCCTATCCCCCTTCTTGTATACCATTACAGGTGAAATATTGGGAAGACTAATCAAACCTGCCTCCCTTAGTGGTCTCATTCAAGGGCTGAAAATTTCCCTGGTTCCCCCCCCCCCCATCTTTCCGACCAACAATTTGTTGAAGATAATATCCTCTTTGGCAAACCTACTCTTCGTGAATCCCAACACATTAACTCCATCCTTTAAACCTTTCAACCAGCCTTTGGCACAGTTGTCAATGGTGAAAAATATGACATTTTCTTCTTCAACACTAACAAGGGAGTCCACACACATCTAGCCAGAATCCTAGGATTTCGAGATGGTGCTCTGCCTAGCACTTACTTGGGGATCCCTCTGGTCCCTAATTCCCTGATAATTTCTTGTTGTAAATACCTTTTGGCGTGCCTGGAACGCAACCTATCTAGCTGGACCTTCCTCCTGAACTCTATGGGATGACTCACCCTACTAAAATATGTCCTGCAATCTCTCCCTGAGAGAATCTACAAGGACCCAGTGGCCATCTTCTGCAAATTACTATGGTTAGATGCTCAGATAGGCAAGAAATGGTCCCTAGTTTCCTGGCACAAGCTATGCAAGCCAAAAATTCATGGATATCTATGGTTGACATATCCCAAGACTTTATTGAAAGCGCTTGGTGCTAAGATTTGGTGGTGATGACTTGAAGGAGGACAAGAATTATGGAAAATGCTATGGGCTCACAAATGTGGTTAAAACTACATTCAAGATCCTCTGTCAGATCCTCAATCCTTACCATCTGGCTCTTCCATTTAAATCCTAACCAAGGAAAAAAAACAACTAATCCAAAAGCATGGATTTTGGGAGGTTCAGAATAGAGGGAGAGCAACTTTTTTGGAGGAAGCATGGATGCAACATCCAAAGTTGGTGCTTCAGGAAGATCTTCGGGAAATTTATGTGAGAGACCTATGGATTTCTTTCAACCGCCCGTGCAAGAGGAAGGAATGAAAAATGTCGGCTCATTGGCCCAACCATGATCCTCCCCTCCCCTGGGATGAGCTCTTATACTGTATTAAAAAATGTGGTATTTTGTCATCTCATGACCCTAACAAACTTCGATGGGGCTACCAATCTAGTGGTATGTTCTCTCTAAAGGAAGCCTACACTATTCTCTCTATCAGTGGCTTTCCCGACCCTGATCCTCTATGGAAACGAATCTGGTACTCAAAGTTTTGGCCTAAGGTCACATTCTTCCTCTCGTTGATCACACATGGAGAACTCCTAACTTAGGACAGGATCAACAATAAATCCTTTGAAGGTCCATCTCCCTGCCACCTCTGTATGACGGAAGAATAAATAACATATAATCTCTTGAACTCCTGCTCGGTGAAAATAGAGCTTTGGAAGCTTATAGAAAGTATTGTTGCTCAAGATCGATCAACAAACATCCTAAAGGAATCTCTTGAGCTATGGGAGTAGAACCCATTCCAAAATATAATAGTCAACAGAGCTTGGAACCTATTCCAAGGGTTCACTCTATGGAACCTGTGGAAAGCTAGGAATAAAGAATTATTCCACTCAGCTCCTATCCAAATAAACCATATTTGGTTAGCGACCAAGTGTAATATAAAAGAGACCATCCTTGTGCAATGTTGGGAAGATTATGATTGGAAGGTGAGTTAATGGGAGAAAAAAATACTTCAGGACCTTGATCTCTACCCCCATGCTTCCCCCCTGGCCCCACACAGACAGTAAGCTAGGCTCTCACCCTCAGCAGACAACTTCCTTCTTACTCCTCAAGGCTTTGTCAAACTAAATTTTGATGGAACATATAAAGGAAATAATGGCCCTGCTGGGATAAGGGGTCTTCTTCAGTATGTGGAGGGGAAAAATCTCAAAGTCTTTGCGGTAACTTGTAGCTTCTCCACCAACAATGTCACAGAATTCTTGTCCTTATAAAAGGGTCTCCATCTCGCATTAGCACTAGGTATCTCCCGCCTCCAAGTTTTAGGTGATTCACAGCTAGCCATCACCTTCATATATAAACTAATCAACAGTTCCCCTCTAGAGAAATTGATCAAGAGTTGGTGCATGGAATAAATCTGTGAACAATTTTAGGCCTATTTACCTTCCTTTGACTACATAATCACAGAAAACATTAGGCGGAAAGGAAACCACGCAGCTGACAAGTTAGCTAGCTCGGGTTGCGATCGCAACAATCAAGAACTTCTCTCTGACTAGTTTCCTCCTCATCGCTCATCGACAATGAACACACTTGACCACATCATCGATAGAGAAGAGGCTTACCCAATGGGGGTGTTGGAAAAATACCACCACCCATCATGGGATGGATGCCAAGTGTAAAAGGTACAAGGTAGGATTGAGTAGGGAAGCAAGCACTCCACCATGTCATAGTTATTATGTTTGTGTTTGCATGCATGAATGGTTATGTCTCTTCGATCTATATTCACTCTAACGCGATGAATCCATTACGCCTCTGGATATATCCCATCGGAGATCACTCCCACCAGTTTCCAAATGCTCTTTCTTGTGTTATATCTCTCTCCCTACTATCATCCTCCTCGACGTTTTCTCCATGGTGGTAGTCTATTCATTCTACCACAAGCGTGCCTAAATCATCACCCTCTCGCTCGTTCTAGTTTCCTAAGAATATTTCCTTCTTTGGGACTCTATGGTGGACACTTCTTCATTAGTTTTGTCTATTACCCTTCTTAATTTCCCTCTTCTCATGCGGATCTCTACCTTGGACGCTTTAGTGAAGTTTCTGGATTAACTGGTGCCAAATCTATGCTTTTCACCTTCACAATTTTGGGCATGCTAGAATCGTTGTTGTTCTAGCGGTGGTGACTCTAGGTTTATGATGTTGACAGTCTCTCAGAGTTCTTGCATTCTTTCTTTTGTTTACTAAGGATTTTTTTTTATCTCTCCCCTCACTACGTCCCTTCAATCTCATCTCGGACATCTTCTTCTTTATGTCCGACTCCCACCCCACGGGCTTTTATCCTCTCTGGCATGGCTTCGCTATTATTGGGTGGCAAGTTCAGGATAGTGAGGGTCTTGGCATTGGTTTCCATTTTCTCTCTAATCTGTTGCCAGTCTTAGTTGGTTTTGGGTGGTTGATATCCCTTCGGTGGGGAATTCAAGGTGGCAGGTCTCTTAGCATTTGTCGTGCTTTTCTCTTTCATCTACAGTTGGTCTCGGTTTATTCTGGGTGGTTGGTAGTATACCTGAAGGAGTCTCACCTCTCTAGTTTCGCAGGTCCATTTGGTGTTCCTAAATGAAGCCCTCTCCTTGTTCCTCGCTCTTAATTTCTACGATGAAGTTAGAAGGTGGTTCCCCTCCCTTCAGGTCCTAGGATGAGGCTATTGCTATTCAGGAAGGTAGCTCCAGGTGAGGGGCAAGAGGCTCTTGTCGCGGGGGTTGTGGCGGCCATGGGTCACAACTTATCCGTGGCCTCCAGAGTGAGCGGTGATCGATAAATGGTCTCGCAGCTTAGTCATGATGCAGGTGTGGGTGGTCCTGGGCATGGGCATCTATGGGGCTTAGCAACATGGGGCTACTCCCGCCAAATTCACTTTGGTTCCACAGGTAGGATGTCTTCTAGGAGGATAAGTACCTCCCAGAAAATTATTGAGCTCCTTCACTCAATTTTTGCTAGTTTGGACACCCATGATCAAGCTAATACATAGGAACACGAGGTTGTCATGGTGAAATTCAAGCAACTCCAGTATTTCTAGTGCCATGTTCATGAGAGGGTGGTCGTAGTTTCGCTCAGCCAGATCCTGCTAGATGAAAAGGTGGAAAAGATGGAAATCTGCCTCACTCACTTTGAGAACCATGGCAACAGCATGTATCATCAACCACCTTGTCGAGGTACTGGGTAAAACAACCCCACTTCCATCACATCTGACGACAAAATATGTTCACTGGTGTATTCCCAGTTTTGTTAGTTTTCTGGAATGTTAGACCTCTTAGCTAGGAATTTTTCCTTGTGTATGTTATATGGTCATCGCATTGGTCAAAAAACCTGATCGGGGTGAGACGACATGCTTTTTTATACCCATGTATATTCCTTATGATTAATAGAAATTTCGACTTACAAAAAAAAATGGTGCTTTAATATTTTCATTTATTTTATTTAGAGTTTCCATATAGTGAAAACAAATTTTTTTGAGCCAAATATATGGCTAAAGTTGGGCATAGTGCTAACATGACAGTAATAAACAAAAAATTATTCCATAACCAATTTTTCGCAAAGCAAGTCGAGGGTTAGGACTTCTCTCCTTTCTCCAAATTGTTTCACTGCCCATTGTCGACTCCATATTATGCAGGGCAATAGGTTGATATGTTCTATTATTTTATTTGAATAGTAATTTATTATTGACAACTACCCACAAAAAGTCGTGATAATATAATTATAATTATAATAATAACAAATATTGAATTTTTATAAATATGGATTTTACTGAAATGTTCACTAAATTTTATGCAATATTATGCATTCAATGGAATTAATTATAGCTTTATCACTTGATAAAATTTTGTGTGTAACTTTTCAAAACTTGTTGCAACTGAATGTGTATCGTGGAAATACATTGTTAATGAAGTATGTAACTCTCCCAATTTGTTTTTTTCGAACTACAACAAATTGATTCATTAATACTTGGTAGGATATTCATTCATAAACTTATCTAAAGATGTGATCAGTTTCAAAATATAAATAAAAAAATACAGACACATATCACGAGTGTACACCCTTTATAACTTAGGTTATTCCATGTGGACAATACTTGTGGGTCCCAAGGGAAACAAGTCAAGAGTCATGGTTTATTGGTGTGTGTTTTCGCTTAACGCACCTCAATTAATGTTGAGGTTAACTATAACCAACCCTGATTGCAGGTCCCACTAGAGCGGGTTGGGAGGTTAGTCCTGACTTGACGTCAGGAATCAGGTCTACTTCTCCTTCTTATTTTTTTTGTCCATGCACCTCTGATTGTCGACTAACTGATGGGCCCACATCATAAGGAAGGGAGGTCAGAGCTTTGTTGGCTAAAACTTAAACAAACAATTTGTAATGTAAAAATTACAAAACATTTTTTTTTAATTTCTTAATTATATTTATTTACATTTTGATTGGTTGAGAGCACTTTTCGTCTTATTTTACACTGATATTTTCACCTTCAAATTTTCTGTTTGGAGGGGTGTTGAGTTAATACACATTAGGGGAATTTTGAGGTCTAAAATGGGTCTCGTAAGGAAATTATAAAATAATAGTGGAAATAATAAAATAGCATTAGATTACATCATCAAATTTTAGAGGGAAAAAGGAAAAATTTACTTTTTCAACTCGTATTTTCAACTTATCTCCCTATGGGTTTGCTCAAATTTCAAGCGGGAACACTCGTTGGATGCATAATTTTATTCCTCATATGATTACCCATGTTGCATACTTTCAATGGAACCTGCTACATGAAAAATGAGAAATACATGAAAGAACGTGATTGCAATGAAGTTTTTCATGTATTTCTCATTTTTCATGTAGCAGGGTCCATCAAAAGTATGTGACATGGGTAATCCTTGGATGAGGAATTAAATTTTTCATCCAACGAGTAATCCCACTCGAAATTTGAGTAAAACCTTAGGGAGATAAGTTGAAAAAGTAGTTTTATTATTTTAATATTTTTTAATATTTTTACTTTTTTACCCCAAAATTGGTGAATCATCCCCCACAGTTGACATCATCATATTGAATCCTATTAGTTCTTATAAAGTTTATTTTCGTTGTACATTTTTCTTACCAGGCCCATTTTATACCTCAAAAGTTCTCTAATGTTGTACGATGAGCAGGGTGGAATGTTGTTGGATCATCGATTTGTAGTGATGTTGAAATAATACAACACATGATAAGGACCATGTATTATCATATTTATTATTTTGTAGATTTCTTGGGACATACGAGCACAAAAAAATGTAATATTTTATGACTATTTACGCAAATTTCTATATGGTGCGCATCCTTGTCCACGCCATGGTCGGGAGTTGGGGTTATCTTGCTTTACGTATTTTCAAACGAGAACGTGGTATGACCTCCAACTAGTCGAGGTCAAGGACCTACAACTATGGGTCCCACTGGAACATGTCGGGAGGTGGGGGTCGACATGGAATAGGGATTTAGGCCTCCTTATCCCTGTTTTCTTTTTTTCTCCATGCACCTCGAACTGTTGATTAACTATTATGCCCAAAATTTTAGGTCGGGAGGTTGTCTCTTTTTTCACCTTGTAGCTCTTCTTACAACCTGAATTTGCTTCAATCCTAGCTATGAGATTTGTTTAGTGATACTTTAGCAATGTAAGGACTAGCCACTCACTTCCCTTTCATTGAACACATTAAGTATATCAAATCTCCTTTTGTAGTAGTGGTAAGAGAAGTTCGACATATGATTATTTCTAAAATTTTTCATCTCCCGAGCTCCAATATCTCAACCCAACAATTCGTTCGACCCTTCACCCTAGACATAGCCCTGACTTGGTTTTGAGTCGGCGTCGAAAGTAGGAAAGCTATTTAAGTTTTTCGAAGTATCTTCGAGTGTTAAACTACCGACTTTTAGGACCTTCGTCTATGAATAAAACAATATTTTTTCTCGACTTGAGCACCTTTCATTATTTTTATATTATTTTTGTCTTTTTTCTAATAAAACAAGTCATTTGTTTGGTTTTGTTGTGGGTTTTAAATAGAGGTTTTCCTGACTATGATGTTGATCTCAGCTCATTTTTTTAAAAACAGTTGAGAGGTCTTTTCACGTTAATTTGAAATTCGTTGTCTGTCATATGAATTAAACAAATAGATGTACAAAACATTCAAAACTTTTTTTTCTTCTGGTTAAACCTCCCATTTCAATTGTTCTTTGATACCACAACTCGAAAAGCTGAACTTCAACCTGAATTACAACAATTCGCTCTATAACTTGCAAATTCTGCTAAGTGGTGATATTTCAAAAGGTTTCCTTTTATTCAATTAGACTAGTCTTACTAAAAATTATTAATGATTTGTTCTATTACCCATACATGGCAAAAAATAGTAAAAAAGAACAAATCCCTTGCCTCAAGGCAAGGAGTTTAATAGATTAAAGAAAGACAAAAAGAGGTGGAAGATCTAGAACTAGGAAGTTATAATATGAACTCAGCTTTGATTTCTGACACCACTTTCAAAATGCAAGACATAGGTATGATGAAATGGGAGGAAATTTATAATTTCTTTGAAAATAATAAATGCCTAAACTCAGAAAGTTCTAGCAAGGAGAAAAATGCACAGTATGAGGGAATTAGAAGCACATAATTTCACATGGTTTCTGATAGGGCTAAAATATTTCCTTATTATGACATGATACAATGGATTTTGGTTCACTTTGACATTCATAAACACAAAATTATAGATTCCAATATAAATGTGATAACATTCTGGAGGTCAGACACCATTTTAGCAATTTATAAGCTCAGTTCTCTTGAACGTTTCTTTACTTTTAAGTTTTTTGATAATTTCAACAACACTGTTTTTAAACAAAGTGGAAAAAATTATGATAAAATGATTGATGACTAGTTGCGGGAAGAGAATGAGGTCTTCAAACTCAAATCATCTAATGATTTCCCTGTTTTTATTTTCAAGGGGCCTTTAAGGTTCATCGTCAAAATGTTATTCTAATTATATAAGGAAAAGGACCCTGAGCAATGCAAAACTCAGTGGTTGTCATTGATTCAGAGTATCCACCATGACTCAAAATGTTTCAATTGGGCTGAGATTCTCTCTCAAAACTTGATAGATGCTTTGAAGTTAGAAATTTTATTCCCTCCAGGTTATGAACACATTTTTTTATGATTCTTATCTCCTGGACATTGTGATTTCCTTTTTCCCTTTTCCTCTCATGAAGTGGAATTATCCCACTGAGGATCAACTTCCCATTCAAAATTATGATTCAGTATTATGGGAAAGTAATTATAAATTTTAGTTTTATGACATTTGAAATTATATAATGATCCCTCTACATAAAGTCATCTTTGGCAGTGTTCCTCCAAGGATTACCCAAGAGTTGAAAGAGTTACCTAACCAAATAGGACACTGGTTCATTGAAGAGTTGTTTTCCTATATTATAATATATGGGAGTGAGGTTGGTCCGCATGTATTTCCAGGGTACACTCCTAAAATAATTTCTCTTAGAGAAGTAGCAAGTAAAACAACATTAAATGGTTAAGCACAAAAAACAAGTAAACTTGACAAGAATATTTGGCCAAATTTTCCAATTATGTTTCGAACAATAAAATTGAAGGACAAAGATCATACATTCAGGGAAGTTGAAGAACCAAACAATCTCTAGTCTCTCTCATTACCCCATTTTGATTATGACCCTGGTGGAACAATAAATGTTCATTATGAGGTTGTAAGCTATATAAAAACTTTTACTCATAAAAAACCTCCTTTCAATGATGTTTCCATAAACATTGATAGTTTTGATCAAGCAATTGAAAGAGGAAAAATAATGAGTGTTGAGGTTAGGGAAAAACCTCAGGAATTTATAGAAAACACTTACGAATATTTTCTTAAACCGAAATGTACCATGTCTTCTATTCCAATTGAATATTTCAAATCTCTTGAACGTATGAAAGTTAATTTTCTTCAACTTTTTTTATAACTAGTGTCCTCTCCTGAGAATTTTCAAAAAAGTCAAATTGAAAATATGCCTAATGTTTCTATTACTATCCAACAATCAACAATTTTAGAGGCTAGCAAAGATGTTAATGTTAAATAATTGCAACAAAAATGTCATAGCATTAAATAAAGCATGATAACAATAGAGGTTCAGTGCCAGAAACAAGAAACAAAGGAGCAAGTAAACAAGAAGAATGTCTTCCCCAAAGACATTATTGTCCTTGATCCTATCAAAGAAACCACCCAAGAAGACTTGTAGTCCAAAAAAGATTTTGAAAAAACTAAATAGATGGAGACTGATAAAAAGGAAATACAAGAAACCGTTTATTCAATGGTTTCAAAGAGTGTTGATAAAGATTCAAAGTTAATATAATAGCACACTAAAACAACAAACCTTTTAGTACTATTAACATCCCCAACAATTTCTGTGACTCCCATCTCCACAAAAATTCATCTAACTTCATTTCTTTTTAAGCATGTCACTGATATGGAACCAATATCTGAAACTGTTCCATATTTAGCTAGACATAATTTTAATACACAGAAAAAATATGTTGTAAGAACTGTTAAGAAGAGGAAACTTAACACTCTTGAAACAATGTTTGAGCATCGCTAGTAGCCAACTAGAGATGTGAGACAAAAAGATGAAGAAAATTCACATGCCCTTCGAGAATTTGTTAACAGTCACCAATATCATGTCAGTGAAATTGGAGTAGTTTATCAAAGTAAGTTGCAAAGAATTAAAGAATTAGAATTAAAAATCGAAAATAGTAAAGAATTCAGTGAAGAGCGTTAGCAAGCTCATTATGCAGCCTTAGATGGATGTTTTACTATTGAAATAGCCAAATTACAAATTCCATTTGAAATTAATTGAATGAATTAGAGCTCAAGAATTCCCAACATATTGAGCAAATGAGAAATGCACATGAACAAGAAAACTAGATATTGAAAGAAGAAGTTGAAAGTGAAATTGAAGTTGCGACGACAACACTAAAAGAATAGATTGAAAATGTAAAGTCTCAATTGAAACAGGATCATGATTCTAAATAGATTCTAAATGTATTCAAATATAAGGGAGTGTAGGTTACCCAAATACTGAAAAAAGATCAAGCTAGATTCTACAAAAAAATGGCTAAAATTTGTAGACTTTATCAAGAGATTGTGAATCTCAATGAAAGTATTTAATCTTTGGTTGAAGAATTTGAAAGTGTTAAATAAATATTTTCATCAATTTTGTAATGGGAAAAGTAATTACAACCTTAGCACATTCCTAAAACCACTAAGAAGGACAAGAGACTCGTGTATGCTTCATTAAATTGCAGAGAATTAGAAGCAAAGGAAATCCAAGTGTCGGCCAAGAAATCAATTGAAACTTGCATCAAGGTATGGAACATTGGGACAAAGTTCATTGAATAATTTGATATTCCTAGATCCAAACCAATAAGGGACACAGTTATGGGTTCTCTGTATCAACAACAAAAAATACTTACATAATAGAAGATCTGAGAAAGATGATTGAAACTGAAATTTGGATGCAGCAAACTTTCTAAAGGTTTCTACAATTTCCTTTTGAAGAGATCAACCTAATTTAAAATTTTGATATTAATTATAGTAAAAAGAAAAAGTTTATTAAAAATTTAGTGTTAATGTGCCAGGTCAAGATTATTCATTTCCATCTGATTCAATTTTCTGCAATTTGTCATATTTATACATATTGGGTAAGATTTACCCAAAAAAATGCTCTGCATCTGCTCACCATTGAATATAAGGAATCTAAAGACAAAGAGGAAGTTTGAAAGAGTTTCCCACTTCTTCTGGGAAATTATCCTGAGATAAGGAAAACATTTCATTTTTAGCATCAGCACTGAATAAAGAAAATATTGGAGATTTTGTGATTATTTTAGTATTTATATGGCCTCATACTTTGGTGTAAGAGGTGATGAGTTGTGGAACTAAAGACTTGCATTCTATAATCAATTTTTAAGGCTAAGCTTTTCTGAATACAAAATTCAACATTGAATATGTTTATGAGTTATGGGTATGATGTGTTGTCATCATTTTAATTAGTTAATAGATGCATATGGTATTCATTTTCTGAGAATATTTATATTCAACTCTGATTGAATCTTGTGATACTATGTTAACATTTCTTATGATATGTTGTAGTTTATTTTTACTGTCATACAAAAATTATGAATTATTTGTTGTTATGTTATTATTTTATGGAGAAATTTGAAATTAAAATAGTTTTCATTATACTTTTAGTTTAACAGCTTCTTCAGAAATATCTTGTTTGGCTAGATGGAACCAGATTCCAGTGATATTCAAACACACATAATATTTTCTCTTAAATACTATGTTTGAACGAAACCCTCATCCCACCACCTTCACTATTCTTTGATCCATAAAATTGAAATTACTATGCATCAACAACAGTTTGTATATCTTTTGCAAATAATAGTAAGTACAAACACATGCCACACATTTTCCCTACTTTTCATTTCAATTGAGATGGAATCCTCACTATTGAGGAGCGCATTAAACAATTTATAATCTCCATGAAACAAGTAGCAGTTTAACATGAAGATCAATTCTTTGTTGTATATGTCGCGGGCGTTGAGAGATCCTCTAAAAATGTTTGTCAAAATATATGAACGTAGGTCTATGCATAGTTTTTTCAATGCTAGATTATTCTAGGATTGTTGTTATCTACTCCTACTTCTTGTATTTAGTCTTAGGAATCTAAATCAATGGGTCATTTATAGGAACATGTACTGTTCTATGTTTTCCTTTTGCTTTAGACATATCTAGACAAATTCATTTGCATCTTAGATTAACTACTTTTCATTATTTAGTTTAGAAAGCCATCAATGGTTTACCCGACCATTTTTAGTAAAACCACAACCCAATAATGGCTACAACACTACATTTTGATTTTATTATATGTTTTCAGTAAGCGTAACACATGTTATTGGCCAAGCTCAGTTTGACCCATCAACTAAACACAAGCAAATATTTTCATTTAAGCAACTTAATCAACTCTAATGTTACATAGTAGAATTTAAAAATTGTTTAGCAAAGTGGAATATGTCAATTGAACCCACACACTTGAAATGTAGCACATTACTACCCAAATCATGTCATAGTTGGAAATAATTCATGGAACTATTTGTCATTTCTTGAGCAAAAATATGATTATGAATAACTTTATAGTGAATTTGATACAATACATAGGAATGAAAATGAACCTATGGGTAATTTACTTCAAAGGTTATGGAAATTTGTTGTAGGATTCCTAAAAGTAATAGAGCATCCACCCAATAAATTGTTGACTAGTTTTCATACCTTCTCTCTGGCCCTAAAGAAGAGGAGTTTCCCTTGGGAAATGAGAAGAATTTAATGCTGTGAAGATGATATTTCTCTTGACTTCTAAAATTTGCAATCGAAATGTTCACAATTGGTGTAGATTCAGGAGCTTCACAAATTATTATAGTGGTTCCATTGCTAGTTGGGATATTTTTGAAAAGCGATCTATCCAGAAGTTTGGTGAAGATAAAATAAAATAATTCTTAATTACGGAAATGTCAAATATTAAAATGAATTTTGCAGAACCAATAGAATATTTCAACTAAATATTCTATTCTATTCTTACGAAATATTGAAGACAAGGAGATGATGTGTTAACTAAGGTTTATACTACTTCCCTTCCGCCAAATCTAGTTGTTTCCACTATTGGAGCAGATAAAGCAATATCATCCTTAGATATGGAACACAATTTAAATGCCGAAAAAAAATTCTTAAAATAACATCCAAACAACTTTCTGGTTAGGGGAAAACCAAAACAATTGCCTAGAAAAAAACCTTTAACTAGTAAAACTAAAACATTATGTTTTATTTTATATATTAATTAAAATGTTATGTTTTAATTTATTTTAATAATATAGATAATTAATATACAAATTTAATTTTGTTGCTTTCCCAAATTTATCATAATAATTTTCAAATAATGGTTTTCTTTTTTGTAAACGGCCATTATTATTTTATAATTTCATAATAATAAATATAAAATACTTTTACAAATTATTCATTTTTTAAAAGGTATTCAGTCACACAATGCAACATCAAGGTCAAGTTCTATAGGTTGATTTCCTAGGAATGTATTAGTAGAGCTGACCCGAACTATGGCATCTTCACATTAGTTTCACTACCTCCATGAGATTGTATTAATTATTGAGATTATTGACACAAAATGATCCTTAGGAGGCCCAACTTTGTTTCTCACTGACTACTCTACTACGACCATGTCAATTTAATTTAACCAATGCATGTTTTAGATAGGAAATTGAGAAAGGTCACAAAATCTAGAGTTTTGAACAATGCGTTTAGTACATTTTTTTAAAGGAAAAACAGAGAAAAGTTTAAAAAATAATAGAATATCTTGTGTTTCAAATATCACTAGCTTAAATTTTAAAGATATTTTTAAATTTATATAATAATTGATATTTTTTACGATTAAAAACTTTATTATAGTTTAACAATTAGTTGATAGTATAAATAGTAATTATTGTTGTATAGAATGAAAATTCTAAATATACATTTTGATGGTGTTGGACCCGCCAACATTTAGGGGATCTCTCCAGTATGAAGTCTCAACTAGACTTCACATTGTTTGGTGTAGCAGTCCCATCTAGTATGATGGCCCATTTTGCATTTTCTTAGAGATTTTCCTTAGCTTTTGTTGTTTAGCACATGAGAGTGTTATGCTTGTAACTTCAAGAAAGCGAGGTGACTATGTCTGGTGAGTGCGTAATGTAAATTTGTGTTTAGGTCCTCTTACTGTAAGGCAGAGAGTAAAAGTGAGCCTCTAGATGTGAGGTATTAGTACCACCCAGGAAGAGACACACTCGAAACGACAGGGGCTTGTCCAGCATCCAGCGGAATAGTCCACAATGGATGCGTCAGTCATTAAAACCAAAGTGCAATGGAAAACATGTACACCATCCAACGAAGTATTCCACATGGATGAGATAGCAGTGATAAACAATACAACACATATTCAACAATGTAAGTAATAAAATAATTGAAGTAATTCAACTCTCTTATTACAGGTTAAGAAAACATACATTAGAAACGTTTAAGGAATAGTATTACAAACAGATACAAAAAATGCGTGAAAATGTGCTTTCCTAAGACAAGCTTCTGAATTAAGAAAAGGTTCCAAGCACATTTGTACACCATACATCACTAGCCCTGACAGTGGGACATTTGAGACACTCCGCACTCCTCAAAGAACATACTACAAACTCTCAAGGTTATTTGGGAGGAGCCAACATGAAAAGTCCTTTTCTCATACAATGAGGAAGTATATATAGCTAAGGGTGATGCTTGACCCTTGTGACTCTTGGAATTCCCTCATGACCATTCAACTTCCTATGACTTTTCAACTGGCATGACTCTTCAACTTCATATATGTGTCTCTTGGACTTTCACATTACATTACATTTGATTACAACAAGTATGGCCCATAGTAGTGATGTGGCCGAGACAACTCATGACACAACTCAACATGCCACTGATGACATGTACTAGATGACTGTGGTGTCCATGTTGAGTTTCTATGCTACTGATTGACAGATGTGCTCTCGGTGTGTTGTGCCTTCACCTCCACATGGAAAAGTGCTACGGGTTCTTCCATGGTCTTGGTATTTGCTTGATAGTTTAGAGACATGTATCCCTTTCACTTGTTGCTCCATGTGCTTGGTACCTTCGTTAAACTATGAGCAAGTCTTCTAGCATATTCTCCTTCTCCATCCCATTCGTCATCATGCCATGTTCCATCAATGTACCTGTTCCTGCAATTCACTCATCACGAGACAACATCAAATCCAAAAATCTGCTAGTTTAGGAAGATGCATTGTTTTCTGTTTCGGGTCCAGGTGACCAAGATGGAGAACAAGACACTAAAACTGTGTAAAGCACAGCTCCAGCTAGGATAAGAGGCTCCAAAGTACTGTCAAGAAAAATTGTGCAATCATGAATAATAGTGATAGATGTAAGGTGGAACCCAGCTAGACAGAGCTGCGTCATACCTAGGAGGGCGAGAAGGCAAGGTGTCCGGGGGAACTACTATACAGTTATGCACAAATTTCAGGGTGAGTACGGAGAAGGTCACTCGAGATCTGGCTGAGAATCTGCAAAATTTTCAGGAGGGAGACAATGCTAGGTAGTAAGGGACACTGGAAGAACATTCTGCTCAATTTTCCAAAGCAGGGCATGTTGGGTTGCACAGAGTTGTTAGTCATAACTGCGCATTTCTGAGAGGCAGTGTACTGAAGGAATTTGTTGCATAGTTTCCAGAAACAATGCAAAGCGGGGCAACAGTAGGTTTACCAGCGACATCTGCGCAATTTTCAGGGACAGTGTAGAGCAAGCCAGTAGGAGGCCTGACTCAGCATGACTGGACAATTTCTTTAGGCAGTGCAAAGCAGGCAGTTGGGTATGTATGTGCAATTATGGAGAGGAGTGCAGCCCCAGGTCATAGTGCAGTTTAGATTTATGGTTGACCAGAGCGAGGCTTGATAAATGATGTTGTGGGAGCCACAGAGTGGATCGGGCCTGGAGACAACTTCTACGCAATTCTAGGAGATGGACAGCTTGTTCTCTTCTAGGAATGTGCAATGCAGCTACACCAGAGGACAACCTCAAGCACTACACAATTTTGGGGAGAAGAGTAGGGTCACTGAGACCTCTGACTGTGTAGTGTAGCTTAGTTGGTTTCTGGTTGAAGGGATTTGTCTGATATCCAGATTTTTAGGAAAAATGGCTAAGTGTGAGAGCAAGTGAACTTGTGTAGAAGTGAGAGTTTGATTAGACACTTGGCATGAGTCAAGGATAGGACACCACAAACCAATAAGAAAAACATGTGCCCAGTGAAACTTTTTTGAGATTGAGAGAAACAATTATGACACTTGAGATAGACCTTTGAACGACTGTGACGACACTTATGTGATAGTTCTTACAACTTTGTGTGTGAGTACGACTAATGTTCATAGACTAAAGACAACTCATGCACACAAATATCAACCTTGAGAATTCCTAGAACAAGACCACAAGCTTGACAACAAAATCAACATGCCAAAAGACGATCATTGGTCGGACAAGAAAAGGTTGTAAAAGACTCTACAAGAGCTCATAGAATGAGGCTCTGTGTTTGGAACCATCACTGACAGAACACTTGGTGACACACTGGTTGAATACCATCTTCTCTCTTTTGGTTCATTTTCGGTGCAGGACCTTGGCCTTTCAGGGATATTGATTCATTGTGCAGGTTACTTCAACTTCCCCACTTACAACATGGATAAACATGGTTCACCTTGTACAAACTCATTCGAACATAGGAAAATATTCAGCAAGATCACAATGTTTGAAAATAGGAAGGGTAGTTCAGCTCACGAGCTTAAGATTTTTAGAGTATAAGTTTTCATCTTTGGTCTTGCTCTGCTGCTAGTAGGCGTGGATATTACCTTAGTGGAGTCATGCAGGAACAAAAGAATTGCTCTGTTGCCAGCGAGCCTGGTCAATACCCTGGTGGAGTTGCCTACTTCACCTCTCTGTGCAAGAAGAATTTCTCTTCTTTCACCTTATTATTTTTTGAAAGAGGACTGTGCATAGGCACTTATTTATTTTTCGGGCGCAAGAGGGATCCCAACTTATTGAGAGTAGAAGAGGTTGTTCCTTCAGAGAAGCATGTAAGACCTCTAATTTAGGTTTGTTCATTTATATTTTTCCCATTCTCCATTTCTACTAGTTGGATAAGCTTGAACACACAGAGCAAAATATTGAGTACATGTATGGGGTTTCCCAGTTTGGACACAGGTTCCTGGTTTTACCAGAGCTTCCCTAACAGATGAATCGTATTTTCCATCAAGACTTCATTGGCCAAAAGTTACAACCAAGCACAGAGAAGATGGAGATAGGATTGGCCAAGTGCTGCAGTGTCACAATACTCCTGATATTTAGCCACATACTTATTTAAAAGCCAAAACATAGTTCAGGACAACACTTACTTAAAAAAAAATGGAAAGACATCAAAACAAAGCAAAGCAAAATGAAGAAAATAGTAAAAAGAAAAACAAATGAATAGAAATAAGAATGCTATGTACATAGGGCAAGGCATGGCCCTAGGTCATTGGAAATAACATTTTAAATCTTGGCCATTGACAAGGAGATTGTCAATCCTCCCGTCAAGTGATTGTATTCGACAAGTGTGTTGGCCAAGTTTTTCATGAGCCGTGAAAGGACCAATCCACAGGGACTAGAACTTCATGTGTTTTCCTTTGTCCTCATGGGGTTTATCCCACTTCAAGGCCAAGTCACCCATAACGAAGTTGGTGTTCCCTACAAACTTTCTATCGAACCATCTCTTGATGTAGTTTTGGTGGAGTGAAATTTTTTCTTTTGCTTTCATCTGTTCTTCTTGTAACTTGTGTAATGTGTCCATCCTACGCTGAACCAGTAGACATGACTTGCCTTGGGATTCTTGAGATAAAAAGAGAGCAAGCAAGTAGATATTTGGTGGGAGGATGGCTTCTTTTCCATATACAAGGACGTATGGATATGTGTTTAGAGAGGGTTTAGGTGTAACTCGGTCAACCCAAAGAGCATTCACTAGAGTAGAATGCCAATTTCATTGTTCAGAGTATATGGTCTTTTTTATGATGCGAATGAGATTTTTGTTTATAGATTCGGCAAACCATTTCCCTGTGGTTAGTGGTTAGCTGAATGCTTAAGAACAATACCATATCTCAATGCAGAATCATAAAATTTCAATGAAGATAAGTAAGTTGCATTGTCAAAAAAAGTGATACATGAATGCCAAACCTCGAAATGGTGTTCTGCTAAAGAAAGATGATGACTTCTTGGTCTCTCACTTGTTTGACTAGAACTGCATTTATCCACCACGTGATGTTATCCATAGTGGTGAGGATGTAGTAGTGTTGCTTTGATGATTGTGGGAAAATTTCCCCAATGATGTTTAATCCCCACTGTTGGAATGTTTCATCCACTGCAACAGGCTAGAGTGGGGCAGCTGACCTTCGAGTTCTGTCAGTGCATCGCTGGCAGACTGAACACTTGCAAGCATAAGCATGTGCATATTTGAACAATGTGGGCTAGTAGAAACCGACTCTCATGAATTTATGTGTTGTTTTGTTACGCGAAAAGTGATGCCCATCTGGTCCATCATGCAGATCATGTAACTGTCTCTCTAAATCTTATTCTTCTAGACACCTGAGAAAAATGCCATTCTGGTGCTTTCTATAAAGCACTTCGTGCACCAACTGGTAAGATAAGGATTTCAGTTGGAGTGCCCTCTTCTGCTGCATAAAGAAGTGAGAGGGCATGGTGTTGTGCTCAAGGTATTGGCACACTTATTTGTACCAAGAGTTACTATGTGAAGTGGGTGGTTCTTGCTCTACATTGTACATGTAAATTTCTTACTCCCAACCGACATGATCTTCTTCTTCCTCTTGCGCGTGCACTACTCTTGTTGCAAGTCTGCAGAGACCATGACCCTTGACAATGTGAACTAGCTTAATATCAAGATCATACTCTTATAGTCCTGGCATCCAGTTCAAATGACTTTAACCCAACTCTTGTTGAAAAAGTACTGATCTGACTCCTAGGTGCGGGAAAAAGACTATGCAATGATTTTTCAGCAGGTAGGGTCTAAAATGTTTCACCACCTTGTATACAACATATGCTTGTTTTTCCACAACAATATAGTTGAGCTTGGGTCCCTGCAATATTCCACTCATGAAGGAGAAGGCATGTTTATTGTTGAGCTCGTCCTTTTGAGTGAGCACTGCAGCAAGTGAAGTGTTGAAAGGAAATGTGTAAAGCAAGAAATATTTGTTGAAATCTGGGTTTTACAGCGCAGGTGCTTCTCCTATTACTTGCTTGATATGGGCGAAAGCGTCTTTTTATGTCTTCATCTCCTATATAGGTTTAACAATATACACATAATCTGAGATGAAATTCTAGAGGAAGCTGATCTTTCCCAAGAAGGACTGCATGGATTTCCTATTTAAGAGATGAGGAATTTGCGTGATGATCCAAACTTGGCCTGAAAATGCCTTGATGCCACTCTTGGCAATGATGTGCCCAAGGAGATTCCCCTTAGACATAAAAAAATGCTCTTCTTGGGATTCAAGCATATCCCATATTTGTGACATCACTCAAAGTTCTTCTTGAGATGGCGTAGGTAGTCTAACTATTTTCTAGAAAAAATGTGTTACGTCATCAAGGTATACCACAATGCTCTGTCTGATGAGACCAGGGAAGGCGATGTCCATAGCGCACTAAATATTTGCGCATGTGTTTAACATCCTAAATGGAATTCCTCGATAAGAAAACTCACCCCACTTTCTATGGAATGTAGTTTTTAGTCTGTTACGTTCTACTACCAGAACCGGGTTACATCCCAAAAAACCATCTTGTAGAGAAAACATTTTGATCCATATACCATCTGCAATATGTGTTCCATAGATGACATAGGGTAATTGTCTTTGTCTGAGGTGTGATTCAGATTTCGAAAATCAACACATAGGAAGATCTCCCCTGACTTCTTTCTTATAGGAAGTAATTTTGAAACCCATATAGAATGACAAACTTTATAAATAATCTGAGCATCCAACAACTTAGTTAACTGTTTCTGAATAAGGGTCTCTATTAACAAATGTACTTTCTCGAGCTTCTGCTAGAACGGTTTGGCCCCTCCCTTGATTGGGATGATGTGTTGGATTATTAAAATATCATATGTTTTCAAGTCATCATATGTCCACACAAATACATTAAGGTACTGTTTAAACATGTGGACAAAGGCTTTCCACTCTTTCTGTGTGAAACATGTACCAAGATTCACAAACTTTGGATCTGTGTCTATTCCCAGATCAATCTATTCGTTCCTTAGTGTGGAACTATGTGTTTTAGTATTCCTGGGTCCCTTGAAGTGGTTCTGCAAGTCACATATCATCTCTAATGAAACCACACCATTGGGGATGTTGTTGCATTTAATGTCATCAATTGTGTCTTGCAGAGACTTCTCGTGCACATATTCATCTATCACTATGTCCTTGAATATGTCAGTGTTGCCCATGAAGTGTGGTATCTATTCATCATCATAAAAACATGTAAATTAGTGATGTTGTCATGGATAGATGTCTTATAAAAAATTTCAACAGAAAATCTATCCCTAAGCAGTGTCATCCTAGAAGCTACATTTTCCAAAACATCTGCAGCTGCATTACACATTCTTGGTACAGAGATGATATTGAATGATTGGAAGTTAGAGATAAGTCTCCAAACCTCTTCTTTGTAACTACTAAGATGAGGTGAAACACAATGTATTCTGTTACGTACCTGATGCACCACGATCTCTAAATAATCTACCACTTTCAGCACAACAATGTTGATGGTGATGACTTTCTGTAAGTCGCAAACTAGTGCTTCATATTTGGTAGTATTATCTGCACACTTGAACTCCAAGCAACTTGGGACTAAGTGTTTCCTTTTCCTTGGGTCTATCAAAACACACCTGGCTCCAGAGCCATTCTATGTTCTAGATCTGTCGAAATACAAGGTTCACCAATCATCTGTATAAGGACCACCTGTCGTGCTCGTACTACTAACACTACTACTACTACTATTACAATGTACTGTACAGGTTCCATTTCCTTCACTTGGGCAATGAAGGGGACCCAACTGTGTATCTGGTGGGGTGGGGTTCAGCTGTGCAAGATAACACCTGAGCTGCATTTCCAAAAAGAAATTGCAAAACAAAAGTTATGCGAAATCCAATGGTTCATTTTGACCATTCAAGGGAGTAATGTTACGTTTCATATATCTCTCCAAAAGCACCTGGATCTAGTTGTTTCTACACTTGTGCATAAGCCATAAGTGTGACCAACCTGTAGAAAAATATCCTTGCAACCTGCTGGACCAGTAAAACATGAACAATAAGCCATATGCTTCCAGGATGTCCACAATCACAATGGTAATGAACTGATAAGCTTGTCCATTAGATGATAAATGGATGATCACATATCGGTGTTCACTAATGCTTGGTACACATGTTCCGTCAAGTTGGTTGATTTGCACAGTTGTATTGCTCCATTGTGCATTGATCTGTTTAGTGATGGAGAGTGGCATGACATTGACTAATGCTCT
This sequence comes from Pinus tabuliformis, assembly GCA_031772625.1. Lineage (NCBI taxonomy): Eukaryota > Viridiplantae > Streptophyta > Pinopsida > Pinales > Pinaceae > Pinus > Pinus tabuliformis. The sequence continues at coordinate 367,073,314 of CM062814.1, forward strand.
AGAGTCAACCAAACAGTTGTGGAAAATGAAGTTGAATATTTCAAATGATAGCAAAAATGGTGGGCAAAGTGAGTTCACTCCCTCAATGTGAAGCGCGTTGAGCACAAATGCGAGAGATTCGGGAGACTTTCTTAGTCCCTTGCTGGAAGAGGCAACATTTTCTGTGGATGTTTGCCCGAGTGCGCACAAAAGAATATCTCGTTGACCCTTGAGCTTGGTTAACTCATAAAGGGAGATGTCCACACGAGTGTTTTTCATATATTCAACAATATTGTAATCCAGAGAGGGATGACTCACCAAGTTATCGAGGGGTAGACTTGTATTCGCATTTTCCGGTGGGTTGATTTTGTCTTTACTTCTCAAGGACGTACTTTTGGTTGTAGTTGTCTTCCTGGACGTGCCTTATGTTTTCTGTATCAATATGACTGGTGGATCCACTGTTCTAAGCATATGTTGTCTCATCTTTTCTCTCAGTATCTCAAAAACAGTGGGGGCCCCTTGAATCCACAAATTATATTGAATGTTTGGCTCTGGGGCTAGACAGTCATTCACAGGCTCTTTCTCGATGGTTGTCTTCTGTGTAGTGTTAAGACATTGATACCTGTTGATAACATGCCTAGAAATTGGAGATTTTTCAGAAGTGGAAACTTCCTCTTCATGTTCATCCTCAAGCTCAACCTACTCACTAGCTTTAAAATGATCTTTCAACCTTGTGGCCATGGTGCTCATCACTCGGTTCCATTCTGGACAAGTCTTTTCTAAATGTCAACCTTCATGGACTGTCCAAAAGTGATCTGTCGTAATCTCAACTGTGTGGAGCACAATTTTGGAGCACTCGTCAAATTTAGCCAGGTGGCTAATGCTGTTGCGTGATGTCACATTCTTCTTCTGTGTGAATCTGGGAGGCCTACTACTCAAAACTGTCTCGGCCGTTCGTTGCTTCAGTTCAGACATTTTGATTGTCAAGGGATTGACAAGACAAGTAAGGTTCTCACTTTCACTTTCTTCCTTTTCCTTTACCTTACTCTTAATAGTTTGAGACCTCCTGCCCATGTCTTTGGAGTCCTTAGTTGGTTCGTCATCTACAATGATTCCAATAGCGTGCATGTCTTTCTCTACATCAATTGCCTAATGGCAATTTTCCAAAAGTGTTGGTTTCACAACTCGCTTGACGAATTGCACAATGTTGGTCGGCGGTGCGGACGTGTAGTAGTCAACTGTGATAGAGTCGTGAGGTTTGGTGTCTCTAGTGAACTTGTTCAAGATACGGTTAAATCTCTAGTTAAAATATTTCACCTTTTTTCTGCGCCATCTTCATACTACCCAACTCGTTCAATAACATGGCGGGGTTTTTGTCGTCAGCAAGCTTCTCAAGGAAAATTCTCTTGCACATCCCCCAATTCTAAATTTAGTTGATAGGAAGGCTATGGTACCATACAACTACTCTCACATCTAAGGTACATGGAAACAATCTACATGCAATACCGTCATAGCATACCTTGAGTGTCTATATATGTAGGTAGAATGTTTCTAGATGGTCTTTTGCCTTCAATGTTCTGTCAGGGTCATACTTTGTTAACAACTTCTCTACGTGTCTTGGCATCTTGCAAAAGAAACCTGGGAGCGGAAATGTGCCCTGTGTCATCCATATCATATTTTGATAAGCCATATTATCCTATTCTTTGTCCTCCTCCTCTTCTTATGAATATGTTGGTTCATCTCTATCTCCGCCTCCTCCATTGGCTTCCCCTCCGCTGCCTCTACTAAAACCTAAGCCCAAGAGTAAGTTGTTACCTTATTCTTCTTCTAGGAAAACGAGAGGTTTGTCTTCATTCTCAACAACTTCTTCCATCTCTTCAAGAGTGGCAAGGATTACTTCTTCAAAAGACAAGAATACCACTCATGTGGGTGTAATCTTTTTCTTCCTTTGTGAAGAGGGAAGACAGTGTACTCTTGGAATCAGTCAAACATCTTTAGCAAACTAACGGGTGATGGGACAGAAAACAAAGATGTGATGATATGAAATTTCCTATTTGGGTCTGGGAGGTGAGGAGTAACCAACTTTAGAGTTATGCATGGGAGAGAGGGATTTCATGTCACTGCCACGACCAGATGATAGATAAGTGGGGTTGAGAGGACATTTAGCCATAAACTACTAGCCACTCTCCTTCTAGCACCAGAAATGTTGACTATGTTGGCCCCGTATACATTATGGGGATCTCTCTGGTATGAAGTCCCAACTAAACCTCACAATGTTTGGTGTAGGAGTCCCATTCAGTATGATGGCCCATTTTCCACTTTCTTAGAGATTTTCCTTAGCTCTTATTATTCAGCATGTGAGAGTGTTATGCTTGTAACTTCAAGAAAGCGAGGTGAGTATTCCTGGTGAGTGTGGAATGTAAATTTGTGTCTGGGTCCTCTTAATTTAAGGGAGAGGGTAAGACTGAGCCTCTAGATGAGAGGTAGTAGTACCACCCAGGGAGAGACACACGCCAAACAACAAGGGTTTGTCCAGCATCCAATAGAATAGTCCACAGCAAATGCGGTAATCGTTAAAACCAAAGTGCAAGGGAAACCATGTACACTACCCAACAAAGTAGTACACATGGGGGTGATGGTCATTATAACCAAAGAAAACAAGAATAGTCTGTCTAATGTTTGGCGGAGTAGTCGACATGGACAAGATAGTAGTGATAAACAATACAACACATCTTCAACAATGTAGGTACTAAAATAACTGAAGTAGTTCAAATATCTTAGTACAAGTTAAGAAAACATTCATTACAAACGTTTAAAGAATAGTCTTACAAACTGATACAAAACATGCATGAAAAATGCTGGCCTGAGATAGGCTTTTGAGTTAAGAAAAGGTTCCAAGACACATCTATACACCATACATTGCTAGCCCCAGTAGTGGGACATTGGAGCCACTCCTCACTCCTCAAAGAACAAACTACAGACTCTCAAGGCTATGTGGGAGGAGCCAAGGTGAAAATTCCTTTGCTCATATAATGAGGGTGTATACATAGCCAAGGGTGATGCTTGACCCTTGTGACTCTTGGACTTCCCTCATGACCATTCAACTTCCTATGAATTTTCAACTGAAGCAACTCTTCAACTTCATATGTTCGTCTCTTGGACTTTCACATTACATTACATGTGATTACAACAAGTATGGCCCATAGTAGTGATGTGGCTGATAAAAATCATGACACAACTCGACATGACACTGCTAACATGTACTAGCTGACTGTGGTGCCCATGTTGAGATGATATCCTCCTGAGTGATGGATGTGCTCTTGGTGTGTTGTGTCTTCACGTCTGCATGGAAAAGTGTTTCAGCATCTTCGATGGTCTTGTTCTTTGCTTGATGGTTTAAAAACATGTATCCTTTTCGCTTTCTCCTCTATGTGATTGGTACCTTCGTTCAGCTGCGAGCAAGTCTTCTAGCATGCGCTCCTTCTTCACCGCATTCATCGTCGTGCCATGTTCCATTAATGTACTTGTTCTTTCAATTTTCTCATAATGGGACGAAATGAAATAAAAAATTATCCTAGTCTAGCATGATGCATTGCTTTCAATTTTCAGTCCAGGTGACTAGGGGAAAGGATAAGACACTAAAAATTCATAGAGCATAGCTCAAACTGGGATGAGAGGCTCTGGATTATTATCGAGAAAATTGCATAGAGGGAACTGGGAAGAAAAATTGCCCAATCAGGAACAACAGTGATAGATGTAAGGTGGAACCCAGTGAGACAAAACTCCATAATTCCTGGGAGGAAGACAAGGTAGGATGTCCGAGGCTACTACTAGATAGTTCTGTGTAAATTTCAGGGGGAGGATTGAGCAGGTCACTTTGGGTCTAGCTGCGAACTTGCGCCATTTTTAGGAGGGAGACTAATTTGGGCAACAAGGGACACTGGAAGGAAATTTTGCGCAATTTTCCAAAGTAGGGCATGTCAGGCTGTGGGGAGCTTCTGGTCATAACTGCGCATTTTTGAGAGACAGTGCAGGACAGGCAGTTGCTGCATAGTTTCTAGAAATATGGAAAAGCAGCGAAGTAGCAGGTGTACAAGCCATATCTGCACAATTTTTATGGACAGTGCAGAGCAAGCTAGCAGGACGCGTGACTTAACATGACTGCACAATTTCTGCAGGCAGTGCAGGGTAGGAATTTGGGTATGCTTGCGCAATTCTAGAGAGGAGTGCAGATTTCTGGTTGACAAGAGGGAGGCTTCATAACTGATGTTGCAAGAAGCATAGAGTGGATTGGGACCTGAGACAACTTCTACGCAATTCTAGGAGACAGAAATCCTACTCACTTCCAGGATTGCGCAGTACAGTTGCCCTGGAGGAAAACCTCAAGAACTGTGCAATTCTAGGCAGCAGAGCAGGGTCATTGAGAGCTAAGACTATGTTGTGTAGCTTAGTCGAGCTTCAGTTGAAGGGGTTTGTCTGGTCGACAAATTTTCATGAAAAATGGATAAGCTCGAGAGCAAGTGAACTTGTGTAGCTGTGACATTTTGATCAGACACTTAGCATGACTCGATGATAGGACACCACAAACCAACAAGACAAACATGTTCTTAGTGAGACTGTCTTGAGGTTAAGAGTAATAAGTGCGACACTTGAGGAAGACCTTGGAAAAAATGTGATGACACTTGCATGACAATGCTTACAACTTTGTGTGTGAGTATGAACAATGTTCATAGAGTGAAGATAACTCATGCACACAAAGATCAACCTTCAAAATTTATAAAGCAAGACGCAAGCATGAAAAAGAAATCAACATGTCAAAAGGTGACCGTTGGTGAGACAAGAAAAGGGTGTAAAAGACTCTACAAGAGCTCATGGAATGAGCCTGGTTGTTTGCAACCATCAGTGGAAAATCCAAGCAAGGCTCTGAAATTTGGATGCAGGCCAAAATTTTGGAGGGTGTTGCATCCACTACAACAATAACTTAATTATTAATAGATCACATAAATAGTAATTATTACTTATTATTGGTAAATATGTTTATAAATTTGAAGAGGTAGCTAACAACATGTTTCCATGACTCTACTTAAGCATTGTATACCAAAATCCCTTTGACATTTGGTGTTGTTGTTAGATAGGAGAAGGAATGAAAAACAAACGTCATGGTGCACAAGTATATGGTTTGAGGTGTTTGCAAGGAGCCTGAAGCCATTATAACTAACATTTCTGCTTTCCAACTTGGACAATTTTATGACTCTGCAAGATACTTGGTTTTACCAAATTAAATACAAGTATGGAAATTTTTCAATCCAACAACATAATAATTTCACATTATGATTGTTTTACTTCAAAAAAAAAAATACTTTGTAAAATTCTTTTGTCAAAAAAATATTAGCTATGAAGCAACGAACTTTAAAAGATATCATTAACTAAAGGTTAATACAATCAAACTCAATACTTTATGCACATAAAATTTAAAACTAACACTTATACCTTGCCCATTATTATGATTACATCCCTTGGTATCACCCCCAATGAATGATTTTTTTTTGTAACTATATTTATGCTAAGAAAGAGTATCTATAATGTAGCATATGTTCAATTGTGACAATTAATTCATACCTTTCAAAGTTCAATAATTAATTTAAGCGACAAGGAATGCTAGCCATGCTACGTTGTTTATTAACGACTTGAAAAAATAATTTATTGTAGTTTGTTCACATATTATAAAAAAGGTTTGGATGGTCATGGAAAGAAAAGTAATCGTTTGAAAATTTTTCATAGATGACAAATGGAGAGTTCTTCTCAAGGGAAAATTCCTTCTAGACATAAATCCACCACTGAAGAAACCATAGTGTAAGCACATTTTTGGACACTTTAGGGTGATGAAATTTAAGGGCATCATGTCATGGGATTCCTACAGTTGGTGCTTCTCTTGACACACCTCAAGTATTTTCACCTGTTGTCAAGGTCAATTTTGTGTGAGAACGACGACTTCTACGATTCGGCATTCGTATTGAATGGGCTCTAGAGTTTGCGCTTTCCAAAAAAATTTCCATAGGTGAGAGCATGTCTGATGCTCACAAAAATGTTTGATAAATTGTATGAACAAGATGAACGCTCATGGACCATGATGATTTTAGTTTATTTTTGTAGTGTAGATAGAGCATGTGATGTGTTTTTTAAGCATCAACAATATGTGGTGTCTTTAACTGTGATGACCTCATCCTATACCTAGAATGGGCAGGAAGAACAAGGCGTCACAAATTTTCTCTTCGTGCACCAATTCAATAGCCTTAGAAAGAGGCATGTTAGTAGAGACCACTCTTATAAGCATGTATGCTAAAGGTGGGGGGAAAGCAAGATAACATGTAATATATTTGACATAATGACTCAATGGGACATAGTAACTTCGTATTTGTATAGAACATCTACTCCTACTCTTGGCCCACATTTCTTGCATCCAGTGGAGGGCCTAAAGAAACCAAATCTACATTTATATCTAGTAAAGAAAGGAATAACAACTATAAAATTCTTACAATCCCAATATTTTTTAGGCCTTTTACTGGAATGATTTTCTACATCAAGGTGAAAGTAGTTGATTCAATATCTATGATCACTACCAAACTTCAAGAATATACAAGAATCATTGTTGTTTTTTATTGTTTCTTCACAAAGAAAGGAAAATTAAGGAGGATATTTTAATAAATTATTATGACATCACCATGCAAGTTTGATTCTCTCGCATACAAGCTTAATTGGGGGTGTCAGGGGCAAGGGGATCCTTCTACTTCTAAGCCCATGTCTTTCAAGGATGCCCTCAAGAAAAGACCCAAGTCTCTGACACACAAGGATCTCTTCGGTAAAAAATTTGTAGTAGATCAATATTTGCACACCCATTCTCTTGAAGTGGAAAATGCTACTACTAACAAAAGCATGGCAGATTATCTAAAGCAATTATTTTCCATTTTAACAGATTTTGGCCCTCCACATCTACTATCCAAAAATTGATATACTAAAAATATTCTTAGAATATAGAGTTGATATTATGCTCAAAAGGATTTTTTGTGGTATCCTTAAAAAATTTAGAGGACATGCATAAGGTTTCTGACCAAAATCCTTGGTTTTCGGGACAATTCATTTTATCAATGCAACTATGGTTACTTGATTTCAACCCTCTTAGGCTCTTACCATGAAGTCTCTCACTGTGTTAGTATGTGTAAGAATGCCTAACTTATACATCCATTTAATCGAACCTAAAATCTTAGAAGGTGTGGGAGATTTAATAAGCAACTTCATCAAAATAGACAATGAAATTATTTCAAAAGGAATTCTCACATATGTTCACATATGTTTTGAAGTGGACCTTAGTCAAAGGTTACCGAGAAAAACCCCATTCAAGTGGATGGGTAAGGTGTTTTCATAACCGTTGGACTATGAAAACATTGCTTTCTGATGTAGGGCTTGTCAATAGGCTAGCCACCTACATAATGCATGTACCTTTTAAAAATGGGTTTCCTCCCTTAATATTCTACGAAAAGCAGTTGTGGATGGCAGGATCTAAACGAAGTAAATAGTAGTTAATGTTGGCATACCATTAAGATAAAATGAAAAATATCTCACCCAATGATAAACTCTTCTCTTGGTCTAGAAGTTCATGAATGATATATCTATAATTAGATTCAGGATCAACCAAAATGGTAACAACTTGATCATAAAGCTTACCTTCCATATCGATAATGGACACTTGATGATCAACCTACTTGTTATCCAGTTCTGCATAAATCCGAGGAATACTCTACCCCACATCCCCAATTATTTGTGCCTCCTGAGCACTATAAATTTGTGGTTTTCCACCACGTTGCAATGGACATTCACTTAGGCGATGCTCTTACCACAAGTGCAACACCTCAAATGTTTCCTGCCATTATCCTAATTCTGCTTCTTAGGCTTGAATCCATGTCCCCTAACAATTACATTGAACTTCTTATAAGGTGTTACGTTCTCCTTGTCACCTACATCATGAGGTTTTCCTCACTCTTAACTTACTTTCCTTTAGTTTTCTCATTACCTTTCCAATCCCGCTTAGGCTCAGACTTGCATTTACGCTGCTCATAACCATGCTTCGGCTTCTTGATAACTTCCTCCAATGACTAAGGCTCATCATACTCAATCTGTTCTTTAAATGCTAAAGGAAGTCTACTAGTGAACCTTTGGATCTTTATCTTCTCATCCTTGAGGTAGGGAACATGGCTTAACAATCCCAAAAAATTATTTGTGTACTCTTCACTTATCATGGAACCCATCTTGGGCTCATAGAATTCCTTAGCCTTTTTGTCATAATATCTCTCAGACAAGTACACCTTATATATAATTTTTTATACATTAACATTATAAGTACATTTTATTTTAAAAGATTTTGACATTATAATAATATAATCCAATCCCTTTATACAAACTTAACCACAAAGCAACTTTTAATAATTATATATTCTTTATCGTTTTTAGTTAACTTATAAATAAATTAACACCCATTTTAAAAAGTAAATACCAAATCTATCATAGCATAACTAAATACCACATTTGATGCAAAAAATCAGTGTTCTTAATACTCTTTCAACCTGTCCTTTAAGAATATCTAATGAGAAGCACCTAGAGGAGGAAAAATCTCATCTTCTAAAAGTTTTTGAAAATAATGGCTATAGTAGAACTCAAGGCCTCGAGGTTTTTCAAAGAACTCGTAAAGAATATAAGGTTAAGCCTTCTCGTGATGATCCTATCTCTAAGGTGCATCTCTTGTTTATCTAAGGGACCACTGACAAGATTGCTCATATTCTTAAAAAGAATAAAGTTTCTTCTTCATTCAAACCTCTCAATACCATTAGAAATTCTCTTAGATTTTAAGGACCCTATAGACCCTAAAGACATAAAAGGGGCCTACTCGATCCCATGTTCTAGTGGGATTCCCTATATTGGAGAAATTGGTCACTCCATTAACTAGAGAATCCAAGAGCATGCAGTATACATTAGGCGCAACCATTCTTGCTCATCAGCTCTAGTTGAACATGTAGAGAAACATAAGCACCATGTATGCATTGAAGATGACAGGGTCATTGCTAGGGTTGATTAGTTCCACCATAGGAAGCTAAGATATACTATTGTGATTGAGAAGCATGAAATCAATCTCAACGGGGATGATGGTTGGAAATTAAGTAGGAGTTGGATTCTTACCCTCTCTTCTTGATTTTCTCCCCCTGTTATTTCCTCCTTTTTTATTAAAGTAAAAATTACATAAATCCTTAAATTATTTTATTTTAGTTTAATTCAATTTTAATGTCATCCTTAATTTATTGAATTTTTTTATTCTAATTTCTTAATTTCTTAATAGATTTTTTTTTTTAAATTAATAATTAATTTATTAGTAAGAGTATCAACTATATTCTAATGATTGCTCTATACAATTTGACCACATATCATTTTATTGACTAATTTACAATCTCAAAATTCGGTGTTTTGTGATCCGAAGGTCCTAAGGAAGCATAATGTGGCTTCAACCTTTAGGCCTTCAAATACCATTCAGAGCTCCCTTAGATCTGTAAAAGACCTAGTGGACCCCAAGGATATGAAGGGTCTTTACATTATCCCATGCTCTTCTGGGACTCCCTACATTAATGACATTCGTCGCTGTATTGATCAAAGGATTTGTGAGTATGTCGCTAACATCAAGCATGGCAGGACCTGCTCCTCTGCTTTGGCAGAGCATGTAGATAAATCTAAGCATCACATCTGCATTAAGGAGGTGCAAGTTGTTGGTAGGGTTAGTCATTTCCATCATCGTAAATTGAGGGAGGCCCTATAAATCGAAAAAAGGCTCAATAATTTGAATAGAATGATGGTTGGATTATTAGTAGAAGTTGAGTCCCTATCCTATCCTCCTAGTTTTCCAAGTTCATTTTTGAGATTTTTTTTGTTTGTTTATTTATCTTTGTAGGCATTAGTGTCCCTTTTATAGTATTTTTTATTGGTTTATTCTTCATTAGAGTTTATAATCTTGATCCTTCGTGTTTTCTTAACTATTTTATCATCATATTCATTCTTAAATCCTTTTAGTATTTTTGTTATTTGTTTAATGGGCCTCAGCCCTATATTTTATTGTTGTGTTTTTCTTTGAATATATGTATATATATTTGACTTGTGTATACTTTTGTTTTGTTTTGTTTTATTTCCATTAATTATCTTTATGTATTATGTGATCTTGTCTCCATAGGATTCTTGACTCCTTTTTATAATTTTGACTCCCATCCTTGTTTGGAGTTTGACCTTAAATTCTTTGTTCTTGTTATTTATATTTTTTATTATTTTCCATTAATAGAATTTTTTAATAATATTTCATTTTAATAAATTAATTGAAATATTATTTTTCAAAAACTAGCCATTTAATATAGAAGTTACTTAATAATATTTGGTTTTAATAAATTAACATCACAACTTAAATTATTGAGTTTAGTTTTTCTATTCTTCTTAGTTACATTTATTTCTCATTAATAGAATTTTTTAATAATAGCTATTTCAATAAATTAATTTAAATATTATCTTTCAAAAATAGCCATTACTTGAGATTATGGTCTCTACATTGCTCTATATTTAAGCCTTTGTCATGGTTTGTTGATGTTGGTTTAGAATGCCTCGGCCAAAAAATTCTCTTGTGTGATTTCTACCGAAATACTTTTCTTAATTTACAATCGCTAGTTTATAACTAAATATTAAATAAATACTATTTTAATTAATTCAATAACAAATTTTTAACGACTAACTATAGACCCTGATCCATCCTTGCTATTTATTCTTTAGGATTGATGGATTTTTCACCTTTGCCCTGATGATCAATCACATTAGTTGGTTGGAAATGTCAACCAAATCTTATTGATGTAATTAATCAAAAAAAATTCTCATTTACAATATAGATCACAAAAATCTAAAATCTAACCTAAATTAAGTTATAAATTCAAAGCAAACCACTTAATAAATAATACCAATTAAAACAACACACTTTCCCTTAATAGCAACTCTCACTACACCATGATGCTATTGGCCTATTTCTTTCAGTTTCAAGATCACACTTTCCATTAATAACACTCTAACTGGACCATGACGCTCCCGTACCCTATTGGCCTATTTCTTTCTAGTTTCAAGAGCTTTCTGGTGGAAAAATCCCATCAAGTCCGTATCTTGGAAGTATATCACATGCTCTAAAAAATTTCTTGAAATCTTGCATGTATATAACATGTATTAGAGGGGAAGTTTATCCGCACCACCTTTATATTATTATTCTAATTCTAATTTATATCTGTGTACAAACTAATATTACCACCAGTTACCGCGTTGATGGTATCATTTAGGCACACCATCCAATCATGCCTAATGTTTTATTTCCATCAAGGTCAGATTCCGTTTACGTATATTAATGAATTGTTTAGGTACATTTAACAGTTGGGATGTAAATGACAGTGTGTTTTATGTATTTTTTAAGGTATAAAATAAATAATTTTTTATAATTTTAATGGTATTGAATTACACCACCCACAAAATTTTATCTAATTTAAAATAAAATTTATTTATATATAAAAATTAAACCACACCCTGTAGTGTAAGATTAGTTAATTAAAATTATATAAAATTAAAACAATTAAATTAACTCATGTAAAATTAATTATTTTTGAATTATTTTATACATAATTAGTTGAATCTTTGCTTTTATTATTTAAACTTGATACTTAAAAAACACTTCTTGAATTATGAAAAGTTCATACCTCAAGCTTACTATTCGAACCATAACTCAATCTGACTATTCTAACGAATCTCTACCTAATTCTAAGAAAATTAGATCCAAAAATTTAAGAATAAAACCCCCGAGACCTTTGACGAAGAGACAGAGGCATTCTCGTAAATTAAGTTTCGCAGGGATTGTGGAACATTACGGACGAGTTGACTGAAAAAGTTATCAAGCCTTGTCTCGTTAATAGTGAGGGTGGCAAGCGTTTTCACTATTTCGCTAATTGAGATTTTTTATTTGAATTATTTGATTGGAGTGAAGGGTGGTCAAAAGTGGTAGGAATTTGGGTAAAAAAACTAAAAATTTTTGTAGAGGTAGTGTTTGAATCATGTGTTTAAAAATTGAAATCTATTCAGTATTTTCGGGTTTCTAAAACTATGAAATTTAACAATTTTTATTTAAATAAACAAAAATCCCTACTAATTTTTTTTAAATATGACCCAAATTTCCATAACTTTCAATAAAAAACATAATCATTAGACTACAGCCATTTGATTAGGGTAGTTTGCAAAACAACTATGATTTCATGAACATGGTTTGGTCATAGAAGCGTATTCTAACTTTTTTAGGTTGTGATTTTTACTATTTATATTTTTATGGTGTTTCACGAGTTTTATGATGTTGACTCATTTATAGTTCAGGAACATAATTTAAATAAAAAGAGTGCAGTATTTATCTATTTATGGATTTAGAAAGACAATCTAAATTTAAAAAATTACCTGAACTTTGAAATTTCATTAGCAACAGGCCAAATCTATCTTTTATACCTTAACCTCAAAATTATCTTTGGGATGCTCAAAACGTGGATGTTAACCATCGTTTAAACTCCATGCTTGTGAAATTTTGAGCAAAGACATCGAATGCGAGCCAATCATAGTGGGTGACCTATGGATAAACATAGTTCACCTTGTACTAACTCATTCGAACATAGGAAAAGATTTAGCAAGATCACAGTGTTTGAAAAGGGTAGTTCGGCTCGCGAGCTTAAGATTTTCAGAGTATAAGTTTTCATCTCTGGTGTTGTTCTGCTGCTAGTAGACTTGGATAGTACCCCATTGGAGTCACGCAGGAACACAAGAATTGCTCCGTTGCCAGCGAGCCTGGTCAGTTCCCTGGTGGAGTTGCCTACTTCACCTCTCTGTGCAGGAAGCACTTCTCTTCTTTCACCTTTGTATTTTTTGAAAGAGGAATGTGCATAGGCACTTATTTATTTTTGGGGCGGAAGAGGGATCCCGACTTATTGAGAGTAGAAGAGGTTGTTCCTTCAGAGAAGCATGTAAGACCTCTGATTTAGGTTTGTTCATTTATATTTTTCCCCTTATTTGTTTCTACTAGTTTGATAAGCTTGAACACACAGAGCAGAAGACTGAGTACAGGTATGTGGTTTCCCAGTTTGGACACAGGTTCATGGTTTTACCAGAGCTTCCCTTACAGACGGATCATATTTTCCATCAAGACTTCATTGGCCAAAAGTTACAACCAAGCATAGAGAAGACGGACACAGGACCGGCCAAGTGCTGCAGTGTCACAATATTCCTGATATTTAGCCACATACTTATTTAAAATCTAGAACACAGTTCAGGACAACAGTGATTTACAAAAAAAAAAATGGAAAGACATCAAAACAAAGCAAAGAAAAATGAAGAAAAAACAGAAAAGAAAAACAAATGAATAGAAATAAGAATGCTATGTACATAGGGCAAGGCACGGCCCGAGATGATTGGAAATAACATTTTAAATCTTGGCCATTGAAAAGGAGATTGTCAATCCTCCCGTCAAGTGATTGTATATGACAAGTGTGTTGGCCAAGTTTTTCGTGAACCATGAAAGGACCAATCCACAGTGACTGGAACTTCGTGTGTTTTCCTTTGTCCTCATGGGGTTTATCCCACTTCCAGACCAAGTCACCCATAACAAAGTTGGTGTTCCCTACAAACTTTCTATCGAACCATCTCTTGATACATTTTTGGTGGAGTGAAATTTTTTCTTTTGCTTTCATCTGTTATTCTTGTAACTTGTGTAATGTGTCCATCCTACGTTGAACCAATAGACATGACTTGCCTTGGGATTCTTGAGATAGCTAGAGAGCAGGCAAGTAGATATTTGGTGGGAGGATGCCTTCTTTTCCATATACAAGGACGTATGGATATGTGTTTAGAGAGGGTTTAGGTGTAACTCGGTCAACCCAAAGAGCATTCGCTAGAGCAGAATGCCAATTTCATTGTTCAGAGTAAATGGTCTTTTTATGATGCGAATGAGAACTTTTTTTATAGATTCGGTAAACCATTTCACTGCGAGTAGTGGTTCGATGAATGCTTAAGCACAATACCATATTTCAATGTGGAATCATAAAATTTCAATGAAGAGAAGTAAGTTGCATTGTCAAAAAAAAAGTGATACATGAATGCCAAACCTCCAAATGGTTTTCTGCTAAAGGAACATGATGACTTCCTGGTCATTCACTTGTTTGAGTACAACTGCATCTGTCCACCGCGTGAAGTAATCTATAGCAGTGAGGATGTAGTAGTGTTGCTTTGATGATTGTGGGAAAATTTCCCCAATGATGTCTAATCCCCACTGTTGGAATGTTTCATCCACTGCAATAGGCCGCAGCGGGGCAGCTGACCTTTGAGTTTTGTTAGTGCATCACTAATAGACCGGACACTTCCGAGCATAAGCATGTTCATATTTGAACAATGTGGGCTAGTAGAAACCAGCTCTCATGACTTTATGTGTTGTTTTGTTACCTGCAAAGTGATGCCCGTCTGGTCTGTCATGCAGATCATGTAACCGTCTCTCTAAATCTTATTCTTCCAGAAGCCTGAGAAAAATGCCATTGCGGTGCTTTCTATAATGCACTCCGTGCACCAACTGGTAGGATAAGGATTTGAGTGGGAGTGCCCTCTTCTGCCGCATAAAGAGGTGAGAGGGCATGGTGTTGTGCTAAAGATACTGGCACACTTATTTGTACCAAGGTTTACTGTGTGAAGTGGGCGGTTCTTGCTCTACATTGTACATGTCAATTTCTTACTCCCAACTGACATGATCTTCTTCTTCCTCTTGTGTGTGCACTACTCAAGTTGCAAGTCTGCAAAGACCATGACCCTTGACAATGTGAACTAGCTTAATATGAATATCATACTCTTATAGTCTTGGCATCTAGTTCACATGTCTTTAACACAGCTTTTGTTGAAAAATTACCAATCTAACTCCTGGGTGCGGGAAAAAGACTATGCAATGATTTTTCAGCAGGTTGGGTCTAAAATGTTTCACCACCTTGTATACAACATATGCTTGTTTATCCACAACTATATAGTTGAGCTTGGGTCCCTGCAATATTGCACTCATGAAGGAGATGGGACGTTCATTGTTGAGCTCGTCCTTCTGAGTGAGCACTACAGTGAGTGAAGTGTCGAAAGAAAATGTGTAAAGCAAGAAATATTTGTTGAAATCTGGGTTTTACAGTGCAGGTACTTCTCCTCTTACCTACTTGATATGGGCGAACGTGTCTTTTTACGTCTTCCCCCTGTTGTAAATGGCATCCTTCTTGATCATCTCTTGTATAGGTTTGAAAATCTACGCATAATCTGAGATGAACTTCTAGAGGAAGTTGATCTTTCGCAAGAAGGATTGCATGGATTTCCTATTTAGGAGACGAGGAATCTGTGTGATGGTCTGGACTTGGTCTGAAACTGCTTTGATCCCACTCTTGGCAATGATGTGCCCAAGGAGATTCCCCTTAGACACAAAAAAGATGCTCTTCTTTGGATTCAAGGATATCCTGTACTTATGACATCACTCAAAGCTCTTCTTGAGATGGCGCAGGTAATCTCACTGTTTTCTAGAAAAAACGTGTTACGTCATGAAGGTATACCTCAATGCTCTGTTCGAAACAACCATGGAAGGAGATGTCCATAGCACACTAAAAAGTTGCGCATGTGTTTAACATCCTAATTGGAATTCCTCAATAAGAAAACTCACCCCACCTGGTACGGAATGTAGTTTTTAGTCTATTAGGTTCTGCTACCAAAACCGGGTTATATCTCGAAAAACCATCTAGTAGAGAAAACATTTTTGACCAATATACCATCTGCAAGATTTGTTCCATAGATGACACTGGGTAATTATCTTTGTCTGAGGTGTGATTCAGATTTCAGAAATCAGCAGATAGGAAGATCTCCCCTGACTTCTTTCTGGTAGGAACTAAGTTTGAAACCCATCCAGAATGACAATATTTATAAATGATCTAAGCATCCAACAACTTAGTCAACTGTTTCTGAATAAGGGGCTCCAGTGACAGATGTACTTTCTCGAGCTTTTGCTAGAGCGGTTTGGCCCCTTCTTTGATTGGGATGATGTGTTGGATTATTCACTTCAATTCATCATATGTCCACTCAAATACATTAAGGCACTATTTGAACATGTGGACAAAGGCTTTCCACTCTTTCGGTGTGCAACACGTATCGAGATTCACAAACTTTGGATCTCTATCTATTCCTAGATTAATCTATTCGTTCCTTAGTATGGAACTGTGTTTTAGTATTCCTGGGTCCCTTGTAGTGGTTCTGCAAGTCATATATAACCTCTAGTGAAACCACACCCTCGGGGATGTGGTTGCATTTACTGGCATCAGTTGTGTCTTGTAGAGACTTCTCGTGCACTTCTTCATCTATCATTATGTCCTTGAATATGTCAGCGTTGTCCATGAAGTGCAGTATCTATTCATCATCATCAAAAACACGTAAATTAGTCATGTTGTCATGGATGGATGGCTTATACAAAATTTCAACAGAAAATCTATCCCTAAGTAGTGTCATCCTAGAAACTACATTTTCTAGAACATCTGCAGCTGCATTACACATTCCTGGTATAGAGATGATACTGAAATCTTGGAAGTTAGAGATAAGTATCCATACCTCTTTTTTGTAACTCCTAAACGAGGTGAAACACAATGTATGATGTTACGTACGTGACGCACCACAATCTGTGAATCACCTACCACTTTCAGCACAACAATGCTAATGGTGATGACTTTCTGTAAGCGCCAAACTAGTGCTTCATATTCGGTAGTATTATATACGCACTCGAACTCCAAGAAACTTGAGACTAAGTGTTTCCTTTGCCTCAGGTCTATCAAAACACACCCGGCTCGAGAGCCATCCTGTGTTCTAGATCTGTCGAAATACAAGTTTCACAAGTCATCTATACAAAGACCACCTACCGCACTAGTACTACTAACACTACTATTACTACTGTTACAATGTACTGTACAGGTTTCATTTCCATCACTTGGGCAATGAAGGAGACCCAACTGTGTATCTAGTGGGGTGGGGCTCAGCTGTGCAAGACAACACCTGAGCTGCATTTCCAAAAAGAAATTGCAAAACAAAAGTTATTCTAAATACAACGATTCATTTTGACCATCCAAGGGAGTAATGTTATGTTTCATATATCTCTCCAAAAACACCTAGATCTGGTTGTTTCTACCCTTGTGTGGAACCCATAAGTGTGACCAGTCTATAGAAAAATACCCTTGCAACTTGCTGGACAATTCTTAGTTGAGCAATAAGCCATATGCTCTCAGGATGTCCACAATCACAATGTTAATGCACTGATAAACTCGTCCATCGAATGATAATGGATGATCACATCTCAGAGTTCACCAATGGCTGGTACACATGTTCCGTCAAGTTGGATGATTTGCACAGTTGTAATGCTACATTTCGCATTGATTTGTTTAGCGATGGAGAGTGGAATGATATTGACTAATGCGCTAGATTCAACAAAACAGTTGTGGAAAATGAAGTTGAATATTTCAAATGATAGAAAAAATGGTGGGCAGAGCGAGTTCACTCCCTCAATGTGAAGCGCGTTGAGCACAAATGCGAGAGTTTAGGGAGACTTTCTTAGTCCCTTGCTGGAAGAGGCAACATTTTATGTGGAAGTTTTCCCGAGTGCACACAAAAGAATATCTCATTGACCCTTGAGCTTGGTTAACTCATAAAGAGAGATGTCGACACAGGTGTTTTTCATATCTTCAACAATATTGTAATCTAGAGAGGGAAGACTCACCAACTTATCGAGGGGTAGACTTGTATTCGTATTGTCCAGTGGGTTGATTTTGTCTTTGCTACTCAAGGATGTACTTTTGGATGTAGTTGTCTTCCGGGACTTGCCTTGTGTTTTCTATATTGATATGACTGGTGGATCAACTGTTCTGAGCATATGTTGTCTCACCTTTTCGCTCGGTATCTCAAAAACAGTGGTGCCCCCCTGACTCCACAAATTATATTGATTGTTTTGCTTTCGGGTTGGATGGTCGCTCAGAGGCTCCTTCTCGGTGGTTGTCTTCTGTGTAGTGTTAAGACATTGATACATGTTGATAACATGCCTAGAACTTAGATATTTTTCAGAAATGGAAACTTCCTCTTGATGTTCATCCTTAAGTTGAACCTATTCACTAGCTTTAAAATGATCTTTCAACCTTGTAGCCATGGTGCTCATCACTTGGTTCCATTCTGGACAAGTCTTTTCTAAATGTCAATCTTCGTGGACTCTCCGAAAGTGATCCGTTGTAATTTCATCCACGTGGAGCACAATTTTAGAGCACTCGTCAAATTTAGTCAGGTGGCTAATGTTTTTGCATGATGTCGCATTCTTCTTCTACATGAATCTGGGAGGCCTACTACTCATAACTGTCTCGGCCATTCACTGCTTGAGTTCAGACACTTTAGTTGTCGAGGGCTTGACGAGACAAGTAAGGTTCTCAATTCCACGTGCTTCCTTTTCCTTTACCTTACTTATAGCAATTCGAGAGCTCTTGCCCATCTCTTTCGAGTCCTTAGTTGGTTTGTCATCTACAATGATTCCAATAGAATGCATGTCTTCCTCTACATCAATTGCCTCTTGGAAATTTTCGAAAAGTGTTGGTTTCGTAGCTCGCTTAACGAATTGCACAATGTTGGTCGGAAGTGCGGACGTGTAGTAGTCAACTGTGATAGAGTCATGAGGTTTGGTGTCTCCAGTGAACTTGTTCAAGATATGGTTAATCCTCTAGTTAAAATATTTCACCTTTTTTTCTGCTCCATTTTCAGACTACCCAACTCTTTCAATAACATGGTGGGGGTTTCTTTGTCAACAAGCTTGTCAAGGAAAATTCTCTTGAACATCCCCCAATTCTAAATGGAGTTGACAGGAAGGCTATGGTACCATACAACTGCTTTGAAATTTAAGGTACATGGAAACAATCTACATGCAATATCATCATAACATACCCTGAGTGTCTAAAGATGTAGGTAGAACGTTTCTAGATGGTCTTTTGCCTTCAATGTTTTGTCAGGGTCATACTTTGTTAACAACTTCTCTACATGTCTTGGAATCTTGTAAAAGAAACCCGGGAGCGGCAATGCGCCCTGTGTCATCCATATCATATTTTGATAAGCCATATTGTCCTCTTCTTCGTCCTCCTCCTCTTCTTATGAATCTAATAGTTCAACCTTTGAATCTGTTCGTTCGTCTCTGCCTCCACCTCCTCCATTGCCTTCCCCTCTGCCGCCTCTGTTGAAACCTAAGCCCAGGAGTAGGTTGTTATCTTCTTCACCTTCTAGGAAAACAGGAGATTCGTCTTCATTCTCAACAACTTCTTCTGTCTCTTCAAGAGTGGCAAGGATTACTTCTTCAACAGATGAAACTAACACTCATGTGGGTGTAGTCTTTTTCTTCCTTTGTAAAGAGGGAAGACTGTGTACTCTTGGAATCAATCCAACATATTTAGAAAACTGATGGGTTATGGGACAGAAAACACAGATGTGATGATATGAAATTTCCTATTCGAGTCTGGGAGGTAAGGAGTAACCAACTTTATAGTTATGCGTGGGAGAGAGGGATTTCGTGTTACTACCTTGACCAAATGATAGATAAGTGGGATTGAGATTAAATTTAGCCATAAACTACTAGTGACTCTCCTTCTAGCACCAAAAATATTGACGGCGCTGGACCCTCCAACATTATGGGGATCTCCCTAGTATGAAGTCCCAACTAGACCTCACAACATTTGGTGTAGGAGTCCCATTCAGTATGATGGCCCATTTTCCATTTTCTTAGATATTTTCCTTAGCTCTTATTGTTCAGCACATGAGAGTGTTATGCTTGTAACTTCAAGAAAGCGAGGTGAGTATTCCTGGTGAGTGTGTAATGTAACTTTGTGTCTGGGTCCTATTACTTTAAGGGAGAGGGTAAAATTGAGCCTCTAGATGAGAGGTAGTAGTACCACCCATGGAGAGACACACACCAAATAGCAAGGGTTCATCTAGCATCCATCGAAATAGTCCATGGCAGATGCGGCAATTGTTAAAACCAAAGTGCAAGGGAAACCATGTACACTATCCAACGGAGTAGTCCACATGGGGATGATGATCATTATAACCAAGGAAAACAAGAATAGTTTGTCTAATGTTCGGCGGAGTAGTCCACATGGACAAGACAGTAGTGATAAACAATACAACACATCTTCAACAATGTAAGTACTAAAATAACCGAAGTAGTTCAACTCTCTTAATACAAGTTAAGAAAACATTCATTACAAATGTTTAAAGAATATCCTTACAAACTGATACAAAACATGCGTGAAAACATGCTGGTTTGAGATAGGCTTTTGAATTAAGCAAAAGTTCCAAGACACATCTATACACCATACATCACTAGCCCCGGTAGTGGAACATTGGAGCCACTCCTCACTCCTCAAAGAACAAACTATAGATTCTCAAGGCTATGTCGGAGGAGCCAAGGTGCAAATTCCTTTGCTCATATAATGAGGGAGTATATATAGCCAAGGGTGATGCTTGACCCTTGTGACTCTTGGAATTCCCTCATGACAATTCAACTTCCCACAAATTTTCAACTGAAGCAACTCTTCAACTTCATATGTGCGTATTTTGGACTTTGACATTACATTACATGTGATTACAGCAAGTATGGCCCATAGTAGTGATGTGGTTGAGAAAAATCATGACACAACTCGACATGAAACTACTGACATGTACTAGCTGACTGTGGTGTCCATGTTGAGATTACATCCTCCTCAATGATGGATGTGCTCTCAGTGTGTTGTGTCTTCACCTCCACATGGCAAAGTGTTCCAGGGTCTTCGATGGTCTTGTTCTTTCCTTGATGGTTCAAAAACATATATCCCTTTTGCTTGCTGCTCCATGTGATTGGTACCTTCACTCAACTGCGAGCAAGTCTTATAACATGCGCTCATTCTTCACCCCATTCATCATCGTGCCATGTTCCATTAATGTACCTGTTCCTTCAATTCTCTCATAATGGAACGAAATAAAATCAATAAATCTCCTAGTCTAGCATGATGCATTGTTTTTGGTTTTGGGTCAAGGTGACCAGGGGGAAGTATAAGACACTAAAAATGCATAGAGCATAGCTCAATCCGGGATGAGAGGCTCTGAATTACTATCGGCAAAAACTGCGTAGATGGAACTGGGAAGAAAAATTGCGTAATTAGGAAAAACAGTGATAGATGTAAGGTGGAACCCAATGAGACAAAACTCCACAATTCCTAAGAGGAAGATAAGGCAGGATGTTCGGGGCAACTGCTGAACAATTTTGCGCAAATTTCAAGGTGAAGATTGAGTAGGTCACTCAAGGTCTAGCTGTGAACTTGTGCAATTTTTAGGAGGGAGACAAATTTGGGCAACAAGGGACAGTTGCAGGAAATTTTGCACAATTTTCCTAAGTAGGGCATGTCGGGCTGCAGGGAGCGTTCGGTCATAATTGTGCATTTCTGAGAGACAGTGCAGGACAGGAAGTTGTTGTGTAGTTTCTGGAAATAGGGAAAAGCAGGGAAGCAGTAGGTGTACAAGCCATCTCTGCACAATTTTCAGGGACAGTGTAGAGAAAGCTAGCAGGAGGCGCGACTCAACATGACTGCACAATTTCTGCAGGCAGTGCAGGGTAGGCATTTGGGTATTTTTGCGCAATTCTAGAGAGGAGTGCAATGCATATTTCCGGTTGACCAGAGTGAGGCTTGATAACTGATGTTGCGGGAAGCACATAGTGGATCGGGACTTGAGACAACTTCTACGCAATTCTAGGAGATAGACATCTTGCTCACTTCCAGGATTCCACGGTACCATTTCCCTGGAGGAAAACCTCAAGAACTACAAAATTCTAGGCAACAGAGTAGGGTCATTGAGATCTAAGACTACGTAGTTTAGCTTAGTCGAGGTTCGGTTGAAGGGGTTTGTCTGGTCGACAAATTTTCATTAAAAATGGTTAAGCCTGAGTGCAAGTAAACTTGTGTAGATGTGGAATTTTGATCAGACACTTAGCACGACTTGACGATAGGACACCACAAACCAACAAGAAAAACATGTGCTCAGTGAGACTATATAGAGGTTAAGAGTGATAAGTGTGAAACTTGAGAAAGACCTTCGAAAAAACGTGATGACACTTGCATGACAATGCTTGAAACTTTGTGTGTGAGTATGAACAATGTTCACAGAGTGAAGATGACTTATGCACACAAAGATCAACCTTCAAAATTTATAAAACAATACCACAAGCATGAAAAAGAAGTCAACATGGCAAAAGATGACCATTGCTTGGACAAGAAAAGGGTGTACAAGACTCTACAAGAGCTCATGGAATGAGCCCAGTTGTTTGCAACCATCAGTGGAAAAACCAAGAAACGCTCTGAAATTTGTATGCAGGCCAAAATTTTGGAGGGTGTTGCAGCCACTACAACAATAACTTAATTATTAATAGATCACATAAATAGTAATTATTACTTATCATTGGTAATTATTTTTTTAAATTCAAAGAGGTAGCTGACAACATGTTTCCATGACTCTACTTAAACATTGTATACCAAAATCCCTTTGACATTTGGTGTTGTTGTTAGATAGGAGGAGGAATGAAAAACAAAAGGCATGGTGCACAAGTATATGGTTTGATGTGTTTGCAAGGAGCCTAAAGCCATTATAACTAACATTTTTGTTTTCCAACTTAGACATTTTTATGACTCTACAAGATACTTGGTTTTACCAAATTAAATACAAGTATGGAAATGTTTCAATCCAACAACATAATAATTTCACATTATGATTGTTTTACTTCAAAAACCTTTTGATTTTGTAAAATTCTTTCGTCAAAAAAATATTAGCTATGAAGCAACAAACTTTAAAAGATATGGTTAACTAAGGTTAATACAATCAAACTCAATGCTTTATGCACATAAAATTTAAAATTAACACTTATACCGTGCCCATTATTATGATTACATCCCTTGGTATCACCCCCAATGAATGTTTTTTTTGTAATTATATTTATGCTAAGAATAGTATCTACAATGTAGCATTTGTTCAAATGTGGCAATGAGTTCATACCTTTCAAAATTCAATAATTAAGTTAAGTGACAAGGAATGCTAGCCATGCTACATTGTTTATTAACGACTTGAAAAAATAATTTATTGTAGTTTGTTCAAATATTATAACAATATTTGGATGTTCATGGAAAGCAAAGTAATCATTTGAAAATTTTTCATAAATGACAAATGGAGATTTCCTCTCAAAGGAAAATGCCTTCCAGACATAAATCCACCACTGAAGAAACCATATGGTAGGCACATTTTTGGACACTTTAGCGTGATGAAATTTAAGGGCATCATGTCATGGGATTCCTGTAGTTGGTGATTTATCTTGACACACCTCAAGTATTTTCACCTACTATCAAGGTCAATTTTGCGTGAGAACGATGACTTCTGCGATGCGACATTGGTATTGAATGTTCTCTCGAGTTTGTGCTTTCCAAAATTTTTTCCATAGGTGAGAGCATGTCTGATGCTCACAAAATGTTTGATGAATTGTACGAACAAGATGTATGCTTGTGGACTATGATGATTTTAGTTTATTTTTTTAGTGTAGATATAGCATGTGATGTGTTTGTAAAGCATCAACAATATGTGGTGTCTTTGACTATGATGACCTCATCCTATACCTAGAATGGGCAGGAAGAACAAGGCGTGACAAATTTTCTCTTGCGTGTACCAATTCAAGAGCCTTGGAAATAGGCATGTTAGTAGAGACCACTCTTATAAACATGTATGCTAAAGGTGGGGGGAAAGCAATATAACATGTAATATATTTGACATAATGGCTCAATGGGACATAGTAACTTGGTATTTGTATAGAACATCGACTCCTACTCTTGGCCCACATTTCTTTCATCCAGTGGAGGGCCTAAAGAAACCAAATCTAGATTTATATCTGGTAAATAAAGGAATAACAACTAAAAATTTATTACAATACCAATATTTTTTAGGCCTTTTACTGGAATGACTTTCTACATGAAGGTGAAAGTAGTTGATTTCATATCTATGATCACTGCCAAACTTCAAGAACATACAAGAATCATTGTTGTTTTTTATGGCTTCTTCACAAAGGAAGGAAACTTAAGGAGGATATTTTAATAAATTATTATGACATCACCATGGATTGTTGATTCTCTCACATTACAAGCTTAATTGGGGGTGTGAGGGGCAAGGGGATCATTCTACTTCTAAGCCCATGTCTTTCAAGGATGCCCTCAAGCAAAGACCCAATTCTCTGACACACAAGGATCTCTTCGGTAAAACATTTGTAGTAGATCAATCTTTGCACACCCATTCTCTTGAAGTGGAAAATGTTGCCGCTAACAAAAGGGTGGCATATTATCTAAAGCAACTATTTTCCATTTTAACAGATTTTGGCCCTCCACATCTACTATCCAAGAATTGATATACTAAAAATATTCTTAGAATATAGAGTTGATATTCTACTAGAAAGGATTTTTTGTGGTATCGTTAAAAAATTTAGAGGACATGCATAAGGTTTTTGACCAAAATCCTTGGTTTTGGGGACAATTCATTTTATCAATGCAACTATGGTTACCTAATTTCAACCCTCTTAGGCTCTTACCATGAAGTCTCTCACTGCGTCACTATGTGTAAGAATGCCTAACTTACACATCCATTTAATTGAACCTGAAATCTTAGAAGGTGTGGGCGATTTAATAAGCAACTTCATCAAAATAGACAATGAAATTCTTTCAAAAGGAATTCTCACATATGTTCACATATGTTTTGAAGTGGACCTTGGTGAAAGGTTACTGAGAAAAACCCTACTCAAGTGGATGGGTAAGATGTTTTCATAACCGTTGGAATATGAAAACATTGCTTTCTGATGTAGGGCTTGTCAATAGGCTAGCCACCTACATAATGGATGTACCTTTTAAAAATGGATTTCCTCCCCTAAAATTCTAAGAAAAACAGTCGTGGATGGCGGGATTTGAAGGAAGTAAGCGTTAGTTAATGTAGGCATACCATTAAGCTCAAATTCGAAAGATCTCACCCAATGATAAACTCTTCTTTTGGTCCCTATAGCTAACTGTACTAAGCAAGATTTTGTGTGCACTTCTTTATTCAAGCAACATTTATCCACAAGTTCATGCCTGATGTAACTATAATTAGATCCAGGATCAATCAAAATGGTAACAACTTGATCACAAAGCTTACCTTCCATATCGATAATGGACGCTTCATGATCAACCTTCTTGTTATCCAGTGCTGCATAAATGCAAGGAATAATTTGCCCAACATCCCCAATTATCTGTGCCTCTTGAGCACTATAAATTTGTGGTTTTCCACCACGGTGCAATGGACATTCACTCGGGCGATTCTCTTACCACAAGTGCAACACCTCAAAGGTTTCCTGCCATTATCCTGATTCTGTTTCTCAGGCTTAAATCCATGTCCCTTATCAATTACATTGAACTTCTTATAAGGTGCTACATTCTCCTTGTCACCTGCATCATGAGGTTTTCCTCACTCTTAACTCACTTTCCTTTATTCTCCTCATTACTTTTCCAATACTGCTTAGGCTCAAACTTGCATTTAGGCTACTCATAACCATGCTTCGGCTTCTTGATAACTTCCTCCAATGACTGAGGCTCATCATAGTCAATCTGATCTTTAAATGATAACGTCAGTCTACTAATGAACCTTTGGATCTTTATCTTCTCACCCTTGAGGTAGGGCACATGCCTCAACAATCCCATTAACTTATTTGTGTACTCTCCACTTGTCATGGAACCCATCTTGGGCTCATAGAACTCAGCCTTTTTGTCATAATATCTCTTAGAAAAGTACACCTTATATATAATTTTTTATACATTAACATTATAACTACATTTTATTTTAAAATATTTTGACATTATAATAATATAATCCAATCCCTTTATACAAACTTAACCACAAAGCAACTTTTAATAATTATATATTCTCTATCATTTTTAATTAAGTTATAAATAAATTAACACCCATTTTAAAAAATAAATACCAAATCTATCATAACGTAACTAAATGCCACATCTGATGCAAAAAATCAGGGTTCTTAGTACTCTTTCAACCCGTGCTTTAAGAATATCTAATGAGAAGCACCTAGAGGAGGAAAAATCTCCTCTTCTAAAAGTTTTTGAAAATAATCGCTATAGTAGAACTCAAGGCCTTGAGGTTTTTCAAATAACTCATAAAGAATATAGGGTTAAGCCTTCTCATGATGATCCTATCTCTAAGGTGCATCTCTTGCTTATCTAAGGCACCACTAACAGGATTGCTCATATTCTTAAAAAGAATAAAGTTTCTTCTTCATTCAAACCCCTGAGTACGATTAGAAATTCTCTCAGATCTTTTAAGGAACCTATAGACCCTAAAGACATGAAAGGGACCTACTCGATCCCATGTTCCAGTGGGATTCCCTATATTGGAGAAACTGGTTGCTCCATTAACCAGAGAATCTAGGAGCATGCAGTAGACATTAGGCACAACCACTTGCTCATCAGCTCTAGTTGAACATGTAGAGAAACATAAGCACCATTTCTACATTGAGGATGAGAGGGTCATTGCTAGGGTTTATTAGTTCCACCATAGGAAGCTAAGAGATACTATTGAGATTGAGAAGCATGCAATCAATCTCAATAGGGATGATAGTTGGAAATTAAGTAGGAGCTGGATTATAATCCTCTCTTCTTGATTTTCTCACGCTATTATTTCCTCCTTTTTTATTAAAGTAAAAATTACATAAATTCTTGAATTATTTTATTTTAGTTTAATTCAATTTTAATGTCATCCTTATTTTATTGAATTTTTTTATTCTAATTTCTTAATTTCTTAATATAATTTAAAAAAAAAATTAATAATTAATTTTTTAATAAGAGTATCAATTATATTATAATGATTGCTCTATACAATTTGACCACTTATCATTTTATTGACTAATTTACAATCTCAGAATTCGGGCTTTTGTGATCTGAAGGTCCTAAGGAAGCATAAAGTGGCTTCAACCTTTAGGCATTTAAATAACATTCGAAGCTCCCTTAGGTCTGTAAATGACCCAGTGGAACCCAAGGACATGAAGGGTCTTTACATTATCCCATGCTCTTCTGGGACTCCCTACATTCATGACACTGGTCCCTATATTAATCAAAGGATTCGTGAGCATGTCGCTGACATCAAGCATGGCAGGACCTACTCCTCTGCTTTAGCAGAGCATGTAGATAAATCTAATCATCACATCTGCATCGAGGAGGCACAAGTCATTGCTAGGGTTAGTCATTTCCATCATCGTAAATTGAGAGAGGCCCTATAAATCGAAGAAGGCTCAATAATTTGAATAGAGACGATGGTTGGATTATTAGTAGAAGTTGAGTCCCTATCCTATCCTCCTAGTTTTTCAGGTTTATTTTTGAGATTTATTCTGTTTGTTTATTTATCTTTGTAGGTATTAGTGTCCCTTTTATAGTATTTTTTATTGGTTTATTCTTCATTAGAGTTTATATTCTTGATCCTCCGTGTTTTCTTAAGTATTTTATCATCATATCTCAAATCCTTTTAGTATTTTTGTTATTTGTTTAATGGGTCTCAGCCCTGTATTTTATTGTTGTGCTTTTCTTTGAATATATATATATATATATATATATATATATATATATATTGACTTGTGTATACTTTGGTTTTGTTTTGTTTTATTTCCATTAATTGTTTTTATTTATAATGTGATCTTGTCTCCATAGAATTTTTGGCTCCTTTTTATAATTTTGACTCCCATTCTTGTTTGGAGTTTGACTTTCAATTTTTTATTCTTGTTATTTATATTTTTTTATTATTTTCCATTAATAGAATTTTTTAATAACATTTAATTTTAATAGATTAATTTAGATATTATTTTTCAGAAACTAGCCATTTAATATAGTAGTTACTTAATAATACTTGGTTTTAATAAATTAATATCACAATTTAAATTATTGACTTTGCTTTTTTATTCTTGTTAGTTATATATTTTCGATTATTTCTCATTAATAGAATTTTTTAATAATAGTTGATTTTAATAAATTAATTTAAATATTATGTTCCAAAAACTAGTCGTTACTTAGTAAGATTTGTTTTTAACAAATTAGTAGATTAATATCATAATTTAAATATTATTTTTCGAAAATAGCCTTTACTTGAGACTATGGTCTCTTACATTGCTCTCTATTTAAGCCTTTATCAATGTCTGTATGTTGGTTCAAAATGCGCCCTAACAAAATACCTCTTAATTTACAATGGCTAGTTTATAACTAAACATTAAATAAATATTATTTTAATTAATTCAATAACGAATTTTTAACGACTAACTATGGACACTGATCCATCCTTGCTATTTATTCTTTAGGATTGATGGATTTTTCACCTTTTTCCTCATGATAAATCACATTAGTTGGTCGGAAATGTCGACCAAATCCTATTGATGTAATTAATCCAAAAAACATTCTCATTTACAATATAGATCACAAAAATCTAAAATCTAACCTAAATTAAGTTATAAATTCAAAGCAATCCAACTAATAAATAATACCAATTAAAACAACACACTTTCCCTTAATAACAACTCTAACTATACCATGATTGTCCGGTACCCTATTGGTCTATTTCTTTCAGTTTCAAGAGCACACTTTCCATTAATAAATACCAATTAAAACAAAACACTTTTCCTTAATAACAACTCTAACTGCACGAGCACACTTTCCATTAATAAATACCAATGGAAACAACACACTTTCCCTTAATAACAACTCTAACTGCACCATGATGCTCCCGTACCCTATTGGCCTATTTCTTTTTCTTTCAATGTAAGAGCACACTTTCCATTAATAACACTCTAACTGGACCATGATGCTCCCGTACCCTATTGGTCTATCTCTTTCTAGTTTCAAGAGCTTTCTGGTGGGAAAAATCCCACCAAGTCCGTGTCTTGGAGGTATATCACCTGCTTTAAAAAATTTCTTGAAATCTTGCATGTATATAACATGTATTCGAGGGGAAGTTTATCCGCACCACCTTTATATTATTATTCTAATTCTAATTTATATCTGTTGGGGATTTTTCTGTCAAAATCCCAAAAAAAAAAAAAACACAGAATACAAAGACAATGCTCTGTTTCAAACACAGGATCTTTAACACAGCGGAAACTTAAAAAAAATTACTTGCAGCTGACAGACAGAGTTTTTACACACCATAGATTTCTATTCATTAATAAAAGCAACTTCTGTTACAAACATCTTCCTCTCTCTCAAAGGGATTCACAAAAGACTGCTTCAGATGCAGTTCCAAGAATAAAACATTCAAATTGTTACAGAACAACC
Source organism: Pinus tabuliformis (assembly GCA_031772625.1). Lineage (NCBI taxonomy): Eukaryota > Viridiplantae > Streptophyta > Pinopsida > Pinales > Pinaceae > Pinus > Pinus tabuliformis. The sequence goes on from CM062814.1 coordinate 367,102,854, forward strand.
AGAACCCTTTTTAGCACTGCTGTGCGTTCCTTTTTCTTTTTATACTACGCTGCTGCGTATTACATACATACACCTGCGCTGCTGTACTTCTATTTTACTTCGCACTGCTGTGCATTCTCTAATTCAATTACATTGGCGCTGCTGCGTCTCCCCTCTTCACTCTCTACTTACCAAAGAAAAATATTACACAATATATATATATGACAACAAAAGGACTTACATACGTTTTCACTTGCCAGGTTGCCGTAAAATAAAAAACAATAAAATTAAATGATTTTACAAGCTTTTACTTGTGCCCATACTCCCGCTCAAATAGAATTAAAAACTTCACCAAAATTTACCAACCCACAGTAAATAGCATTTACTGTTTTACTGACATTTACTGGCGGCAAGTAAAAATAACTTCACTTCACGTAAAATTTCATTTAATGCTGGCCCATACTTCACCCATTGACTTTAAATAGATCGCATCGTAGAATCCCATTTGGTCGCAACACAAAAGTGGAGCACACACACATTTGTGCAATCTGCGATATGCAATCGGATCGCATCGCATCATCGCAATTGCCGGAAATCAAGTGAACAAATGGAGGGTGACAAGGTGTGTTTGCGATTTGCGATATGCGATAGATCGCATCGCAAATAAAACTTCAGTTGAAATTATTATTTCAACACTCCCCTTTAATTTCAACTGTTGGGTTATCAATCATACCCAGACATTTGCTTAAAAATTCAAAGCTTTTCTGATCCAAAGGCTTGGTCAGAATATCCGCAACCTGTTCCTGAGTCCTGCAATGTTGCAAAACAATTTCTCCATTGTTCACCAATTCTCTGATGTAATGGAACCTTGTATCAATGTGTTTCGTTCGCTTGTGAAACACAGAATTCTTTGACAACGCAATAGCTGAGCTATTGTCACAAAAAATCACCGTTGTTGTTGCCTGCTCTTGGCCTAAGCTCCTCAACATTCTTCTCATCCAAACTTCTTGACATGCTGCTGCTGTTGCTGCCACATATTCAGCCTCTGCTGTAGACAATGCTACAATGGACTGCTTCTTAGAAGCCCATGAAATGGCTCCTGAACCCATATGAAAAACATAACCGGATGTGCTTTTCCGGTCATCTACACTTCCAGCCCAATCACTATCGGTGTAGCCAACTAAATCTGAGCTTTCTGAAGAAGTATATAAAATGCCAAATCTTTTTGTACCTTTAACATACCTCAGAATTCTTTTTGCTGCTTGCCAATGTGCTTCTTTTGGCTTCTCCATGAATCTGGAAATCAAACTAACAGCAAACATTATGTCAGGCCTAGTTGCAGTTAAATACATAAGGCTGCCAACTATGCTCTTGTACAAACTAGGATCAAAATCCTTGATGCTGTCCTCTTTGCTGAGTTTTAATCCCATTACTGTGGGAGTGATTGCTGCCTTGCACTCTTGCATATTAAATCTACCCAACACTTGATTTACATATCTAGCTTGTGAGATAAAAATCCCATTTTCATTTTGATCTACTTCTATTCCCAAGAAGTATCTCAGCAAACCCATGTTAGTCATCTCAAATTCTTCTTTCATGACTAGTTTGAAATTTTCAATGAAGTAGTCATCATTACCTGTAAAAATAACATCATCAACATACAAGACTACAATTAAAATCTTACCATCCTTTTCTTTGATGTAGACTGTGGGTTCTCCTTCACACTTGTCAAATTCATTTTCCAGTAGATAGGAGTCTATTCTACTGTACCACGCTCTTGGTGCTTGCTTCAGCCCATAAAGAGCTTTCTTCAATCTGCACACTTTGTGCTCTTGACCTTTCTTCTCATAGCCCAGAGGTTGTTCAATGTAAACCTCCTCCTTTAACACTCCATTTAGGAATGTTGACTTCACATCCATTTGGTAGACTTTCCATTTGTTTTGTGCTGCTATGGACAACACTGCTCTCACGGTTTCCATTCTTGCAACCGGTGCGAAAGTCTCCTCATAGTCTCTTCCAAACTTCTGCTTGTATCCCTTGACAACAAGTCTTGCCTTGTGTCTTTCAATTTTGCCTTCAGCATTGCACTTGGTCTTATAGACCCATTTGACTCCAATGACTTCTTTACCTTTTGGTAGCTCAACCAAATCCCATGTCTTGTTTCTTTCTATGGCATTCATCTCCTCATCCATAGCTTCTATCCATTTCTTATCTTTAATAGCATCTTCGAAATGAATAGGATCATCAACATGACAATACAAGGCAAATAAGGAATTCATTCCTTCATTATAAATGTCACTTAAATTTCTGAATTTCTTACCTCTTTCACTTGGTGTGCAAGTGCTTGAAGATGCACTTGAATTTCCTCCTTGTGGTGTGCTTGGAGAAGCACTCTCATTTCTCCTCAAGGGTGTTCCTTGCTGTCCTTGTGTTGGCGCTGCTGTTTGGGGATGTATTTCTACCATTTCCTCATCATCTTCATCATGAGACAAATAGTTTTTAACATTAACTGTTTTCTCTATGCTTCCATCCCAAGCTTCCTCCTCAATGAACTGAACATCTTTGCTCACAAAGAACTTCTTGGTAGATGGGATATACAGCCTGTAAGCCTTGGATTCCTCACTGTATCCAATGAAGATGCATTTCTCCCCTTTGCTGTCCAACTTCCTCCTTAGCTGATCAGGAATGTGTGCATAGGCCACACAACCAAAAATTTTCATGTGGGTGACTCCTTGCTTTCTCCCACTCCATGCTTCTTCCGGCACTTTTTTCATTACAGCTTTTGTAGGACACCTATTCAAGATATATACAGCACAATTTACGGCTTCAGCCCAATAATCATTTGGCAAATGCTTTGCCTTCAACATGCTTCTCGCCATATCCATAATGGTTCTGTTCTTCCTTTCAGCAACTCCATTTTGCTGTGGGGTGTACCTTGTTGTAAACTGCTTATGTATTCCATTTTCTCTACAAAAACATAAAAATTCTTTGGAGATATACTCACCTCCTATGTCTGTTCTCAATACTTTAATACGCAGCCCACTTTGATTTTCCACAAGTGCTTTGAAATTTCAGAATTTTTCAAACACTTCCGATTTGTTCTTCAAGAAATAAACCCAAGTTTTTCTTGTAAAATCATCAATGAATGTTAGAAAATATTGGCTGCCTGCTAAAGATTGATTTTGCATCGGTCCACATAAATCTGAGTGGACAATTTCTAAGGGTGCTTTTGCCCTTATGCTTTTCCCTGAAGGAAAACTTTCTCTGTGTTGTTTTCCCAATATGCAACCTTCACAAAGGCTGTCAGGTTTCTCTATCAATGGTAATCCCCTTACCATTCCTTTTATGCTCAACAAGTTAAGACCTCCAAAGTTGAGATGTCCAAATCTCAAGTGCCACAACCAATTTTCATCCTTTGGTTGGCTTTGGAGAGCCTCTTGGGTAACTGCTGCCATTGCATCCTTGTTTTTCAAATCTGCCTTTATTCTGAGCGGGAACATCCTGTTCCTCGTCATCTTCACTTCAGCAATACATCTTTTGCTGGGTGGAATATCCATGATGGTGCGTACATCATTTTCAAAGAAAACATTGTAACCTTTTTGGACAAGCTGTCCAATACTCAAGAGGTTACATCTCATTCCAGGAACATAATAGACATCTGTTATGGTTTTCCTTTCTCCTTGCTTTGTAAATATTTTAACTTTTCCTTTACCCATAACATAAATTTTGCTATCTGTCCCAAGTGTGACTTGTGACTTCACACTTTGATCTAAAGCAGAAAACAAAGCTATGTTTCCTGTCATATGGTTGTTGCAACCGGAGTCTAGAAACCATATATCTTCACTATTTGTTTCAGCCATGTTACAAGCTAACAATACATTATTTTCGCTGACATTTTCTCTAGTAATATTTGCACTAGAGCTATTATTCACATCATGCTGCTTCTTCCTACATTCACTGGCATAATGCCCATATTTTTTACAATAATAACATTGGACATTGGATTTTTCATACCTTTGTCCTTGAGCATGATGTTGTCCACTTTGTTGGCTGCTGCCTTGGCCTTGGTTCTGATTTGGATTGCTGCCTCTTCCTTGAGCATTTGCTGGACTGTTCCTTCCTCCTCTGTTCTGGCTTCTGCCTCTTCCTCTCTTGTTTCCTCTGCCTTGACCTCTTCCTCTTCCAAAGGACATCTGGGTCTTGAAGGCTTGCTCTAGAGATGAGTTTTCATTTCTACTCAACCTCTGCTCATGTGTGATCAGTGATGCATGAAGCTCATCAACTGAAAAGTTTGAGAGATCCTTTGTCTCTTCTATGGTGGTGACAATCACATGGAACCTTGAGGGTAGGCACCTCAATAGTTTCTCCACAATCCTCCTTTCTTCAAGTGTCTCTCCATGAGATCTTATTTGTGTGACCAGGCCAATTACTTGAGTGAAGAATGAGTCAATATTGTCTGACTCCTTCATGTTCAGATTCTCAAAATCTTTCCTCAGCAACTGCAGTTTTGCTGTCTTCACTCTCTCCATTCCTTGATAGGCTGTTTTAAGAGTTTTCCATGCTTCTTTGGATGTCTTAGCTGCTGCTAACCTTGGAAACACGCTTCCATTCACTGCCTGATATAAGAAGAAGAGGGCTTTTGAGTCCTTCTTCTTATGGCTCTTTAACAGATCCTTCTCTCCCTGAGTTAATGCATTAAACTCATTTTCATCTGCTGGTTGTTCAAAACCATCTTCAACTATTTCCCATAAGTCTTGGGAAGCAAACAAGGCTTTCATTGTTATTGCCCAATAGTCATAGTTTTTACCATCAAATAATGGGAGCTGCATACCCATGCTATTGCTGGTGCTGGTGCCAACCATTCTTGCACTACTTGACTATGCTTCAAATACTTCACTGTATATTTAAAATAACAGACTATCTTCAACAACAACACAAAAAAAACTTGAGAAATACCTTGGATTCTTTTGCCTGAGTCTTCACACTGCTGGAGAAGTTGCTGCAACAAGAAACCTTCCTTCAGCTTCTTTGAACACTTCAAAGAGCCTGGATTAGCTCTGACACCATCAAAGAGCCTGGACTTGCTCTGATACCACTGTTGGGGATTTTTCTGTCAAAATCTCAAAAACAAAAAAAACACAGAGTACAGAGACAATGCTCTGTTTCAAACACAGGATCTTTAACACAGCGGAAACTTAAAAAAAATTACTTGCAATTGACAGACAGAGTTTTCACACACCATAGATTTCTATTCATTAATAAAAGCAACTGCTGTTACAAACATCTTCCTCTCTCTCAGAGGGATTCACAAAAGACTGCTTCAGATGCAGTTCCAAGAATAAAACATTCAAATTGTTACAGAACAACCAGAACCCTTTTTAGCACTGCTGTGCATTCCTTTTTCTTTGTTATACTACGCTGCTGCGTATTACATACATACACCTGCGCTGCTGCACTTCTATTTTACTTCGCACTGCTGTGCATTCTCTAATTCAATTACATTGGCGCTGCTGCGTCTCCCCTCTTCACTCTCTACTTACCAAAGAAAAATATTACACAATATATATATATGACAACAAAAGGACTTACATACGTTTTCACTTGCCAGGTTGCCGTAAAATAAAAAACAATAAAATTAAATGATTTTACAAGCTTTTACTTGTGCCGATACTAGCTTTTACTTGTGCCCATACTCCCGCTGAAATAGAATTAAAAACTTCACCAAAATTTACCAACCCACAGTAAATAGCATTTACTGTTTTACTGACATTTACTGGCGACAAGTAAAAATACTTTCACTTCACGTAAAATTTCATTTAATGCTGGCCCATACTTCACCCATTAACTTTAATTAGATCGCATCGCAGAATCCCATTTGGTCGCAACACAAAAGTGGAGCACACACACATTTGTGCGATCTGCGATATGTGATCGAATCGCATCGCATCATCGCAATCGCCAGAAATCATGTGAACAAATGGAGGGTGACAAGGTGTGTTTGCGATTTGCGATTTGCGATAGATCGCATCGCAAATAAAACTTCAGTTGAAATTATTATTTCAACAATATCTGTGTACAAATTAATATTACCACCACTGACGACGTTGATGGTATCATTTAGGCACAACATCCAATCATGCCTAATGTTTTATTTCCATCAAGGTCAGATTCCGTTTACGTGTATTAATGAATTGTTTAGGTACATTTAACAGTCGGGAAGAACACGGGCCTTATATCATATGTTCGATGTAAATGACTGTGTTTTATGTTTTTTTAAGGTATAAAATAAATAATTTTAAAAATTTTAATGGTATTGAATTACACCACCCACAAAATTTTATCTAATTTAAAATACAATTTATTTATATATAAAAATTAAACTACACCCTGTAAAATTAATTATTTTTGAATTATTTTATAGTTGAATCCCTGTAAAAACACTTCTTGATTATGAAAAGTTCATGGCTCAAGCTTACTATTCTAACTAATCTCTACCTAATTCTAAGAAAATTAGATCCAAAAATTTAAGAATAAAACCCCAGAGACCTTTGACGAAGAGACACAGGCATTCTCGTAAATTAAGTTTCGCAGAGATTGTGGAACATGAAGGACGAGTTGACTGAAAAGAGTTATCAAGCCTTTTTTCGTTAATAGTGAGGGTGGCAAAAGTTTTCCCTATTTCGCTAGTATGGAGTGAATTGCTTTCCCTATTGTGATAAGGAAATATTTTTTATTTGAATTATTTGATTGGAGTGAAGGATGGTTAAAAGTAGTAGGAATTTGGGTAAAAAAATTTAAAAACTTTGTAGAGATAATATTTGAATCAAAGTAGAAATCCATTTAGCATTTTAGGATACCTAAAATTATGAAAATTAACAATTTTTATTCAAATAGACAAAAATCCCTACTAATTTTTTTTAACTATGAGCCAAATTTCCATAATTTAAAAAAAAAACATAGTCATTAGACTACGGCCATTTGATTAGCGTAGTTTACAAAACAACTATGATTTTAGGGACATGGTTGGGTCATAGAAGCGTATTTTAACTTTTTTAGGTTCGTGATTTTTAGTATTTATTTTTTTACGATGTTTCACGAGTTTTATGATGTTGACTCATTTATAGTTTAGGAACATAATTTGAATAAAAACGGTGCAGTATTTTTCTATTTATGGATTTAGAAGACAATCTAAATTTAAAAAATTACATGAACTTTGAAAATTTCATTCGGCAACCGGCCAAATCTATCTTTTATACCTTAACCTCACAATTATCTTTGGGATGCTCCAGAAACGTGGATGTTAACCATTGTTTAAACTCCATGCTTGTGAAATTTTGAGCAAAGACATCGAATGCGAGCAATCATGGTGGGTGACCTATGGATAAACATAGTTCACCCTGTACTAACTCGTTCGGACATAGGAAAAGATTTAGCAAGATCACAGTGTTTGAAAAATGGAAGGGTAGTTTGGCTCGTGTGCTTAAGATTTTTAGAGTATAATTTTTCATCTCTGGTGTTGCTCTGCTACTAGTAGGCCTGGATAGTACCCCAGTGGAGTCACGCAGGAACACAAGATTTGCTCCGCTACCAGCGAGCCTAATTAGTATCCCAGTGGAGTTGTCTGCTTCACCTCTCTGTGCAGGGAGCATTTCTCTTCTTTCACCTTTGTATTTTTTGAAAGAAAACAGTGCATAGGAACTTATTTGTTTTTGGGGCGGAAGAGGGATCCCGACTTATTGAGAGTAGAAGAGGTTGTTGCTTTAGAGAAGCATGTAAGATGGTTTGTTCGTTTATATTTTTCCCCTTATTTGTTTCTACTAGTTGGATAAGCTTGAACACACAGAGCAGAACACTGAGTACAGGTATGTGGTTTCCCAGTTTGGACACAGGTTCATGGTTTTACCAGAGCTTCCCTAACAGACGGATCGTATTTTCCGTCAAGACTTCATCGGCCAAAAGTTAGAACCAAGACAGAGAAGACGGACACAAGACTAGCCAAGTGTTGTAGTGTCACAATACTCCTGATATTTAGCCACATACTTATTTAAAAGCCAGAACATAGTTTAGGACAACACTGATTTACAAAAAAAATGGAAAGACATCAAAACAAAGTAAAGAAAAATGAAGAAAAAATAGAAAAGAAAAACAAATGAATAGAAATAAGAATGCTATGTACATAGGGTAGGGCACGGCCCCAGATCATTGGAAATAACATTTTAAATCTTGGCCATTGACAAGGTGATTTTCAATCCTCCCACCAAGTGATTGTATATGACAAGTGTGTTGGCCAAGATTTTCGTGAACTGTGAAAAGACCAATCCACAGGGACTGGAACTTCGTGTGTTTTCTTTTGTCCTCATGGGGTTTATCCCACTTCAAGAACAAGTCACCCACAACGAAGCTGGTGTTCCCTACAAACTTTCTATCGAACCATCTCTTGATACAGTTTTGGTGGAGAGAAATTTTTTCTTTTGCTTTCATCTGTTCTTCCTGTAACTTGTGTAATGTGTCCATCCAACATTGAACCAATAGACATGACTTGCCTTGGGATTCTTGGGATAATTGGAGAGCAGGCAAGTAGATATTTTGTGGGAGGATGTCTTCTTTTCCATATACAAGGATTTATGGAGATGTTTTTAGTGAGGGTTTAGGTGTAACTCGGTCAACCCAAAGAGCATTGACAAGAGCAGAATGCCAATTTCATTGTTTAGAGTAAATGGTGTTTTTTATGATGCGAATGAGATTTTTGTTTGTAGATTTGGTAAACCATTTCCCTGCGGGTAGTGGTTAGCTGAATGCGTAAGCACAATACCATATTTCAATGCAGAATCATAAAATTTCAATGAAGAGAAGTAAGTTGCATTGTCAAAAACAAGTGATACATGAATGCCAAACCTCAAAATGGTGTTCTGCTAAAGGAAGATGATGACTTCTTGGTCATTCACTTGTTTGAGTAGAACTGCGTCTATCCACTACGTGAAGTCCTATAGCAGTGAGGATGTAGTAGTTGTGCTTTGATGATTGTGGAAAAATTTCCCCAATGATGTCTAATCCCCACTGTTGGAATGTTTCGTCCACTACAACAGGCTGCAGCGGGGCAGCTGATCTTCAAGTTCTGTCAGTGCATCACTGACAGACTGGACACTTGCGAGCATAAGTGTGTGCATATTTGAACAATGTGGGCCAGTAGAAACCAGCTCTCATGAATTTATGTGTTGTTTTGTTACCCGCAAAGTGATTCCCATCTGGTCCGTCATGCAAATCATGTAACCATTTCTCTAAATCTTATTCTTCTAGACACCTAAGAAAAATGCCATTGTGGTGCTTTCTATAAAGAACTTCGTGCACCAACTGGTAAGATAAGGATTTCAGTCAGAGTGACCTCTTTGGCTGCATAAAGAAGTGAGAGGGCATGGTGTTGTGTTAAAGATACTGGCACACTTATTTGTACCAAGAGTTATTATGTGAAGTGGGTGGTTCTTGCTCTACATTGCACATGTCAATTTCTTATTCCCAACCGACATGATCTTCTTCTTCCTCTTGCATGTGCACTACTCTCGTTGCAAGTCTGCAAAGACGATGACCCTTGACAATGTGAACTAGCTTAATATCAAGATCATACTCTTATAGTCCTAGCATCCAGTTCACATGTCTTTAACCCAGCTCTTGTTGAAAAAGTACTGATCTGACTCCTGCATGTGGGAAAAAGACTATGTAATGATTTTTCAGCAGGTAGGGTCTAAAATGTTTCACCGCCTTGTATACAACATATGCTTGTTTATCCATGACAATATAGTTGAGCTTGGGTGCCTGCAATATTGCACTCATGAAGGAGATGGGACATTCATTGTTGAGCTCGTCCTTCTGAGTGAGCACTGCAGCGAGTGAAGTGTCGAAAGGAAATGTGTAAAGCAAGAAATATTTGTTGAAATATGGGTTTTACAATGCAGGTGCTTCTCCTATTACCTGCTTGATATGGGCGAACATGTCTTTTTACGTCCTCCCCCAGTTGTAAACTGCATCCTTCTTGATCATCTCTTATATAGTTTTTACAATCTACGCATAATCTAAGATGAACTTCTAGAGGAAGTTGATCTTTCCCAAGAAGGATTACATGGATTTCCTATTTAGGAGATGGGGAATCTGCGTGATGGTCCAGAATTGGTCTAAACTACCTTAATCCCACTCTTGGCAATGATGTGCCCAAGGAGATTCCCCTTAGACACAAAAAAGATGCTCTTCTTGGGATTCAAGGATATCCTGTACTTATGACATCCCTCAAAGTTCTTCTTGAGATGGCACAGATAGTCTGACTGTTTTCTACAAAAAATGTGTTACATCATCAATTTATACCACAATTCTCTGTCCGATGAGACCATGGAAGGCGATGTCCATAGTGCACTAAAAACTTGCGCATGTGTTTAACATCCTAAATGGAATTCCTTAATAAGAAAACTCACCCTACTTGGTACGGAATGTAGTTTTCAGTCTGTTAGGTTCTGCTACCAAAACCAGGTTATAACCCAAAAAACCATCTAGTAGAGAAAACATTTTTTACCAATATACCATCTACAAGATGTGTTCAATAGACTACACAGGGTAATTGTCTTTGTCTGAGGTGTGATTCAGATTTCAGAAATCAACACATAGGAAGATCTCCCTTGAATTCTTTCTGATAGGAACTAAGTTTGAAACCCATGTAGAATGACAAACATTATAAATGATCGAAGCATCCAACAACTTAGTGAACTATTTCTGAATAAGGAGCTCCAATGACGGATGTACTTTTTTGAGCTTCTGCTAGAGCGGTTTGGCCCCTTCCTTGATTGGGATGATGTGTCAGATTATTCGCGTGTCATATGTTTTCAATTCATCGTATGTCCATGCAAATAAATTAAGGTAATGTTTGAACATGTGGACAAAGGCTTGTCACTCTTTTGGTGTGCAACACGTACTGCGATTCACAAACTTTGGATCTCTATCTATTCCCAGATTAATCTATTTGTTCCTTAGTATGGAACTGTGTTTTAGTATTCCTGGGTCCCTTGAGGTGGTTCTGCAAGTCATATATTTTCTCTACTGAAACCACACCCTTGGGAATGTGGTTTCATTGACTGTCATCAGTTGTGTCTTGTAGAGACTTCTCGTGCACATCTTCATCTATCATTATGTCCATGAATATGTCAGTGTTGTCCATGAAGTGCAGTATCTATTCATCATCATCAAAAACACATAAATTAGTGATGCTGTCATGGATAGATGGCTTATACAAAATTTCAACAGAAAATCAATCCCTAAGCGGTGTCATCCTAGAAGCTACATTTTCCAAAACATTTGTAGCTGCATTACACATTGTTGGTACAAAGATGATATTGAAAGCTTACAAGTTAGAGATAAGTCTCCATACCTCTTTTTTGTAACTCCTAATACAAGGTGAAACACAATGTATGATGTTACGTACCTGATGCACCACGATCTGTGAATCACCTACCACTTTCAACACAACAACTCTGATGGTGATGACTTTCTGTAAGTGCCAAACTAGTGCTTCATATTCGGTAGTATTATCCACCCACTTGAACTCCAAGTGATTTGAGATTAAGTGTTTCCTTTGCCTCAGGTCTATCAAAACACACCTGGCTCCAGAGCCATCCTGTGTTCTAGATCTGTCGAAATACAAGGTTCACAAGTCACCTGTACAAGGACCACCTACTGCACTATTACTACTAACACTACTACTACTACTGTTACAATGTACTGTACAGGTTTCATTTCCATCACTTGGGCAATGAAGGAGACCCAACTGTGTATCTGGTCGGGTGGGGCTTAGCTGTGCAAGATAATACCTGAGCTGCATTTATAGAAAGAAATTGCAAAAGAAAAGTTATGCAAAATCCAACGGTTCATTTTGACCATCCAAGGGAGTAATGTTATGTTTCATATATCTCTCTGAAAACAACTAGATCTGGTTGTTTCTACCCTTGTGAAGAACCCATAAGTGTGACCAGTCTGTAGAAAAATACCCTTGCAACTTGTTGGACCAGTGTTAGCTAAGCAATAAGCCATATGCTTCCACGATGTCCACAATCACAATGTTAATGCACTGATAAACTCATCAATTAGATGATAAATGGATGATCACATCTCGGAGTTCACCAATGGATGGTACACATGTTCCGTCAAGTTGGATGATTTGCATAGGTGTAATGCTCCATTGCGCATTGATTTGTTTAGCGATGGAGAGTGGCATGATATTGAATAATGCGCTAGAGTCAACCAAACAACTACGGAAAATGAAGTTGATTATTTCAAATGATAGAAAAAATGGTGGGCAAAGTGAGTTCACTCCCTCAATGTGAAGCGTGTTGAGCACAAATGCGAGAGATTCGGGAGACTTTCTTGGTCCCTTGTTGGAAGAGGCAACATTTTCTATGGAAGTTTGCCCCAGTGCGCATAAAAGAATATCTCGTTGATCCTTGAGCTTGGTTAACTCAACAATATTGTATTCCAAAGAGGGAATACTCACCAAGTTGTCGAGGGGTAGACTTGTATTCGTATTGTCAGGTGGGTTGATTTTGTCTTTGCTACTCAAGGACGTACTTTTGGCTGTAGTTGTCTCCCTAGACTTGCCTTGTGTTTTCTATATCGATATGACTAGTGGATCCACTGTTCTGAGCATATGTTGTCTCACGATTTCTCTCGGTATCTCAAAAATAGTGGGGGCCCCTTGACTACACAAATTATATTGATTGTTTTGCTTTGGGGTTGGACAGTCACTCGGAGGCTCCTTCTCGATGGCTGTCTTCTGTGTAGTGTTAAGACATTGATACATGTTGATAACATGCCTAGAACTTAGAGATTTTTCAGAAATGGAAACTTCCTCCTCATGTTCATCCTTAAGCTGAACCTATTCACTAGCTTTAAAATGATTTTTCAACCTTGTAGCCATGGTGCTCATCACTTGGTTCCATTTTGGACAAGTCTTTTCTAAATGTCAATCTTCATGGACTCTCCAAAAGTGATCCGTCACAATCTCATCAAAGTGGAGCACAATTTTAGAGCACTCGTCAAATCTAGTCGGGCGGCTAATGTTGTTGCATGATGTCACATTCTTCTTCTGCGTGAATCTAGGAGGCCTACTACTCACAACTGTCTCGGCTATTCGTTGCTTGAGTTCGGTCACTTCGGTTGTCAAGGGCTTTACGAGACAAGTAAGGTTCTCAATTTCACTTGCTTCCTTTTCCTTTACCTTACTCATAGCAGTTTGAGACCTCCTTCCCGTCTCTTTGGAGTCCTTAGCTAGTTCGTCATCTACAATGATTCCAATAGCGCGCATGTCTTTCTCTACATCAATTGCCTCTTGGCAATTTTCCAAAAGTGTTGGTTTTGCAGCTCGCTTGACGAACTGCACAATGTTGGTCAGCAGTGCGGACGTGTAGTACTCAACTGTGATAGAGTTGTGAGGTTTGGTGTCTCGAGTGAACTTGTTCAAGATACGGTTAAACCACTAGTTAAGATATTTCACCTTTTTTTCTGCTCCATCTTCAAACTACCCAACTCTCTCAATAACATGGTGGGGGTTTTTTCATCGACAAACTTCTCAAGGAAAATTCTCTTGAACACCCCCCAATTCTAAATGGAGTTGATAGGAAGGCTATGGTACCATACAACTGCTCTGACATCTAAGGTACATGGAAACAATATACATGCAATATCATCATAACATACCTTGAGTGTCTACAGATGTAGGTAGAACGTTTCTAGATGGTATTTTTCCTTCAATGTTCTGTCAGGGTCATACTTTGTTAACAACTTCTCTACGTGTCATGGCATCTTTTAAAGAAACTCGGGAGCAGCAATGCACCCTGTGTCATCCATATCATATTTTGATAAGCCATATTGTCCTCTTCTTCGTCCTCCTCATCTTCTTATGAATCTGATAGTTCAAACTTTGAATCTGTTGGGTCGTCTCTGCCTCCACCTCCACCATTGCCTTCCCCTCCACTGCCTCTGTCGTAACCTAAGACCAAGAGTAAGTTGCTATCTTCTTCTCCTTCTAGGAAAATAGGAGGTTCGTCTTCATTCTCAACATCTTCTTCAATCTCTTCAAGAGTGGCGAGGATTACTTCTTCAATAGACGAGACTAACACTCATGTGGGTGTAGTCTTTTTCTTCCTTTGTGAAGAGGGAAGATTGTGTACTCTTGGAATCAGTCCAACATCTTTAGAAAATTGACGGGTGATGGGATAGAAAACACAGATGTGATGATATGAAATTTCCTATTCAGGTCTGGGAGGTAAGGAGTAACCAACTTTAGAGTTATGCGTGGGAGAGATGGATTTCATGTTACCACCTTGACCAAATGATATAGAAGTAGGGTTGAGAGGACATTTAGCCATAAACTACTAGTGACTCTCCTTCTAGCACCAGAAATGTTGACGGTGCTGGACCCGCCAACATTATGGGGATCTCCCCAGTATGAAGTCCCATCTAGACATCACAACATTTGTTGTAGGAATCCCATTTAGTATGATGGCCCATTTTCCATTTTCTTAGATATTTTCCCTAGCTCTTATTGTTTATCACATGAGAGTGTTATGTTTGTAACTTCAAGAAAGAAAGGTGAGTATTCTTGGTGAGTGTGTAATGTAACTTTGTGTCTAGGTCCTCTTACTTTAAAGGAGAGGGTAAAATTGAGCCTCTAGATGAGAGGTAGTAGTACCACCCAAAGATAGACACACGCCAAACAACAAGGGTTCGTCCAGCATCCAGCGGAATAGTCCACAATAGATGCGGAAATCGTTAAAACCGAAGTGCAAGCGAAACCATGCACACTGTCCAACGAAGTAGTCCACATGGGGGTGACGGACGTTATAACCAAGGAAAACAAGAATAGTTGTCTAATGTTCGGCGGAGTAGTCGACATGGACAAGACAGTAGTGATAAACAATACAACACATCTTCAACAATGTAAGTACTAAAATAACCGAAGTAGTTCAACTATCTTAGTACAAGTTAAGAAAACATTCGTTACAAACGTTTAAAGAATAACCTTACAAACGGATACAAAACATGCGTGAAAACATGCTGGCCTGAGATAGGTTTTTGAATTAAGCAAAAGTTCCAAGACACATCTATACACCATACATCACTAGCCTTAGTAGTGGGACATTGGAGCCACTCCTCACTCCTCAAAGAACAAACCACAGATTCTCAAGGCTATGTGTGAGGAGCCAAGGTGCAAATTCCTTTGCTCATATAATGAGGGGGTATATATAGCCAACAGTGATGCTTGACCCTTGTGACTCTTGGACTTCCATCATGATCATTCAACTTCCTACGAATTTTCAACTGAAGCAACTCTTCAACTTCATATGTGCGTCTCTTGGAATTTCACATTCCATTACATGTGATTACAACAAGTATGGCTCATAGTAGTGATGTGGCCGAGAAAAATCATGACACAACTCGACATGACACTGCTGACATGTACTAGCTGACTGTGGTGTCCATGTTGCGATGATATCCTCCTGAGTGATGGATGTGCTGTCGGTGTGATGTGTCTTCACCTCCGCATGGCAAAGTGTTCCAGGGTCTTCTATGGTCTTGTTCTTTGCTTGATGGTTCAAAAACATGTATCCCTTTTGCTTGCTGCTCCATGTGATTGGTACCTTCACTCTACTGCGAGCAAGCCTTATAGCATGCACTCCTTCTTCACCCCATTCATCGTCATGTCATGTTCCATTAATGTACCTGTTCCTTCAATTCTCTCATGATGGGACGAAATCAAATCAAAAATCTCCTAGTCTAGCATGATGCATTGTTTTCAGTTTTGGGTCCAGGTGACCGGGGGGGAGTATAAGAAACTAAAAATGCGTAGAGAATAGCTCAAGCTGGGATGAGAGGCTCTGGATTACTGTTGGGAAAAGCTGCGTAGAGGGAAATGGGAAAAAAATTGCCTAATCAAGAACAACAGTGATAGATGTAAGGTGGAACCCAGCAAGACAAAACTCCACAATTCCTAGGAGGAAGACAAGGCAGGGTGAGGATTGAGCAGGTCACTCGGGGTCTAGCTGCGAACCTGTGCAATTTTTAGGAGGGAGACAAATTTGGGAAACAAGGCACAGTGGAAGGAAATTTTGCGCAATTTTCCAAAGTAGGGCATGTCGGGCTGTGGGGAGCTTATGGTCATAACTGTGCATTTCTAAGAGACAGTGCAGGAGAACTAATTGTTGTGCAGTTTTTGGAAATAGGGAAAAGCGGGGAAGCAGCAGGTGTACAAGCCATCTCTGTGCAATTTTCAGGGACATTGCAGAGCAAGCCAACAGGAGGCGCGACTCAGCATGACTACACAATTTCTGTAGGTAGTGCAGGGTAGGCATTTGGGTATGTTTGCACAATTCTACAAAGGAGTGCAATGCATATTTCCAGTTGACCAAAGGGAGGCTTGATAACTGATTTTGCGGGAAGCACAGAGTGGATCGGGACTTGAGACAACTTCTATGCAATTCTAGGAGACGGACATCCTGCTCACTTCCAAGATACCATAGTATAGTTTCCCTCGAGGAAAACCTCAAGAACTACACAATTCTAGGTAGCAGAGTAGGGTCATTAAGAGTTGAGACTACGTAGTTTAGTTTAGTCTAGGTTCGGTTGAAAGGGTTTGTCTGGTCCACAAATTTTCATGAAAAATGGCTAAGCCCTTGAGTAAATGAACTTGTGTAGATGTGACATTTTGATCAGACACTTAGCACGACTCAATGATAGGACACCACAAACCAACAAGACAAACATGTGCTCAGTGAGACTATCTAGACGTTAAGAGCGATAAGTGTGATACTTGAGAAATACCTTCAAAAATATGTGATGACACTTGCATGACAATGCTTACAAATTTGTGTGTGAGTATGAACAATGTTCACAGAGTGAAGATAACTCATGCACACAAAGATCAACCTTCAAAATTTAGAAAACAAGACTGCAAGCATGAAAAAGAAATCGGCATGCCAAAAGATGACTGTTGATCGGACAAGAAAAGGGTGTAAAAGACTCTACAAGAGTTCATGGAATGAGCCCGGTTGTTTGCAACCATCAGTGGAAAAACCAAAGAACTCTCTGAAATTTGGATGCAGGCCAAATTTTTGGAGGGTGTTGCAGCCACTACAACAATAACTTAATTATTAATAGATCACATAAATAGTAATTATTACTTATTATTGGTAAATATTTTTATAAATTCGAAGAGGTAGCTGACAACATGTTTCCATGACTCTACATAAGCATTGTATATAAAAATCCCTTTGAAATTTGGTGTTGGTGTTAGATAGGAGAAGGAATGAAAAACAAAAGGCATGGTGCACAAGTATATGGTTTGATGTGTTTGCAAGGAGCTGGAAGTCATTATAACTAACATTTGTGTTTTCCAACTTAGACATTTTTATGACTCTGCAAGATACTTGGTTTTACCAAATTAAATACAAGTATGGAAATTTTTCAATCCAACAACATAGTAATTTCACATTATGATTGTTCTACTTCAAAAACTTTTTGATTTCGTAAAATTCTTTTGTCAAAAAAATATTAGCTATGAAGCAACGAACTTTAAAAGATATGGTTAACAGAAAGTTAATACAATCAAACTCAATTCTTTATGCACACAAAATTTAAAATTAACACTTATACCTTGCCCATTATTATGATTACATCCCTTGGTATCACCCCCAATGTTTTTTTTTGTAACTATATTTATGCTAAGAAAGAGTATCTACAATGTAGCATTTGTTCAAATGTGGCGATGAATTCATACCTTTCAAAGTTCAATAATTAAGTTGAGCGACAAGGAATGCTAGCCATGCTACGTTGTTTATTAACGACTTGGAAAAATAATTTATTGTAGTTTTTTCACATATTATAATAAGGTTTTGATGGTCATGGAAAGCAAAGTAATCATTTGAAATTTTTTCATAGATGACAAATGGAGAATTCCTCTCAAGGGAAAATGATTTCCAGACATAAATCCACCACTGAAGAAACCATACAGTAGGCACATTTTTGGACACTTTAAGGTGATGCCATTTAAGGGCATCAAGTCATGGGATTCTTGCAGTTGGTGCTTTCTCCTGACCCACCTCAAGTATTTTCAGCTACTGTCAAGGTCAATTTTGTGTGAGAACGATGACTTCAATGATGTGGCATTGGTATTGAATGGGCTCTTGAGTTTGCGCCTTCTAAAAAATTTTCCATAGGTGAGAGTGAGTCTGATGCTCACAAAATGTTTGATGAATTGTATGAACAAGATGTACGCTTGTGGACTGTGATGATTTTAGTTTATTGTTGTAGTGTAGATAGAGCATGTGATGTGTTTGTAAAGCATCAACAATATGTGGTGTTTTTGACTGTGATGATCTCATCCTATACCTAGAATGGGTAGGAAGAACAAGGCATGGCAAATTTTCTCTTCCGTGCACCAATTTAGTAGCCTTGGAAATAGGCATGTTAGTAGAGACCGCTCTTATAAACATGTATGCTAAAGGTGAGGGGAAAGCAAGATAACATGTAATATATTTGACATAATCGCTCAATGGGACATAGTAACTTGGCATTTGTATAGAACATTGATTCCTACTCTTGGCCCACATTTCTTGCATCCAGTGGAGGGCCTAAAGAAACAAAATCTACATTTATATCTGGTAAAGAAAGAAATAACAAATAAAAATTTATTACAATCCCAATATTTTTCAGGCCTTTTACTGGAATGACTTTCTACATCAAGGTGAAAGTAGTTGATTTAGTATCTATGATCACTACCAAACTTCAAGAACATACAAGAATCATTGTTGTTTTTTTATGGCCTCTTCACAAAGGAAGGAAACTTAAGGAGGATACTTTAATAAATTATTATGACATCACCATGGATTCTTGATTCTCTCACATTACAAGCCTAATTGGGGGTGTCAGGGGCAAGGGGATCCTTCTACTTCTAAGCCCATGTCTTTCAAAGGATGCCCTTAAGCAAAGACCCAAGTCTCTGACACATACAGATCTCTTCAGTAAAATATTTGTAGTAGATCAATATTTGCACACCCATTCTCTTGAAGTGGAAAATGTTGCCCCTAACAAAAGGGTGGCAGATTATCTAAAGCAACTATTTTCAATTTTAACAGATTTTGGCCCCCCACATCTACTATCCAAGAATTGATATACTAAAAATATTTTTAGAATATAGAGTTGATATTCTACTCAAAAGGATTTTTTGTGCTATCCTTAAAAAATTTAGAGGACATGCATAAGGTTTTTGACCAAAATCCTTGGTTTTGGGGACAATTCATTTTATCAATGCATCTATGGTTACTTGATTTCAACCCTCTTAGGCTCTTACCATGAAGTATCTCACTACATCACTATGTGTAAGAATGCCTAACTTACACATCCATTTAATCGAACCTGAAATCTTAGAAGGTGCAGGCGATTTAATAAGCAACTTCATCAAAATAGACAATGAAATTCTTTCAAAATGAATTCTCACATATGTTTTAAACTGGACCTTAGTGAAAGGTTACTGAGAAAAACCCTACTCAAGTCGATGGGTAAGGTGTTTTCATAACCGTTGGACCATGAAAACATTGCTTTCTGATGTTGGGCTTGTCAATAGGCTAGCCACCTACATAATGGATGTACCTTTTAAAAATGGGTTTCCTCCCCTAATATTCTAAGAAAAACAGTCGTGGATGGCAGGACCTGAAGGATGAAAATAGTAGTTAATGTAGGCATACCATTAAGCTCAAATGCAAAAAATCTCACCCAATGATAAACTCTTCTCTTGGTCCCTATAGCTAACTGTACCAAGCAAGATTCTGTGTGCACTTCTTTATTCAAGCAACATTTATCCACAAGTTCATGACTGATATAACTATAATTAGATCCAAGATCAATAAAAATGGTAACAAGTTTATCACAAAGCTTACCTTCCATATCGATAATGGACGCTTAATGATCAACCTTCTTGTTATCCAGTGCTGCATAAATCCGAGGAATACTTTGCCCAACATCCCCAATTATCTATGCATCCTAAGCACTATAAATTTGTGGTTTTCCACCACGGTGCAATGGGCATTCACTAGGGAGATGCTCTTACCACAAGTGCAACACCTCAAAGGTTTCTTGCCATTATCTTGATTTTGCTTCTCAGGCTTAAATTCATGTCCCCTATCAATTACATTGAACTTCTTTTAAGGTGCTACCTTCTCCTTGTCACCTGCATCATGTGGTTTTCCTCACTCTTAACTCACTTTCCTTTAGTCTTCTCATTACCTTTCCAATCCCGCTTAGGCTCAGACTTGCATTTAGGCTACTCATAACCATGCTTCGGCTTCTTGATAACTTCCTCCAATGACCAAGGCTCATCATACTCAATTTGATCTTTAAATGCTAAAGGCAGTCTACTAATGAACCTTTGGATCTTTATCTTCTCACCCTTGAGGTAGGGCACATGCCTCAACAATCCCATAAACTTATTCGTGTACTCTTCACTTGTCATGGAACCCATCATGGGCTCATAGAATTCCTTAGCCTTTTTCTCATAATATGTCTCAGACAAGTACACCTTATATATAATTTTTTTTACATTAACATTATAAGTACATTTTATTTTAAAATATTTTGACATTATAGTAATATAATCCAATCCATTTATACAAACTTAACCAAAAATAAGCTTTTAATAATTATGTATTCTTTATCATTTTCAATTAACTTATATATAAATTAACACCCATTTTAAAAAATAAATACCAAATCTATCGTAACGTAACTAAATACCACATCCGATGCAAAAGATCAGGGCTCTTAGTACTCTTTCAACCCATGCTTTAAGAATATCTAATGAGAAGCACCTAGAGGATGAAAAATCTCATCTTCTAAAAGTTTTTGAAAATAATGGCTATAGTAGAACTCAAGGCCTCGAGGTTTTTCAAAGAACTCATAAAGAATATAGGGTTAAGCCTTCTCGTGATGATCCTATCTCTAAGGTGCATCTCTTGCTTATCTAAGGGACCACTAACAGGATTGCTCATATTCTTAAGAAGAATAAAGTTTCTTCTTCATTCAAACCTCTCAATACCATTAGAAATTGTCTCAAATATTTTAAGGAGCCTATAGACCCTAAAGACATGAAAGGGGCCTACTCAATCCCATGTTCCAGTGGGATTCCCTATATTGGAGAAATTGGTCGCTCCATTAACCAAAGAATCCAAGATCATGCAGTAGACATTGAACACAACCATTCTTGCTCATCAGCTCTAGTTAAACATGTAGAGAAACATAGGCACCGTGTCTCCATTGAGGATGAGAGGGTCATTGCTAGGGTTGATTAGTTCCACCATAGGAAGCTAAGAGATACTATTGAGATTGAGAAGCATGCAATCAATCTCAACAGGGATGATGGTTGGAAATTAAGTAGGAGCTGGATTCTGACCCTCGCTTCTTGATTTTCTCCCCCTGTTATTTCCTCCTTTTTTATTAAAGTAAAAATTACATTATTCTTAAATTATTTATTTTAGTTTGATTCAAGTTTAATGTCATCCTTATTTTATTGCATTCTTTTATTCTAATTTCTTAATTTCTTAATATAATTTTTTTTTTAAATTAATAATTAATTTACTAATAAGAGTATCAATTATATTATAATGATTGCTCTATACAATTTTACCACGTATCATTTTATTGACTAATTCACAATCTCTAATTTTTGGCTTTTGTGATCCGAAGGTCCTAAGCAAGCATAAGGTGGCTTCAACCTTTAGGCCTTTAAATACCATCTGGAGCTCCCTTAGATCTGTAAAAGACCCAGTGGACCCCTAGGATATGAAGTGTCTTTACATTATCCCATGCTCTTCTGGGACTCCCTACATTGATGACATTGGTTGTTGTATTAGTCAAAGGATTTGTGAGCATGTTGTTGACATCAAGCATGGCAGGAACTGCTCCTCTGCTTTGGAAAATCATGTAGATAAATTTAACCATCACATCTGCATTGAGGAGGCGCAAGTCATTGCTAGGGTCATTTCCATCATCGTAAATTGAGGGAGGCCCTAAAAATAAAAAAAGGCTCAATAATTTGAATAGAGACGATGGTTGGATTATTAGTAGAAGTTGAGTCCCTATCCTGTCCTCCTAGTTTTTTAGGTTTATTTTGTTTGTTTATTTATCTTTGTAGGTATTAGTGTCCCTTTTATAGTATTTTTTATTGGTTTATTCTTCATTAGAGTTTATATTCTTGATCCTCCGTGTTTTCTTAAGTATTTTATCATCATATTCATTCTTAAATCCTTTTAGTATTTTTGTTATTTGTTTAATGGGCCTCAGCCCTGTATTTTATTGTTGTGCTTTTCTTTGAATATATATATATATATATATATATATATATATATATATATATATATATATATATATATATATATATATTTGACTTGTGTATACTTTTGTTTTGTTTTGTTATAATTTTGACTCCCATCCTTGTTTGGAGTTTGACCTTCAAGTTTTTATTCTTGTTATTTATATTTTTTTATTAGTTTCCATTAATAAATTTTTTTAATAATATTTAATTTTAATAAATTAATTTAAATATTGTTTTTCAAAAACTAGCCATTTAATATAATAGTTACTTAATAATATTTGGTTTTAATAGATTAATAAATTAATATCACAATTTAAATTATTGACTTTGGTTTTTTATTCTTGTTAGTTATATTTTTCGATTATTTCTCACTAATAGAATTTTTTAATAATAGTTGATTTTAATAAATTAATTTAAATATTATCTTCCAAAAACTAGTTGTTACTTAGTAATATTTCTTTTTAACAAATTAATAGATTAATATCATAATTTAAATATTATTTTTCAAAAATAACCATGACTTGAGATGATGGTCTCTTACATTGCTCTCTATTTAAGCCTTTTTCATGGTCTGTCTCTACTGATGATGTTGGTTCAAAATGCGCCCTAACAAAATACTTTTCTTAATTTACAATGGCTACTTTATAATTAAATATTAAATAAATATTATTTTAATTAATTCAGTAATTAATTTTTAACGACTAACTATGGACTCTGATCCATCCTTTCTATTTATTCTATAGGATTGATGGATTTTTAACCTTTGTCCTAATGATAAATCACATTAGTTGGTTGGAAATGTCGACCAAATCCTATTGATGTAATATACCTAAAAACATTCTCATTTACAATATAGATCACAAAAATCTAACCTAAATTAAGTTATAAATTCAAAACAATCTACCTAATAAATAATACCAATTAAAACAACACACTTTCCCTTAATAACAACTCTAACTACACCATGATGCTCCCGTACCCTGCTCTCGTACCCTAACAACTCTAACTACACCACGATGCTCCCGTACCCTATTGGCCTATTTCTTTCAGTTTCGAGAGCACACTTTCCATTAATAACACTCTAACTGGCCCATGATGCTCCCGTACCCTATTGGCCTATTTCTTTCTAGTTTCAAGAGCTTTCTGGTGAGAAAAATCCCATAAGTCCGTATCTTGGAAGTATATCACCTGCTCTAAAAAATTTCTTGAAATCTTGCATGTATATAACATGTATTAGAGGGGAAGTTTATCCCCACCATCTTTATATTATTATTCTAATTCTAATTTATATCTGTGTACACATTAATATTACCGCCACTTGTTACGTTGATGGTATCACTTAGGCACACCATCCAATCATGCCTAATGTTTTATTTCCATCAAGGTCAGATTCCGTTTACGTGTATTAATGAATTGTTTAGGTACGTTTAACAGTCGGGAAGAACACGGGCCTTATATCATACGTTCGATGTAAATGACAGCGTGTTTTACGTTTTTTTTGAAGGTATAAAATAATTACACCACCCACAAAATTTTATCTAATTTAAAATAAAATTTATTTCTATATAAAAATTAAACTACACCCTGTAAGATTAGTTAATTAAAATTATATAAATTTAAAACAATTAAATTAACTGGTGTAAAATTAATTATTTTAAGTTATTTTATACATAATTAGTTGAATCTTTGTTTTTATTATTTAAACTTGATACTTAAAAAACACTTGGATTATTAAAAGTTCATAGCTCAAGCTTACTATTCGAACCATAACTCAAGCTGACTATTCTAACTAATCTCTACCTAATTCTAAGAAAATTAGATCCAAAAATTTAAGAATAAAACCCCCGAGACCTTTGACGAAGAGACACAGGCATTCTCGTAAATTAAGTTTCGCTGAGATTGTGGAACATTACGGACGAGTTGACTGAAAAAAGTTATGAAGCCTGACTGAAAAAAGTTATGAAGCCGTTTTTCGTTAATAGTGAGGGTGGCAAAAGCTTTCCCTATTTCGCTAGTATGGAGTGAATTGCTTTTTAGTGGTGATAGAGAAAGAATTTTTATTTGAATTATTTTATGGAGTGAAGGATGGTGAAAAGTGATAGGAATTTGGATTAAAAAATTTAAAAACTTTGTAGAGATAGTGTTTGAATCATGTTTTTAAGTGTGAAAATTTATTGGACATTTTAAGATATTTAAAATTATGAATTTAACAATTTTTATTTTTTATTTAAATACTATTTTTTTTTAAATATGACCCAAATTTCCCTCACTTCTGATAAAAAGCATAATCATTAGACTAGGGCCATTTGATTAGTGTAGTTTGCAAAACAACTATGATTTCAGTAACATGGTTTGGTCATAGAAGCGTATTTTAACTTTGTTAGGTTGTGATTTTTACTATTTATATTTTTTAAGTGTTTCACGAGTTTTATGATGTTGACTCATTTATAGTTCAGGAACATAATTTAAATAAAAAGGGTGCAGTATTTATCTATTTAGGGATTTAGAAAAGCAATCTAAATTTAAAAAATTAAATGACCAGAGCTTCGAAAATTTCATCCTGCAACTGGCCAAATGTATCTTTTATGCCTTAAACTCCATGCTTGTGAAATTTTGAGCCAAGACATCGAATGCGAGCCAATCATAGTGGGTGATCTATGTAAATGTCATATTAAACTATTTTTCTAATCAGTTTTTAATATTTAATTCATCTTTCGTACGATTTTTCAACCTATTACGAAAAAACCCTTGGAATATTATGATGTTCGCAGCTCTACCGCAATGAATTTGTAATGATACTGGCACACAGTCGTTGAGTGGTCACTATATTTATGGCTAATAATCTAAATATATTTATCCCTAACGACCTACCGCGAGCTTAATATATCAAGCCTAACCCAAAAGCGTGAAAAAAAATAAAAATTGATTAACACACTACTTCATTTAATTGACTAATAAAAAGTCTTTGGAAGGTCTGTGTGATTGGAGTTTGAAAAAGTCTTTACACAGTCTGTGTGATTGGAGTTTTGTAATGAAGCAGCAAGTTTTCTATGAAATTGTTTGAAAATGAAATTAAAAATAAACAATAAAGCCAAAATTTCTTTGTGTGTTTAACGTTTATGGTATGACTATTGGTTTTGATTATTTAAATGATTTCAAAGTTTATTTAGTAGTTTCAATAGGGAGTTCTCTATAATGCGATTTTTTGGAAATTTCGGTGACGAAATCCGGCGGAAGAAATTGAAGTTAAATTTTGATTTGTTTTAGTTAAAATGGTTTTTTAACTGCATATTTGGATTCAGCACGCTGAAAAATCCCTGGGATGCTTTGATTGTGTAGAAACTAGCTATCAAACTTGCGATTCCAATAAATTGCTGCCGGATTTTGACCGGAAAAACCCACCAGAAAAGCTTTCAAAAAGTCGCATTATAGACAACTGCGATTCAATAGTGTCCATCTACTTTTTCATTTTGATTTTAAATTATTTTTTTAAATTGGATCTTTTTGCTTTATTATTTTTTCATTCTTTAATTTTTTAGTAATATTTAATTAATTTTTATTGTAAAATTTAATAGATTTTTTTAGTAATATTTAATTAATTTTGTTGTAAAATTTAATAGATTTTGTTGTTATGAAATTTATATAATCCTAACCTTTAAGAATCTTCAATACACTAAATTCACTTACACGTTAAGAAAATAAGCTCGTTTTAATGAATAACAAACTGCTATTTCACAAAAATAATTATTACAAAATAGTTAGTGTCGAATAATGACTTGTTACAAATTCCAGCTGTATATATATAGAAACTCATTTGCTCTTCAATTTATTCCCAAATTACAGCTCGCTCGATATTAAATGCAAATTAAATGGTCGAATAATGACGACCATTTAGCGTGGCGATTGAATATGGTGTTCCTTGTGAAGAACGGTCGCGGTCGTTTGGCAACATTGGAGCCTCGCCCTACGGACCTTCCCAAGTGCTAGATAGAGAGAGAAGGAAATATCAATAACCAGATCAGAATATGGTGTTCCTTGTGAAGAATGGTCGCAGTCCTTTGGCAACATTGGAGCCTCCCCCTGCAGACCTTCCCAAGTGCTAGAGAGAAGGAGATGTCAATAACCAGATCATAATACTTCACGAGTGCAAGGATCTGAACACATTGAGGGATCTGTATTGATTTAAAATCTACGGCCATCAGTGGGGTAGTTAAAATAAGCCTCAAACATGTAGGCGAACTGTGTTTTTTATTCGTGGGATTGCTAACGGCACATGATAGGTTAGGATTGTCTTTTTGTAGGATTGTCATTTTGGGATATTGAATTTAAGTTAGTTTTTGTTAAAAAAAATTATACCCATGAGATTTTTTTATAATAAAATTGGAATAGGAATTTTTGGAGAATTGGAAATTTCTTTCCACGGATTGGATTTAGATTCAGTGCCATTATTTTATAAATATTACACATTAATAATTATGGGTATAATTATTTTATAAATATTACAACTTGACAAGTTTTGGTTACTTGGTGCAAGGGCTAGGAGTGATGATTCAGATTATGTGATTCATTTTGCTCGTTTCAATCCCACTTCTTCATCCCTGTGAGCGTCACCCGATGCAATGAGTGCTAAGTAAACTATTCAAAAATCATGAGAAATTAGTGTTAACTCTCATTGAAATGGTCATAGATGAATGACTTACTTAATGCAGTTGAATCACAAAAAATGATATGTGATCTGCGAAAACCCCTCAATACTTAAATTCAAAAAGAGTGAAGGGAACTCTACTTGAATGGTTAATGAGGCACAATACTTGCTAAGGTTTTGCAAATGAGGTAGCAAGCTAAGTGGGCTTGATTATGGGGAAAGCTCCACAGCTAAGTGCGCTTGTGCCAGAGGCGATTTGGGATGGGTGACCTCTCAGGAAGTCTTGGTTACTGGGTGCAAGCCTCGGGAGTGATGATTGACGTTATGTGATTCATTTCACTGGTTTCAGTCCCACTTCTTCACTGTGTGATCATCACCCGATAATCAATGCATAATCTCAAGGTTTTGTCTTTCTTCCCAACAAATAGTGGGTATTTAATCTGAAGTCAGGTTACGGGTTGAACATCCGGAGCTCCATGTGACCTTGCATGCCCATATCTAACAGTTGTGTAACATATTTAAGTGTTTTAATCAGAAATGAAAACTTTAAACTTTGTATCCGCCACCCTGTGTATAATTAATATAATTCGGGTTTTCTTTCAATACTGCAATGGTTTCTTATTTTTCGTTTAATAGGTGTGTAGTGTGTTACAAATGGTATCGGAGCTTAGGTTCGTACATTGAGACACTTTGGGAATTATATGTACATGAAATGGATGTGATTTCTTAAAATTAACTAAGTAAATATCTATGTGAACAAAGAGACCTGTAGCAATACAAAAAGGGTCAAAATGCAGAGGAGCCCACGACCACCAAACCCGCCAGAAACAACTTATGTGAATGCTAACCCTGATATTTGGATACCGCTGGGAGAATAATCGCGTCGAGCTAATGATGTTTTATTCGAAACCGTTCAACAACTACTTGCTCAGTTGACCAATTTAAGAACAGACAATGAACGACTACGACTATAACATTAGAGAATTATAAGAAGTCTATCGAATCGATAAAACCAACGAGATCTAGACTCCAGTGCTGAAGACAGAGAAAAGATCCCAACGGTTCAGCATGGAGAAGAAAATGTTGAGTCACCTGAAAAACATGGAGAAGATGAAGAAGGATGCTCAGATAATGTTTCTGATCAACGCAAAACAAAAAGATGAAAATCTGAATTACAAGGAGAACATAAAAAAATTAAACCATCACTCTTTGAAGGGGAATCCAAAGAAGTAGCTGAAGCTTAGTTAATTGATATGAGCAAATATTTTCAGATTTATGATTACACTGATAAAATGAAAGCACGCTTGGCATTTTATCAGTTAAGGGATAAGGCTACCTTTTGGTGGGAAAAAATCAAAACAGTAAGGAAAATTAATGAAGAACATGTTACGCGGAAATAGTTTCAAAAGCATTTCAAGGATAAGTATCTGACTGAAAGTTATTATAACGAAAAAGCAAAGGAATTTCATGACTTAAGATTGGGAACCTTAACCATGGACGATTATGTAAAACAATTCACCTCCCTGCTACGCTATATGCCTTATATGCAAGAAAAAAAGGCCAAAATTCATCATTTCATCAGTAGCCTACCCAATTTTATGAAGGAGGAGCTTGAGTTCGACTACCCAAGGACAATGGATGATGTAGTGTGGAAAGCCATCATCTGCTAGCAGGAAATGAAATAGAAAAATGAGAAACCTAAATGTACAACAAAACCTCTCAATGAATTCCTAGTAAGGAACCAACCCAAAGTTGCATATTCTGAAAATAGACAGTGGGAAGGAGCTAATAAATCAGTTAATGACCAGCGGTCAAAGCCACCGCTGCAATGTTGGGGATTTGAAGAACCCCACTATTACAAAAATTGCCCGCATAAAGCAAGAACGGAACAACTATCAAATATGTAGGAAGGATCCACGGTCATAGAAGTGGCGAGGAGAATGCCTAGAATTACTGTTGCTTTGGATGATCATCAAGTAGAATACCAACCCACCATGATCGAATGTGAAGGTACGATCGCTAAGTAGCCTGTCTCTGTTTTGTTTGATCCCAGCGCTAGCCTAAGCTATATTAGTCCTAAGGTGGTAGAAAAATCTCAACTGCAGAGCAGTAAGTTTCCAAGACCTTGGTTAGTCCAGTTACCCACTGGGACAAAAAGAAGGGTAGTTGCAGAAGTAGAACGTTGTCCTATAACAATCTCGCAACTACCCATTCACGTTGATCTTAATATACTTCCTTTGGGTTCATTCGACATTTTAATCGGGATGGATTGGATGGAAAAATGTTGGTCGCTAGTTGACTGCAAGCAGAAAACCATCAGTTTTATCACTGAATCAAAACAAAGGAAGGAACCTCAAGGAATCAAGGCAAGTACCAAACTGCGTCCTATTACTGCTAGTGAGCTAGGAAGATGTATTAGGAAGGGTTGTCAGATATATTTTGTCCAGGTGAGATTTACGAACACCAAAAAGAAAATGACCTTCTTCGAAAACATTCTTGTCATTCAAGAATTTTTTGATCTATTTCTAGAATCGATTTCTGGATTACCACCCAACCGTGATATCGGATTCACCATTGAACTAATTCTGGGTGCAGGCCTTGTATCCAGGGTCCCTTATCACATGAGCATACCTAAGTTAACAAAATTCAAAATGTAGCTCCAAGAGCTTTTGGATAAAAAGTATATTCACCCCAGCGTGTCGCCTTTGGGAGCTCGCGTATTGTTCGTATAGAAGAAAGATGGAACCTTGAGATTATGCATCGATTATCATCAGTTGAATCCCAAAAAATGATATATGATATTTAATAAATGTTACACATTGATAGTTATAATATGTTTCTATAGATTTTAACCCAAACAAATAATTAAAAAAAAATATTCATCTTCCTTATTACATCAGATTAACTATTATTATTAATACAATTATTTTATAATTATCACAAATTGACAATTATAATAATCAAACTAACATAATTTTTAACACGGATTTTAATTATAAATTATATATTAATTTATTAAATTTAAAATTTACAATAAATATTATATTTATAATAACTAATCAAACCGGACTTTGTTTTAAATAATTTAAAAAATAATACTTTATCTATGGTTGAATTGAGGCTTTTGTGATCCATAACAATTATCAAAAGAAATTTCAGCGTAAATCAATGTTAAATAGTCTGTGCAGAGCCTCCAACGGCTAACTTGACCAACGGCTAATTTTGACTTAGGGATCAAAGTCAACAAACCATTTTTATAATTTTAAAGGAAGTTAGTTAATTCGGTGACCATACCTTTAAAATATACATAATTTATATATATAATAATTTTAATCAGTGTTTAAGTTAATAGTTAGTTAAAAAGGTACCATTTAATAATTAATAATTATAAGTTATTTGTAACTTAAATGGGATTTAGTTATATGGAAGAAATTTAATATAATAGTTAGTTAGAATAAATATATAGTGGAACGAGAAAATAATAAAAGTTAAATTAAATAAATAAATAAAAATTAATTAATAACGTAGCTGGTAAAGGTTAAAGTTAAAAAAAATAAAAAATAAAAAATAAATAAAAATAAAATAAAATAACATAAAAAATAAAAAATATAAATAAAAATAAATAAATAAATTAATTAATTAATTAAAAACAAACAAACAAATAAATAAATAAAAATAAATAGATTAATTAATTAATTAATTAAAAACAAACAAACAAATAAATAAATAAATAGATAAAAATAATACATAAATAAATATATCAGAATAAAATAAAAATAAAATAAAATAATGATAATACTACAAATATATATGTATAAATAAATTAAAAAAAAACAACAACAACACAAAATAAAAAGAAGGAGAAGGACAGGAAAAAGATCATTAGAAGACCAGAGAGCAAGAACGATAAATCCTAGAAGGAAGGAAAAGACAGGGCTCCAGGGGGAACAACGAAAGCTCGAAAGGATAAAAAGCGTGGGGGGAGGGGGGGGGGGGGGGGAAGAAAGAAGGAAGAAAGGGCAAGGATCCAACAACCACTGATCTTCTAGTCGTCATCTCTATTGAGATTGTTAGGCCTCCTTTTGGAAGCTCTGCACAGACTATTTAACATGCAAAGCTGGATCTGTTTCTTCAACTCGTCCTGACGATGAACCACACTGGTTGGTTCGAAACGCGTCGTCTTTGATTTTCTGAATGTGATTTACGCCGAAATTTCTTCTGATAATACTTTATCTAAACAAATTCCTTATATCTCAAAACTTTCAGCTTGAATGGTACAAATATTAATAAGTACCATAGGCGAGTGCTATTTCCACCTCCATAGAAACATAAATGCTACGTCCTTACAGGCGAGATCCCCTCCTCCTTATGTCATCGCATGTTCCATCTCGCGACCCGACCATGCATCCATCTCCAACCTCTGGCGATTACATCTCACCAAGCTCCGGTGACTCGCCGTTTGCCGTGTTTCTGCCAGTCTAGCTACCAGCCTCCACTACACCGACGGCTTAGGGGTATTAATCACATTTAATGGCATTAGGGCTCGCCACTATCCTTGTGTCTTCCATTTACAAACTGAGTTGTACTTCAAGCTTGAACCGGGAAGCCACTGGACAAGACATAGATAGCAGGTTCGACCCTCATAAATGCATTACCAACCCCCCTCATATTATGCTCAAATCCAAAATCCCTACAATTCAACCATTGAAAAAATTCCCAAGGGGCTCCCGGGAACAGAGGTTACAAAGGAGGGTGATCCACGCAGTGCATGCACTACCCGGTCTACTTTGAAACAGGTATTTCTCAGTTAATCCACCTGCTTTTTTGCAAAACAGGCTTAGCCTGCAAATAAGTAATGTGATAAGTTATAACATACATAAGTCAAAACGTGATGCCCATATTTTGAGTGAATGATATGAACATGATCAATTTTTAGAATTTATAATCATTCTAGTGAAACAAAAGTAAAAGATAAGAGATGTTTCTTTTGGGAAAGAAGACGAAACCAATAGGTTGCCAATAGTACCTTGATTTTCAATGGAGCTTCCATGAATTTAAGGTGAAGTTTTCGATCCCTGGATTCTGGTTTTCGATGGTACCCAACTAAGGGCTGGGTTCTACTGTTGTTGTTTTCCACTCTCCATACTTTTCATATACATCCAATGACTTGTCTCTGGCGTTCAACTTTCCATAAGGTAGATTCTGGGCCGCAAGTGGCAGTCTTCAGTTTGCAGGAGGCAAATTCCAAATCCTGAGGTAAACTTGTATCATTTTGGTAAACATATTTCTACTCGGGAAACTCCCAACAAACCCGATTTAAAGTTGAATAGTACTCAAACCCATACCAAGAGTTTCAACTGCACCTGCACCTTTGAACCCTAGCAAAAGGATTTTAATTTTTGTTATTTGAGTCAGATTTCAAACACAGGGATAGGAGTTTGGAGACATTTTGGTATCAATTTTGACCGAGGAAGGTGTTGAAAGATGTATTCTGGAATTGGGAGTTGCCAGAACAATTTGGAGGCATGTGATAAGAGTGTTCAAGTGGTTATTCTGTGGATGGCACATGGGAAACTTTACTCTTTGGAGGCAGAAGCATAGAAACTGTCGTGACATATTTTGAACGCATTTGTTAACTAGGGTGAAATTCAGTACAGGGTGCGGCTTATCATGGTGTGTGATGCAGAGCCAACCTTAAGGAAATCTATCTGGGAGTAACTATATATACATACCTCACTTCTTGGAAAATAGAACATATCTCACTAAAAGGAGATGAAAGTGGTCAAACTGATAATCGAGAAGATATTTTGATCTTTGCAAATTTGCAGACTGATTACAGATGCTGTGTGAGTTTATTTTGGCATTTTTGCAAGATGCTACGGTCCCGAAATGCGATGATTGTTTACATGCTCAATTGTGAGGCATACAAAAGGGCTTATTCCCAACGCTAGTATGAATTCCTTGATGGTTAGTTACCAGACAAACTCTGTTGTTTAAATCTGTTAGGATTAGGAAAGTATAAGATATTTCCTGTAATCACTCAGGTCTTATATATAATATGACTGCACCATATATAAGGGACTTTAATTTTAGAAATAAAGGAAGTATCAATTTAAAGAGAACAATATACTTTGCAGAAAAAGTTAACTAGACCAATATAACTGGCAACACAAATAACTCTTGACAACACTCACTGATAAATTTAGTGCCCATACCAATAATTTGAAAAGTGTATGCTGTGTCAGGACCAGGCCTTGGAGGAGTTGAGAATGAAAACTCTCGTGTTGTGTTTCCAATTCCAATCTTATAGAAATATTTTGTGTTAAACTGCAATGAAAGGAAGAAAACTTCAAATACTAGAAGCAACACATTGTTTTGAACTAGAACAAATCAATTTTACTTCAGAGAAGTATTTAATTATATCATTTATTTGAAAATAAACATAATGTGATTTTCTACAATAGCAATTTCTTTACAGTTATCTGCTTGGACCACCATGAAGAAATCTTAGGGCACAAAAATCATCTTGAGAAGATCATTCCAACTGACATCAATATCAACAATCTTGTTTCTCATACAAAGCACACCCAGATTAATCACTAGACATACTCCTATTTTTCTCGTGGAGAAAAACAATGTAAACTTTGAAACGGGAACTGATACTGTTACTCGTTTCGTAGAGATAGCAAAAACGTCACCTGATTTTGAAAAGGGGTGATGCAGAATGCACATGTTTTTTTTAGAGCATAGTTTTTGGCACTTTAAATAACCGATACGATTACCCGTTTCGTAGTGTTTCGTAGAGGTAGTAAAAATGTGTCCCGATTTTTAAAAGTGGTGATGAAAAATACAATACTTATTTTTTGGAGCATATTTCTGACAATTTAAATATTCTTATGTATCAAATATAAATATTTGTTTTTAAATGTTAGTGATTTTTACGCTGATTTTGAAACATGTTGATGTAACATGTTATACAACATACCTTTTTTTTTAGACTTATTTTTCACATTTTAAAATTTATTATGTCGATTTTTTTTAAATTACGATTACTTAATGAAATTTTAAATCGTTTTATTTTTATTTTTTTAAATGTTGATCATTTCAAGAAACCCATATAAAAATATATATAGAAAAGACAAAAAAATGTTAATAAAAAAAAATTATCTCATAAACCATAAAAGAATACTTAAAAAAAAATAAATTAAAATATATATATATATATATATATATATATATATATATATATATATATATATATATCTTTTAAAATTAAAAAAATAAAAAAAAATAAAAAATAAAAAATAAAATAAAATAAAAAAAAAAAAAAAAAAAAATTTAAAAACATGTATTTAAAATTAAAAATTAAATTTTTAAAGAATCATATATTTTTCTATTTAAAAAATAAAAAACAAAATTGATTAAAGTTAACTTTTTATTTAAAAAAAAAAAAAAAAATATTTAAAAATTTAAATTTCTTTTAAACAAATTGTTTTTCTATATATATATATATATATATATATATATATATATATATATATATATTAAAAAATTTTAAAATAATTGTGAAACAATTTTGTTTTTTTTGTTATTTTAAAAAAAATAATTATTAGAAAATGTTTATTTTTTTTAAATATATATATATATATATATATATATATATATATATTTTTTTTTTTTAATTTTAAAGTTTTTTATTTAAAAAAAAAAAAATTATTATAAAAAAAACATTTGTTTTAAAACAAATTTTTTTAAAAGTTTTTATTTTAAAAAAAAAGGAAAAATTGCGCCCTCCTGGCCGCCCGCAGTGGCCCGGCCCTGGGCAGAGGCGTGTGTGTAGGACCTCCGCCCGGGGCCGCGCCACCGCGGGTGGGCGGGAGGGCGGAGGGGCGTTTCCGGGTACGCAGGCCTTTGCCCTGGGCCGCCCACCGCGGGCGGCTGGGAGGGCACAATTTTGTTTTTATTTTTTTTATTTTTTATTTTTAAATAAAAAACTTTTAAAAGTTTTGTTTAAAAAAAAAAAAACTTGTTTAAAAAAAATTAAACATTTTTTAATAAGTATTTTTTTAAATAATAAAAAAAAAAATTGTTTAACCATTATTTTAAAAACAAATTATATATATTTTTTAAACAAAAAAAACAATTTGCTTAAGAAAAAATTGAATATTTTTTTTTTTTTTTGTGTTTTAAATAAAAAAGTAATTTGAAAAGACATATTTTTAAATTTTTTTGGTTTTTTTTGTTTTAATTTCTTTTTATTTTTATTTTTTTAGTGTTTTTTTGAATGTTTTTAACGTTAATTTTAATAGTTCTTTTTATTTTTACTTTTGTTAATTTTCTATATTTTTTTCCTAGTTTTTTCAATGTTTTTTTTTTTTTGTCTATTTTTATTTACTCTCTCTCTCTCTCTCTCTCTCTGTATATATATATATATATATATATATATATATATATATATATATATATATATTTATATATTTATAATTTTGTTTTTGTTTTAATTATTTTTTTTAATTTTTTATATTTTTTTTTTTTTAAATTTTTTTAATTTTTTTTTTGTCTTATATATATATATATATATATATTTTAAGTAAATAACATTTTAATCTTAATTTTAGTAGTTTTTAATTTTTTTTGGTTAATTTTCTATTTTTTTATTAAATTTAGTTTGTTTTTAATTTTCATTTTTTTTTTAGTGTTTTGATAATGTCTTTTAAATTTTTCTATTTTTACCTAAATTTTATAGTTTGTTTTAATTTTTTTTCTTTTCCATATATATATATATATATATTTTTTTTTTTTTTCTTTTCTTTTCTTTTCTTTTGACAATTTTTTTATGGTTTACAAGATTTTTTTTTTTTTTTTTTCTTTTCCTTTTTTTTTAAATATGTTTTTTTTACTATTTATTTGTTTATAATTTTTAAGTTTTTTTAGTTTTTTAATTTAGTTTTTTTTTACATTTTTTTATTGATATATTTTTTTTTGTTTTATTTTATGTTTTGTTTTTAGTATATACTTTGTTTTATGTTTTGTTAATCTTTAAACTTTTTTGTTTTGTGTTTTTTCATTGTTTTAATTTTTTAGTTTTTAATTCTATTTTATGTCTTCATTATTTGTTTGAAATTTTAAGTTTTTTCAGGGTCATGATAAAATATTTTACTCTATTATTTCGAAATGTTGAAATATAACCCTTGAAAAAAAAGGGGAAAAAAATTCATATCCCAATGTTAACACTTTTTGTTTTGAGGGTTTTTTTGGACAATTTTTGCACAAAAGTTTGGTTTTCACTGCCATTTTTAAAACATGTTCAAAATTTACCCTTAAAAAAAAATGTGTTATTCTAGCATCAACACTTTTCGTTTTTAGCACTGTTTTTGATGTTTTTAAAGGGTTTTTTTGGCTAAAGTTCCCATTTTGAGTTTACAGTTCCCGTTTCAAAGTTTACATTGTTGAAATTTGCTCAAGCATTTTGCCAGCAATTCTCAACCATAGCATCATCTTGCATCCTTACAAGCTTGTGACAAAAAAAAATCAATAATAAAAATAATAAGAAGCTTATTTTACAAGCTTATTTTATATACTTAATAATATACAAAATATACAAGCTTATTTTACAATAAAAATACAAGCTTATTTTATAATAAAAATAAAAAATAAAAATCAGTCTACAGTGGATTTGAGTTGCATGAAATTTATGCCTTTTTCTATTCAATATATTGGATATGTGTTGAGTTTTTATCATCTACAGAAAAAGTTGAGTTGCAACAAATAGATATATTTTTTGTCCAGTAACATATTATATATAACTTTTTAAATATATCAAGGATTTAAGAACATTTTATTCTATTCCAGTTTTTAAAACTTCAGTGTTTAAAATGGATTTTAGTGTTTATTCTATTATTATGTTGTCCTTTTTAGATTATGGTATATGGAGAGCATTGGTGTCTTTACTCTCTTGGTTTTGTTTGTAGGTAAAAAATATGTCCTGTAAATAAATGGCATCCTATTCTGCCTTTGTTGAAGAGTCCATAGAGCCCTCCCCCATGGAGTGTGCAGGTTATGAGCAGTATGTGCATCTCCCTGAGCTCAGTGCCATGTGGAAATTCAAGGAATGGCCTAGTTGGTCTAGAGAGGGGTTGGTAAAGACTGCCTTATAGTCATTGGAGATTACTTTTTGGTTTGTTTCGTCTATCCTCTATGACACAAGGACTTACATTGACAAAGAGGAATGGAAGAGAAGGCTTGAATCCTGAATTAGTTCCCAGATTGAGTTGATTTCAATGATTTGTGAAAATGACAAGCAGGTTCCCACTCTTCAGTTGTCAGTAAGTAGTGGTGTTCTTGCTATGAAATTTTTCCATGAGGTATGGCAAAGACCTAGTGCTTTACCTATGGTTAGCAGAACAAGTGAAGAGAGCTTAATTCCTCGTTTGGGTACATGGAAAAGCACTGAAGCTATGGTTTCTAAAATATGGCTTGCCATTGAAGGCCATATGCAGAGGACTACCTTCACTTTAGGTCTGGGGAACCAAATATGTCAGGTAAGCCTATTCTTGAATATGATAGAATCTGCAAGCCAAGATATTTGCACTCTTTAAAACAACATAAATAGTTCCATAATCCAGAAGATGCCAAACTTTGCAATGTCCTCCAGATCTTTGAGGCTGGGTATTTGTAGGCCAAGAATTGTTGCACATAATATATCAAAGAATAGACTCTGAGGATTTCACAGGAGCATCCACAGACTATTGGATGGTTGAAAGGATGTGGAAGATTCTCAAAGAAATTGTGAATTTGCTTCTAGTGATGGACCCAGATGATTTCCTTTTCCTTAAACACCAGTTGGAAATTAGCAACACTAGTACACTTGCAGGCGCATATTGCCTTCAGTCTACCCCCCTTAGAGACCTTACAAATGCATGCAAGGAACTAAGGCATCTCGTGCCCAAAGTCATGGGTGTTGAGGCTGATCCAAAGGGTGGACCAAGGCTCCAGGAGGCACTTATGCATTTGTTTCATTCACATGGGCTTCGCTCACATAGCACTTCAGGTGCTTATCATGTTGCAACAATAAATGTTCTCTTGGCCTTCCAGGCAATAGAAGCCACGATGAAAAGGTTTTTCTTCTCATATCAGCAACTGGTAGTAACAGCCATGAGTAGCATTGAAATGAAGGGTCCATCATATCTAGGTGCTTGTGATGCCCTGCGTTAGATATATTTTGAACCACCTTATTTCCCTAGTGTGGATGGTGCAAAGACATTTTTGGGTTACTATTGGCACTAAAAGTTGTATGGTGAATGGTACACTGGAAGATCTACAGACAAATCAAGTGAAGTTTACAAGACAAAGAACAGTGCCTTCAGTTTTTCAAAGTATTACCCCAAATTCATACATACACTTCTTACATTGACAATTTTGAATACTATACATAGAATTATATTGGATATAGGATTAGACTCATTTTTGTTCATCCCCATCAGTAGGAGCAATCAATAGAACAGTGCTAGAAATGTGAACAAATTTGTTTTTTTCCCTCTCCAACATGGATAGGATACTAAGGATTCATAGTGTGCAATTCCTCCTTCGTTAAATATTGTAAAAGATTGTCCAAAATTAAAAATGTAATTATTAAAATTATTAAATTTTACGAGTTGTTTCTTTTTTTAATTTTTTTATTCTTTACATAAATTCTATGATGAGTTTAATGATATTTATATAATTCATTATAAATTTTAACATGAAATGTAGTTTAATGTTGTTATTTTATTTTTTTTGTTTTTTTAAGATTTTTTAATTCAATGTGTGAAACTCAGATAATTATAATTTTAAGTTGTTAAGCTTATTTAATGAAATGCATCATAATTTTTTTGATGCATTAATTTTTTTTTATATTTAATCAGATTTTTTTTTTAAGAATTTTTAATTCAGTTTGTGAAATTGAGATAATTATAATTTTAAATTATTGAATTTATTTAATGGAATATATCATAAAAATTTTAATGTATTAAATCTATATCATATTTAAATATATAATTTAAATGATGGAACATTACAATTTCATTATGGGTCATACTAAATAATTATCTCTTTAAACTAGGCCTCAAAAAATATAATTCTTTTATTTGAATATTTTATGCTTCAAAATTAATGAGTGAACCAACTATCCAAGGGTCTTATTGGATCTTGTTTTGATTTATTGATTTAACAATATATAAGATATATCATTATACTATTGATGAGTCATCTTATACAGTGGCTTTATCCAATTTTCTCTTATTGACAAAGATAGTTATCTTATATGTATATAATGTATATATCAATTTTTTGGATATATTGACATCATACTGTTACGTTTTTTTCCTTTTTGCCCTACATTTGACATTTCTGTGCTACGTTTTTGTGTCATAATAAATTTGAGTGAGCAGTAAGGGGTGAATGAGACTATTGTAAAGGTTGTCTCTTGCTCATCATGTCTGCAACGCTTTTCATGGTGGGTTTCTACTTTGACAGTGATTTACTTCCTTTAAAGATTGTTCTTCAGAAACCATTTTGATGCTTCTTTTCTATAAAAGTGGACATACTTTGTAAGTCAAAACACCAAAACCATAATGAAATTTGTTCCTTCATACTTTGCTATAATTGTAATAAAATCCATTATGGCCTCTTCCCAACACTCACTTGGTATGGAAAATGGTTCTAGTAGACTTGTTCTCTTGATTATTCCTCTTTTGTATTCAAGCTACATTCCTACCATAAATATCCACTCATTTCCAAGTTTTGAGAAAAAATATTACATAATGCTTTTTGGATTGACTATTAAATATCTCTACATTTATTTTACGAAGTACTCTGCTACTTCTTTATACTCTACTTTAATTTTCTTTCACATGGCCTTGTGTTATTGCTTAGGATGTCATTTAATTTAACTAAATTTATGATAAAGGTATAAATTTTGCCTTTAGTTCTTCAATACTAATTTGTTTTAGGGAGATTGTAAATTTTAGTCAAATTATTTATACTATAGTATCATTATAAAATATGTTGTTCTTTAATCATATAAGTTTAAATTTAGAACATTGATAATGCATATTGCTTATAATCATTCTCACTCTTAATATCTATAATTCGGCTTAACACTTATCATTTTCTTGCAGATTGACACACGGTTCGCTCGCTTGTGCAGAGCCTAACCCCACGGTTTACAGAGAACAAAAACAATCATTGTAATTTTTCTTTCGTGGGTGACTGGCAACCTTTAGTGAATTTCCTTCACCTCTACACTTTTTTTCCATATAGTTCAGATTGTTTTAATAATCAATATTAGTAGGGAAATTACTTATCCTTTACTTTAAAATTTTTACATTTCACACATAGCTTAATTAAGGGGAAAAGTAAGTGGCCATAATCCACACATTTTTTCAATTTGTTTTGCTATTTTACCCAAGTCACATAGCTTAATTATCAAAGGAGTAAGTGGCCCATGATTCACTCATATTTTTTACTAACCAAAGCATTTTTACTTCATTAGCATTGGGACTAGGAACTAGTGTTATTAAAGAAAGGGAGTAGCCCCTACTTCCCTTGTGTCTTTTAGACGATCTTGGGCTTGCATCTGAAATCTTTCTCAAAGCACTCAATTTTTCATCTCCCTTTTTAGGCTCACATAGTGTAATAGGAAGGAAGTAAGTGGCCCATCAACCACACATTATTTTATTTGCAGGTAAGGAACAAACGTAAGTTAGTGTAAGTAGACGAATTTGAAAAGGATCATCGCATATCCACATGACTACAAACTTTGTATGTTCACTTTGTCACTTACACACACATTTCACTACACACACTAAGCTACTCTAAACTTTGAACAAAGGGAATCAAGTGTAAAAACCTTTTGTACTTAGTTTATTTAAGCTTAAATTTTCACACCATAAGTGAAGGAAGACACGTAAAAGCAATCATAACTTCAACAAACTAAATTTCCCCACATGGGCCACAAAATAATTTATAGTTTAGGTTAGGACTGTTGGGGGTAGGCATCCAATAAGCCGCCATGGTCATGTTACATTTTGAAACATAGAAGTTGTCTTTTAGGGTGCTTCAAATCCTTCAATCAGTCCACGCAAAAGACAACCTAGGCAGCACAGAGACCCGATTCAGAGGGGGTTCAGCTTAGTCTCAGTGCGTGCGGTCCTATATGGGGCTACCCAACTTGTATAGTGCTTGGTATTGATAACCGATTACCAAGAAGCTAAAGACTCGACTACCTCCGTGAGACGAAGGTATCCTATTGACCAAATTTTAGGGCATCTTTCCCTATAGGTGGAGGTGTGGGAAGCACTAAATCCTCATTCAATACCTTGGTTGATTCTTTTCTCTGTTGGAAGCGTCACTAGTTCTTTCGGGATGTAGCCCCAGTACTCGTCATTTTTTGGCTGCTGGAAACATCACCAGTTCTTTCGAGACGTAACCCCAGTACCCGTC
Source organism: Pinus tabuliformis (assembly GCA_031772625.1). Classification (NCBI taxonomy): domain Eukaryota; kingdom Viridiplantae; phylum Streptophyta; class Pinopsida; order Pinales; family Pinaceae; genus Pinus; species Pinus tabuliformis. The sequence continues at coordinate 367,144,352 of CM062814.1, forward strand.
ATTTTTTGGCTAGTGGAAGCGTCACCAGTTCTTTCGGGACATAGCCCCAGTACCCGTCACAAAAGATATCTCAGCAAGGCCCAGTTACTTATAGAGTGGAAAGGACGAATAGGTCTTCATAGGACCTTTTATCATACGCAAAACAAACTAAAATATTTTCCTTGTTTGATTGATCACATGGCTTAACTTAAAGGGAAAGTAACACTTTATTTTTCATTTTTCTTTATGTATGTAATTTCTTTTTATACACATTCCTCTCCTCACCACAAAAGTGACACACATTCCATTTTAAGAATACATAAATACTTTACTTTTTCATATTAAGAATAACAAGGCAATGCTACACAAAACATTCCAATTCTTGTTTCACCTGAATATACATTAAAATAAATTCTACAAATAAAAATTGAAATGAAACATTTTTTTAACTGATTTAAAATGAATTATTGGATAATTTGTTATTTATTCAGATATTTTTTGGGTAGAAAAATTGGAGGAATTATCTTTTGTGGCATATTTTATGATATGTCTTAATTTTGAGATTTAGAATTTAAAGCCCTCTAAAGTTATTTTGGGATATCAAATGAGTGAAAACTTTGTGAGCATAGCTCTCTCCCTCTTGATTTCGTTTTAAACACCAATTCTAGCTTTCAAGCAATGTGAAAATCACCTTAATCAAATTTCATATGCAGAAGCTATGCCTCCCACAAGTTCAGCTAACTTGTTCACATGGTGGTACCAAGTGGATGCTGCATCAACACCATTACTTAGATATGTGGAGTTAGTCACGTATGGACATTCAAGAAGATCCTAAAAGGTCCAAAACCTTAACACTAATATTGGCTTGAAAAATGTGAAAACCTTAAACCTTAAGTAGCTTCCAAGCTATGTTAAACACTATGTCACTAGGAAGAGAAGGGGTTCCATCTTTTTAGGATTGTATTAAAACATAGTTGAGCACAACATCTAGGATTGGGATTTGAGATCAAAACAAAGGAGAAAGATAATTTGCAACAACCATATAGACAACAATGTCATAGGCAACTCGATAGTAAATACCCCTTTCTTTGTATTTGTATTTCCATAATTAAATAAAAAGGAGTAGAGTATAAGCCTCACCTTCTAATTACGTTTTCTCTTATATGATATCCCCTGAGTTATATCTTGTATTAAATTATATGATTTTTATATTCATTTACATTTTTTTCTTTTATGGGTTTCAATATTTATATGTATTTAACACTAACGAAGTGTTGAGACATGTGAAAACCCTAATCTGAAATCATTATCAAGCTATGTTAAACACCAGGTCACTAGAAAGAGGGGGTTCCATCTTTCTAGCATTGTATTGTCTCGTGGTAGAGTAGAGAATTTAAGAGTTAGATTCAAGAGCATAACATAAGAACCATTTAGAATACAATGTAAAAAAAAACTCTGTAATAAATACTCGTTTTTTTGTATGTAAAGTGTTATCACTCAGGTTGTCCCTTGGCTCCTAAGGGATACGGCCGAGGTAACCACAAACCAATCTTTGGATTGCAGGTCCTAGCCTACCTGCAATCAGAGAGTGCTTTCTTTTTATAATTTAGCTTTGTTTTGGGTGAGACTTTAGGCTAGTTATGATGTACATGGGTTTTGTTTGAGTTTGGTGGGATGGATGGATGATGTTTCAGACAGAGTTGGCATGTAAAGTGTGAGAAGTTCAGACCATTGGGCATGGAGTCAAGGATTAAGGGTTGTTGGGTGTGTCTTCTTTGGCAAAGAGGGACTACAGAGCATGATAGCTAAACAAGGAACAATTTCAAGCTGGAATAAGGGTGAAATGGTGGTCAGGGAATGAAAGGCAACTAAGTAGCTCTCATTATGCTAACAGAGGGAGGGTGAGTGAACATTATATAGGAGCAATCAAGGATTCTTACATAACATTCATATATGAAGGAGCTAGAGCAAATATGAGCAATAAAGTATTCATATTCATAACTAATTCAGCAGAAAACATAGAGAAATAATAGGGATTGAGCACAGAACACAGTTAACCAACATCTGAGCTATTCTTTCTTCCTGTAACTTAGATCATGACACATAGATGATATTACAAACATAGAGACTGAAAACAGGGGAGAAAGTCTTATTGATCCATGTAGAAGCACTAGAATTTTGTAATCTACTCTTCAGCCATCAAATCCACACCAGACAGTTCATAGGCAATGCATTCCAGCAATCTTTGTTCATAAAAGTTCTCAAAATATACAGCGCGAGTCTAGAAAGAGTTTATCAAACAAACCAACCAACCAACCCCTATTACATAGCTCAGGGTGGTATATATAGGCAAAATATCTACAAAAACAGATCTGATAGCAGATCTGAGGAAATAACTCTGTTTAACCTAATATCTACTGAAATAAATGCAACAAATATCTATCTAAGCCGCGCTGGAGGCAACAGCATCAAAAATGAGGCTTTGATGTGTCCTTTGAGCTCTGCGCTGGCCATTCTGCCATAACTGTGACTCGACTTTTGATCTGTTCCTTTTAGACGGCTTCAATGTTCATCGATCCTGATTAGATTTAGCTTTTAATAGCCTTTAACTCTATACTGATACTCTTTGACTTTGTTGGATGTTCTTTAATGTTCCTTTGATGTGGCTTTAATTCTCCACTGATATTCTTTAACTGATACTCTTTGTCGCTACTCTGATACTCTTTAATACTGAATCGGGGCCTTTTCTCCACTGCTGATACACTTTTTGCTGCAAAATCGCCCTTGCCCACCACTTTATGGCAAAAAGGGACTGCTGCGGTGCTTTCTGCGGGCTTTAGAACTGTTTCCGCGCTTGGCCGATCAAAATATGATCAAAAAAGGAAGAGGACTTCATAATAGTGGAGGATTTATGGACTGGTAGCTTGTGCTGAGGCCGTGCTCATTTTCCGGAGCAAATTTGGGTTTTCGCGGCATTTTGGCATGCTTTTTTTGTGATGATGTCAGCATGACGTCATCGGCGGGTCCCGGGTACGGCAAGATGTCGTGACAGCTGACTAGGCAATGACGTGGCGGTGACATGGTGGCAGGGTGGGGACGCAGGCAGACGGCGGTAAATGGTTTTATCGGACCGCCTTTTGTACGGGGGTGGTAAGTGTCAGAGGAGGCCTGATGCAATGAAAACAGGGCACGCGTCCCTGCGCACGACGGTAAAACCACCCTCTATCGGATGCTAACATCCTGCCACCTCGCCATTTCCGTACACCGTCGGATCGGGGAGAGTGGATCGGATGGCTGAGGATGAGTCAGAATATCGCATCGGCGAAGGGCGATGGGTCGGAGTCTTTTACATATATGCGATGGGCGAAGCGAAATGGGCAAGGTGACACAATGTGGACCGTTGGATCTTGGGGGCAGATCGGACGGCTGTCGCGCGACCGACAATATCGCATCAGCAGAAGGGGTTGGGGATCATATATATATGGGCCAACACTTGACTGGTACCTCTGACAGCGATATCGCGTCGGAGGGGGGGGGAATGGAATCGGAGGAGGGTTTTTATGCCTTGAAAGGGGTTTAAAGCATCAGAAGGGTTTTCATATGATCGGAAGAGGGTTGTTAATGCAATGGAAGAAGTCCAAATGCATTGGAATATGGTTAAGTGAGTAAAATGAGGGTTCTTACTAAGTTTCAAGTAAACTTAGTAATTCCCAAGGCAATATTTATGGTTATATTTCAACCAAAGGAGGGGATATGTATATAAAGGGGATTTTTACTATATTTTTAATATGGGGAGGGAAGAAATCATGGGATTTATATAATAAAGTTAGAAATTAATATGGATTTTGTGAAGAAAGCGCTAAGTATAGAAATATTAGGCTACAAAGGGGAAATAGGACTTATAGAAGAAATATGAGCACTCCTAAGTAAAGCAGATCTTTACTTAGGCAAATGTTTATGGAATATGATGATTTTTATAGATATCAAGCAGATCTTAACATATTTTAGGGGAAATTAGTGAATGATTTGGGGAAAAGGAAGAAGGGGAAGTTAGTCATGCCTCGCTTGAGCTGCTCCAAGGGAAAATTGCCTTGCACTTGTGATCTGAAGTAGATTAGCACTTTGAAACACAAAACTGATCACAATCCATCATTCTGCAACCTCAAAACTGCCTACCCAGCTTACTTAGCCTAACTTTTTTTTTTCTTTTTGTTTGGGTGCACTTGAACTAGCAAACCCAGCTTTTCATCTTTTTTTTTGGCTATTCTCCTATCTAAATCTACCCTTATATCTTCCTGGGGCTCAGATTAAACAGTTGAGCACCCTTGTTTCTCTACCTATCTAATGATCTCCCAAGATTAAACAGTTTGGACAGATATTTATTCTCTATCTCCACAACAAGCAATTTAAACCTAGGGAGGCCAAGATTAAGCTGTTTGGCCTTCCCTTAACTGTGAAACTCTTCAAAAATGGAATAGTTCTTCAAAAATGGAATATTTTAGTGGCATTTGTGCTAGCACACTTTCCTGGCCTTTGTTTGGGGTTCCTTTCATTTATTTTTCTCTTTGGCCAATTAATTGTTCTTTTTACCCTTTGATTTTTCTTTTAAGGCATACCCTCTTTACATTTTTTAAATTTTCTAAGTTTTCTAGGAAATATGGAACCTTTGCAGCATGGAGAGAATGACATATTTGGCATGTAAACAGTCAATCATGAAATATGAAACCTATTGTAATAGGAGGCTAACAATGGCTCCACATGGGGATGGCCTTTCCAGATGAAAAGCCAAGAACAGCAGGTCAAAATGCGTTGGTCTTCAACTGTTGCTGTAATCTGAAAACTTCCTTCTTCTTAATGCTTTTGACTGAATTCTTGTAAGCTGTTTATGCAGTATTTCTCTTTGAGCTGATTTGCAGAAAAATTACAGCTCTGCTTCTTGCTGGGTTCCTCTGCGTGCTTACTATTGTCTTCATTTTTTATCAAGCACTTCTTTTGAGATAAGTTCAAAAAAGATCAAAATGGTGCCTTCCTTTGATTCTATCTTCAAAATTTGCTGCGCTATTCCTTATTGGACTGTTGTAAATAAAATGCTGAAAATAAAAATATTAATGTACAAATATAGAGCTGAGTTATATACATCAAAAGGGATCATGATAGTGCTTTAGCATTCGGCCATTGACAGGGCCTTCTTCAGCTTCTGTGCCATCCAAACTCTTTAGAAAATATGTGTTATTGCCTTGCACAACTTGAATAACATATGGCCCTTTCCACAGGAAGTCGAATTTGCCATGTTTTCCTTTGTCCTCCCTTCTTGAGTCCCATCTTAACACTTTGTTTCCTATGTAGAAGTCTTCAGCCTTTGTTCTCTTGTCAAACATTTTCTTCAGCTTCTCTTTTAAAATCTGAGCTCTGTTATACACTTGCTCTCTTGTTTGCTGTAGATGAATGGTTTGATTTATCCTTCTTTGGATATCATTAGGCTCAGCTTGAATTTCTTGTAGAAGCTTAATCATAGGGATTCCCAAAGATGAAGGGAATCTTGCCTCCATGCCATAGACTAACTCATATGGGCTCGTACCAATCGATCTCTTAGTTGTCAGTCTATCAGCCCATAGTGCATTTGTGAGCTTCTTGTGCCAATTCTTTTTGTTCTCCTCCAAGACTTTCTTGATGATATTGATGAGGCTCTTATTGGATGATTTGGCCAAGCCATTACCTTGAGGATAATAGGCTGTGGAGTGACCTAAGGAAATGTGATATTTGTGGCAAAAATTGATCATTTTCTTGGATTTAAAGGCAGCAGCGTTGTCTGTAATGATTTTTTCAGGACAGCCAAATCTGGACAGAATGTTGGATTCTAGGAATTGGATGATGGTTGAGTCATTGGCTTGCCTACAAGGGATGGCCTCAATCCACTTGGTAAAGTAATCTGTGGCTTTTAAAATCCATTTATGCTGGCCAGAAGAGGATGGGTGGATTTCACCAATGAAGTCTAAACCCCATTGCTGGAATGGTTTCTCGGTTGAAATGGGCTTAAGGGGTAAGGGCAACAGCTTTCTTTTGCCTTCAAAGATCTGGCACTTATGGCATGAAACAACAAATTTCTTTACATCGGCAAACATAGAGGGCCAATAAAAACCAGCCCTTAATATCTTATCAGCAGTAGACTTCCAATATAAGTTCCCTCCGCAGTCCCCTGCATGAAATTTTTTCATAACATTGTCAGTTTCATTCAAAGTTAGACAATTAACCAATATTCCTTCATGATTTTTCCAAAACAGGGCACTATCTAAGACACAAAACTTTTATGCTTTAATTTTTAAAAATCTCTTTTTGGTTCTGGACAACCCTGGAGGAGCATGCAGGTTTAACAATATAGAATAAATATCAGCATACCAAGGTGATTGCAAGAAGGCCTGACTGATCTGTGGAGTCGCCAGCTCCTGTTCGTTGTCCAGTTCATTTATGTCTAGGGCTTGAAAATTGGTTTCGGTCATTAGTTTGGCTAGACCTTGTCCTTTTATCAGTTTAGTGGGCTTGATTTCAATGTCATATTCTAGGATATTGGCAATCCATTTGCCCCTTTTTCCTTCAATTCCTTCTTGAGTTAGAATATTTTTTACAACAACGTTTGGAACATATGCAATGACATGGGAGTATAAGATGTAAACTCTGAAATCTTTAATGGCCTTAACAAGGGCATATGCTTGTTTCTCCATGATTTGATACTTTAAGGGGGAATCTCTAAGGGTTCGGCTGAAAAAAGCAATGGGCTTTTCATTTCCCTGGTCATCTTTGTGCAATAGGACAACAGCAATGGTGTGTTGAGAAGCAAAGGAAAAAATGATGAAATCTTTATCAAATTGTGGGCTTGTGAGGACTGGTGCTTGGGTTAAGGCAATTTTTATGCCCTCAAAGGCTTGCTTAGCTTCTAAAGACCATTTAACTTTGGAATCTTTCTTGAGCATGTTGTTTAACAATCTTATCAGCTCTGCTAAGTTTGGGATAAATCTTCTTAGGAAATTGATCTTTCCTAGAAAAGCTTGCAGTTCTTTGATGTTTCTTGGATAAGGGACTTGGAGAATGGCTTGAATTCAGTCTGGATCAATCCTAATGCCATCTTTTGAAATGATATGACCTAGAAGTTTGCCTTCCTCTAGGCCAAATAGGGATTTCTTGGGATTTAAAGATATGCCATATTTTCTACATGTTAGGAACACTTGCCTTAGGCTTTTTAGATGTTCTTGATCAGATTTTGAAAATGGGGTAAGATCATCAAGGTAGACTATTAAGAAATCATGGATCTATTTGGCAAAGGAAATGTCCATTGCTCTCTGAAAAGTGGCCCCTGCATTTTTGAGTCCGAAAGGCATTTTGACATATTTAAAGGTTCCCCATGGTGTTGTGAACGTTGTTTTGTCCTGATCATCTGGGTGAACTAAGATCTGATTGAATCCTGAGAAGCCATCTAACAGTGAAATTCTGGAAGACCCCACTACCCTTTGTAAAATATGGTCCATCTTGGGCAATGGGTAGTGGTCTTTAAGGGAGACTTGGTTCAAATTTCTTAGATCAACACATAATCTAATCTCACCTGTTTTCTTCCTTGTGGGCACTAAGTTGGATACCCATTCTGAAAATCTGATTGGTGCTATAATTCCAGCTTCAAACATTCTCTTTACTTCTTTCTCAATCAAGGGGAGAAGCACAGGATTGATTCTCCTTAATTTCTGTTTGAAAGGCTTTTGATTTGGTTTCAAAGGTATAGTATGTTGAATGACTGAAGTGTCATAGGATTTGAGGTCCTCATAACTCCAGGCAAAAACATCTTGGAACTCTTTAAACAAGTCAACATATTTTGGCTTTTGATCGGGAGGCAAAGACTTGGACAATTTTATCATTTTGGGCTTTTCAGCTGTCCCAATATTGCAGTCTTCAATTGCAGCATTTAAGGGTTGCATTTTTGGCTTTTTGGGGATATCATTTGAATCAAATATGTCTTCTAAGGGAGTCAAGCCTGTGGGCAGAAGATTGTCTTTCAGTTCAATAACTTCAGTCTCTGCTTCAGCTATTTCATCCAAATTCATTTGTTTGAGCTCTTGTATATTTTTGTCATAAAAAATGGTTGGGTACAGCATTTGCTTTGCCGCCTCAGCTGTTATGGTCTGCTCATTTTGGCTCATTTGTTGTTGTTCATCCATGGCATCTGTATCAATCTTTAGGTTTGAAAATTCTTCTTGTAAGGTGAGGAAATTGTTTATTTGTGCATCATTTTCAAAGACTTGCCAGTCTTTAACATTGTTTGGGACTGCAGGCCTGTGCTTTATCTCAGCAGTAAAATGGTGATTGGGCTCGAATGGCAGCTTGCAAGTGCTAGCAAAAGTTGCCAAGTAATGTGCATGCATGTTATGGCTTCTTGAAATTTTAGTAAGTTGGGATTCTGTGAAGGTATTGAGTATTTCAGTGGCTGCCTTCCTATAAGCTCTCAACCTATTATCATTAGTGACAAAATTGCCTTTCATTTGCTGTATAATCAAATCAGAATCTCCCAGAATAGAAACTTTTGTTGCTCCTAGATCTCTGATCAGTTTAAGGCCTAAAAGGAGGGCTTCATACTCTGCCATGTTGTTGGTACATCTGAAATTTAATCTATAGGCATGACCCTCTGCATGGTCTGTTTGTCTATTATGTATCCATATTCTTGCCCCTGCTCCTAATTTGTTTACTGAACCATCAAACTCCAAATACCATAAGATTTCTTGGTCCTGACTAACATTGGGAGTTGTAATCATTTTTGGAGTGGGCAAAATTGAATTTTCTGTTTCATGTAGTTTGGCTGGTGTGTTGGTTATGTCAATTGTTTCAACAGCTTCTTGGTTATGGGCAACCGATTCTTCGTTTATGCCTATTTCTTGCTCTAAATCCAAAGGGTTAACATCAGTCAAAGCACTTGTATCAGCATTAAACAAGATGAAAGAATCCATATCAGAATGGATTGAATAGATAGGAAAGTTTTGGGGCTTTTCCTCACTGCTTACCACATACTTCATCAATGTTTCCCTATACAGTCTCTTTGGTTGCCCAAAGACTGAAATAGTGGCATAGGAGAGGTCTAATTGCAAAGATCCTTGGAGTTTGGCTCCCCAAGATCTTGATAACAGCATGCCATATTTGGGTGGAATGTCCGCCACCACCACGTCCATTAGGATTGTTTTGTTTGGGTATTGGACTAAAGACACACATAAATCTTTGATTAAGCCTAAACACTTGACTTGACTAGAATCAAATGAAAATAAGTCTTTGTATGGTCTAGTGACATCTAGGTTTAGTTTCTCCATTACAGCTTTGGGCATTAGGTTGTGTGAAGCACCTGAATCAAACATTGCATTGTGCAAAACTTTGTCATGGATGTGTAAACTGACATAAAAGGGTAAAACAACTCCATTTGCTAATTTGCCATCGACTTCAGGTCTGAAAAGCAGCTCAGGTCGATCATCTAAGACATTAACATCATCCCTATTCTCTGGCATTTGCAGCGATCTTTTGATTTGCTGTCTATATACATCATGTTTAGCAAGCTCAGAGAGAGGAATAGATATCTTTAGTTTACCAATTTCTGCCTCTAAATCAAATGGTTTTTCTGATTGGATTTTAGTATTGTGACTGGCAGATTTTCCCTTTTCAATTGCATTTTCAGCAATTTTCTCTTGGTCTTGAGTGTTGTCTTGAAATATTTCTGTTTTGGGAAGGCTTTCAGGAGTGCTGTTTGAATTTTCTTTTGAGGGAAAGGATACAAAAGGCTAGCTTTTAAAGACCTGTACATATGTTATATCCTCTACAGTTACTTCTTTTTTATTTGAGACTGTTTTTTCAGAGGGTTCAGTGAAGATAACCTTGTCTTTTATCTTCTTTGGCTGTTTAGCATCCTTTGGTTTGATGGTTTCAGGCACATCTATGGTTCTGGTCCTTAATTTGTACTGCTTGTGGACTTCATATACAGCTGAATCATAGCCTTCTTTGAAGTCAAATGACTCTCCAAACTTAGTCTGAAATTGATTTATATCATGATCATCTTGGTCTTCTTTGGTTAGGAAAATTTGTTGCTCACTCTTCAAACCCATCAAGTTTATGTGAGTGTCCTCGGTTGGCTCACTAGATGTGGATGCTTCAGCATAGTTTTCTTGAAAAGGAGCTCTTATATCATGGTCGGGGCTAGCCCTTACAACATTTGGGTTTTGATTTTTTCTAAAATTTGGGTTTCTGATAGTGTTACTTTGTTGTCCTTCCCATGATGTTTTTCTTTCAATGGTTCCCATTCTATCTTCAAAACTGTGCACTCTATTGGAGATTGCATCCAATTTTTTTTCAACTACTGAAGGTTCGTCTTTAAAAGTAGTTCTTCTCTCAGCTCTTGCTCTGTTTCTCTTGGAAATTAGGTTTGCCTCCATACTAACAGCTACATTCTGCATGTCTGCTAAACTTTGAGGGGCTCTTTTGCTCAATTGATATGCCATGTCAAAATCAAAACCATCAGGGAATTTGTATAAAGCAAGATCAGGTGGAGGTCTAAGGTTTTGTGGAATAACATTGTAAACATTGTTGAACCTATCACAATAGTCTAAGACATTTTCTTGAGGGCCTCTTTTGATAGTGTCATACTCAGATAGAATGTGTAGTGGATCTCTCTTTTTCTCCCATCTGTTAAGAAATGTTTGGTAAAGGGCCTCTAGGTCAGCGATGGAATTTGCAGGAAGAGCTCTAAACCAAGGCCTTACATCTCCTGTTAAACTTTGGACAAAAATCTTCATTCTTATATGATCATCATCTATTTCATAATTATCAAAATAGTCTTGCATTTTCTTGGTATGTTGCAAGGCTGTTTTAGAACCAGTACCATCAAAATATGTGATTTTAGTTTGATAGTCATGAGGCATGGCCCCAGGATTTGCAGGTAATTGTAAAGGTCCATAACGATTCGCCATATTTACAGGGATAAATGGAACAGCAGGAAGTAATGGAACAACTGGAACAGCTGGGATAATAGTAGTAGTATGTGTAGTGGATGGAGGAGTGGAAAAGGTGCTTTGAGAGGTGGATGAAGAACTAGGAGAGGATGGAACAACGTGAAGTGAAACTTTACTAGGGGTTGGAATATAACCTTAGGGAATTGCTTCAGGACTTGAATCAGCAATATCCTCTTTTTGCTCTTGTTTCCTTAGAAAATTTGGGATTAAATTGGGATTTTAAAAAGCAGCTGGGGGATTTGGGTCTGGGTTTGACCTGGTATAGCGAGATTTCTTCTTTGGAGCCAGCTTCCAACTTGTTTTTTGGAATTTTCTGAAGATTGTCCCCAGTGGAGTCGCCAATGATGTTATCACTCAGGTTGTCCCTTGGCTCCTAAGGGATACGGCCGAGGTAACCACAAACCAATCTTTGGATTGCAGGTCCTAGCCTACCTGCAATCAGAGAGGGCTCTCTCTTTATAATTTAGCTTTGTTTTGGGTGAGATTTTAGGCTAGTTATGATGTACATGGTTTTTTTTTGAGTTTGGTGGGATGGATGGATGATGTTTTAGACAGATTTGGCATGTAAAGTGTGAGAAGTTCAGACCATTGGGCATGGAGTCAAGGATTAAGGGCTGCTGGGTGTGCCTTCTTTGGCAAAGAGGGACTACAGAGCATGATAGCTAAACAAGGAACAATTTCAAGCTGGAATGAGGGTGAAATGGTGGTCAGGGAATGAAAGGCAACTAAGTAGCTCTCATTATGCTAACAAAGGGAGGGTGAGTGAACATTATATAGGAGCAATCAAGGATTCTTACATAACGTTCATATATGAAGGAACTAGAGCAAATATGAGCAATAAAGTATTCATATTCATAACTAATTCAGCAGAAAACATAGAGAAATAACAGGAATTGAGCATAGAACATAATTAAGCAACATCTGAGCTATTCTTTCTTCCTGTAACTTAGATCATGACACATAGATGATATTACAAACATAGAGACTGAAAACAGGGGAGAAAGACTTATTGATCCATGTAGGAGCACTAGAATTCTGTAATCTACTCTTCAACCATCAAATCCACACCAGACAGTTCATAGGCAATGCATTCCAACAATCTTTGTTCATAAAAGTTCTCAAAATATACAGCGCGAGTCTAGAAAGAGTTTATCAACCAAACCAACCAACCAACCCCTATTACATAGCTCAGGGTGGTATATATAGGAAAAATATCTACAAAAATAGATCTGATAGCAGATCTGAGGAAATAACTCTGTTTAACCTAATATCTACTGAAATAAATGCAACAAATATCTATCTAAGCTGCGCTGGAGGTAGCAGCATCAAAAATGAGGCTTTCAGGTGTCCTTTGAGCTCTGCGCTAGCCATTCTGCCATAACTGTGCCTCGGCTTTTGATCTGTTCCTGTTAGCCGGCTTCAATGTTCATTGATCCTCATTAGATTTAGCTTTTAATAGCCTTTAACTCTGTACTGATACTCTTTGACTTTGTTGGATGTTCTTTAATGTTCCTTTGAGGTGGCTTTAATTCTCCATTGCTATTCTTTAACTGATACTCTTTGCCGCTACTCTGATACTCTTTAATACTGAATCGGGGCCTTTTCTCCACTACTGATACACTTTTCACTGCAAAATCGCCCTTGCCCACCACTTTATGGCAAAAAGGGACTGTTGCGGTGCTTTTTGCGGGCTTTAGAACTGTTTCCGCGCTTGGCCGATCAAAATATGATCAAAAAAGGAAGAGGACTTCATAATAGTGGAGGATTTGTGGACTGGTAGCTTGTGCTGAGGCCGTGCTCGTTGTCTGGAGCAAATTTGGGTTTCCGCGGCATTTTGGCGCGCTTTTTTTTTTATGACGTCAGCATGACATCATCGGCTGGTCCCGGGTACGGCAAGATGTAATGGCAGCTGACTGGGGCAATGACGTGGCGATGACATGGTGGCAGGGTGGGGACGCAGGCAGACGGCGATAAATGGTTTTATCGGACCGCCTTTTGTACGGGGGTGGTAAGTGTCAGAGGAGGCCTGATGCAATGAAAATAGGGCACGTGTCCCTGTGCATGGTGGTAAAACCACCCTGTATCGGATGCTAACATCCTGCCACCTCGCCGTTTCCGTCGACCGTCGGATCGGGGAGAGCGGATCGAACGACTGAGGATGAGTTGGAATATCGCATCGGCGAAGGGCAATGGGTCGAAGTCTTTTACATATATGCGATGGGCGAAGCGAAATGGGCAAGGTGACACAATGTGGACCGTTGGATCTTGAGGGCAGATTGGACGGCTGCTGCGCGATCAACGATATCGCTTCATATGCGATAGTGATATCGCATCGGCAGAAGGGGTTGGGGAGCATATACATATGGGCCAACACTTGACTGCTACCTCCGACAGCGATATCGTGTCGGAGGGGGGGGAATGGAATCGGAGGAGGGTTTTTATGCCTTAAAAGGGGTTTAAAGCATTGGAAGGGTTTTCATATGATCGGAAGAGGGTTGTTAATGCAATGGAAGAAGTCCAAATGCATTGGAAGATGGTTAAGTGAGTAGAATGAGGGTTCTTACTAAGTTTCAAGTAAACTTAGTAATTCCCAAGGCAATATTTATGGTTATATTTCAACCAAAGGAGGGGATATGTATATAAAGGGGATTTTTACTATATTTTTAATATGGGGAGGGAAGAAATCATGGGATTTATATAATAAAGTTAGAAATTAATATGGATTTTGTGAAAAAAGCTCTAAGTATAGAAATCTTAGGCTACAAAGGGGAAATAGGAGTTATAGAAGAAATATGAGCACTCCTAAGTAAAGGAGAACTTTACTTAGGCAAATGTTTATGGAATATGATGATTTTTAAAGATATCAAGCATATCTTAACATCTTTTAGGGGAAATTAGTGAATGATTTGGGGAAAAGGAAGAAGGGGAAGTTAGTCATGCCTCGCTTGAGCTGCTCCAAGGAAAATTTCCTTGCACTTGTGATCTGAAGTAGATTAGCGCTTTGAAACACAAAAATGATCACAATCCATCATTCTGCAACCTCAAAACTGCCTACCCAGCCTACTTAGCCTAACATTTTTTCTTCTTTTTGTTTGGGTGCACTTGAACTAGCAAACCCAGCTTTTCATCTTTTCTTTTGGCTATCCTCCTATCTAAATGTACCCTTATATCTTCGTGGGGCTCAGATTAAACAGTTGAGCACCCTTGTTTCTCTACCTATCTAATGATCTCCCAAGATTAAACAATTTGGACAGATATTTATTCTCTATCTCTACAACAAGCAATTTAAACCTAGGGAGGCCAAGATTAAGCTGTTTGGCCTTCCCTTAACTGTGAAACTCTTCAAAAATGGAATAGTTCTTCAAAAATGGAATATTTTAGTGGCATTTGAGCTAGCACACTTTCCTGGCCTTTGTTTGGGGTTCATTTCATTTATTTTCCTCTTTGGCTAATTAATTGTTATTTAAATACCCTTTGATTTTTCTTTTAGGGCATACCCTCTTTACATTTTTTAAATTTTCTGAGTTTTCTAGGAAATATGGAACCCTTGCAGCATGGAAAGAATGACATATTTGGCATGTAAACAGTCAATCATGAAATATGAAACCTATTGTAATAGGATGCTAACATAAAGTTGTAGGAATTTACAGGGTAAGTTCCTCAAAAAGAATACCAAAAGGACACCGCTCACAACCAGATCACAGATCAATACACCAGTATTTTTGACGTGGTTAAAACCCTCAAAGAGGGAAACAGTCAACGGCCTGTCCCAACGTGGGTACTACAGGCAATTTATTAATCAAAGAATGAAAATTTACATAAGATTCTCTCATGCACGGATTACCCGAACAATGACCCTCCATGCGCTTTAAATATAACTCATGGACCAATCGGGTGTCAAGCCACGGATCAAGTGTCGGTAATACCGAGGAGAGAATGAACCGTCGGATCACTACATATCGTGATTGTCGGATTGTAAGTTACAAAATGTACAATGGTAAAGAAACACACTTTACCTAACTCTATACCTAATCTCTACACTAGACCAAGTTGAACTTAACTATATCCTATGTGTCGGAATATCCTAACATCCCCCCTTAAGAACAACTTGGGATAGGATTGAAGGATTTACAAATATGACACAATAGGAGAAGGAAGGAGGCACTAGAGCCTATCCCCCCTTAGTGACAACTTCCTGAACTCCAAGCATATATCGAAGTTTAGTGAACTTCGCCTCTGTGAGAGCCTTTGTGAAGATGTCTGCAACCTGATCATCTGTTGGACAATATTGCACTTCAAGAACATGGTCATGAAAGAGCTTTCTGATGAAGTGCATGTGTAGTTCAATGTGTTTGCTGCGCTGATGCTGGACTGGATCTTTGCATAGCTGAATGGCACTTTGATTATCACACCAAAGTGTGGTTGGATGCTGCTGCTCAAAGCAAAACTCTGATAGGATCTGACGAAGCCACAAGGCTTCCTTACTAGCTTCCACGGCACCACGATACTCTGCTTCTGCTGACGAAAGAGAAATGGCAGCCTGTTTCTTACAAGCCCATGTAATAGGTCCTGAACCAAGAGTGAAGACATAACCGGTAGTAGACTTTCGATCATTAGGGTCACCAGCCCAATCAGAATCAGTGAAACCGACTAATAGAGGAGCTGCTTTGGCACTGTAATGAATCCCAAACTGTACTGTACCTCGAACATAACGAAGTATTCTTTTAGCTGCTTTCCAATGACTTTCACGGGGGTTTTGCATAAAACGAGCAACAAGGCCAACAGCAAAGGAAAGGTCAGGACGAGTATGGGTTAAATACAAGAGTTTTCCTACAAGTTGACGGTATAAGGTAGCATCAACTTCAGGAGAAGTACAAGAGACTGAAAGTTTGACTCCAGACTGAAAGGGAGAAGGGGTTGGCTTATAGTCTTCCATGTGAAAATGACGAAGAATATCACAAGCATACTTGGACTGGGAAAGGAAAATACCCTCCTTGGATTGCAAGACTTGAAGATCGAGAAAATAGTGTAAGTGTCCTAAGTCTGTCATTTCAAATTTCTTTTTAAGGCTGGACTTCACATGGTTTATAAGGTTGGGATCACTACCAGTAAGAATAAGATCATCAACATAAAGAACGAGGATGATAAGAGAGTTGCCCACTTTCTTGGTGTAGACAGTATTGTCAGAATAACACCTAGAAAAGCCAGATTCTAAAAGAAAGCTATCCATTTTGGCATACCAAGCCCGAGGAGCTTGCTTGAGACCATAAAGGGATTTCTTAAGTCGACAAACAAGGCTGGAGTCTGTTTGTATGAAGCCAATGGGTTGTTCCATATAGATTTCTTCCTGCAAGTCCCCATGCAAGAAGGCAGATTTAACATCCATCTGATGGACTTCCCATTTTAAAGAGGCAGCAAGGGAAAGAACAAGGCAGATAGAGTTCATTTTGGCAACAGGGGAGAAGGTTTCAGTGTAGTCAATTCCTTCAACCTGTGAAAAGCCCTTAGCAACAAGACGAGCTTTATGTTTATCAACTTTCCCATCTGGTCCATACTTGGTTCTGTAAACCCATTTACATCTAACAAGTTTGCGTCCCTTTGGTAGAGGAACAAGATCCCATGTATCATTTGCCAACAATGAATGATATTCTTCATTCATAGCTGCTTCCCAATGTGGATGGCCTGAAGCTTCTACAAAAGTGTCAGGATCATGATTTACTGGAGCTTGAGCCAGTAAAGAAGAGGCTCTTTCAAACTGAGAACGTGTACGTCGCTGATCTGTAGGATCACCGACAAGATCACCTACTGCATCCCGAGTAGCACGGACCCATCTTGGAAGTTGAGGATCCTGAGAAGGTGGGGGAGGATTATCATCCTCACTTTCATCATCTGAAGAAGAAATGTTTTCGAAAGTAGAAGAGATAGGAAGAGGTGGCACATCCGCCGGACTAGGCTCGCAGGCCGATTTATTTTCATCAAATTTTACATTTCTTCTAATGATAACATTTTTGGACTTAAATGGAATAAGTCTATAACCTTTTACATCTTCAGAATATCCAACAAAAGTACATTTCTCACTCTTAGGTTCTAAAGCTTTATGCTTTTCATCTGGAATATGGGCCCATGCTTCACTTCCAAAAACACGAAAGTGACTTACATCTGGTTTAATGGAACTCCAAGCTTCTTCTGGAGTGATATTCTCTAGAACCTTAGTAGGAGTGCGATTGATTATATAATTTGCACAATTAATTGCTTCGGCCCAAAAACTAAGACTGAGTCCTTTAGATTGCAGCATACAATTAGCCATTTCCTTTAAGGTGCGATTTTTCCTTTCAGCTACACCATTTTGTTGTGGAGTGTATGGAACAGTATGTTGCATTTGAATTCCATTTTCGGTGCAAAAGTTGATGAATGTGTTTTTAACATATTCTCCACCATTATCAGTTCTTAGCTTAAGAATTTGATGTCCAGATTGTTTTTCAACAAAGGCTTTGAAGGCCAAAAATGTGTTAAATACTTCGCTCTTGAGTTTTAAGAAGTATACCCAAGTGCGTCTGGAGAAATCATAAATGAAAGTTAAGAAATACTTGCAGCCAGAGAATGAAGCAACAGGAAGTGGACCACATAAATCACTGTGCACAAGCTGTAAAGGGGCTGAGGCGTGCCAAGAGGCACATTTGTCAAAACTGTCCCGATGATGTTTTCCGAGTACACATCCGGAACAAACACCATCTCTGCAAGATACCATACGAAGACCTGTCACCATATTTTCTTTACATAGATGCTGAAGGGAGCGATAGTTTAAGTGACCAAATCGCTCATGCCAAAGTTTGCTCACTTCATCATTATGAGCAACAAATACTGAGGGAAGATTTGATGACCCAAAGTTGTGAAACTTATACAACCTTGTGGAATCATCAGCAAGACCAGTAGCTAGAATCTGTTTAGGATCTTTTAGATCCTTGATTACAACATCATGAGGTGAAAATTCAACAATTTTACCTTCACCTGAATGAGTTATCTGATATACAGATAGAAGGTTGCAGGATAAGGTTGGAACACATAGTACATCATTAAACTGACCATTGTCTAGATGAACAGTTCCAGTCCCTACAACATTAAGAGATCTATCATCACCAACATATATATTTTTGGTGTTACAATCATTTAAAGAAGAAAACATGGCTTGATTTTTGGCGATGTGATAAGAGGCTCCAGAATCAATGAGCCACTCATGAGAAGGAGAGGAAGAAGATATATTTAATGCATAACCAGACTGAGATGATTGACAACGACATGCAGAAAGTGCCATTCCGGAAGTTGAAGTTGAAGTAGGCTCCACATGGATGTTATGTTTCTTCATTGCGGTTTCCAAGGCTTCCATCTTCTTAAAGCATTTAGATTCTAAGTGGCCATATCGATTACAAAAGTTACAATGTCTATCAGTCTTCTTCCATTTGTTTTTATTGCTCTTATCATTTTGCTGAAATGATCTTTCATTTTGAGGCTGAGTTGGTTTAGGACCATTCTTTTGAGGATATGAATTCTTAGGATTCTTTGAATTTGGTTGTTGCTGGGCGGCTAACGCTTTCGTGGAAGAGTTTCCAAGATTAAGAAGACCAAGGTGTAAGAGTTTTTCTTGTTCTCTTATTAAGGAATCACAAAAGGAGTCAAAGGAAGGGTCCTTGT
Source organism: Pinus tabuliformis (assembly GCA_031772625.1). Taxonomy (NCBI): domain Eukaryota; kingdom Viridiplantae; phylum Streptophyta; class Pinopsida; order Pinales; family Pinaceae; genus Pinus; species Pinus tabuliformis. Next base: position 367,163,044 of record CM062814.1, read on the forward strand.
AGTCTTTTCCTTGACAAATGAAAGCTTCCCTCGTAGAATGGAAAGTGGAAACAAATACAGAGTAGGCTGGTCCCAACTTAGTAAGGATGGAATAAATAAGGTTACCATCTTCTTTCTTAACTTTAACACCTTCCAAGAGATATCTAAGGGTCTTGAATTTGGACAAGAAATCTTTAATGCAAGAAAAATTATTAGGATCTAAAGTAAGCAACTCATTTTCAAGTTGATGGGCTCTAATTTCATTTTTAATCCCAAAAACTTTAGTGAGTTTTTCCAGTGCTTCATGAGGAGTCTCAAGTTCTGCAATATGGAATCTAAGATCAGGAGAAATAGACATCCCTATCAAACCACGTGCTTGATCTTGTCTATTTTCCCATTTTGCAGCCTTGTCTTCATCTTTTGGTTTCTTCTCTTGGTCTGTGGCTATTCTGAAGAGACCTTTACTTCTAAGTAAATCTTCCATGTAGGCTACCCATTGGAAGTAGTTAGTGCTGTCAAGAATGACTTGGAATGGACTTTCCATTTTTTAAAAAAACTGAAGTTGTAGATGCTGAAAGTAAGTGTTCCAATGGATAGATCTTGAAAAATTAGGCTGTTTTAAAAAAAAAAGCTCTGAAAAAGGCTTCCGGATGAAGAAGTTATGGCTTTTTGAAAAAAAATTGTTGACGTTGCCGGCAAAGTGCGCGAATGTGCGGGAATGAAAAAAAATCCGCCCCCACAAAATGGAGACTTGAACCCAAGACCTCTACTCTCTTAAAATAGCTTTGAACCAATTGATCTATACATAAAATTTGAGAGAGAGAGAGAGAGAGAGAGAGAGGGGGGGGGGGCCTTGGTTTGCGTGCTTGCCTTGAGAAAGCTCTTTTTCCCTACAAAACACAAAACACAAAACCCAACACGAATATGCAAAGAAAAACGAACCTTGCGGCTCGAAGTTAGCTTTAGCCAAAAACTAGAAATTTTTAAAAAAATCTCAAAGTTAGCTTTAGCCGAAAAACTAAATATTTTTCTCAATGTTTCTGATTTTCCGAGATCACACTAAGGTGCAGGGAAAAGAGCATACGCATGAGAAAAATCCTTCCTTTCTGTTTCTGATTTGCCCAGATCGCACAGAGTCGCAGGGCAAAGAGCATACGCAGAAATTAAAGGTATAGATCCGGTTAAAAAAAGGGCTAAATAAACCGAAACCGAAATAAGCAAAGAGAAAATAACAGTAAACTGCAAAAACACTGTATATCTCCCAATCTGAAAAATGACGCAGATAGGGCTACCGGAAACCTTTTCGTTTGAAACGAAAGGGGTTCCTCACTGGAACAGATGCTCCGAACGCAACAGAGCAGTCCTCTTGGCCCGAAAGCAGTCAGAAACAGCAGATCTAGGAAACGACAGCCGCATGCAGTTCTACCGGCTTCAGATTTGGATCACCAACGGACGCGGCCCTCAAATAGCTCTGATACCATGTAGGAATTTACAGGGTAAGTTCCTCAGAAAGAATACCAAAAGGACACCGCTCACAACTAGATCACAAATCAATACACCAGTATTTTTGACGTGGTTAAAACCCTCAAAGAGGGAAACAGTCAACGGCCTGTCCCAACGTGGGTACTACAGGCAATTTATTAATCAAAGAATGAAAATTTACATAAGCTTCTCTCATGCACGGATTACCCGAACAATGACCCTCCATGCGCTTTAAATAGAACTCATGGACCAATCGGGTGTCAAGCCACGGATCAAGTGTCGATAATACCGAGGAGAGAATGAACCGTCGGATCACTACATATCGTGACCGTCGGATTGTAAGTTACAAAATGTACAATGGTAAAGAAACAAACTTTACCTAACTCTATACCTAATCTCTACACTAGACCAAGTTGAACTTAACTATATCCTATGTGTCGGAATATCCTAACAAAAGTTTCATAATTAAATAAAAGAGAATAGAATATAAGTCTGCTTTTTAATTAGATTTCTCTGATTTCATATTTTATAGATTACATCTTTTATTAAATCATATAACTAATATTTCAATTTACTTATTTTTTATTTAAATTATTTTCAAATATTCGAATAATAAAGTAATAAAAAAATTTAAAATTCAAAAAATAAATTAAATAATAAAAATTCAAAAATAACAATGTAGGCTATAATAAATTACTTCAATTGAATATCTAGAATAATTTATATATTGTTTCACAATAACTTAAACTTAATATTACTTTTTGAAAAATTCATTCTCAACTTTCAATACCATGACATCTCATGGTGAAGACCTCTCCAATCTACTTATGTAAAAAATGAAAAAACGAGGGGTATTATTAGATTCGAGAAGCCTCAACCTATGCTTTTACACTTAAAAGTTACCTTTCTCAATGACTCATTATCATCTTTAACCACATACCATGAGATCTAGTAAAGGACTCTTCATAATCTACTTAATTAAAAAAGAGGGGTGTTATTAGGCTAAATAGCCTCTAACTTATGCTTCTAATAAAGCAAAGATGCGTGGTGCATCAGCTTATGTTAAGTTGGTTCATTGTTTAATATTAAGTATGTAAGCTAGGGTGAGCAATGATATTATGGGGATGACTAACTTAAATTCTTTTTTTTGCTGAAGCAAGATTCATACCTTGTATTCATTAGAAACAAAGAAACAAATTACATATAATACAACTACCCAAAGAGACCTGAGGGACATAGAGTCAATTATCCACTCAGGGCTTGGGTACCAAGCCAAAAGCTTAACATCCAGGCCAAGGGCCCACAAATTTAACTGCGAGACCTTCAAAATACAAACAAAAGCCTAAACCGCCCAATCTGTTTGCAAAGATCTGATGGATGGGACGCAAATCAGAGCCAAAAAGGCATATTCTTAGATTCCAAAAACGAACCCGATGAAGAAATAGAAACCATACTAAAAGGATTTCAGGACCGGATGGTGGAATAAACTTCGTGCATGTGAATCTCCCGAAATCCACCAATTCCAACCTCAAGGCTCAACATGCACAGAAGATAATAGTGAATCCGGACCAGGGAAAATTTTAAGAACCCCCCATAAATTTATAAATATAATAAATGGGTGAATCTCCATGGTATATAGGAAAAATGGAAGGCGATTTTATCAATAATATAATATGTGTATATAATTTTTTGGCGAATCTCACACGAGGCATGGCGAATATTTTACTCAATTATAAAATCTTGTAAGATCTTGGCGAGTCTTTCACTAAATAATAAAACTTTGTAAAGTCCTCATGAATCTTAGCATAGGCTACATGCTCATTTAATAACCCCATTTAAATAGGCTACATTCTAGGTGAATACCATGGGTCAATACCATGTGCCATTTTGGTGAATACCATGGGTCAATACCATGTGCCATTTTTATTTTTATTAATTCTAATATTAGGGTTAATAATGGTTTTTTGCATGGTATTAATAACAATCTAGTCCATGGTATTTGTCCCGTAGTATTTTGGCCATAGGTTTCACCTAAATATAACCCATTTTTTGAGTGTTGGTAAATATAAGGTGACTTATGGAGTAAATATAAGAAAATGTTTTATTTGTTTACCATACCTCTCGTTAATTTATATTTTTATTAATTTACCATACCTCTTTTACAAATATGGTATTTGGCCCATAGGATTCACTTAAATAAAACCTCTTTCTTGAGGCTTCATAAATAGAACGAGGGTTATGGACTAAATATAAAAAGAGGTTTTATTTATTTACGATAAGTCTAGTTTATTTATATTTTTATTTATTTACCATACCTTTTGAGTAAGTATAAAAAGACGTTTTATTTATTTACCATACCTCCACTTTACTTATATTTTTATTTGTTTACACCCTTACATGTATATAAGGTGACTTATGGAGTAAATATAAAAAATGTTTTATTTATTTACCATACCTCTCATTTATTTATATTTTTATTAATTTACCATAACTCTTTTATAAATATGGTATTTGGCCCATAGGATTCACTTAAATAAAACCTATTCTTGAAAATGGGCGAATGGAAGGTTGTAAGTCCTAATTTCAAGGGCTAAATTTACCTTTTTTACCCTCTCCCTTAAAATAAGGTGGGATATTTGAGGTGATTTGTAAAAATGTACTATGATACAAAATATTCGCCCACTAAAAATTTAAAAGCCCTTAATTTCGCCAAAGGGCGAACATTCGCCCCTAAAATTATCCTTGATCCGGACTCGAATTCAAAATAACCCAAAATTGCCACCCGCCCCCGGTAGCCCGCGAGAACTCCTGCAATTAAGTCACCGACAGAGTCCCTTTCATACGAACAATCTTGACCGTTGATCCACACAGAGAGATCCAACGGTAGAGCATAATATCGCACCGAACAGGTTGACCAAACGTTAGTGTGTGATGGAGGGTGGTTTTCCAAACCCTCTCTCTGCCACGTGTAGGATGTTGGATGGGATCGCTGTAAAATCGCTAAAACCATTTCCCACATAAGAGTGGTGTGAACATCCAAAAACTGCCAAGGAAGCGGTTTTACTCTATGAGGCCCAAAAATGTAAAGATTCTGGTTGCCGGTAAAACAAGGATTCCTTCCACGCCTACTCAACTTTCTTGCCTGAACCTGGATCCCAGAAAAGAAGAGAGGCTCTCCATTAATTAAGGAACTATGGTATTCGCTATGCTCACGCCAATGAACAGTGATGTTCATCTCACTAACTCCAGGTATTTTAGTGCCCTGCCTGTGATTTCCATAAAAACAACTGTTGTATTTTATTAAGTTCTTCTTGTGGTAATGAATCTACTCCTCTCGTGGTTCCCTGTATCAAAAACCCTTCCATATCTAGGTTTTTTTTTATCAAGAATTTCATGTAGTTCATGATCCTCCAAGTCCATCTCATTTGGGTCATTTCCTCATCCATCTCTAGTTTTTCATCACTCATTATGGCTTCCTTCTAATAATCAATGTCCTGTGTGTTTTCCCGGTTTTCTTCAGATTCCTTGTCCGTAGGACTTCCTTCCATTGCTTGATCTTCTTTTGAGATCTCTTCATCTTCTTCAAGCACTTGGAATTCGTTCTGACTGATTTGTTGACCTTCATCTTTATGTTGTTTTGGTCCTCATTTTCCACCCTTTCCACGATTCACCACTTTCTGGAAGCTGTCTGTTTCCTTCATTGTGTTATTTTTGCTCTTTCTTACTACTTTACTGAGCAGACAATATCTGAAAAGGTTTCCATGTTCATGACATCTGCGACATCTAAACGGAATGTGCTCATAATCTACTGTTTGCACCCATTCTTCATCAAAAACTTCCAAGATCACCTCATCTGGTAGAGCTCCTGATAAATCCATTTCCACACATATTCTGGGAAGGGAAGTATATTTTTCTTTTCTTGTGGCTTCAGAAGCTTTAACAAAACGACCTAATTTATTGTCGATAGCAGCTAACAATTCATTTTTCCAGTAATCAAGAGGTAGAGAATAGAGCCTTACCCAGACCGGTACTGAAGTAAAAGGTTCATGTTCTGGAACAAAATTCATCAACCATGGCCGCATGTACAGTCTAGTTGCTGCATAGAAGTAAGGTCCTACTTCAAAAACTCTGTCCTTGTCTTCAATATTTGTGAATACCATAGTAAAAAAATCCCTTTGACCCAAGGTGTAGGTCAATGCTCCCTTTAGGTTTCCAGTGCTATCTGATCCACGACTGTAAAGCCTTTTCAGTGGGCCATAAACCCATGAATTTGCAGATGATGCCATACGTCTTCATGTGATCCCTGTGTGCTTTTAGAGCTGGATCATTTAAAATAACTCTGGGTGTGATCTCTGCTTTGGGTTTGTAGGGTCCCTTTTGTTTTTTGTCTTTAGTTCCCTGTTTTTTGTCTTCTACCTCCTCGTCTTTTGGGCCATTATTTTCCTTATTTGTGGCTTCTCATATCTCCTCTTCCTTGTTTCTTGTCCCTTCCTCCACAGTACCTCTCACCTTTTCCAGAGGTTTCTTGCCTCTACTAGCTATGGCCTCCTTATACGAGGGAGTGGAGCTTCCTCCTCTGCGGCCCTCCATGTCGATCACCGGTTAAATTCTTGGATGCTTTAAGGGGGAATAATTCTTTGATCAACATATATGCAAATCATGCCACCCTTTATTCTTCAAGGATGATGGTTGTAGGCTTTGGCTTTTTGGCTAGAGGAACTAGATTGCAAAATGAGGTGTGGTTTGGTGAGTCTTGTCTTTTTGAGCTAGTTGATCCTATTCTATCCTAGTCAAGTCCCTATCCCATTCTATAACATTACTAAGTCACCACCACCATTTATTTTTTTCTTAAAGAAGAATTAATAGAGGGGATTTACTCTTGTCTTAATTCAAAAAAAAATTTAGTGGTTTTACTCTTGATATTGGGGGGTTTGTTGGGGAGAGGTTTTATGTCTCTCCCTTTCATCCCTATTTGAAGGGACCCATTAGCGCACCATCTTATGTGTCAGTGTTAGGCAGTTCCCTTTGACCCCTTCCAGCTCAGTGACTCATCACAAGTCGCCCCTCGACAATAACATGGTGGCACCACCTCCAGAAAGAATTCATATGTCATACATGGTTAGTCTAAATTTGTCAGAGATATTTAAGCTTATTAATGACCCAATATCTTATGATCTTACTTATCGTACAATGTCATCTAAGATCCCCTCAATATTACTTAATCCCAAAGTGGTTTACGTGAAAAGTATAAAATATTTACTTAAAAATGAGACTTCCATGCTTAGTACGCTATGCATTGATCAAGACCATAATATTTACTCAAACTAAATTATTTTCAATGCAATTTGTACAGGTATTTTAAGAATGACTAAGTGGGAGAGGATTAATGAGTTGGAAGTTGAAGACTCGGAAGATAAGATATAATTTTTAGTGGAAGACTTAACATGGACAAATATTGAGGTGGACCAAGTTGCAGTTATTCCATATTGTCGACTTGATGATTTCATAAGTGGAGAGGAATCAAATAAAAGTGCACCCACTCAATTTCTTCTTAAGAATCATCGAAGTAAAAAAATAGAGGATATCAAACACACCATTTACTCAACATATCTGGAGTACAGTGTGTGAGTCTCTATATGCTTTTTCAAGATACATATAACTTGTCCTGACGATGAACCACACTAGCTGGTTCGAAACGCGTCGACAAATGATTTATCTTGTGATTTTCGCCGAAGATCTTCTCTTAAACTTGATATGGATCACAGAAGCCTCAATTCAACAACATATAATATTTTCAATATGCATAAATATTATATCTAATTTGTAGTAATTTTTTTACGTACAGTTATTGGTGTTCATATGGTCCATAGTCTGCAAGGAGAATTAGGAGTGCATCATTAGATCCAAAGACAAACAGCAATCGACATGAAAGTATTAAAGTTGGTTGCCAATATCACTTGTTTGTGCGACGACTTCAAATGAGACCAGATGATGCTGTAATAATATATACTGCATGTAGGCATATTGATAAATCCAATGTTATTTGTCATGGGACAGATGCAATCGATAGGTTCATGAGATTCAATTATGCACCACATTTAACAAGGGATATGTGATCTAGTGTCAAACATTTCATTAAAAGAGGTTTTAATGTTGGAATGATATGGGACAAGTTCATCTCTAATGTGAAGGATGGATTTGGTGAGTTATACATAGGGATACCTCGAGATACATGCATAACAAGAAAGATATAAGTAACATTTACAATGATACCATAAGGCTAGAGTATGTTAAAGATCAAGGTGATCCAAAGAGTGTAGAATGCTGGCATAAGGAACACCTAGAGAGTTTTTTCTTCTACCAAAAACAAAATCTTGTTGAAAATATCCCTTTTATCATAGGCATACAAACAAAGTGGATGCGTTCAATGATGCTGAAATACTCTCACAATAATATTATATCAATGGATTCAACCTTTAGTACAAATATTTACGGGGTGAGGACATATTTATCCTAAATCTGATTCATTTATTTAACCTCATATCAATGCATGTATTTTATATAAATATATTTATGCACATTTTTTGTAATGCAGTATCAACTTTACACCTTAATGGTTTTCGACGAACATCACCATGGGGTTCCAGTAGCTTGGGTGATATCATCACGCAATACTATAGCTGATCTTTCTAAATGGATGTTGGCCTTATTTGAAATTGGAAATAAAGAGCGACGAGATTGGCATGTTCTTGCCTTCATCACAGATGATGCTACTACCGAAATTGAAGCGTTGAGGTGATGTGTTTATTATTTTTATAAGAGGCATAAAAAATATTTTTAATGTATAATCTCTCTAAAAATTATGTTATTGCAGGTCTTCAATAAAGTGCAAAGTATTATTATGTGTGTGGCATGTTCGTAGTTCATGGTTGAAGAATGTTGGAAACAAGGTCCAAGGAAGGGAAAACCAAATTCACATTTTTCGTGGTTTAGGAGAAATCATGCACCTGTGTAAAGATGATAAATCTGTGAAAAAGAAAGTTGAAAGCTTATTTGAAGAATTTAGTGAACAAAAAAGCTTTTTGGAATATTTTAGAAATACTTGGTTAGCCAACAAAAAAATATGTAAGCTTCTTATTGGTGGTTTTAATGACTCTATTTTTCATGTCATATGTATACTTATTAATATATAACTAATAAATTTCTTTCTACAGATATGTGGGCAAAAGCATACATAAATTTTCCACATTCAAATCAAGATACAAACAATGCCATTGAATCTTACCATCGGTATATCAAGGAAAGGTACCTATGTGAGAAGAAAAATGCATGCCATAGAAGGGTTGATTGGTTAATCTATGTTTTGTTGACAAAGGTTGTATTATATTACAATCATATGCACCATTTAAAAGAAGTTGGTTTTGTACGACCCAGAAAAATACAGGAACAATTGAATTCATCCAAGTGTAGAGCTAAGAAAATCCCAAATGAAGATTGTGTGCCTAATGAAAAGAGTAATGATTATTGGGTTCATAGCCAAAATAAGGATACTCGTGACATTTGGTACAATGTCATATATAAGGGTTCTAATCTACACTTCTGCAATTGCAATTGGGCCCTGAATGGAAATATCTGTAAACATGTATTGAAAGTTGAGATGTTAGTGAGTAACACTATTTTGGGTGAAAATGTAGCAACTAGTGTCATTGATCCCACTACAGAAAGGCCTAGAATTTTATTTGATTTGAATGAAACACCTATATTGGGTCCAAAAATCGAAACAGAGCTTTCGCCGTGCTTTGATTCTCCTCCCAATCTGAATTATCATAATGAAACAAGCATTGATAATTTAGAGAATTTCTCATACAATGTTGAATTGACTAATGTACGACAAGATAGTGCATTCTCTGAAGATGATGAGATGAAATGTGTTAACTCATCAACTCATGAGAAATTGAGATCCATAATACCTACAAAGTTGGAACAGGCATATGCGTTGAACAACTTGGTAGACAAAGCATGTCATGAATACAACAAAATGTTTTTCAATACTATAACTCCATCCAAGATCACTACCAAGAGAAAACATAGTTTCTTGAGTCCAGTAAATAAAAAGAGGCGATGTGGTCGCAAATCAAAATCATGGATAGATAAACTACAATTTGAAAGTGTTGGGAGAGTTCATGCAAGGAAAAAAGAATAGATGAACAATTGGAGTCATCTTCACAAAAACAAAGAAATGTGCACCACACGCCTGAAATAATGCAAGATTCTATTATACACAATATTGGTATGGAAATTTTATGCTATGCATTGTTTTGTGTTAAATGCGATATATTATCATGTTCAACACATTTGCATAACTATATGAACTATTTTTATTGTTACAGCTGAGGGACCCACATCTCACAACATTCCAAATTGTCGAATTCGTTTATTTGATGAACATGCTATTGAAAAAATATCTAGCATTGGGAACACTGCTTCAACCAGTAACATCCCAATATCCTCCCCAAGGGTGCTCCCCCCTATTATCAAACTAATTAGGATGTATCATCGCCCACACCCACCACCTTTTTCCTCCATAAATTCTTCCATGCCTATAACCACCTCTGTAATACCTTCCCAATGCTCACCCCTACCCTTCAGTCATCCACCATTCTCATTTTTTCAATCGTCCACCCTTAACATTCCAATTTCCCCCCTAGGTTAATCCCCTAGCCTACAATTATTCCCTCTATCGTACAACCAGTGGGGGTGTATCGTCGCCCACACCCACTACCTTTTCCCTATCTCACATCCACCATGCCTTTATCCAGCACCCCTGAGCCATGCCTATATCCGTCACCAAGTGCTCCACCATCTACCCAGGAAGGGTTGTCTTCTCCATTGCCTCAAATCCTCACGGTGAGAATGAGTATTTGATCAAAATATCATCATGAATTAATGAAATTGATTATATGCCTTTCAATTTTTACAACTAGTTGATTATTGTAATTTTTGCAGAGATATCAATTTGGAAATCCACCTGGGAGTGCCAAGAGGGACAAGGGTGACTTATAGACCCATACTTCAGATCAATCATGACGTTGTTTTTCCATTATGTCATTTATGGGCATGAGATTCCATTATCTATGTTGGAAATGAAGTTCTATTTTGTAAAAAAGAAACATGTATAGTTGGACCTATTTTGAATAAAAATACATAAATTTATACTTGTGTTTATGACAACATCTTCATTGAATTTTAAATCCTTATGTGGATGCGATATTATATTCTATCAATGTTACATTACTTTTGATGAATGTAGTTGTAACGGATTTTGCTTTTATTATTTACAAATGATCAAGTTTACAAGATAAGTTACTAACACTACTAACACTACTACTACTACTGTTACAATGTACTGTACAGGTTTCATTTCCATCACTTGGGAAATGAAGGAGACCCAACTGTGTATCTGGTGGGGTGGGGCTTAGTTGTGCAAGATAATACCTGAGCTGCATTCCTAGAAAGAAATTGCAAAAGAAAAGTTATGCAAAATCCAACAGTTCATTTTGACCATCCAAGGGAGTAATGTTATGTTTCATATATCTCTCTGAAAACACCTAGATCTGGTTGTTTCTACCCTTGTGCAGAACCCATAAGTGTGCCCAGTCTATAGAAAAATACCCTTCCAACTTGTTGGACCAGTGTTAGCTGAGAAATAAGCCATATGCTTCCACGATGTCCACAATCACAATGTTAATGCACTGATAAACTCGTCAATTAGATGATAAATGGATGATCACATCTCGGAGTTCACCAATGGATGGTACACATGTTCCGTCAAGTTGGATGATTTGCATAGGTGTAATGCTCCATTGTGCATTGATTTGTTTAGCGATGGAGAGTGGCATGATATTGACTAATGCGCTAGAGTCAACCAAACAGCTATGGAAAATGAAGTTGATTATTTCAAATGATAGAAAAAATGGTGGGCAAAGTGAGTTCACTCCCTCAATGTGAAGCGTGTTGAGCACAAATGCAAGAGATTCGGGAGACTTTCTTGGTCCCTTGTTGGAAGAGGCAACATTTTCTATGGAAGTTTTCCCGAGTGCGCATAAAAGAATATCTCGTTGACCCTTGAGCTTGGTTAACTCAACAATATTGTATTCCAAAGAGGGAAGACTCACCAAGTTATCGAGGGGTAGACTTGTATTCGTATTGTCAGGTGGGTTGATTTTGTCTTTGCTACTCAAGGACGTACTTTTGGCTGTAGTTGTCTCCCTGGACTTGCCTTGTGTTTTCTGCATCGATATGACTAGTGGATCCACTGTTCTGAGCATATGTTGTCTCACCATTTATCTCGGTATCTCAAAAATAGTGGGGGCCCCTTGACTACACAAATTATATTGATTGTTTTGCTTTGGGGTTGGACGGTCACTCGGAGGCTCCCTCTCGGTGGTTGTCTTCTGTGTAGTGTTAAGACATTGATACATGTTGATAACATGCCTACAACTTAGAGATTTTTCAGAAATGGAAACTTCCTCCTCATGTTCATCCTTAAGCTGAACCTATTCACTAGCTTTAAAATGATCTTTTAACCTTGTAGCCATGGTGCTCATCACTTGGTTCCATTTTGGACAAGTCTTTTCTAAATGTCAATCTTCGTGGACTCTCCAAAAGTGATTCGTCGCAATCTCATCCAAGTGGAGCACAATTTTAGAGCACTCATTAAATCTAGTCGAGCGGCTAATGTTGTTGCATGATGTCACATTCTTCTTCTGCGTGAATCTAGGAGGCCTACTACTCACAACTGTCTTGGCTATTCGTTGCTTGAGTTCGATCACTTCGGTTGTCAAGGGCTTGACGAGACAACTAAGGTTCTCAATTTCACTTGCTTCTTTTTCCTTTACCTTACTCATAGTAGTTTGAGACCTCCTGCCCGTCTCTTTGGAGTCCTTAGTTGGTTCGTCATCTACAATGATTCCAATAGCGCGCATGTCTTTCTCTACATCAATTTCCTCTTGGCAATTTTCCAAAAGTGTTGGTTTTGCAGCTCGCTTGACAAACTGCACAATGTTGGTCGGTAGTGCGGACGTGTAGTAGTCAACTGTGATAGAGTTGTGAGGTTTGGTGTATCCAGTGAACTTGTTCAAGATACGGTTAAACCACTAGTTAAAATATTTCACCTTTTTTTCTGCTCCATCTTCAGACTACCCAACTCTCTCAATAACATGGCGGGGGTTTTTTCATCGACAAACTTCTCAAGGAAAATTCTCTTGAACATCCCCCAATTCTAAATGGATTTGACAGGAAGGCTATGGTACCATACAACTGCTCTGACATCTAAGGTACATGGAAACAATATACATGCAATATCATCATAACATACCTTGAGTGTCTACAGATGTAGGTAGAACGTTTCTAGATGGTATTTTGCCTTCAATGTTCTGTTAGGGTCATACTTTGTTAACAACTTCTCTGCATGTCATGGTATCTTGTAAAGAAACTCGGGAGCAGCAATGCACATTGTGTCATCCATATCATATTTTGATAAGCCATATTGTCCTCTTCTTCGTCCTCCTCATCTTCTTATGAATCTGATAGTTCAAACTTTGAGTCTGTTGGTTCGTCTCTGCCTCCACCTCCACCATTGCTTTCCCCTCTGCTGCCTCTGCTGTAACCTAAGACCAAGAGTAAGTTGTTATCTTCTTCTCCTTATAGGAAAATACGAGGTTCGTCTTCATTCTCAGCATCTTCTTCAATCTCTTCAAGAGCGGCAAGGATTACGTCTTCAATAGACGAGACTAACACTCATGTGGGTGTAGTCTTTTTCTTCCTTTGTGAAGAGGGAAGATTGTGTACTCTTGGAATCAGTACAAAATCTTTAGAAAATTGACGGGTGATGGGATAGAAAACACAGATGTGATGATATGAAATTTCCTATTCAGGTCTGGGAGGTAAGGAGTAACCAACTTTAGAGTTATGCGTGGGAGAGATGGATTTCGTGTTACCTCCTTGACCAAATGATATAGAAGTAGGGTTGAGAGGACATTTAGCCATAAACTACTAGTGACTCTCCTTCTAGCACCAGAAATGTTGACGGTGCTAGACCCGCCAACATTATGGGGATCTCCCCAGTATGAAGTCCCAACTAGACATCACAACATTTGGTGTAGGAATCCCATTTAGTATGATGGCCCATTTTCCATTTTCTTAGATATTTTCCTTAGCTCTTATTGTTTAGCACCTGAGAGTGTTATGTTTGTAACTTCAAGAAAGTGAGGTGAGTGTTCCTGGTGAGTGTGTAATGTAACTTTGTGTCTGGGTCCTCTTACTTTAAGGGAGAGGGTAAAAGTGAGCCTCTAGATGAGAGGTAGTAGTACCACCGAAGGAGAGACACACGCCAAACAACAAGGGTTCGTCCAGCATCCAGTGGAATAGTCCACAGCAGCTGCGGAAATCGTTAAAACCAAAGTGCAAGCGAATTCATGCACACTGTCCAACGAAGTAGTCCACATGGGGGTGACGGACGTTATAACCAAGGAAAACAAGAATAGTCTGTCTAATGTTCGGCGGAGTAGTCCACATGGACAAGATAGTAGTGATAAACAATACAACACATCTTCAACAATGTAAGTACTAAAATAACCGAAGTAGTTCAACTATCTTAGTACAAGTTAAGAAAACATTCGTTACAAATGTTTAAAGAATAGCCTTACAAACTGATACAAAACATGCGTGAAAACATGCTGGCCTGAGATAGGCTTTTGAATTAAGCAAAAGTTCCAAGACACATCTATACACCATACATCACTAGCCCTAGTAGTGGGACATTAGAGCCACTCCTCACTCCTCAAAGAACAAACTACAGACTCTCAAGGCTATGTGGGAGGAGCCAAGGTGCAAATTCCTTTGCTCATATAATGAGGGGGTATATATAGCCAACGGTGATGCTTGACCCTTGTGACTCTTGGACTTCCATCATGACCATTCAACTTCCTACAAATTTTCAACTGAAGCAACTCTTCAACTTCATATGTGCGTCTCTTGGAATTTCACATTGCATTACATGTGATTACAACAAGTATGGCTCATAGTAGTGATGTGGCCGAGAAAAAACATGACACAACTCGACATGACACTGCTGACATGTACTAGCTGACTGTGGTGTCCACGTTGCGATGATATCCTCCTGAGTGATGGATGTGCTGTCGGTGTGATGTGTCTTCACCTCCGCATGGCAAAGTGTTCTAGGGTCTTGAATGGTCTTGTTCTTTGCTTGATGGTTCAAAAACATTTATCCCTTTTGCTTGCTGCTCCATGTGACTGGTACCTTCACTCTACTGCGAGCAAGCCTTATAGCATGCGCTCCTTCTTCACCCAATTCATCGTCATGCCATGTTCCATTAATGTACCTGTTCCTTCAATTCTCTCATGATGTGACGAAATCAAATCAAAAAATCTCCTAGTCTAGCATGATGCATTGTTTTCGGTTTTGGGTCCAGGTGACCGGGGGGAAGTATAAGACACTAAAAATGCGTAGAGAATAGCTCAAGCAAGGATGAGAGGCTCTGGATTACTGTTGAGAAAAATTGCATAGAGGGAAATGGGAAAAAAATTGCCTAATCAGGAACAACAGTGATAGATGTAAGGTGGAACCCAGCGAGACAAAACTCCACAATTCCTAGGAGGAAGACAAGGCAGGGTGAGGATTGAGCAGGTCACTCGGGGTCTAGCTGCGAACCTGTGCAATTTTTAGGAGGGAGAAAAATTTGGGAAACAAGGCACAGTGGAAGGAAATTTTGCGCAATTTTCCAAAGTGGGGCATGTCAGTCTGTGGGGAGCTTATGGTCATGACTGCACATTTTTGAGAGACAGTGTAGGACAGCCAGTTGTTATGCAGTTTTTGGAAATAGGAAAAAGCGGGGAAGCAGCAGGTGTACAAGCCATCTCTTTGCAATTTTTAGGGATATTTCAGAGCAAGCCAGCAGGAGGTGCGACTTAGCATGACTACACAATTTCTGTAGGTAGTGCAGGGTAGGCATTTGGGTATGTTTGCACAATTCTACAAAGGAGTGCAATGCATATTTCTAGTTGACCAAATGGAGGCTTGATAACTGATTTTGCAGGAAGCACATAGTGGATCGGGACTTGAGACAACTTCTACGCAATTCTAGGAGACAGACATCCTGCTCACTTCCAAGATACCACAGTATAGTTGCCCCCGAGGAAACCCTCAAGAACTACACAATTCTAGGCAGCAGAGTAGGCCCATTAAGAGTTGAGACTACGTAGTTTAGTTTAGTCGAGGTTTGGTTGAAGGGGTTTGTCTGGTAGACAAATTTTCATGAAAAATGGCTAAGCCCGGGAGTAAGTGAACTTGTGTAGATGTGACATTTTGATCAGACACTTAGCACGACTCGATGATAGGACACCACAAACCAACAAGACAAACATGTGCTCAGTGAGACTATCTAGAGGTTAAGAGCGATAAGTGTGATACTTGAGAAATACCTTCGAAAAAACGTGATGACACTTGCATGACAATGATTACAACTTTGTGTGTGAGTATGAACAATGTTCACAGAGTGAAGATAACTCATGCACACAAAGATCAACCTTCAAAATTTACAAAACAAGACTGCAAGCATGAAAAAGAAATCAACATGCCAAAAGATGACCGTTGGTCGGACAAGAAAAGAGTGTAAAAGACTCTACAAGAGTTCATGGAATGAGCCCGGTTGTTTGCAACCATCAGTGGAAAAACCAAGGACCTCTCTGAAATTTGGATGCAGACCAAAATTTTGGAGGGTGTTGCAGCCACTACAACAATAACTTAATTATTAATAGATCACATAGATAGTAATTATTACTTATTATTGGTAAATATTTTTATAAATTCGAAGAGGTAGCTGACAACATGTTTCCATGACTCTACATAAGCATTGTATATAAAAATCCCTTTGAAATTTGGTGTTGGTGTTAGATAGGAGAAGGAATGAAAAACAAAAGGCATGGTGCACAAGTATATGGTTTGATGTGTTTGAAAGGAGCCTGAAGTCATTATAACTAACATTTGTGTTTTCCAACTTAGACATTTTTATGACTCTGCAAGATACTTGGTTTTACGAAATTAAATACAAGTATGGAAATTTTTCAATCCAACAACATAGTAATTTCACATTATGATTGTTCTACTTCAAAAAAATTTTGATTTTGTAAAATTCTTTTGTCAAAAAAATATTAGCTATGAAGCAACGAACTTTAAAAGATATGGTTAACTGAAAGTTAATACAATCAAACTCAATTCTTTATGCACATAAAATTTAAAATTAATACTTATACCTTGCCCATTATTATGATTACATCCCATGGTATCACCCCCAATGAATGTTTTTTTTTTGTAACTATATTTATGCTAAGAAAGAGTATCTACAATGTAGCATTTGTTCAAATGTGGCGATGAATTCATACCTTTCAAAGTTCAATAATTAAGTTGAGCGACAAGGAATGCTAGCCATGCTACGTTGTTTATTAACGACTTGAAAAAATAATTTATTGTAGTTTTTTCACATATTATAACAAGGTTTGGATGGTCATGGAAAGCAAAGTAATCATTTGAAATTTTTTCATAGATGACAAATGGAGAGTTCCTGTCAAAGGAAAATGCCTTCCAGACATAAATCCACCACTGAAGAAACCATACGATAGGCACATTTTTGGACACTTTAGGGTGATGACATTTAAGGGCATCAAGTCATGGGATTCTTGCAGTTGGTGCTTTCTCCTGACACACCTCAAGTATTTTCAGCTACTATCAAGGTCAATTTTGCGTGAGAACGATGACTTCAATGATGTGGCATTAGTATTGAATGGGCTCTCGAGTTTGCGCCTTCTAAAAATTTTTCCATAGGTGAGAGCGTGTCTGATGCTCACAAAATGTTTGATGAATTGTATGAACAAGATGTACGCTCATGGACTCTGATGATTTTAGTTTATTGTTGTAGTGTAGATAGAGCATGTGATGTGTTTGTAAAGCATCAACAATATGTGGTGTTTTTTACTGTGATGATCTCATTCTATACCTAGAATGGGTAGGAAGAACAAGGCATGGCAAATTTTCTCTTGCGTGCACCAATTTAGTAGTCTTGGAAATAGGCATGTTAGTAGAGAGCACTCTTATAAACATGTATGCTAAAGGTGAGGGGAAAGCAAGATAACATGTAATATATTTGACATAATGGCTCAATGGGACATAGTAACTTGGCATTTGTATAGAACATTGATTCCTACTCTTGGCCCACATTTCTTGCATCCAGTGGAGGGCCTAAAGAAACCAAATCTACATTTATATATGGTAAAGAAAGCAATAACAAATAAAAATTTGTTACAATCCCAATATTTTTCAGGCCTTTTACTGGAATGACTTTCTACATCAAGGTGAAAGTAGTTGATTTAGTATCTATGATCACTACCAAACTTCAACAACATACAAGAATCATTGTTGTTTTTTTATGGCCTCTTCACAAAGGAAGGAAACTTAAGGAGGATACTTTAATAAATTATTATGACATCACCATGGATTTTTGATTCTCTCACATTACAAGCTTAATTGGGGGTGTCAGGGGCAAGGGGATCCTTCTACTTCTAAGCCCATGTCTTTCAAAGGATGCCCTTAAGCAAAGACCCAAGTCTCTGACACATACAGATCTCTTCAGTAAAATATTTGTAGTAGATCAATATTTGCACACCCATTCTTTGAAGTGGAAAATGTTGCCCCTGACAAAAGGGTGGCAGATTATCTAAAGCAACTATTTTGAATTTTAACATATTTTGGCCCTCCACATCTACTATCCAAGAATTGATATACTAAAAATATTTTTAGAATATAGAGTTGATATTCTACTCAAAAGGATTTTTTGTGGTATCCTTAAAAAATTTAGAGGACATGCATAAGGTTTTTGACCAAAATCCTTGGTTTTGGGGACAATTCATTTTATCAATGCAACTATGGTTACGTGATTTCAACCCTCTTAGGCTCTTACCATGAAGTATCTCACTACAACACTATGAGTAAGAATGCCTAACTTACACATCCATTTAATCGAACCAGAAATCTTAGAAGGTGTGGGCGATTTAATAAGCAACTTCATCAAAATAGACAATGAAATTCTTTCAAAATGAATTCTCACATATGTTTTAAACTAGACCTTAGTGAAAGGTTACTGAGAAAAACCCTACTCAAGTCGATGGGTAAGGTGTTTTCATAACCATTGGACCATGAAAACATTGCTTTCTGATGTAGCGCTTGTCAATAGGCTAGCCACCTACATAATGGATGTACCTTTTAAAAATGGGTTTCCTCCCCTAATATTCTAAGAAAAACAACCGTGGATGGTAGGATCTGAAGGAAGAAAATAGTAGTTAATGTAGGCATACCATTAAGCTCAAATGCAAAAAATCTCACCCAATGATAAGCTATTCTCTTGGTCCCTATAGCTAACTGTACCAAGCGAGATTCTGTGTGCACTTCTTTATTCAAGCAACATTTATCCACAAGTTCATGACAGATATAACTATAATTAGATCCAAGATCAATAAAAATGGTAACAAGTTGATCACAAAGCTTACCTTCCATATCGATAATGGACGCTTGATGATCAACCTTCTTGTTATCCAGCGCTGCATAAATCCGAGGAATACTTTGCCCAACATCCCCAATTATCTGTGCATCCTAAGCACTATAAATTTGTGGTTTTCCACCAGAGTGCAATGGACATTCACTAGGGCGATGCTCTTACCACAAGTGCAACACCGCAAAGGTTTCCTGCCATTATCCTGATTTTGCTTCTCAAGCTTAAATCCATGTCCCCTATCAATTACATTGAACTTCTTTTAAGGTGCTACGTTCTCCTTGTCACCTGCATCATGTGGTTTTCCTCACTCTTAACTCACTTCCCTTTAGTCTTCTCATTACCTTTCCAATCCCGCTTAGGCTCAGACTTCCATTTAGGCTACTCATAACCATGCTTCGGCTTCTTGATAACTTCCTCCAATGACCAAGGCTCATCATACTCAATTTGATCTTTAAATGCTAAAGGCAGTCTACTAATGAACCTTTGGATCTTTATCTTCTCACCCTTGAGGTAGGGCACATGCCTCAACAATCCCATAAACTTATTCGTGTACTCTTCACTTGTCATGGAACCCATCATGGGCTCATAGAATTCCTTAGCCTTTTTCTCATAATATGTCTCAGACAAGTACACCTTATATATAATTTTTTATACATTAACATTATAAGTACATTTTATTTTAAAAGATTTTGACATTATAGTAATATAATCCAATCCATTTATACAAACTTAACCAGAAAGCAACTTTTAATAATTATGTATTCTTTATCATTTTCAATTAACTTATATATAAATTAACACCCATTTTAAAAAATAAATACCAAATCTATCAAAACGTAACTAAATACCACATCCGATGCAAAAGATCAGGGCTCTTAGTACTCTTTCAACCCGTGCTTTAAGAATATCTAATGAGAAGCACCTAGAGGAGGAAAAATGTCATCTTCTAAAAGTTTTTGAAAATAATGGCTATAGTAGAACTCAAGGCCTCGAGGTTTTTCAAAGAACTCATAAAGAATATAGGGTTAAGCCTTCTCGTGATGATCCTATCTCTAAGGTGCATCTCTTTCTTATCTAAGGGACCACTAACAGGATTGCTCATATTCTTAAAAAGAATAAAGTTTCTTCTTCATTCCAACCTCTCAATACCATTAGAAATTGTCTCAAATCTTTTAAGCAGCCTATAGACCCTAAAGACATGAAAGGGGCCTACTCAATCCCATGTTCCAGTGGGATTCCCCATATTGGAGAAATTGGTCGCTCCATTAACCAAAGAATCCAAGATCATGCAGTAGACATTAGACACAACCATTCTTGCTCATCAGTTGTAGTTAAACATGTAGAGAAACATAAGCACCGTGTCTGCATTGAGGATGAGAGGGTCATTGTCAGGGTTGATTAGTTCCACCATAGGAAGCTAAGAGATACTATTGAGATTGAGAAGCATGCAATCAATCTCAACAGGGATGATGGTTGGAAATTAAGTAGGAGCTGGATTCTGACCCTCTCTTCTTGATTTTCTCCCCCTGTTATTTCCTCCTTTTTTATTAAAGTAAAAATTACATTATTCTTAAATTATTTTATTTTAGTTTGATTCAAGTTTAATGTCATCCTTATTTTATTGCATTTCTTATTCTAATTTCTTAATTTCTTAATATAATTTTTTTTTTTTAAATTAATAATTAATTTATTAATAAGAGTAGCAATTATATTATAATGATTGCTCTATACAATTTTACCACGTATCATTTTATTGACTAATTCACAATCTCTAAATTTGGGCTTTTGTGATCCGAAGGTCCTAAGGAAGCATAAGGTGGCTTCAACCTTTAAACCTTTAAATACCATCCGGAGCTCCCTTAGATCTGTAAAAGACCCAATAGACCCCAAGGATATGAAGGGTCTTTACATTATCCCATGCTCTTCTGGGACTCCCTACATTGATGACATTGGTTGTTGTATTAGTCAAAGGATTTGTGAGCATGTCGCTGACATCAAGCATGGCAGGAACTGCTCCTCTGCTTTGGCAAAGCATGTAGATAAATCTAAGCATCACATCTGCATTCAGGAGGCGCAAGTCATTGCTAGGGTCATTTCCATCATCGTAAATTGAGGGAGGCCCTATAAACAAAAAAAGGCTCAATAATTTGAATAGAGACGATGGTTGGATTATTAGTAGAAGTTGAGTCCCTATCCTGTCCTCCTAGTTTTTTAGGTTTATTTTTTAGATTTATTTTGTTTGTTTATTTATCTTTGTAGGTATTAGTGTCCCTTTTATAGTATTTTTTATTTGTTTATTCTTCATTAGAGTTTATATTCTTGATCCTTTGTGTTTTCTTAAGTATTTTATCATCATATTCATTCTTAAATCCTTTCAGTATTTTTGTTATTTGTTTAATGGGCCTCAGCCCTGTATTTTATTGTTGTGCTTTTCTTTGATATATATATATATATATATATATATATATATATATATATATATATATATATATATATATATATACATATACATATACATATACATATACATATATATATATATATATATATATATTTGACTTGTGTATACTTTTGTTTTATTTGCGTTAATTATTTTTATTTATTATGTGATCTTGTCTTGATAGGATTCTTGACTCCCTCTTATAATTTTGACTCCCATCCTTGTTTGGAGTTTGACCTTCAATTTTTTATTCTTGTTATTTATATTTTTTTATTATTTTCCATTAATAAATTTTTTTAATAATATTTAATTTTAATAAATTAATTTAAATATTGTTTTTCAAAAACTAGCCATTTAATATAATAGTTACTTAATAATATTTGGTTTTAATAAATTAATATCACGATTTAAATTATTGACTTTGGTTTTTTATTCTTGTTAGTTATATTTTTCGATTATTTCTCACTAATAGAATTTTTAATAATAATTGATTTTAATAAATTAATTTAAATATTATCTTCCAAAAACTAGTTGTTACTAAGTAATATTTGTTTTTAACAAATTAATAGGTTAATATCATAATTAAAATATTATTTTTCAAAAATAGACATTACTTGAGATGACGGTCTCTTACATTGCTCCCTGTTTAAGCTTTTTTCATGGTCTGTCTCTCCTATGATGTTGGTTCAAAACGCGCCCTAACAAAATATTTTTCTTAATTTACAATGGCTACTTTATAACTAAATATTAAATAAATATTATTTTAATTAATTCAATAATGAATTTTTAACGACTAACTATAGGCTCTGATCCATCCTTTCTATTTATTTTATAGGATTGATAGATTTTTAAACTTTGTCCTGATGATAAATCACATTAGTTGGTTAGAAATGTCGACCAAACCCTATTGATGTAATTAATCCGAAAAACATTCTCATTTACAATATAGATCACAAAAATCTAACCTAAATTAAGTTATAAATTCAAAGCAATCTACCTAATAAATAATACCAATTAAAACAACACACTTTCCCTTAATAACAACTCTAACTACACCATGATGTTCCCGTACCCTATTGGCTTATTTCTTTCCGTTTCAAGAACACACTTTCCATTAATAAATACCAATTAAAACAAGACACTTTCCCTTGGCAAGTGCTATTTCATGGACTATAGCATCATTAATGCTATAGTCCACGTAACCGAGAGAGCCCATCTCATCCATGGATGCATGGATGCCACACATCGATTCATAAACTATCCGTTCCTGCCCGCCTCTGTCCGTTCCTGCCCTGCCTCCGGCGCCGGCCCGCCTCCGGTTTGAGACATAATGACCAGTGCACCAACCGTCCATTAATGCACTTAAACTCTCCGCCGTCTCCGCCGTTTACGTTTACCCACGCATCAACATGCCCGGATCCATAAACTCCATTCGCGCTTCAGATTTCAGTCCCTGCAACCCCCTGCAACCAGCGAAGAGCGAAGAAGAACGTGTTACAGGTATTCTGCTTTGCACATGAAATGCATGACAACAGCGATTTTTTTCCATTACTTTTTCCATTATATAAATAACAGATGATCAGATTGCCAACGCTGGAGCATTTCAGTTATTCCATAGCGTACTCTCTGTTCCTGCTGATGTTCAGTAACTTCTCCATTTTAGTATCAAAATTGTTTCCTTTGTAAATTCGTGTGAAGAGTTTCTAGAGATTTCTTCGTTACAATATTTTGCCCTAGCATGGTCTATAGTCTACAGGCTTGTAATATTGGGATGCGCTCGTCAACTGACCTCAAACATTTTCAAAATTAAACGTTATTCAAACTCGTTGAATTCAGACTTACTATATTTTAAAAATTTAATGTTAATTAATAATAAAACGCAGAAAGTTCCTCCATGGAAGTAGTTAATTGCAATCTTTATCAGCCTGTTTTAATATTTTTTATTTGGACCATAGTTGTTTTCACGACGCCTTAAAAACCAGTTTTAATATTTTTTATTTGGACCATAGTGGTCATATGTTTCGATGCTTTTCTGAAATTAAAGGTTATTCAAACTCGTTGACCATCTCAAATACCTTAATTTATTTAGAAGCATCCATTAGTTTATGAATGATGAGAACATGGAAAGGTTATATATTAAGAATTTCATAAGACCAACTACAGTTGTATTACAAATAGTTGAAAAATCAATAGTAAAACTGGAAGGAATTCGAAGGAATTTTAAAACACATTAGAGTGATAATGGAGTTTTGGGAATAACCCAATAATTTTCTTAATCTACATGCTAAACCCAACATAGAGGCATCCATTATTGTAATTACTAATTCTATCATGGAAAGGTTATATATAAGAATTTTACAAGAATAACTCTAGTTGTATTACAAACTGTTAAAAAATCAATAGTAAAATTAGAAGGAATTTTAGCAAATGACTATGGATTCTTAGGAATAATCTAATAATTTTCTTAATCTTCATGCTCAACCCAACATGAGTAGATATCCACTAATATTATGTCGACCATGGCTACAAATTACAGATCACTAGGGAAATATGAAAAATAAGTCACCAAGAATTAGTAAAAAAAGGGTTCAAATTACACTCTCTCTTACAATATTTGATGTAGATATCGAAGAGCAACTGTGGAATTCTCTGGATTAAGGAAGTGTTTATTATGTTGAACTACTAAATCAATAGATGAAATAACGGTTTCTAATTATACATAAAATATGTATTCTTCAACAGTTACCATTAAAGAATTTTGCAATCAAGATTGGGAAATATAAATATATTGTGACACAAAATCAAAACAAGTTGATTTTTATGATTCATATTTAAACTCTTTTAAACATTCTTCGGTAAAAGAAAATGAATATTAGTATTCAGAAGAATATTTTATTGAACACTCTAAATATGAGAGAGTTTAAAAAATTGAAATATTTCAAGGTAAAACATTAATTATAAATGACAAATTATAGCATTTAAACATCAACAACTGCCAAAACTATCGAACAAATATTCTTTAATGTTTGCATGAGATTATAAGGATGCAATAGGGATTAATCCATTAATTTGCACCTATCATATTTATAGTTTGGAGGGAGGAGTTCTTCTTTCACAAACACAACATCAAATGAATCCGTTTCTTAAGGAGGATATTGTGAACTAGAATTACAAAACTTTTGACACCAATGTTTAATTACCACATTTATAAAATGAAGAAATTTCACAACTTGCTATAGTTCGAAGGAATGGAGGTAAATGGTGAGTTTTTGTACTATATAAAAATAATCAAAGCAATTAGGAAATTACCCACCGTAACCAAGTTAAAAAACGAGATTAATACCCACTGTAACCAAGTTAAAAAACGAGAAATACTGTTACAGTTAAAAAACGAGAAATATGAATGACATTAGAATAGTAAAATGTTATGCAAATTGCAAAATAATTTGGAAAAAATAAATAATATATAATTTAAATAATAGTTAAATATTTTTATTGGAATTCTTAAAATATTTTTCTATTAATAATATTAATTTTTTAGATCAATATTACATAAATGTAAAGATACATATAAATTTAAATAAAAACCTGTTTCACTATTAACATTTAATTTCAAAATTTTAATATAATTTAATTTTTAAAAATCGAATAATAATCGAAGTGTTAAATCATTTACACCAGTTTACATCTTTAAAAATGCATAAGTTGTTGACCATTCTTTCAAAATTTTAATATAAATTATTTTTTTAAACATTAAATTATGATCGAAGTGTTAACTCATTCAATTCAGTCTACTTCTTCTAATGTCGAACTCTCAACAATGCTCCAATGATTCAATCATTTTTTGAATTAATAAAATAACATAATACAAATAGTGGACCCATCACCTATTTTAATAGTACATGCTATTCCTATCTCTTCCATATTTGCCAAAATAAATTCTATGATGAGTTTAAGGATATTTATATAATTCATTATATAAAAAGATTGTAAGAAAAAAATAAATTATATTAATAAAATTATAAAAAAGAACTATAAGTTTTATATGGCCATGATTGTAAAAAAAAAATTGCAATTCCTGCATTTTCATGATAGCTATTATCAAGTTAGATAATAGGAATTACAAGGATTGATATATAATGCAAAATCATGATAATGTTATGGAATTCAATAAGAGAGATTTATTTCTGATAGACTATTACAAAAAAATTTGACACTGTTTTGGTAATGGTTAAATAAATTTTTACTCTAGAGATAAATACAGAGAAATTTTAACCTTAATTAAAAACCTGTTAATTTCAATATCAAGCCTTCCTACAATTATCTAAGGCTACCTAAACTTTAAATTTAATATGCTTCATAAAATTCAAGTTTCAATATCTCCACGAATATACTGACGTAGCTCAACTAGATTTGTGGATGCCACTTCATAAACGCAACAATGGTATTGGAAAATATTATGTCATCCTTCTAAATAAATACTTTTGCTTTTATATGGCACCTTTTAAAACGAGGATACCGAACGTCCCAACAATGGAATTCGAACAAACATAAGACATATTTCTTTTGTTTGTTTTAGTTGTAAATGCCACACTTGTTTTTAGCACTTGGTATATATATGTATATATATATATATGTGTGTGTGTGTGTGTGTGTGTGTGTGTGTGTGTGTGTTGGGGGGGCATGTTTATATCTGTTTGATATAAGTCTAACTGAAACACAAATTTAGAAAAAAAATAATTATAAACAATATCTTAACCATATATCTCATCATCAACTAATCTAAATTATAAATTAACTATAATATCTAATCCCTGTTTTTTATTTTCCAAGAGCCACCCATCCCAGCTAAAGTATAATATTACTTCCAGTTTCTGAAAAGGAATGCTTGCTCGGTAAATCAATTTAATGTGCAGGGTGTTTCAAAGAAAGTTGCAAATATGGTTGTAAGTGTTAATGTACACGGTTATAGTTGAGACCAAAGGTAAAGCGCCCCAACTTTCATCCCAACCCAACTAAATTATAATATAGGTGCAGTTGTTGAAAAGGAGTATTGTCCTAAAAAATGAGTCCTCAAATATGAGTTTAATGACCATGGTATTGGAGGGAAGGTAGTAGATATGCCTATAAGGGTCAATGTACATAGTTATAATTGTGGGTGAAGATAATAATTAATTTATTTTATTTTTGGCCTAAAATATAATGATTTTTGTTTTTTTATAAGATTGTAGGTTTTTTATTAAATTATATTCAAAATTTATATAATGCAATTTTTTATTGGGTAAATTATATTTTTGAATGTATAAATAAATTTTGTTCTTCAATACTAATTTGTTTTAGTGAGATTGTAAATTTTAGTCAAATTATTTATAGTATAGTATCATTTATAAAATACGTTGTTCTTTAATTATATAAGTTTAAATTTAGAACATTGATAATGCATATTGCTTATAAAATTGCTTATAATCCAAGTAAAATTGCTTTGATTTTCATAGATTTGTTAAAATTGATTTTTGATAACATAGTTTTATATGTTTTTTTAGTATAGGAAAAATATAAAAATTCTTTTGGAAACAGTTTGCTTTAAGTAGTGTTTGGAGTTTTTGAAAGAGAAAGGAAATTTTCGTGAGATAATTAGTGGTCATGAGTTGTATGCGTCGAAAAAGATAAAGCGATTGTTTCTTTGATTTTCTTTGCTACGAAAGTTGTCATTTTATAAATTTTGCATTCTCTCAACTCTGTTAGTTAGGATATTCATTGAAAAAGGCAAAATAGTTTAAATCATCCTAGGTGCATTTTTTAGTGGATTTGAGTCGAGTCTACACACCATTCAGTTTCATTTACACTACTTTTTGACTTAAAGAACAACCATAAAATTAACGCTTAAAGTAAAATTGACGTAGTAACTTTTTATTTACTAGGGCTCTAAAACACCAATATAGATCAGGCTAGTGTCTTGGAGTAGGAGAGTAATTAACTCTCCAAGACAGTAAAACCAAACAAGTAGCTCATCTTGTGGTAGGATAAATCCAATTGTTACAATTACGCTCTGGGAAAGCTCCTCTTAAAGGAGAAGCACGAGATCGTGTCCGAACCAGTGAGGGGATCAATCCTCCTTCATTGGGAACGACGCCAGATATACACGTACTACAAACGGTAAACCTCGGATTATTGTCGAGGAGCCTGGGGTCACTTGTCGGTAAACCTTGGATTATTGTCAAGGAGCCGCCAAGGGGATTGAGCTTGCTACTCTGCCCTTGCGTGTGTATCGGATCGTAGACTGTTCCCCCAGGTGTATTTGTTGCTATTGGTGACCTTAGTGACCATAATCTTTAGGGCTCTACCCGAGGTGACGGTGGAGGGAAGATCCCACTGTACCTGGAACAAACGTCGGCTAGACTCACTTGGATTTTCTGGGGGGTTCACTTCACTCGAGACGGTTAAAAGTGGAGGAACTTGGTACAGTCTATTCATTAAGCAGGTTGCCGGGGTAACTGTTTCACCCACCACTTCTGCACTGAATTCGACGACGTTGGATTTCATCACCAACTAGTGTTTTCGGTCTGGAAGGTTACTGTTTGCGTATGGTTTGACGCCCTAGATTCTTTAGGCGTATGATTCAAATTTGTTTGGTTCTTTAGAGACTTTAGGTGGTTTGATTTGAGTTTCTACTTTGTTTGCGTGTGCAGTAGTTTAAAAGTTTTTAACTGTGGCTGAATTACCGAGACAGTCCCCTACCAGTCGGGGCAAGTCTCCTGAAGTTGTCACCGTGGCCGATTTGTTGAGGAGGTCTCGTAGACTTCGAAGCCAACCTCCCGAAGAGGTCCCGAGTCATTTCGAAGGTTGGAAAGTCCTTGTAAATCCTAGTGGCAGTAGAGTAGGTTCACCTGAAGAAGGACAGTCTTCAGTGGTAGTTCATCCGGATTACGATGGTTTAGAAACATGTTATAATCCTGAAGCTGTTGCAGTTTCAAAGCTTACTGGTAGTTTTTCATCTGCTAGTGATATAGGCGAAGAACCTGACGTATCTGAACCTATTACTCCTACTTCTAGTGTTCCGGATTCACCAAGGGTAGAAAGAGTTATCACCGAAAATCTTCCTTCTGGTTTGATTGCTATTGCACTAGTCATCCTTCTATAACTTTCCAACATATGCTGGAGTAAACAGATTGTAATTTGGGTAATTTTTCTAACTGCAAATAGGAACGTACTTGTGTATTGGCAGGGTGGCTATGAGGTCCCTAGAAGTGATGAATTTGAATTTTTATTGGTTTTATATATAGTATTAGGTTTTCTCTCATGTTTTCTGTGAATGACATGGGTGAATTTTATCCTACACCCACTAGGTTATCGATATGTAATTTCGGTAATTTTGATTTCAAAAGATATTTTAAAGAAATGCAATGATTTCATTTGTGTATTCAATAAACACAAGATTTTATAATTGAGTAAAATATTCGCCATGCCTGGTGAGAGATTCGCCAAAAAATTATATATACATATTATATTATTGATAAAATGGCCTTCCATTTTTCCTATATAACATGGAGATTCGCCAATTTATTATATATATAAATTTAGGAGGGGTTCTTAAAATTTTCTCTGTACATGGTTAGTCTAAACTTGTCAGAGATATTTAAGCTTATTAATATCTTACTTATCGTACAATGTCATCTAAGATCCCCTGAATATTACTTAATCCCAAAGTGGTACGCTATGCATTGATCAAGACCATAATATTTACTCAAACTAAATTATTTTCAATGCAATTCGTACAGGTATTTTAAGAATGAGTAAGTGGGGGAAGATTAACGAGTTGGAAGTTGAAGACCCAGAAGATATGATACAATTTTCAGCAGAAGACTTAACATGGACAGAGATTGGGGGGGACCAAGTTGCGGTGATTCCATATTGTCGACTTGATGATTTCATAAGTGGAGAGGAATCAAATGAAAGTGCACCCACTTGATTTCTTCTTAAGAAACATCGAAGTAGAGGAATAGAGGACATCACACGCACCAATTACTCAACATACCTGGAGTACAGTGTGTGAGTCTCTATATGCTTTTTCAAGATACGTATAATTTTTTCAATATGCATAAATATTATATCTAATTTGTAGTAATTTTTTTACGTACAGTTATTGGTGTTCATATGGCCCAGAGTCAACAAGGATAATTAGGAGTGCATCATCAGATCCAAATACAAACTGCAATCGACATGAAAGTATTAAAGTTGGTTGCCAATGTCACTTCTTTGTGCGACGACTTCAAATGAGACCAGATGATGCTGTAATAACATATACTGCTTGTAGACATATTGATAAATCCAATGTTATTTGTCATGGGACAGATGCAATCGGTAGGCCCATGAGATTCAATTATGCACCACATTTAAGTTGGAATATGCGATCTAGTGTCCAACATTTCGTCAAAAGAGGTTTTAATGTTACAATGATATGGGACAAGTTCATCTCTGATGTGAAGGATGGATCTGGTGAGTTATACACAGGAATATCTCGAGATACATTCATGAACAGAAAAGATATAAGTAACATTTACAATGATATCATAAGGCTAGAGTATGCTAAAGATCAAAGTGATCCAAAAAGTGTAGAGTGCTGGTATAAGGAAAACCCAGAGAGTTTTTTCTTCTACCAAAAACAAGATCTTGTTGAAAATATCCCTTTCATCATAGGCATACAAACAAAGTGGATGTGTTCAATGATGCTGAAATACTCTCACAATAATATTATCTCAATGGATTCAACCTTTAGTACAAATAAGTACGGGGTGAGTACATATTTATCCTAAATCTGATTTATTTATTTAACCTCATATATATGCATGTATCTTATATAAATATAATTATGCACATTTTTTGTAATGCAGTATCAACTTTACACCTTAATGGTTTTCGACGAGCATCACAATGGGGTTCCAATAGCGTGGGTGATATCATCACGCAATACTATAGCTGATCTTTCTAAATGGATGTTGGCCTTACTTGCAATTGGAAACAAAGAGCGACCAGATTGGCATGTTCTCGCCTTCATCACAGATGATGCTACTGCAGAAATTGAAGCATTGAGGTGATGTGTTTATTATTTTTACAAGAGGCATAAAAAATATTGTTAATGTATAATCTCACTAAAAATTATGTTATTGCAGGTCTACGATCAAGTGCAAAGTATTATTATGTGTGTGGCATGTTCGTCGTGCATGGTTGAAAAATGTTGGAAACAAGGTCCAAGGGAGGGAAAACCAAATAAGAATTTTTCGTGATTTAGGAGATATCATGCACATGTGTAAAGATGATGCATCTGTGAAAAAGAAAGTTGAAAGCTTATTTGAAGAATTCAGTGAACAAAAAAGATTTTTGGAATATTTTAGAAATACTTGGTTAGCCAACAATAAAATATGTAAGCTTCTTATTGGTGGTTTTAATGACTCTATGTTTCATGTTATATGTATACTTATTAATATATAACTAATAAATTTCTTTCTACAGATATGTGGGCAAAAGCATACAGAGATTTTCCACATTCAAATCAAGATACGAACAATGCCATTGAATCTTACCATAGGTATATCAAGGAAAGGTACCTATGTGAGAAGAACAATGCATGCCACAGAAGGGTTGATTGGTTAATCTATGTTTTGTTGACAAAGGTTGTATTATATTACAATCATATGCACCGTTTAAAAGAAGCTGGTTTTGTACGACCCAGAAAAATACAGGAACAATTGAATTCATCCAAGTGTAGAGCTAAGAAAATCCCAAATGAAGATTGTGTGCCTGATGAAAAGAGTAATGACTATTGGGTTCGTAGCCAAAATAAGGATACTCGTGACATTTGGTATAATGTCATATATAAGGGTTCTAATCTACACTTCTGCAATTGCAATTGGGCCTTGAATGGAAATATCTGTAAACATGTATTGAAAGTTGAGATGTTAGTGAGTAACACTATTTTGGGTGAAAATGTAGCACGTGGTGTCACTGATCCCAGGACAGAAAGGCCTAGAATTTTATTTGATTTGAATGAAACACCTATATTGGGCCCAGAAATCCAAACAGAGCTTTCGCCATGCTTTGATTCTCCTATCAATCTGAATTATCATAATGAAACAAGCATTGATAATTTAGAGAATTTCTCATACAATGTTGAATCAACCAATGTACGACAAGATAGTGCATTCTCTGAACATGATGAGATGAAACGTGTTAACTCATCAACCCTTGAGAAATTGAGATCCATAATACCTACAAATTTGGAACAGGCATATGCATTGAACAACTTGGTAGACAAAGCATGTCAAGAATACAACAAAATGTTTTTCAATACTATAACTCCATCCAAGATCACTACTAAGAGAAAACACAGTTTCTTGAGTCCAGTAAATAAAAAGAGGCGATGTGGTCGCAAGTCAAAATCAGGGACAGATAATCTACAATTTGAAAGGGTTGGACGAGTTCATGCAAGGAAAAAAAGAATGGATGAACAATTGGGGTCAGCTTCTCAAAAACAAAGAAATGTGGACCACGCGCCTGAGATAATACAAGATTCTATTATACCCAATATTGGTATGGAAATTTCATGCTATGCATTGTTTTATGTTAAGTGCGATATATTAGCATGTCTAACACTTTTGCATGACTATATGAACTATTTTTATTGTTACAGCTGAGGGACCCACATCTCAGAACATTCCAAGTTGTCGAATTCGTTTATTTGATGAACATGCTAATGAAAAAAGATCTAGCATTGGGAACACGGCTTCAGCCATTAACACCCCAATATCCTCCCCAAGGGTGCTCCCCCCTATTGTTGAACCAATTAGGATGTATCATCGCCCACACCCACCACCTTTTTCCTCCATAAATTCTTCCATGTCTATAACCACCTCTGTAATACCTTCCCAATGCTCACCCCTACCCTTCAGTCATCAACCATTCTCATTTTTTCAATCGTCCACCCTTAACATTCCAATTTCCCCCCCTAGGTTAATCCCCCGGCCTACAGTGATTCCCACTATCGTACAACCGGTGGGGGTGTATTGTCGCCCACACCCACTACCTTTTCCCTATTTCACATCCACCATGCCTTTATCTAGCACCCCTGAACCATGCCTATATTTGTCACCAAGTGCTCCGCCATCTACCCAGGAAGGGTTGTCTTCTCCATTGCCTCAAAACCTCACGGTGAGAACGAGTATTTGATCAAAATATCATTGTGAATTAATGAAATTGATTATATTCCTTTCAATTTTTACAACTAATTGATTATTGTAATTTTTTGCAGAGATATCAATTTGGAAATCCACCTGGGAGTGCCAAGAGGGACGAGGGTGACTTATAGATCCATACTTTAGATTGATCATATAGTTGTTTTTCCATTATGTCATTTATGGGCATGAGATTCCATTATTTATGTTGGAAATGATGTTCTATTTTGTAAAAAAGAAACATGTATAGTTGGACCTATTTTGAATAAAAATACATAAATTTATACTTGTGTTGATGACAACATCTT
The DNA here is from genome assembly GCA_031772625.1 of Pinus tabuliformis. Taxonomy (NCBI): domain Eukaryota; kingdom Viridiplantae; phylum Streptophyta; class Pinopsida; order Pinales; family Pinaceae; genus Pinus; species Pinus tabuliformis. Next base: position 367,196,105 of record CM062814.1, read on the forward strand.
CATTGAATTTTAAATCGTTATGTGGATGCGATGTTATATTCTATCAATGTTACATTACTTTTGATGAATAGTTGTAATAGATTTTTCGTTTATTATTTACAAATTATCAAGTTTATAAGTTAAGTTACTTATATATTTATATCTTATTTGATGTTTAAAATGTAATCTTAAGACTTATACCTCGCACCTCAAGATTAATCTGTCTAAAAATACATAAGCCTTTCTAACTTGATACTAGATTTTTCGTTTATTATTTACAAATTATCAAGTTTATAAGTTAAGTTACTTATATATTTATATCTTATTTGATGTTTAAAATGTAATCTTAAGACTTATACCTCGCACCTCAAGATTAATCTGTCTAAAAATACGGAAGCCTTTCTAACTTGATACTAGATAAAAAACAATAACCACACATTACAATCCAATATCACTTTAAAATTATTCTTACAAAGTCTCTTAACAAATATGTAACCATAGATATTTTTATCATAAGCTACCATACAATAACGACTCTTAAGTATACACAAAATATATATCGAAAAAAATATGACAGCTTAAATATATTTTCACATCCTCGACCCTAGAATATTCATTTATTTCTTTACATATGAATTATAGTTTATGGTTTATGTTCATATTCCATAGATTTTACATGTGAGAATCAACCCATTTAATAAACATGTACTTGTTATTTAACCTCTTTAACCTTTATTGAAACTGTGCATATACGGAAACTGGGCATATACGGAAGATGTGCGCATATACGGAAACTGGGCATATATGGAAGATATGCGCGTGTCTTCCGTCTATGCATAGTTTCTGTCTATGCCCAGTTTCCGTACATGCGCACATCTTCCGTATATGCCCAGTTTCCGTACATGCGCACATCTTCCGTATATGCCCAGTTTCCGTACATGCGCACATATTCCGTATATGCCCAGTTTCCGTATATGCGCACATCTTCCGTATATGCCCAGTTTCCGTAAATGCGCACATCTTCCGTATATGCCCAGTTTCCGTATATGCGCACATCTTCCGTATATGCCCAGTTTCCGTATATGCGCACATCTTCCGTATATGCCCAGTTTCCGTATATGCGCACATCTTCCGTATATGCCCAGTTTCCGTATATGCACACATCTTCCGTATATGCCCAGTTTCCGTATATGCACACATCACCCGTATATGCCCAGTTTCCGTATATGCCCAGTTTCCATATATGCATATACGGAAGATGTGTGCATATACGGAAACTGGGCATATACGGAAGATGTGCGCATATACGGAAACTGGGAATATACGGAAACTGCGCATATACGGAAACTGGGCATATACGGAAGATGTGCGCATATACGAAAACTGGGCATATACGGAAACTGGGCATATACGGAAGATGTGCGCATATACGGAAGATGTGTGCATATACGGAAACTGGGCATATACGGAAGATGTGTGCATATACGGAAACTGGGCATATACGGAATATGTGTGCATATACGGAAACTGGGCATATACGGAAGATGTGTGCATATACGGAAACTGGGCATATACGGAAGATGTGTGCATATACGGAAACTGGGCATATACGGAAGATGTGTGCATATACGGAAACTGGGCATATACGGAATATGTGTGCATATACGGAAACTGGGCATATACGGAAGATGTGTGCATATACGGAAACTGGGCATATACGGAAGATGTGCGCATATACGGAAACTGGGCATATACGGAAGATGTGCGCATATACGGAAACTGGGCATATACGGAAGATGTGCGCATATACGGAAACTGGGCATATACGGAAGATGTGTGCATATACGGAAACTGGGCATATACGGAAACTGGGCATATACGGAAGATGTGTGCATATACGGAAACTGGGCATATACGGAAGATGTACGCATATACGGAAGATGTGCGCATATACGGAAACTGGGCATATACGGAAGATGTGCGCATATACGGAAACTGGGCATATACGGAAGATGTGTGCATATACGGAAACTGGGCATATACGGAAGATGTGCGCATATACGGAAGCTGTGCATATACGGAAACTGGGCATATACGGAAGATGTGTGCATATACGGAAGATGTGTGCATATACGGAAACTGGGCATATACGGAAATTGGGCATATACGGAAGATGTGCGCATATACGGAAACTGGGCAGATACGGAAGATGTGCGCATATACGGAAACTGGGCATATACGGAAGATGTGCGCATTTACGGAAACTGGGCATATACGGAAGATGTGCGCATATACGGAAACTGGGCATATACAGAATATGTGCGCATGTACGGAAACTGGGCATATACGGAAACTGGGCATATACGGAATATGTGTGCATATACGGAAGATGTGCGCATATACGGAAGATGTGTGCATATACGGAAACTGGGCATATACGGAAGATGTGTGCATATACGGAAACTGGGCATATACGGAAGATGTGTGCATATACGGAAACTGGGCATATACGGAAGATGTGTGCATATACGGAAACTGGGCATATACGGAAGATGTGCGCATATACGGAAACTGGGCATATACGGAAGATGTGCGCATATACGGAAACTGGGCATATACGGAAGATGTGCGCATATACGGAAACTGGGCATATACGGAAGATGTGTGCATATACGGAAGATGTGTGCATATACGGAAAATGTGCGCATATACGGAAACTGGGCATATACGGAATATGTGTGCATATACGGAAAATGTGCGCATATACGGAAACTGGGCATATACGGAAGATGTGTGCATATACGGAAACTGGGCATATACGGAAGATGTGCGCATATACGGAAACTGGGCATATACGGAAGATGTGTGCATATACGGAAACTGGGCATATACGGAAGATGTGCGCATATACGGAAACTGGGCATATACGGAAGATGTGTGCATATACGGAAACTGGGCATATACGGAAGATGTGCGCATATACGGAAGCTGTGCATATACGGAAACTGGGCATATACGGAAGATGTGTGCATATACGGAAAATGTGCGCATATACGGAAACTGGGCATATACGGAAGATGTGCGCATATACGGAAATTGGGCATATACGGAAGATGTGCGCATATACGGAAACTGGGCATATACGGAAGATGTGCGCATATACGGAAACTGGGCATATACGGAAGATGTGCGCATTTACGGAAACTGGGCATATACGGAAGATGTGCGCATATACGGAAACTTGGCATATACGGAATATGTGCGCATGTACGGAAACTGGGCATATACGGAAGATGTGCGCATGTACGGAAACTGGGCATATACGGAAGATGTGCGCATATACGTAAATTGGGCATATACGGAAGATGTGGGCATATACGGAAACTGGGCATATACGGAAGATGTGTGCATATACGGAAACTGGGCATATACGGAAGATGTGCGCATATACGGAAATTGTGCATATACTTTTCATGACTATTTGTGAGCGGAAATGCAAGTAGAAATCCTTGAGGAAAGCCATGAATCAGATTGTTTGAGCTTTTTCAACTTGAACATTCTCTATAAGAAAATTTATCTTCTTTGTTACAACTATATTTTGCATTTATGTGGGATGGAATTACTAATCATATGATTCCTAGTATGTGCATTGAGCAATATTTACTCTTATCACCATATTAAGCATCTTCAATATAATAGGATACTGAGTTATTTGTCCTCGTTACTGATGGTTATCTTAAAACCTCTTATCCATTAAAGTTAAGTGCAATTGGTCATACACAAACAAAATTTGAAAAAGGTAGGAAAAGGACCCCATATAGCATGTGCTGCTCTTTTTCCCTCAAGATTTAGAGGCAAGGATCTATTAGGAGAGTTATGTATAAAAGTAAGTTTATGATTAGATATTTTGTATATCGATTCATATTTTCAACAATAATATTTATTTTTAATCATTTGATATTTCTTATAAATAGATTTTTATTACATAAGACCTCAAATAGATCATTGCCATGTTTAGTATTTTAATTAGTGTAATAAATCCTCACTACCAATTGAATCAATTTGGAGTACAAGTTACGGATTTAGTATCCCTCTTTCATCTAAATCGATAGGGTTAACATTTGTGTCATCTATGAAAATAAGAAATATATTTATAGTATGGTATTCTTCTCCACCCCAAAGTTTCCTAATATTTTATTTGTTTGAAATTTATTCACCAAGAATGTAAATTTAACATATAACTTGTAAATGAGAAAAAAAATCTAATTGATCATGGCTAGGGATGATATATTTTCCCAAATTTACCAGAAAGTGCATTGATCTCCATCCATATGAAGTGGTTCCTTGTGGAGGCAAATTAGCCATGAGAAACAAGCATGTACTTCATAGGTAATCAAACTTAGATACAAAGGAAAATCACACACTACTTTAACCACCCATGCTAGACCCCATTGACCATGTTTGATATTTTTGAGAATGGTGTTCCTCATGCAATAGTGGTAATATGTGAAATCTTGAAGTAGCACAAACACAATTCAACTTTAACAAAATGTTTTTTTTTTCTAGGTTGTCTTATAGTTATTCATGTTTTGTTGTTATCATAAAAATCCATAGAATTTGTATATGCATATAAAGTATAGACACAATTAAGCTTATTTGAAAACATTTAAACCATAGTGTTAAATTGCAAAACCATCATCAATTCAATTGATAGTCACCATGATAGGAGATCAGTGTCATTATTTGTGCTTTCCTTTTGGTAATTAATCATGATGTTTAATTTATACTAACAAATAAGTGATTGACTTCACGTAACATTCATCATAATGCTATTCTATGTTTGTGGAATTTCAAGGTGCTTATTATCATTGTGAACAATAGTTTATTTCTTGAGTAAATATTGTAGTGAATGTTCACTACTTAAACCAATATATACATATGTTGGTGATGGATCTTGAACATTTAATTAATACCACCCATATAGCATGTTTATAAGAATCCATCTCAATCTCAAATGCTAGATGAATATCATGTGAGATGAGAATCATGGTAGTCTTATGAAATGACACATTTGGAAGAGCACCTCCTTGATAGAGGTCAATGTGGTTCTCCAACTTATAGGGTAGAAGACTTTGCCTATGTTTCCCTATGATAGAGTTTTGAAATAAATCAAGCCAATAATAAGAAAAAGAAGTCTCATTCAAAATAAATTTAAATGTGCATTGTAAAACCTATTATATGGGGTGTTAAAAAAGTAGGAAAAAGAAAAAAAGGAAAAAGATATGAATAAAAATTAAAATTCATTTGGATAAACATTTTTAGAATAATAATTAGCACCATGTACCATTTCATTAGCTTGAAATGCATTTGTTTTGGAGATAGAAACCATATAAAATTCAAAACAGTTAACAATTTAAAGTAATTCACTAACCACTTAACTAACTTAGGGATACCAAATTTCCATATGTATCTTATTTATTATAATGCATTACATTTTTTTATAAAAAAAAAGAAATGTTTCATGCTATACTCAATGTAAACTAGCTAATATACCATTTAAGAACATTGCTTGAATCATAAATATTTTGATAATAATCGATTTATATGATAAATATTTTTATATAGATAATGTAATTTTTTTCAAATAGAAATTTATTTTTAAATACATTTTCTTAAAATATTTCCAAAATAACCCATTTACTTATAGAATTTATTTTACAATTCAAAATAAAAATAAAATAATACCTATATAAATATGAATAAAAAATATCATTACCCTTTCAACTATTAAAATTGTTTGTATATAACCCATTTACTTATAGAATTTATTTTACAATTCAAAATAAAAATAAAATAATACCTATATAAATATGAATAAAAAATATCATTACCCTTTCAACTATTAAAATTGTTTGCATATATACATAATGCATTTCACAATAGTGGCCATATAAAATTCAAAACAGTTAACCATTTAAAGTAATTCACTAACCACTTAACTAACTTAGGGATACCAAATTTCCATATGTATCTTATTTATTATAATGCATTACATTTTTTTATAAAAAAAAAGAAATGTTTCATGCTATACTCAATGTAAACTAGCTAATATACCATTTAAGAACATTGCTTGAATCATAAATATTTTGATAATAATCGATTTATATGATAAATATTTTTATATAAATAATGTAATTTTTTTCAAATAGAAATTTATTTTTAAATACATTTTCTTAAAATATTTCCAAAATAACCCATTTACTTGTAGAATTTATTTTACAATTCAAAATAAAAATAAAATAATACCTATATAAATATGAATAAAAAATATCATTACCGTTTCAACTATTAAAATTGTTTGCATATATACATAATACATTTCACAATAGTGGCCATATAAAATTCAAAACAGTTAAACATTTAAAGTAATTCACTAACCACTTAACTAACTTATGGATACCAAATTTCCATATGTATCTTATTTATTATAATGCATTACATTTTTTTATAAAAAAAAAAAATGTTTCATGCTATACTCAATGTAAACTAGCTAATATACCATTTAAGAACATTGCTTGAATCATAAATATTTTGATAATAATCGATTTATATGATAAATATTTTTATATAAATAATGTAATTTTTTTCAAATAGAAATTTATTTTTAAATACATTTTCTTAAAATATTTCCAAAATAACCCATTTACTTATAGAATTTATTTTACAATTCAAAATAAAAATAAAATAATACCTATATAAATATGAATAAAAAATATCATTACCCTTTCAACTATTAAAATTGTTTGCATATATACATAATACATTTCACAATAGTGGCCATATAAAATTCAAAACAGTTAACCATTTAAAGTAATTCACTAACCACTTAACTAACTTATGGATACCAAATTTCCATATGTATCTTATTTATTATAATGCATTACATTTTTTTATAAAAAAAAAAAATGTTTCATGCTATACTCAATGTAAACTAGCTAATATACCATTTAAGAACATTGCTTGAATCATAAATATTTTGATAATAATCGATTTATATGATAAATATTTTTATATACATAATGTAATTTTTTTCAAATAGAAATTTATTTTTAAATACATTTTCTTAAAATATTTCCAAAATAACCCATTTACTTGTAGAATTTATTTTACAATTCAAAATAAAAATAAAATAATACCTATATAAATATGAATAAAAAATATCATTACCCTTTCAACTATTAAAATTGTTTGTATATATACATAATACATTTCACAATAGTGGCCATATAAAATTCAAAACAGTTAACCATTTAAAGTAATTCACTAACCACTTAACTAACTTAGGGATACCAAATTTCCATATGTATCTTATTTATTATAATGCATTACATTTTTTTATAAAAAAAAAAAATGTTTCATGCTATACTCAATGTAAACTAGCTAATATACCATTTAAGAACATTGCTTGAATCATAAATATTTTGATAATAATCGATTTATATGATAAATATTTTTATATAAATAATGTAATTTTTTTCAAATAGAAATTTATTTTTAAATACATTTTCTTAAAATATTTCCAAAATAACCCATTTACTTATAGAATTTATTTTACAATTCAAAATAAAAATAAAATAATACCTATATAAATATGAATAAAAAATATCATTACCCTTTCAACTATTAAAATTGTTTGTATATATACATAATACATTTCACAATAGTGGCCATATAAAATTCAAAACAGTTAACCATTTAAAGTAATTCACTAACCACTTAACTAACTTAGGGATACCAAATTTCCATATGTATCTTATTTATTATAATGCATTACATTTTTTTATAAAAAAAAAGAAATGTTTCATGCTATACTCAATGTAAACTAGCTAATATACCATTTAAGAACATTGCTTGAATCATAAATATTTTGATAATAATCGATTTATATGATAAATATTTTTATATAATAATGTAATTTTTTTCAAATAGAAATTTATTTTTAAATACATTTTCTTAAAATATTTCCAAAATAACCCATTTACTTATAGAATTTATTTTACAATTCAAAATAAAAATAAAATAATACCTATATAAATATGAATAAAAAATATCATTACCCTTTCAACTATTAAAATTGTTTGCATATATACATAATACATTTCACAATAGTGGCCATATAAAATTCAAAACAGTTAACCATTTAAAGTAATTCACTAACCACTTACCTAACTTATGGATACCAAATTTCCATATGTATCTTATTTATTATAATACATTACATTTTTTTATAAAAAAAAAAAAATGTTTCATGCTATACTCAATGTAAACTAGCTAATATACCATTTAAGAACATTGCTTGAATCCTAAATATTTTGATAATAATCGATTTATATGATAAATATTTTTATATACATAATGTAATTTTTTTCAAATAGAAATTTATTTTTAAATACATTTTCTTAAAATATTTCCAAAATAACCCATTTACTTGTAGAATTTATTTTACAATTCAAAATAAAAATAAAATAATACCTATATAAATATGAATAAAAAATATCATTACCCTTTCAACTATTAAAATTGTTTGTATATAACCCATTTACTTATAGAATTTATTTTACAATTCAAAATAAAAATAAAATAATACCTATATAAATATGAATAAAAAATATCATTACCCTTTCAACTATTAAAATTGTTTGCATATATACATAATACATTTCACAATAGTGGCCATATAAAATTCAAAACAGTTAACCATTTAAAGTAATTCACTAACCACTTAACTAACTTAGGGATACCAAATTTCCATATGTATCTTATTTATTATAATGCATTACATTTTTTTATAAAAAAAAAGAAATGTTTCATGCTATACTCAATGTAAACTAGCTAATATACCATTTAAGAACATTGATTGAATCATAAATATTTTGATAATAATCGATTTATATGATAAATATTTTTATATAGATAATGTAATTTTTTTCAAATAGAAATTTATTTTTAAATACATTTTCTTAAAATATTTCCAAAATAACCCATTTACTTGTAGAATTTATTTTACAGTTCAAAATAAAAATAAAATAATACCTATATAAATATGAATAAAAAATATCATTACCCTTTCAACTATTAAAATTGTTTGTATATATACATAATACATTTCACAATAGTGGCCATATAAAATTCAAAACAGTTAACCATTTAAAGTAATTCACTAACCACTTAACTAACTTAGGGATACCAAATTTCCATATGTATCTTATTTATTATAATGCATTACATTTTTTTATAAAAAAAAAAAATGTTTCATGCTATACTCAATGTAAACTAGCTAATATACCATTTAAGAACATTGCTTGAATCATAAATATTTTGATAATAATCGATTTATATGATAAATATTTTTATATAAATAATGTAATTTTTTTCAAATAGAAATTTATTTTTAAATACATTTTCTTAAAATATTTCCAAAATAACCCATTTACTTATAGAATTTATTTTACAATTCAAAATAAAAATAAAATAATACCTATATAAATATGAATAAAAAATATCATTACCCTTTCAACTATTAAAATTGTTTGTATATATACATAATACATTTCACAATAGTGGCCATATAAAATTCAAAACAGTTAACCATTTAAAGTAATTCACTAACCACTTAACTAACTTAGGGATACCAAATTTCCATATGTATCTTATTTATTATAATGCATTACATTTTTTTATACAAAAAAAGAAATGTTTCATGCTATACTCAATGTAAACTAGCTAATATACCATTTAAGAACATTGCTTGAATCATAAATATTTTGATAATAATCGATTTATATGATAAATATTTTTATATAGATAATGTAATTTTTTTCAAATAGAAATTTATTTTTAAATACATTTTCTTAAAATATTTCCAAAATAACCCATTTACTTATAGAATTTATTTTACAATTCAAAATAAAAATAAAATAATACCTATATAAATATAAATAAAAAATATCATTACCCTTTCAACTATTAAAATTGTTTGTATATAACCCATTTACTTATAGAATTTATTTTACAATTCAAAATAAAAATAAAATAATACCTATATAAATATGAATAAAAAATATCATTACCCTTTCAACTATTAAAATTGTTTGTATATATACATAATACATTTCACAATAGTGGCCATATAGAATAAAATTTACAATTATTTAAAATATTTTGATAAGATTGCAGTATCTCAGCTACCTATATAATTTAAAATGTTTTGAACACATTGAAAACTTCGTATGACTTATAATTTTGCCCTTTAAAGTAATCCAGCTGAATAGATTTATTAGTGTTTCACTTTATTTGAAAAGTTGATAAAGAATTAATGATGATGTCAGTGTCTTGATCTCTATGCAAAGGTTTTTTAATGTCATAATGACTTTGTACATATTGTTAAGAATTATGAAAAGCAGACCATGCCCATAGAAGTTTATAATGATAACAATAATGTTGATTTATAAAATTTTGATGTGTCTCATTCCATTTCTCATAAATCCAAAAAAATCTGTACACAATCATTATAACATATTTATATGGTGCTTAGTTTTTTCGGTGTGAAACTCTGACATGTCTTAAAAGTGTGATGGTTCTCATTCCATTTCTCATAAATCCAAACCATCTGTACAAAATCACTGTGAACATCTTTATATGGTGCTCAGTTTTTTTTTACAGTATGAACTCTGAAATGTGTTAAATTTATTTATGTTTCTCATCCCATTTCTTATAAAGCCAAACAATCTGTACGCAACCATCCTAACATCTTTGTATGGTGCTTAGTTTTTTCTAGTGTGAAACTTGACATGTCTTAAAATTTTGATGGTCCTCATTCCATTTCTCATAATAATAATACATACAGTTAACACATAATACATTTCACAATAGTGGCCATATAAAATTCAAAACAGTTAACCATTTAAAGTAATTCACTAACCACTTAACTAACTTAGGGATACCAAATTTCCATATGTATCTTATTTATTATAATGCATTACATTTTTTTATATAAAAAAAAAATATTTCATGCTATACTCAATGTAAACTAGCTAATATACCATTCAAGACAAGCTTGTTCGCGAGAGTATATTTGCAAATATTCAACGTTGATTTCAAAGATTTGACAGCGAGGATATTTCTTTCGCAAATTGCAATTGCTATATCAAGTAAATACATATATTATGTAAATTCAATAACAAGGTAAATTTAACATTTATTTCTAAGATTCAAGCTTGTAACTTTCTCCAATCACAACTTGCTGGAATGTTTAGCCTTCAAAGTAGCAAGCCTAGTGGGTTTAGTGAGAGCAATGCTAGTTGAGCATATATGCTCTATGTATTGTTTGCGTGAATTGAACCCACGTGCTTTCAAGTCCTTTGGCGTGATTTTGGTCCTTTTAACCATAGCATCAACATTTATCTTTTTTGTTTTCTGTGGAAATTAAAACATTATCAATAAATATCAAAATCCACATAGATATAATGAAAATATGCGGACCATGTAACGAATATGAAAAGACAATGCATTGACTAGCTATCAACAAATATCAAAATCTATATAGATATAATGAGAATATGGGGAAAATGTAACGAATATGAAAAGAAAATGCATTAACTAGTCATAAAAATATATGTCAATGTTATTATGAGCTAAGATATGTAGTATATAACTTACCTCTCTTAATTTATCTTGAAGTCTAGGTGAATGCCGCAATGGTTGAGGAGAATGTGATTTTTGGTGAGTATCGTGTCCACCATCATACATGTGCAAAGGTGTTTTGGGAAATGTATATTCATTACTCTGAACATTAGATTATACATAGATATAAGTATGAATCAAATAAAATTAAATGTAAAAATATGCTAAATTTACAAGAGTATAAATAGCTTACCTTGCATTGTGACATTGGACGTGAAGATGGTTCTAGCATTTGAACCATTTCATTTCCATTCTTCTTAAGACTTCGACAAGGGGTTTTCATAGATTGTGATGGTTCCAAAGGGAACACCTGCACCATAAATAAGAAATAACACACACACACATAATCAAAACAAATCAAGGATAACGATATATAATACAAAACATCCATTTCTCATCCCATCATTATGGTAAAACATAACAATTTATATATTAATGTTTTTAGTGGAATAGGTTATATGGATTAAAAACTTACTGGCCCAATAACCCCTTGAAAACCTTGAAATCTAGGTGAGCGGCGTAATAGTTGGTGGGTTGAACTTGGGGAATTTTGTTGATTCGGCTACGCATATCAATAACAATGAGTATAATCAATATAAATATTATTTAATGTTAAAATGTCTAAAAAATTAATATACGCAAAAAAATGGACTCAACTGTGTTCTCATTGTCTTGATTAGTTTCATCAAAGTTTAATATATAGTTGTGCCCATCTAATCTTTCTTCCCCCACATCATCAGGAACCCCAGTCCTTGCTTTCTCTTTTAAAGCAATGTCTATGCGCTTCATTGTCTCCATACGTCTACGAGGTAGACTTTGATCCCAACGTTGAATTTTTTCACAAATCCTTTGCTTTGAAGTATCATTAAGCTGATCAAATGTAACAACTGACTGTGAAAACAAGTTTCAATGAATTTAGTCCACAACAATAAATTAATACTAATAAATACTTACAGCTGAAAGAATTTCATCATTGACAATATTAATAAAAAAGCATATACAAATAAATACTAATAAATACTTACAGCTGAAAGAATTTCTTCATTAACAAATCTTTTATATGCTTGTTGTCGTGCACGACATAGCCTTGCATCTAAATCATATTGTATTTTGGCATTTTGCCTTTTTACTACACTTGTAGATTTAACCGCCCATGTAGCATTTGCATCTCTTACTCGACCTCTTTGACGTGGAGGAATTGGTGGGAGATTGTGGTTGGTAGCCCGATGATGATTAAGGCTAGATAGCTTAGATCGACTCAAGTTCCCCGCACAATCACCAACATGACAAATGAACAATTGCTTGGTGCCTTTGATAGTTACCTCCCATTCATGTCTATTGTCCTCCATTTGTATATGGCCGCTGGTCCTGGTTATTACGAAATTTTAGTGGACTGAGCAACTGGTACAACAAACATGTTCTTCTATTATTATTTAAGAACACGTCTGAAACAGAATTAGGCTCAGAGCATAGTAAACTGTTTAGGAAGAAGTCGCTGCCTTTTGTGAGTGGCCCAACATGTCAACATGGTTTTATACTGTCATTTGTTTAAGAATTTTTTTGAAACATAATTAGAACATCATATCCAACAGAAGCATGGAAAGTATAAAACAAATCATTTTCAGCTTTGGCGAATGCTTATTGTTAATTAATAATGGCAGCAATGACCTGCTCCAGTTAGAACCGCTGTGATACTGTTTTGAGTTAAAAACTTCGAGTGAGTGATTAAAAACTTCGAGTGAGTGAGTATCAACTAACCATTAACGCGTATGACAACTATGGCCCAAATAAAAAAATATTAAACAGGTTTTTAAAGGGTTGTGAATACAACTATGATCCAAATAAAAAATATTAAAACAGGTTTATGGAGTGTTGCGAAAACAATTTTTGGGTCGATAAAGATTGGAATTAACTACTTCCATAGAGGAACTTTCTGGTTTTTATTAATTAAAATTAAATGATTAAAATATAGTAGTCTGAATTCAACGAGTTTGAATAACCTTTAATTTCAGAAAAGCATCGAAACATATGACCACTATGGTCCAAATAAAAAATATTAAAACTGGTTTTTAAGGCGTCGTGAAAACAACTATGGTCCAAATAAAAAATATTAAAACAGGCTGGTAAAGATTGCAATTAACTACTTCCATGGAGGAACTTTCTGCGTTTTATTATTAATTAACATTAAATTTTTAAAATATAGTAAGTCTGAATTCAACGAGTTTGAATAACGTTTAATTTCGAAAATGTTTGAGGTCAGTTGACGAGCGCATCCCAATATTACAAGCCTGTAGACTATAGACCATGCTAGGGCAAAATATTGTAACGAAGAAATCTCTAGAAACTCTTCACACGAATTTACAAAGGAAACAATTTTGATACTAAAATGGAGAAGTTACTGAACATCAGCAGGAACAGAGAGTACACTATGGAATAACTGAAACGCTCCAGCTTTGGCAATCTGATCATCTGTTATTTATATAATGGAAAAAGTAATGGAAAAAAATCGCTGTTGTCATGCATTTCATGTGCAAAGCAGAATACCTGTAACACGTTCTTCTTCGCTCTTCGCTGGTTGCAGGGGGTTGCAGGGACTGAAATCTGAAGCGCGAATGGAGTTTATGGATCCGGGCATGTTGATGCGTGGGTAAACGTAAACGGCGGAGACGGCGGAGAGTTTAACTGCATTAATGGACGGTTGGTGCACTGGCCATTATGTCTCAAACCAGAGGCGGCGCCGGAGGCAGGGCAGAAACGGACAGAGGCGGGCAGGAACGGATAGTTCATGAATCGATGTATGGCATCCATGCATCCATGGATGAGATGGGCTCTCTCGGTTACGTGGACTATAGCATTAATGATGCTATAATCCATGAAATAGCACTTGCCCTTTCCCTTCCTAACAACTCTAACTACACCACGATGCTCCCGTACCCTATTGGCCTATTTCTTTCAGTCTCGAGAGCACACTTTCCATTAGTAACACTCTAACTGGCCCATGATGCTCCCGTACCCTATTGGCCTATTTCTTTCTAGTTTCAAGAGCTTTCTGGTGAGAAAAATCCCATCAAGTCCGTATCTTGGAAGTATATCACCTACTCTAAAAAATTTCTTGAAATCTTGCATGTATATAACATGTATTAGAGGGGAAGTTTATCCCCACCATCTTTATATTATTATCCTAATTCTAATTCTAATTTATATCTGTGTACACATTAATATTACCGCCACTTGCCACGTTGATGGTATCACTTAGGCACACCATCCAATCATGCCTAATGTTTTATTTCCATCAAGGTCAGATTCCGTTTACGTGTATCAATGAATTGTTTAGGTACATTTAACAGTCGGGAAGAACACGGGCCTTATATCATACGTTCGATGTAAATGACAGCGTGTTTTACATTTTTTTTGAAGGTATAAAATAATTACACCACCCACAAAATTTTATCTAATTTAAAATAAAATTTATTTATATATAAAAATTAAACTACACCCTGTAAGATTAGTTAATTAAAATTATATAAAATTAAAACAATTAAATTAACTCATGTAAAATTAATTATTTTAAGTTATTTTATACATAATTAGTTGAATCTTTGTTTTTATTATTGAAACTTGATACTTAAAAAACACTTGGATTATTAAAAGCTCATAGCTCAAGCTTACTATTCGAACCATAACTCAAGCTGACTATTCTAACTAATCTCTACCTAATTCTAAGAAAATTAGATCCAAAAATTTAAGAATAAAACCGCCGAGACCTTTGACGAAGAGAGAGAGGCATTCTCGTAAATTAAGTTTCGCAGAGATTGTAGAACATTACGGACGAGTTGACTGAAAAAAGTTATGAAGCCTGACTGAAAAAAGTTATGAAGCCGTTTTTCGTTAATAGTGAGGGTGGCAAAAGCTTTCCCTATTTCGCTAATATGGAGTGAATTGCTTTTTAGTTGTGATAGAGAGAATTTTTATTTGAATTATTTTAATGGCGTGAAGAAGGGTGAAAAGTGATAAGAATTTGGATAAAAAAATTTAAAAATTTTGTAGAGGTAGTGTTTGAATCATGTTTTTAAGAGTGAAAATTTATTATGCATTTTAAGATATTTAAAATTATAAATTTAACAATTTTTAATTTTTACTTAAATACTAATTTTTTTTAAATATGACCCAAATTTCCCTAACTTTTGATAAAAAGCATAATCATTACACTAACGCCATTTGATTACTGTAATTTGCAAAACAACTATGATTTCAGTAACATGGTTTGGTCATAGAAGCGTATTTTAACTTTGTTAGGTTGTAATTTTTACTATTTATATTTTTGCAGTGTTTCACGAGTTTTATGATGTTGATTCATTTATAGTTCAAGAACATAATTTAAATAAAAAGGGCGCAGTATTTATCTATTTAGGGAGTTAGAAAAGCAATCTAAATTTAAAAAATTACCAGAGCTTCGAAAATTTCATCCTGCAACTGGCCAAATCTATCTTTTATGCCTTAAACTCCATGCTTGTGAAATTTTGAGCAAAGACATCGAATGCAACTGGCCAAATCTATCTTTTATGCCTTAAACTCCATGCTTGTGAAATTTTGAGCAAAGACATCGAATGCGAGCCAATCATAGTGGGTGACCTATGTAAATGTCATATTAAACTATTTTTCTAATCAGTTTTTTAATCTTTAATTCATGTTTCGTACGATTTTTCAACCTATTACGAAAAAACCCTTGGAATATTATGATGTTCGCAGCTCTACCGCAATGAATTTGTAATGATACTGGCACACAGTCGTTGAGTGGTCACTATATTTATGGGTAATAATCTAAATATATTTATCCTTAACGACCTACCCGCGAGCCTAATATATCAAGTCTAATCCAAAAGCGTAAAAAAAAAAAATTGATTAACACACTACTTCATTTAATTGACTAATAAAAAGTCTTTGGAAGGTCTGTGTGATTGGAATTTGAAAAAGTCTTTACACAGTCTGTGTGATTGGAGTTTTGTAATGAAGCAGCAAGTTTTCTATGAAATTGTTTGAAAATGAAATTAAAAATAAACAATAAAGCCAAAATTTGTTTGTGTGTTTAACGTTTATGGTATGACTATTAGTTTAGATTATTTAAATGATTTCAAGGTTTATTTCGTAGTTTTAATAGGGAGTTGTTTATAATGCGACTTTTTGGAGATTCCGGTGACGAAATCCGGCGGAAGAAATTGAAGTTAAATCTTGATTTGTTGCAGTTAAAATGGTTTTTTAACTGCATATTTGGATTCAGCACCCTGAAAAACCCCTACGACGCTTTGATTGTGTAGAAACTAGCTATCAAACTTGCGATTTCAATAAATTGCTGCGGATTTTGACCGGAAAAACCTACCAGAAAAGCTTTCAAAAAATCGCATTATAGACAACTGCGTTTCGTCCATCTACTTTTTCATTTTGATTTTAAATTACTTTTTTAAATTGGATCCTTTGCTTTATTATTTTTTCATTCTCTAATTTTTTAGTAATATTTAATTAATTTTATTGTAAAATTTAATAGATTTTTTTAGTAATATTTAATTAATTTTGTTGTAAAATTTAATAGATTTTGTTGTTATGAAATTTATATAATCCTAACCTTTAAGAATCTTCAATACACTAAATTCACTTACGCGTTAAAAAAATAAGCTCGTTTTAATGAATAACAAACGGCTATTTCATAAAAATAATTATTACAAAATAGTTAGTGTCGAATAATGATTTGTTACAGATTCCAATTGTATATATATAAAAACTCATTTTCTCTTCAATTTATTCCCAAATTATTCCCAAATTACAGCTCGCTCGATATTAAATGCAAATTAAATGGTCGAATAATGACGACCATTTAGCGTGGCGATTGAATATGGTGTTCCTTGTGAAGAACGGTCGCGGTCGTTTGGCAACATTGGAGCCTCGCCCTACAGACCTTCCCAAGTGCTAGATAGAGAGAAAAGGAAATATTAATAACCAGATCAGAATATGGTGTTCCTTGTGAAGAATGGTCGCGGTCCTTTGGCAACATTGGAGCCTCCCCTTGCAGACCTTCCCAAGTGCTAGAGAGAAGGAGATGTCAATAACCAAATCAGAATACTTCACGAGTGCAAGGATCTGAACACATTGAGGGATCTGTATTGATTTAAAATCTACGGCCATCAGTGGGGTAGTTAAAATAAGCCTCAAACATGTAGGCGAACTGTGTTTTTTATTCGTGGGATTGCTAACGGCACATGATAGGTTAGGATTGTCTTTTCCTTTTTGTAGGATTGTCATTTTGGGATATTGAATTTAAGTTAATTTTCGTTAAAAAAAACTATACCCATGAGATTTTTTAATAATAAAATTGGAATAGGAATTTTTGGAGAATTGGAAATTTCTTTCCACGGATTGGATTTAGATTCAGTGCCATTATTTTATAAATATTACACATTAATAATTATGTGTATGATTATTTTATAAATGTTACAATTTGACAAGTTTTGGTTACTTGGTGCAAGGGCTAGGAGTGATGATTCAGATTATGTGATTCATTTCACTCATTTCAATCCCACTTCTTCACCCCTCTGAGCATCACCCGATGCAATGAGTGCTAAGTAAACTATTCAAAAATCATGAGAAATTAGTGTTACCTCTCATTGAAATGGTCATAGATGAATGACTTACTTAATGCAGTTGAATCACAAAAAAAGATATGTGATGTGCGAAAACCCCTCAATACTTAAATTCAAAAAGAGTGAACGGAACTCTACTTGAATGGTTCATGAGGCACAATACTTGCTAAGGTTTTGCAAATGAGGTAGCAAGCTAAGTGGGCTTGATTATGGGGAAAGCTCCACAGCTAAGTGCGTTTGTGCCAAAGGCGATTTGGGATGGGTGACCTCTCAGAAAGTCTTGGTTACTGGGTGCAAGCCTCGAGAGTGATGATTGACGTTATGTGATTCATTTCACTAGTTTCAGTCCCACTTTTTCATTGTGTGATCATCACCCGATAATCAATGCATAATCTCAAGGTTTTGTCTTTCTTCCCAACAAATAGTGGGTATTTAATCTGAAGTCACGTTACGGGTTGAACATCCGGAGCTCCATGTGACCTTGCATGCCCATATCTAACAGTTGTGTAACATATTTAAGTGTTTTAATCATAAATGAAAACTTTAAACTCTGTATCCGCCACCCTGTGTATAATTAATATAATTCGGGTTTTCTTTCAATACTGTAATGATTTCTTATTTTCCGTTTAATAGGTGTGTAGTGTGTTACAAATGGTATCGGAGCTTAGGTTCGTACATTGAGACACTTTGGGAATTATATGTACATGAAATGGATGTGATTTCTTAAAATTAACTAAGTAAATATCTATGTGAACAAAGAGACCTGTAGCAATACAAAAAGGGTCAAAATGCAGAGAAGCCCACGACCACCAAACCCGCCAGAAACAACTTATGTGAATGCTAACCCTGATATTTGGATACCGCTGGGAGAAGAATCGCGTCGAGCTAATGATGTCTTATTCGAAACCGTTCAACAACTACGTGCTCAGTTGACCAATTTAAGAATAGACAATGAACGACTACGACTATAACATGAGAGAATTCTAAGAAGTCTATCGAATCGAGAAGAAAATGTTGAGTCACCTGAAAAACATGGAGAAGATGAATAAGGATGCTCATATAATGTTTCTGATCAACGCAAAACAAAAAGATGAAAATCTGAATTACAAGGAGAATATAAAAAAATTAAACCATCACTCTTTGAGGGGGAATCCAAAGAAGCAGCTGAAGCTTGGTTAATTGATATGAGCAAATATTTTCAGATTTATGATTACACTGATAAAATGAAAGCACGTTTGGCAGTTTATCATTAAGGGGTAAGGCTACCTTTTGGTGGGAAGAAATCAAAACAGTAAGGGAAATTAATGAAGAACATGTTACCTGGAAATAGTTTCAAATGCATTTCAAGGATAAATATCTGACCGAAAGTTATTATAACAAAAAAGCAAAGGAATTTCACGACTTAAGATTGGGAACCTTAACCATGGACGATTATGTAAAACGATTCACCTCCCTGCTGCGTTATGTGCCTTATATGCAAGAAAAAAAGACCAAAATTCATCATTTCATCAGTAGCCTACCCAATTTTATGAAGGAGGAGCTTGAATTCGACTACCCAAGGACAATGGATGATGTAGTGTGGAAAGCCATCATCTGCTAGCACGAAATGAAATAGAAAAATGAGGGACCTAAATGTACAACAAAACCTCTCAGTGAATTCCCAGTAAGGAACCAACCCAAAGTTGCATATTCTGAAAATAGACAGTGAGAAGGAGCTAATAAATCAGTTAATGACCAGCGGTCAAAGCCACCGCTGCAATGTTGGGGATGTGAAGAACCCCACTATTACAAAAATTGCCCGCATAAAGCAAGAACGGAACAACTATCAAATATGTAGGAAGGATCCACGGTCATAGAAGTGGCGAGGAGCATGCCTAGAATTAATGTTGCTTTGGATGACCATCAAGTAGAATACCAACCCACCATGATCGAATGTGAAGGTACGATCGCTAAGCAGCCTGTCTCTGTTTTGTTTGATCCCGGTGCTAGCCTAAGCTATATTAGTCCTAAGGTGGTAGAAAAATCTCAACTGCAGAGCAGTGAGTTTCCAAGACCTTGGTTAGTCTAGTTAGCCACTAGAACAAAAACAAGGGTAGTTGCAGAAGAAGAACGTTGTCCTATAACAATCTCACAACTACCCATTCATGTTGATCTTAATATACTTCCTTTGGGTTCATTCGACATTTTAATCGGGATGGATTGGTTGGAAAAATGTTGGTCTCTAATTGACTGCAAGCAGAAAACCATCAGTTTTATCACTGAATCAGGACAAAGGAAGGAACCTCAAGGAATCAAGGCAAGTACCAAACTGCGTCCTATTACTGCTAGTGAGCTAGGAAGATGTATTAGGAAGGGTTGTCAGATATATGTTGTCCAGGTGAGATATACGAACACCAAAAAGAAAATGATCTTCTTGGAAAACATTCTTGTCATTCAAGAATTTGTTGATGTATTTCTAGAATTGATGTCTGGATTACCACCCAAACGTGATATCTATTTCACCATTGAACTAATTCTGGGTGCAGGCCCTGTATCCAGGGTCCCTTATCACATGAGCATACCTAAGTTAACAGAAGTCAAAATGTAGCTCCAAGAGCTTTTGGATAAAAAGTATAGAAGAAAGATGGAACCTTGAGATTATGCATCGATTATCATCAGTTGAATCCCAAAAAATGATATATGATATTTAATAAATGTTACACATTGATAGTTACAATATGTTTCTATAGATTTTAATCCAAACAAATAATTAAAAGAAAAATTATTCATCTTCCTTATTACATCAGATTAACTATTATTATTAATACAATTATTTTATAAATATCACAAATTGACAATTATAATAATCAAACTAACATAATTTTTAACACAGATTTTAATTATAAATTATATATTAATTTATTAAATTTAAAATTTACAATAAATATAATATTTATAATAACTAATCAAACCAGACTTTGTTTTAAATAATTTAAAAAATAATACTTTATCTATGGTTGAATTGAGGCTTCTGTGATCCATAACAATTATCAGAAGAAATTTCGGCGTAAATCACATTCAGAAAATCAAAGTCGACGCGTTTCGAACCAACCAGTGTGGTTCATCGTCAGGACGAGTTGAAGAAACAGATCCAGCTTTGCATGTTAAATAGTCTGTGCAGAGCCTCCAACGGCTAACTTGACCAACGGCTAATTTTGACTTAGGGATCAAAGTCAACAAACCATTTTTATAATTTTAAAGGAAGTTAGTTAATTCGGTGACCATACCTTTAAAATATATATATATATATATATATATATATATATATATATATATATATTTAATCAGTGTTTAAGTTAATAGTTAGTTAAAAAGGTACCATTTAATAATTAATAATTATAAGTTATTTGTAACTTAAATCGGATTTAGTTATATGGAAGAAATTTAATATAATAGTTAGTTAAAATAAATATATAGTGGAATGAGAAAATAATAAAAATTAAATTAAATAAATAAATAAAATAAATAAAAATTAATTATAACGTAGCTGGTAAAGGTTAAAGTTAAAAAAAATAAAAAATAAATAAAAATAAAATAAAATAACATAAAAAATAAAAAATAAAAAATAAAAATAAAAATAAATAAATAAATTAATTAATTAATTAATTAATTAATTAATTAAAAATAAATAAATAAATAAATACATAAAAATAATACATAAATAAATATATCAGAATAAAATAAAAATAAAATAAAATAATGATAATACTACAAATATATATGTATAAATAAAAAAAAAAAAAAACAACAACAACACAAAATAAAAAGGAGAAGGACATGAAAAAGACCATTAGAAGACCAGAGAGCAAGAACGATAAATCCTAGAAGGAAGGAAAAGACAGGGCTCCAGGGGGAACAACGAAAGCTCGAAAGGATAAAAAGGGTGGGTTGGGGGGGGGGGGGGGGGGGGGGGAAGAAAGACTAGGAAAAAAGGGCAGGGATCCAACAACTACTGATCTTTCAGTCGTCATCTCTATTGAGATTGTTAGGCCTCCTTTTGGAGGCTCTCCGCAGACTATTTAACATGCAAAGCTGGATCTGTTTCTTCAACTCGTCCTGACGATGAACCACACTGGTTGGTTCGAAACGCGTCGACTTTGATTTTCTGAATGTGATTTACGCCGAAATTTCTTCTGATAATACTTTATCTAAACAAATTCCTTACATCTCAAAACTTTCAGCTTGAATGGTACAAATATTAATAAGTACCATAGGCAAGTGCTATCTCCACCTCCATAGAAACATAAATGCTACGTCCTTACAGGTGAGATCCCCTCCTCCTTATTTCATCGCATGTTCCATCTCGCGACCCAACCATGCATCCATCATATGTTACATGTTACATCTTGCGACCCGACTATGCATCCATCTCCAACCTCAGGGGATTACATCTCACCAAGCTTCGGCAACTTGTCGTTTGCCGTGTTTCTGCCCGTCTAGCTGCCCGCCTCCACTGTAGCGACGACTTAGGGGTATTAATCGCATTTAATGGAATTAGTGCTCGCCACTATCCTTGTGTCTTCCATTTAACAACTCAGCTATACTTCAAGCTTGAACGTGGAAGCCTCGGGACAAGACATAGATCACAGGTTCGACCCTCATAAATGCGTTACCAACCACCCTTTTTCTCAAATCCAAAATCCCGACAATTCAACCATTGAACAAATTCCCAAGGAGCTTTGGTGAACAAACGTTACAAAGGGTGATCCCCGCAGTGCATGCAGTGCCCTGTCTACTTTGAAACAGGTATTTCTCGGTTAATCCGCCTGTGTTTTTGTAAAACATGCTTAGCCTGCAAATAAGTAATGTGATAAGTTATAACATACATAAGTCAAAACGTGATGCCCATCTTTTGAGTGAATGATATGAACATGATCAATTTTTAGAATTTATAATCATTCTAATGAAACAAAAGTAAAAGATAAGAGATGTTTCTTTTGGGAAAGAAGACGAAACCAATAGGTTGCCAATAGTGCCTTGATTTTCAATGGAGTTTCCATGAATTTAAGGTGAAGTTTTAGATCCCTGGATTCTAGTTTTCGATGGTACCCAACTAAGGGCTGGGTTCTATTGTTGTTGTTTTCCACTCTCCATACTTTTCATATACATCCAATGACTTGTCTCTAGCGTTCAACTTTCCATAAGGCAGATTCTGGGCCGCAAGTGGCAGTCTTCAGTTTGCAGGAGGCAAATTCCAAATCCTGAGGTAAACTTGTATCGTTTTGGTAAACATATTTCTACTCAGGAAACTCCCAACAAACCCGATTTAAAGTTGAATAGTACTCAAACCCATACCAAGAGTTGCAACTGCACCTGCACCTTTGAACCCTAGCAAAAGGATTTTAATTTTTGTTATTTGAGTCAGATTTCAAACACATGGATAGGAGTTTGGAGACATTTTGGTATCAAGTTTGGCCGAGGAAGGTGTTGAAAGACATATTCTGGAATTGGGAGTTTCCAGAACAATTTGGAGGCATGTGATAAGAGTGTTCAAGTGGTTATTCTGTGGATGGCACATGGGAAACTTTACTCTTTGGAGGCAGAAGCATAGAAACTGTCGTGACATATTTTGAACGCATCTGTTAACTAGGGTGAAATTCAGTACATGGTGCGGCTTATCATGGTGTGTGATGCAAAGACAAACTTAAGGAAATTTATCTGGGAGTAACTTTATATACATACCTCACTTCTTGGAAAATAGAACATATCTCACTAAAAGGAGATGAAAGTGGTCAAACTGATAATCGAGAAGATATTTTGATCTTTGAAAATTTGCAGACTGATTGCAGATGCTGTGTAAGTTTATTTTGGCATTTCTGCAAGATGCTACGGTCCCGAAATGCGATGATCGTTTACATGCTCAATTGTGAGGCATACAAAAAGGCTTATTCCCAATGCTAGTATGAGTGCCTTGATGGTTAGTTACCAGACAAACTCTGTTGTTTAAATCTGTTAGGATTAGGAAAGTATAAGATATTTCCTGTAATCACTCAGGTCTTATATATAATATGACTGCACCATATATAAGGGACTTTAATTTTAGAAATAAAGGAAGTATCAATTTAAAGAGAACAATATACTTTGCAGAAAAAGTTAACTGGACCAATATAACTGGCAACACAAATAACCCATGACAACACTCGTTGATAAATTTAGTGCCCATACCAATAATTTGAAAAGTGTATGCTGTGTCAGGACCAGGTCTTGGAGGAGTTGAGAATGAAAACTCTCGTGTTGTGTTTCCAATTCCAATCCTATAGAAATATTTTGTGTTAAACTGCAATGAAAGGAAGAAAACTTCAAATATTAGAAGCAACACATTGTTTTGAACTAGAACAAATCAATTTTACTTCAGAGAAGTATTTAATTATATCATTTATTTGAAAATAAACATAATGTGATTTTCTACAACAACAATTTCTTTACAGTTATCTGCTTGGGCCACCATGAAGAAATCTTAGGGCACAAAAATCATCTTGAGAAGATCATTCCAACTGACATCAATATCAGCAATCTTGTTTCTCATACAAAGCACACCCAAATTAGTCACTAGACATACTCCTATTTTTCTCGTGGAGAAAAACAATGTAAACTTTGAAACGGGAACTGATATTGTTACTCGTTTCGTAGAGATAGCAAAAACGTCCCCTGATTTTGAAAAGGGGTGATGCAGAACGCATATGTTTTTTTTAGAGCATAGTTTTTGGCACTTTAAATAACCGATACAATTACCCGTTTCGTAGTGTTTCGTAGAGGTAGTAAAAACGTGACCCGATTTTGAAAAGTGGTGATGCAAAATACAATACTTATTTTTTGGAGCATAATTTTGACAATTTTAATATTCTTATGCATCAAATATAAATATTTGTTTTTAAATGTTAGTGAATTTTATGCTGATTTTGAAACATGTTGATGCAACATGTTATACAACATACCTCTTTTTTTAGAGGACTTATTTTTCACACTTTAAAATTTATTATGTTGATTTTTTTTTTAAATTATGATTACTTAACGAATTTTTAAGTTGTTTTATTTTTATTTTTTTAAATGTTGATAATTTCAAGAATCTCATATAAAAATATATATAAAAAAAGACAAAAAAAAATGTTAATAAAAAAAAATTATCTCATAAACCATAAAAGAATTTGAGAAAAAAAAACATAATTAAAAATATATATATATATATATATATATATATATATATATATATATATATATATATATATATATATAAGTAAGTCAAAATAGAAAAATTAAAAAAAACATTAACAAAAACAAGAAAAAAAATTAAAAAAAATAAAAACAAATTAGATTAAAAAAAAAAATTAGAAAATTAACAAAAATAAAAATAAAAAACTAGTAAAATTAACATTAAAAACATTTAAAAAAAACAAAAAAAACAAAAAAAAAATGAAGTGAAAATATATATATATATAAATTTTAGAAATATATCTCTTTTAAAATTAAAAAAAAATAAAATAAAAAAAAAATAAAATTTAAAAACATGTATTTAAAATTAAAAATTAAATTTTTAAAGAATCATATATTTTTCTATTTAAAAAATAAAAAAAAAAATTGATTAAAGTTAACTTTTTATTTAAAATATATATATATATATATATATATATAGATATATTTAAAAATTTAAGATTTTTTAAACAAATTATTTTTCTGTTTAAATATATATATATATATATATATATATATATATATATATATATATATATATATATATATATATATATATTAAAAAAATTTAAAATAATTGTGAAACAATTTTGTTTTTTTTGTTATTTAAAAAAAATAATTATTAGAAAATGTTTATTTTTTTTAACAATTTTTTATTTATTTATTTTTTTTAAACAAAAAATTTTAAAGTTTTTTATTTAAAAAAAACAAAATTATTATAAAAAAAAACATTTGTTTTAAAACAAAAATTTTTAGGTCTTTGATGCGGACGACTCTCAGGATGAACCCTAGAAGCTCTGCCGCCGCCGCCTCTCCTTCGGCCGTTGTCGAGCCCCTGCTCAGCCCTGCCGATGTTGGAGTAGCGTGTCTCAGTCAGGGATTGCAGATCTATACTATCATTTCTATTCCGCATGTCTTCAAGCATCTTTCGAGAGCTCCCCTCCATCTGATTTATTCCGCTCTGGATGTTGGGGCCACCAGCACTCAGCCCTCTGCCGCTGCATCTGGCTACAGCTGCCCCCATCAGAGTGCTGATGCATTGGCCAAGAATGAATTCGCAGAACATGCTCTCAGTTTTCCCCAGGCGGCGGCTCTTGGGAAGAAATTCTTTACCCGGGAAGGTCGCTCATTTCTATTAGCTTCTTCTCTGTCCCCCCAGAACAGCCAATACTCTGTATTTGACCTTCATAAATCTTTAACCTTCCTGGATCAGCTTGGATGGAGAATCTGGAAGCGCTTTTGGGTGGATCACAATGATAGACTCGGCGACCCTAGGACTCTCTCCTCTTCTCCTCACAATCCCCTCCGGCAAATACAGGAAAAGAAGGCCCTTCAAAATTCCGGCCTCCTCTCGTCTCAGATCTGCAGAGGCAAGCAGAACTCTGGTCTCTCTGCCTCATTTTAGATCCTGATCAAGCTTATCTCTGGCAAAACTCTACTACAATGGGTGAGAGCGTCGGATCAAGTGCAAGACCTCAAGCAGGTTCTGGAACTCAAGTTGGGGATTCCCTCTGCAGCACAACGACTTCTCCACGAAGGTAAACAACTCGAGGATCTTTGCCCCCTGTCTTTTTACAACATTAAGAGAAATGCCTCCATTGCTTTAACCCTTCGTCTAAGAGGGGGAGCTGTAGGACAGTCATCCTCAGCTGAGGCGTGTTCATACAAGGAGGCTGTCCATGCTAAGTTTCCTAAGAGAACAACTCCACCTGTTCAGGCACCCAAGCCTTTCCTAGTGGATAAACTGGAGGAAACCCCCTCCATTGAAATAAAGCATCCAACGCTGGATGAGCAAACCCAACAATTTGTAGAACATGGTATTATTTGCAGGTTTAATGGGCTATGGCCACGCACATCAGACCTCTATCAATGGATTCACTCTAACTGGACCAACAATTGCAAGGTTCTGTTATGCTCAAAGGACTTCTTCATTGTAGTGTTTGCTTTCGTTGAGGACTATCAAAAAGCCTTAACTGGTGGCCCATGGTTCTAGGGTGCAGCTAGTTTATTCCTCACCCCTTGGTTCCCAGATTTCGATCCCTCTATAGCAGTCATCACCAAACTCCCCATCTGGGTCAGACTTCCAAACCTCCCAGCGCATCTATGGCACTTTGCTGTATTCCAAGGGATCGGCAACTCTCTAGGCCACTTTTTAGACACAGACATCTCTAGAGGGGAAAAGGGCTTATACACCTTTGCCAGAATCTGTGCTGAAATAGACATGAGCAAAGGTCTCCCGGACCAGATCAATCTCAAAATTGGAGACTTCCATTGGACTCAATCTTTGGATTACGAAAACACAGACTTTCGCTGCCGAAACTGCCATCTTACAGGTCACCTTCAGATCCCTTGTCCCACGACGCCAGCCGAAAAGAAGAAAACCAATCCTAAGTAGAAATCCAAAAGCTGGAAGCCTCATGATCCTCCCCCCATGGACAATTTTGATTTCAGCTCGGATGAAGAGGAAGAGAATAAGGAAGGTTTGGCAGAAGAGTCGGCACAAGATCCACCCTCGACTGGTCCTGTGGGTTCGTCTGTCCAACTAGTCTCACAGAAAAGGAATCATGAATCATCCACCTCGGATTCAGACAAGGAGACCTCTCCGTCAGCACATCTCAGTTTGCAAATCATGCCAGCTCAACAAAGTCCTCTTGATTCGGTCAAATTTAGTAAAAAGAAAGGGAAAAAATGCCGAATAGTTGATTCTACACATGTTGGGTAGAGTCCTCTGTTCTGTTCTTGCTCCTCTGTTCCTCTTGTTTCTTCTTGCTCAGCTCTGCTCTTTCTCTCTTACGAGCCGAGGTGGATAGCCTATCCTTTCCAGCTACCTGTGTTCTTGCTTCTCTTGTTTGTAATCTCTTCTGTACCATACGTTCTCTTAATAGAATTAGTTTTTACTGAGAAAAAAAAAAAAACAAAAATTTTTAGAAGTTTTTATTTAAAAAAAAAAAAATTGCGCCCTCCTGGCTGCCCGCGGTGGCCCGGCCCTCGGCGGAGGCCTGCATGCAGGACCTCCGCCCGGGGCCACGCCACCACGGGCGGCCGGGAGGGCGGAGGGGCGTTTCCGGGCACGCAGGCCTCTGCCCTGGGCCACGCCACTGCGGGCGGCCGGGAGGGCACAATTTTGTTTTTATTTTTTATTTTTAAATAAAAAAGTTTTAAAAGTTTTGTTTAAAAAAAAACCGTGTTTAAAAAAAATTAAACACTTTTTAATAAGTATTTATTTTAAATAATAAAAAAAAATGTTTAACCATTATTTAAAAAAAAATTATATATATTTTTTAAACAAAAAATACAATTTGCTTAAGAAAAAATTATATATATATATATATATATATATATATATATATATATATATATATATATGTGTTTTAAATAAAAAAGTAATTTGAAAAGACATATTTTAAATTTTTTTGGTTTTTTTTGTTTTAATTTCTTTTTATTTTTATTTTTTTAGTTTTTTTTTTAATGTTAATTTTACTAGTTTTTTTTATTTCTACTTTTGTTAATTTTCTGTTTTTTTTTTCCTAGTTTTTTTAATGTTTTTTTTGTCTATTTTTATTTACTATATATATATATATATATATATATATATATATATATATATATATATAATTTTGTTTTTTTTTCCTAATTTTTTTATTGTTTATGAGATAAATTTTTTTTAAACATTCGTTTAATTTTTTTTTTGTCTTATATATATATATATATATATATATATATATATTATTTTTTTTTTTCTCTTTTCTTTTGACAATTTTTTTATGGTTTACAAGATTTTTTATTTTTTTTTTCTTTTCCATTTTTTTTAAATATGTTTTTTTTACTATTTATTTGTTTATAATTTTTAAGTTTTTTTAGTTTTTTAATTTAGTTTTTTTTTGACATTTTTTTTATTGATATATATTTTTTTGTTTTATTTTATGTTTTGTTTTTAGTATATACTTTAATTTATGTTTTGTTAATTTTTAAACTTTTTTGTTTTGTTTTTTTTCATTGTTTTAATTTTTTTTATTTTTAATTTTATTTTATGTCTTCATTATTTGTTTGAAATTTTAATTTTTTTCAGGGTCATGATAAAATATTTTACTCTATTATTTCGAAATGTTGAAATATTACCCTTGAAAAAAAAAGGAAAAAAATTCATATCCCAACGTTAACACTTTTTGTTTTGAGGGTGTTTTTTGGACAATTTTTGCACAAAAATTTGGTTTTCACTGCCATTTTTAAAACATGTTCAAAATTTACCCTTAAAAAAAAAAGGTGTTATTCCAGCATCAACACTTTCGTTTTTAGCACTGTTTTTGATGTTTTTAAAGGGTTTTTTGGCTAAAGTTCCCATTTTGAGTTTACAGTTCTCGTTTCAAAGTTTACATTGTTGAAATTTACTCAAGCATTTTGCCAGCAATTCTCAGCCATAGCATCGTCTTGCATCCTTACAAGCTTGTGACAAAAAAAAAATCAATAATAAAAATAATAAGAAGCTTATTTTATATACTTAATAATATACAAAATATACAAGCTTATTTTACAATAAAAATACAAGCTTATTTCATAATAAAAATAAAAAATAAAGATCAGTCTACAGTGGATTTGAGTTGCATGAAATTTATGTCTTTTTCTATTCAATATATTGGATCTGTGTTGAGTTTTTATCATCTACAGAAAACGTTGAGTTGCAACAAATAGATATATTTTCTGTCCAGTAACATATTATATATAACTTTTTAAATATATCAGGGATTTAAGAACATTTTATTCTATTCCAGTTTTTAAAACTTTAGTGTTTAAAATGGATTTTAGTGTTTATTCTGTTATTATGTTGTCCTTTTTAGATTATTGTATATGGAGAGCATTGGTGTCTTTACTCTCTTGGTTTTGTTTGCAGGGAAAAAATATGTCTTGTAAATAAATGGCATCCTATTTTGCCTTTGTTGAAGAGTCCATAGAGCCATCCCCCATGGAGTGTGCAGGTTATGAGCAGTATGTGCATCTCCCTGAGCTCAGTGCCATGTGGAAATTCAAGGAATGGCCTAGTTGGTCTAGAGAGGGGTTGGTAAAGGCTGCCTTATAGTCATTGGAGATTACTTTTCGGTTTGTTTCGTCTATCCTCTATGACACAAGGACTTACATTGACAAAGAGGAATGGAAGAGAAGGCTTGAATCCTGAATTAGTTCCCAGATTGAGTTGATTTCAATGATTTGTGAAAATGACAAGCAGGTTCCCACTCTTCAGTTGCCAGTAAGTAGTGGTGTTCTTGCTATGAAAGTTTTCCATGAGGTATGGCAGAGACCTAGTGCTTTACCTATGGTTAGCAGAACAAGTGAAGAGAGCTTAATTCCTCGTTTGGGTACATGGAAAAGCACTGAAGCTATGGTTTCTAGAATATGGCTTGCCATTGAAGGCCATATGCAGAGGACTACCTTCACTTTAGGTTTGGGGGAACCAAATATGTCAGGTAAGCCTATTCTTGAATATGATAGAATCTGCAAGCCAAGATATTTGCACTCTTTAAAACAACATAAACAGTTCCATAATCTAGAAGATGCCAAACTTTACAATATCCTCCAGATCTTTGAGGCATGGGTATTTGTAGGCCAAGAATTGTTGCACATAATATATGAAAGAATAGACTCTGGGGATTTCATAGGAGCATCCACAGACTGTTGGATGGTTGAAAGGATGTGGAAGATTCTCAAAGAAATTGTGAATTTGCTTCTAGTGATAGACCCAGATGATTTCCTTTTCCTTAAACAACAGTTGGCAATTAGCAACACTAGTACGCTTGCAGGCGCATATTGCCTTCAGTCTACCCCCCTTAGAGACCTTACAAATGCATGCAAGGAACTAAGGCATCTGGTGCCCAAAGTCATGGGTGTTGAGGCTGATCCAAAGGGTGGACCAAGGCTCCAGGAGGCACTTATGCATTTGTTTCATCCACATGGGCTTCGCTCACATAGCACTTCAGGTGCTTATCATGTTGCAACAATACATGTTCTGTTGGCCTTCTAGGCAATAGAAGCCACGATGAAAAGGTTTTTCTTCTCATATCAGCAACTGGTAGTAACAGCCATGGGTAGCATTGAAATGAAGGGTCCATCATATCTAGGTGCTTGTGATGCCCTTCGTTAGATATATTTTGAACCACCTTATTTCCCTAGTGTGGATGGTGCAAAGACATTTTTGGGTTACTATTGGCACTAAAAGTTGTATGGTGGATGGTACACTGGAAGATCTACAGACAAATCAAGTGAAGTTTACAAGACAAAGAATAGTGCCTTCAGTTTTCCAAAGTATTACCCCAAATTCATACATACACTTCTTACATTGACAGTTTTGAATACTATACATAGAATTATATTGGATATAGGATTAGACTCATTTTTGTTCATCCCCATCAGTAGGAGCAATCAATAGAACAGTGCTAGAAATGTGAACAAAGTTGTTTTTTTCCCTCTCCAACATGGATAGGATACTAAGTATTCATAGTGTACAATTCCTCCTTCGTTAAATACTGTAAAAGATTGTCCAAAATTAAAAAGGTAATTATTGAAATTATTAAATTTTACGAGTTGTTTCTTTTTTTAATTTTTTAATTCTTTACCTAAATTCTATGATGAGTTTAATGATATTTATATAATTCATTATAAATTTTAACATGAAATGTAGTTTAATGTTGTTATTTTATTTTTTTTGTTTTTTTAAGATTTTTCAATTCAGTGTGTGAAACTGAGATAATTATAATTTTAAGTTGTTAAGCTTATTTAATGAAATGCATCATAATTTTTTTGATGCATTAATTTTTTTTTATATTTAATCGGATTTTTTTTTAAGATTTTTTAATTCAGCGTGTGAAATTGAGATAATTATAATTTTAAATTATTGAATTTATTTAATGGAATATATCATAAAAATTTTAATGTATTAAATCTATATCATATTTAAATATATAATTTAAATGATGGAACATTACAATTTCATTATGGGTCATACTAAATAATTATCTCTTTAAACTAGGCCTCAAAAAATATAATTATTTTATTTGAATATTTTCTGCTTCAAAATTAATGAGTGAACCAACTATCCAAGGGTCTTATTGGATCTTGTTTTGATTTATTGATTTAACAATATATAAGATATATCATTATACTATTGATGAGTCATCTTATACAGTGGATTTATCCAATTTTCTCTTATTAACAAAGATAGTTATCTTATATGTATATAATGTATATATCAATTTTTTGGATATATTGACATCATACCATTACGTTTTTTTCCTTTTTGCCCTACATTTGACATTTCTGTGCTACGTTTTTGTGTCATAATAAATTTGAGTGAGCAGTAAGGGGTGAATGAGACTATTGTAAAGGTTGTCTCTTGCTCATCATCTCTGCAGTGCTTTTCATCGTGGGTTTCTACTTTGACAGTGATTTACTTCCTTTGCAGATTGTTCTTCAGAAACCATTTTGATTCTTCTTTTCTATAAAAGTGGACATACTTTGTAAGTCAAAACACCAAAACCATAATGAAATTTGTTCCCTCATACTTTGGTATAATTGTAATAAAATCCATTATGGCCTCTTCCCAACACTCACTTGGTATGGACAATGGTTCTAGTAGACTTGGTCTCTTGATTATTCCTCTTTTGTATTCAAGATACATTCCTACCATAAATATCCACTCATTTCCAAGTTTTGAGAAAGAATATTACATAATGCATTTTGGATTGACTAATAACATATATTTAGTATAATTTTTTATCTCTACATTATTTTACAAAGTACTCTGATACTTCTTTATACTCTACTTTAATTTTCTTGCACATGGCCTTGTGTTCTTGCTTAGGATGTCATTTAATTTAACTGAATTTATGATAAAGGTATAAATTTTGCCTTTAGTTCTTCAATACGAATTTGTTTTAGTGAGATTGTAAATTTTAGTCAAATTATTTATACTATAGTATCATTATAAAATATGTTGTTCTTTAATCACATAAGTTTAAATTTAGAACATTGATAATGCATATTGCTTATAATCATTCTCACTCTTAATATCTATAATTTGGCTTAACACTTATCATTTTCTTGCAGATTGACACACGGTTCGCTCACTTGTGCAGAGCCTAACCCCACGGTTTACAGAGAACAAAAACAATCATTGTAATTTTTCTTTCATGGGTGACTGGAAACCTTTAGTGAATTTCCTTCACCTCTGCAATTTTTTTCCATATAGTTCAGATTGTTTTAATAATCAATATTAGTAGGGCAATTACTTAGCCTTTACTTTAAAATTTTTACATTTCACACATAGCTTAATTAAGGGGAAAAGTAAGTGGCCATAATCCACACATTTTTTCAATTTGTTTTGCTATTTTACCCAAGTCACATAGCTTAATTATCAAAGGAGTAAGTGGCCCATTATTCACTCATATTTTTTACTAACCAAAGTATTTTTACTTCATTAGCATTGGGACTAGGAACTAGTGTTATTAAAGAAAGGGATTAGCCCCTACTTCCCTTGTGTCTTTTAGACGATCTTGGGCTTGCATCTGAAATCTTTCTCAAAGCACTCAGTTTTTCATCTCCCTTTTTAGGCTCACATAGTGTAATAGGAAGGAAGTAAGTGGCCCATCAACCACACATTATTTTATTTGCAGGTAAGGAACAAACATAATTTAGTGTATGTAGACGAATTTGAAAAGGATCATCGCATATCCACATGACTACAAACTTTTTATGTTCACTTTGTCACTTACACACACATTTCACTACACACACTATGCTACTCTAAACTTTGAACAAAGGGAATCAAGTGTAAAAAACTTTTGTACTTAGTTTATTTAAGCTTAATTTTTCACACCATGGGCCACAAAATAATTTATAGTTTAGGTTAGGACTGTTTGGGGTAGGCATCCAATAAGCCGCCATGGTCATGTTACATTTTGAAACATAGAAGTTGTCTTTTAGGGTGCTCCAAATCCTTCAATCAGTCCACGGAAAAGACAATCCAGGTAGCACAGAGACCCAATTCAAAGGGGGTTCAGCTTAGGCTCAGTGCGTGCGGTCCTATATGGGGCTACCCAACCTGTATAGTGCTCGGTACTGATAACCGATTACCAAGAAGCTAAAGACTTGACTGCCTCTCTGAGACGAAGGTATCCTATTGACCAAATTTTAGGGCATCTTTCCCTATAGGTGGAGGTGTGGGAAGCACTAAATCCTCATTCAATACCTTGGTTGATTCTTTTCGCTGTTGGAAGCATTACTAGTTCTTTCGAGATGTAGCCCCAATACTCGTCATTTTTTGGCTGTTGGAAGCATCACCAGTTCTTTCGGGACGTAGCCCCAGTACCCGTCATTTTTTGGCTACTGGAAGCGTCACCAGTTCTTTCGGGACATA
This sequence comes from Pinus tabuliformis, assembly GCA_031772625.1. NCBI lineage: Eukaryota > Viridiplantae > Streptophyta > Pinopsida > Pinales > Pinaceae > Pinus > Pinus tabuliformis. The sequence goes on from CM062814.1 coordinate 367,231,088, forward strand.
GCCCCAGTACCCATCACAAAAGATATCTCCGCAAGGCCCAATTACTTATAGAGTGGAAAGGATGAATAGGTCTTCATAGGACCTTTTATCATACGCAAAACAAACTAAAATATTTTCCTTGTTTGATTGATCACATGGCTTAACTTAAAGGGAAAGTAACACTTTATTTTTCATTTTGCTTTATGTATGTAATTTCTTTTTATACACATTCCTCTCCTCACCACAAAAGTGACACACATTCCATTTTAAGAATACATAAATACTTTACTTTTTCATATTAAGAATAATAAGGCAATGCTACACAAAACATTCCAATTCTTGTTTCACCTGAATATACATTAAAATAAATTATACAAATAAAAATTGAAATGAAACATTTTTTTAACTGATTTAAAATGAATTATTGGATAATTTGTTATTTATTTAGATATTTTTTAGGTAGAAAAATTGGAGGAATTATCTTTTGTGACATATTTTATGATATGTCTTAATTTTGAGATTTAGAATTTAAAGCCCTCTAAAGTTATTTTGGGATACGAAATGAATGAAAACTTTGTGAGCATAGCTCTCTCCCTCTTGATTTTGTTTTAAACACCAATTATAGCTTTCAAGCAATGTGAAAATCACCTTAATCAAATTTCATATGCAGAAGCTATGCCTCCCACAAGTTCAGCTAACTTGTTCACACGGTGGTACCAAGTGGATGCTGCATCAACGCCATTACTTAGATATGTGGAGTTAGTCACGTGTGGACATTCAAGAAGATCCTAAAAGGTCCAAAACCTTAACACTAATATTGGCTTGAAAAATGTGAAAACCTTAAACCTTAAGTAGCTTCCAAGCTATGTTAAACACTATGTCACTAGGAAGAGAAGGGGTTCCATCTTTTTAGGATTGTATTAAAACATAGTTGAGCACAACATCTAGGACTAGGATTTGAGATCAAAACAAAGGAGAAAGATAACTTGCAACAACCATATAGACAACAATGTCATAGGCAACTCGATAGTCAATACCCCTTTCTTTGTATTTGTATTTCCATAATTAAATAAAAAGGAGTAGAGTATAAGCCTCACCTTCTAATTAGGTTTTCTCTTATATGATATCCCCTGAGTTATATCTTGTATTAAATTATATGATTTTTATATTCATTTACATTTTTTTCTTTTATGGGTTTCAATATTTATATGTATTTAACACTAACGAAGTGTTGAGACATGTGAAAACCCTAATCTGAAATCATTATCAAGCTATGTTAAACACCAGGTCACTAGAAAGAGGGGGTTCATCTTTCTAGCATTGTATTGTCTCGTGGTAGAGTAGAGAATTTAAGAGTTAGATTTAAGAGCATAACATAAAAACCATTTAGAATACAATGTAAAAAAAAACTCTATAATAAATACTCGTTTTTTTGTATGTAAAGTGTTATACTTAGGTTGTCCCTTGGCTCCTAAGGGATACGACCGAGGTAACCACAAACCAATCTTTGGATTGCAGGTCCTAGCCTACCTGCAATCAGAGAGGGCTCTCTCTTTATAATTTAGCTTTGTTTTGGGTGAGATTTTAGGCTAGTTATGATGTACATGGGTTTTGTTTGAGTTTGGTGGGATGGATGGATGATGTTTCAGACAGAGTTGGCATGTAAAGTGTGAGAAGTTCAGACCATTAGGCATGGAGTCAAGGATTAAGGGTTGTTGGGTGTGTCTTCTTTGGCAAAGAGGGACTACAGAGCATGATAGCTAAACAAGGAACAATTTCAAGCTGGAATAAGGGTGAAATGGTGGTCAGGGAATGAAAGGAAACTAAGTAGCTCTCATTATGCTAATAGAGGGAGGGTGAGTGAACATTATATAGGAGCAATCAAGGATTCTTACATAACATTCATATATGAAGGAACTAGAGCAAATATGAGCAATAAAGTATTCATATTCATAACTAATTCAGCAGAAAACATAGAGAAATAACATGAATTGAGCACAGAACACAGTTAAGCAACATCTGAGCTATTCTTTCTTCCTGTAACTTAGATCATGACACATAGATGATATTACAAACATAGAGGCTGAAGACAGGGGAGAAAGACTTATTGATCCATGTAGAAGCACTAGAATTATGTAATCTACTCTTTAGCCATCAAATCCGCACCAGACAGTTCATAGGCAATGCATTCTAGCAATCTTTGTTCATAAAATTTCTCAAAATATACAGCGCGAGTCTAGAAAGAGTTTATCAAACAAACCAACCAACCAACCGCTATTACATAGCTCAGGGTGGTATATATAGGCAAAATATCTACAAAAACAGATCTGATAGCAGATCTGAGGAAATAACTTTGTTTAACCTAATATCTACTGAAATAAATGCAACAAATATCTATCTAAGCTGCGCTGGAGGCAGCAGCATCAAAAATGAGGCTTTGAGGTGTCCTTTGAGCTCTGCGCTGGTAATTCTGCCATAACTGTGCCTCGGCTTTTGATATGTTCGTTTTAGCCGGCTTCAATGTTCATCGATCCTGATTAGATTTAGCTTTCAATAGCCTTTAACTCTGTACTGATACTCTTTGACTTTGTTGGATGTTCTTTAATGTTCCTTTGATGTGGATTTAATTCTCCACTGATATTCTTTAACTGATACTCTTTTCCGCTACTTTGATACTCTTTAATACTGAATCGGGGCCTTTTCTCCACTGCCGATACACTTTTTGCTGCAAAATCGCACTTGCCCACCACTTTATGGCAAAAAGGGACTGCTGCGGTGCTTTCTGCGGGTTTTAGAACTGTTTCAGCGCTTGGCCGATCAAAATATGATCAAAAAAGGAAGAGGACTTCATAATAGTGGAGGATTTGTGGACTGGTAGCTTGTGCTGAGGCCGTGCTAGTTGTCCGGAGTAAATTTGGGTTTCCGCGGCATTTTGGCGCGCATTTTTTGTGATGACGTCAGCATGATGTCATCGGCAGGTCCCGGGTATGGAAAGATGTCGTGGCAGCTGACTGGGGCTATGACGTGGCAATGACATGGTGGCAGGGTGGGGACGCAGGCAGACGGCGGTAAATGGTTTTATCGGACCGCCTTTTGTACGGGGGCGGTAAGTGTCAGAGGAGGCCCGATGCAATGAAAACGGGGCACGCGTCCCTGCGCATGGTGATAAAACCACCCTCTATTGGATGCTAACATCCTGCCACCTCGCCGTTTTCATCCACCGTCGGATCGGGGAGAGCAGATCGGACAGCTGAGGATGAGTCGGAATATCGCATCGGCGAAGGGCAATGGGTCGGAGTCTTTTACATATATGCGATGGGCGAAGTGAAATGGGCAAGGTGACACAATGTGGATCGTTGGACCTTGGGGGCAGATCAGACGGCTGCCGCGCGACCAGCGATATCACATCAGTAGAAGGGGTCAGGGAGCATATATATATGGGCCAACACTTGACTGCTACCTCCGACAGCAATATTGCGGCGGAGGGGGGGGGGATGGAATCGGAGGAGGGTTTTTATGCCTTAAAAGGGGTTTAAAGCATCAGAAGGGTTTTCATATGATCGGAAGAGGGTTGTTAATGCAATGGAAGAAGTCCAAATGCATTGGAAGATGGTTAAGTGAGTAAAATGAGGGTTCTTACTAAGTTTCAAGTAAACTTAGTAATTCCCAAGACAATATTTATGGTTATATTTCAACCAAAGGAGGGGATATGTATATAAAGGGGATTTTTACTATATTTTTAATATGGGGAGGGAAGAAATCATGGGATTTATATAATAAAGTTAGAAATTAATATGGATTTTGTGAAGAAAGCGCTAAGTATAGAAATCTTAGGCTAGAAAGGGGAAATAGGACTTATAGAAGAAATATGAGCACTCCTAAGTAAAGAAGATCTTTACTTAGGCAAATGTTTATGGAATATGATGATTTTTAAAGATATCAAGCAGATGTTAACATCTTTTAGGGGAAATTAGTGAATGATTTGGGGAAAAGGAAGAAGGGGAAGTTAGTCATGCCTCGCTTGAGCTGCTCCAAGGGAAAATTGCCTTGCACTTGTGATCTGAAGTAGATTAGCGCTTTGAAACACAAAACTGATCACAATCCATCATTTTGCAACCTCAAAACTGCCTACCCAGCCTACTTAGCCTAACATTTATTCTTCTTTTTGTTTGGGTGCACTTGAACTAGCAAACCCAGCTTTTCATCTTTTCTTTTGGCTATCCTCCTATCTAAATCTACCCTTATATCTTCCTGGGGCTCAGATTAAACAGTTGAGCACCCTCGTTTCTATACCTATCTAATGATCTGCCAAGATTAAACAGTTTGGACAGATATTTATTCTCTATCTCTACAACAAGCAATTTAAACCTAGGGAGGCCAAGATTAAGCTGTTTGGCCTTCCCTTAACTGTGAAACTCTTCAAAAATGGAATATAGTAGTGGCATTTGAGCTAGCACACTTTCCTGGCCTTTGTTTGGGGTTCATTTCATTTACTTTTCTCTTTGGCCAATTCATTGTTCTTTTTACCCTTTGATTTTTCTTTTAGGGCATACCCTCTTTACATTTTTTAAATTTTCTGAGTTTTCTAGGAAATATGGAACCTTTGCAGCATGTAAAGAATGACATATTTGGCATGTAAACAGTCAATCATGAAATATGAAACCTATTGTAATAGGAGGCTAACAGTGGCTCCACATGGGAACGGCTTTTCCAGATAAAAAGCCAAGAACATCAGGTTAGAATGCCTTGGTCTTCAACTGTTGCTGTAATCTGAAAACTTCCTACTTTTTAATGCTTTTGACTGAATTCTTGTAAGCTGTTTATGCAACATTTCTCTTTGAGCTGATTTGCAGAAAAATTATAGCTCTGCTTCTTACTGGGTTCCTCTGCGTGCTTACTATTGTCTTCATTTTTTATCAAGCACTTCTTTTGAGATAAGTTCAAAAAAGATCAAAATGGTGCCTTCCTTTGATTCCGTCTTCAAAATTTGCTGTGCTATTCCTTATCGGACTGCTGTAAATAAAATGCTGAAAATACAAATATTAATGTACAAATATAGAACTGAGCTATATACACCAAAATTGATCATGATAGTGCTTTAGCATTCGGCCATTAACAAGGCCTTCTTCAGCTTCTGTGCAATCCAAACTCTTCAGAAAATATGTGTTATTACCTTGCACAACTTGAATAACATATGGCCCTTTCCACAGGAAGTCGAATTTGCCATGTTTTCCTTTGTCCTCCCTTCTTGAGTCCCATCTTAACACGTTGTTTCCTATGTAGAAGTCTTCAGCCTTTGTTCTCTTGTCAAATATTTTCTTCAGCTTCTCTTGTAAAATCTGAGCTCTGTTATACACTTGCTCTCTTGTTTGTTGTAGATGAATGGTTTGATTTATCCTTCTCTGGATATCATTAGGCTCAGCTTGAATTTCTTGTAGAAGCTTAATCACAGGGATTCCTAAAGATGAAGGGAATCTTGCCTCCATGCCATAGAATAACTCATATGGGCTCGTACCAATGGATCTCTTAGTTGTCAATCTATTAGCCCATATTGCATTTGTGAGCTTCTTGTGCCAATTCTTTTTGTTCTCCTCCAAGACTTTCTTGATGATATTGATGAGGCTCTTATTGGATGATTCGACCAAGCCATTACCTTGAGGATAATAGACTATGGAGTGACCTAAGGAAATGTGATATTTGTGGCAAAAATTGATCATTTTCTTGGATTTAAAGGCAGCAGTGTTGTCTAATGATTTTTTCGGGACAGCCAAATCTGGACAGAATGTTGGATTCTAGGAATTGGACGATGGTTGAGCCATTGGCTTGCCTACAAGGGATGGCCTCAATCCACTTGGTAAAGTAATCTGTGGCTGTTAAAATCCATTTATGTTGGCCAAAAGAGGATGGGTGAATTTCACCAATGAAGTCTAAACCCCATTGCTGGAATGGTTTCTCGGTTGAAATGGGCTTAAGGGGTAAGGGCAGCAGCTTTCTTTTGCCTTCAAAGATCTGGCACTTATGGCATGAAACAACAAATTTCTTTACATCGGCAAACAGAGAGGGCCAATAAAAACCAGCCCTTAATATCTTATCAGCAGTAGACTTCCAATATAAGTGCCCTCCACAGTCCCCTGCATGAAATTCTTTCATAACATTGTCAGTTTCATTCAAAGTTAGACAATTAAGCAATATTCCTTCATGATTTTTCCAAAACAGGGCACTATCTAAGACACAAAACTTTGATGCTTTCATTTTTAAAAATCTCTTTTTGGTTCTGGACAACCCTGGAGGAGCATGCAGGTTTAACAATATAAAACAAATATCAGCATACCAAGGTGATTGCAAGAAGGCCGGACTGATCAATGGAGTCACCAGCTCCTGTTCGTTGTCCAGTTCATTTATGTCTAGGGCTTGAAAATTGGTTTTAGTCATTAGTTTGGCTAGACCTTGTCCTTTTATCAGTTTAGTGGGCTTCATTTTAATTTCATATTCTAGGATATCTTTTACAACAGCGTTTGGAACATATGCAATGACCTAGGAGTATAAGATGTAAACTCTGAAATCTTTAATGGCCTTAACAAGGGCATATGCTTGTTTCTCCATGATTTGATACTTTAAGGGGGCATCTCAAAGGGCTCGGCTAAGAAAAGCAATGGGCTTTTCATTTCCCTAGTCATCTTTCTGTACTAGGACAGCAGCAATGGTGTGTTGAGAAGCAAAGGAAAAAATGATGAAATCTTTATCAAATTGCGGGCTTGTGAGGACTGGTGCTTGGGTTAAGGCAATTTTTATGCCCTCAAAGGCTTGCTTGGCTTCTAAAGACCATTTAACTTTGGAATCCTTCTTGAGCATGTTGTTTAACAATCTTATCACCTCTGCCAAGTTTGGGATAAATCTTCTTAAGAAATTGATCTTTCCTAGAAAAGCTTGCAGTTCTTTGATGTTTCTTGGATAAGGGACTTGGAGAATGGCTTGAATTCAGTCTGGATCAATCCTAATGCCATCTTTTGAAATGATATGACCTAGAAGTTTGCCTTCCTCTCCGCCAAATAGGGATTTCTTGGGATTTAAAGATATTCCATATTTTATACATGTTAGGAAAACTTGCCTTAGGTTTTTTAGATGTTCTTGATCAGATTTTGAAAATGGGGTAAGATCATCAAGGTATACTATTAAGAAATCATGGATCTCTTTGGCAAAGGAAATGTCCATTGCTCTTTGAAAAGTGGCCCCTGCATTTTTGAGTCCGAAAGGCATTTTGACATGTTTAAAGGTTTCCCACGGTGTTGTGAACGCTGTTTTGTCTTGATCATCTGGGTGAACTAAGATCTGATTGAATCCTGAGAAGCCATCTAACAGTGAAATTCTGGAAGACCCCACTACCCTTTGTAAAATATGGTCCATCTTGGGCAACAGGTAGTGGTCTTTAAGGGAAACTTGGTTCAAATTTCTTAGATCAACACATAATCTAATCTCACCCGTTTTCTTCCTTGTGGGCACTAAGTTGGATACCCATTTTGAAAATCTGATTGGTGCTATAATTCCAGCTTCAAACATTCTCTTTACTTCTTTCTCAATCAAGGGGAGAAGCACAGGATTGATTCTCCTTAATTTCTATTTGAAAGACTTTTGATTTGGTTTCAAAGGTATAGTATGTTGAATGACTGAAGTTTCATAGGATTTGAGGTCCTCATAACTCCAGGAAAAAACATCTTGGAACTCTTTAAACAAGTCAACATATTTTGGCTTTTGATCGGGAGGCAAAGACTTGGACAATTTTATCATTTTGGGCCTTTCAGCTGTCCCAATATTGCAGTCTTCAATTCCAGCATTTAAGGGTTGCATTTTTGGCTTTTTGGGGATATCATTTGAATCAAATATGTTTTCTAAGGGAGTCAAGCCTGTGGGCAGAAGATTGTCATTCAGTTCAATAACTTCAGTCTCTGCTTCAGCTATTTCATCCAAATTCATTTGTTTGAGCTCTTGTATATTTTCGTCATAAAAAATGGTTGGGTACAGCATTTGCTTTGCCTCTTCAGCTGTTATGGTCTGCTCATTTTGGCTCATTTGTTGTTGTTCATCCATGGCATCTATATCAATCTTTAGGTTTGAAAATTCTTCTTGTAAGGTGAGGAAATTGTTTATTTGTGCATCATTTTCAAAGACTTTCCAGTCTTTAACATTGTTTGGGACTGCAGGCCTGTGCTTTATCTCGGCAGTAAAATGGTGATTGGGCTCAAATGGCAGCTTGCAAGTGCCAACAAAAGTTGCCAAGTAATGTGCATGCATGTTATGGCTTCTTGAAATTTTAGTAAGTTGGGATTCTGTGAAGGTATTGAGTATTTCAGTGGCTGCCTTCCTATAAGCTCTCAGCCTATTATCATTAGTGACAAAATTGCCTTTCATTTGCTGTATAATCAAAACAGAATCTCCCAGAATAGAAACTTTTGTTGCTCCTAGATCTCTGATCAGTTTAAGGCCTAAAAGGAGGGCTTCATACTCTGCCATGTTGTTGGTACATCTGAAATTTAATCTATAGGCATGACCCTCTGCATGGTTTGTTTGTCTATTGTGTATCCATATTCCTGCCCCTGCTCCTAATTTGTTTACTGAACCATCAAACTCCAAATACCATAAGATTTCTTGGTCCTGACTAACATTGGGAGTTGTAATCATTTTTGGAGTGGGCAGATTTGAATTTTCTGTTTCATGTAGTTTGGCTGGTGTGTTGTTTACATCATTTTTTTCAACAGCTTCTTGGTTATGGGCAACCAATTCTTCGTTTATGCCTATTTCTTGCTCTAAAGCCAAAGGGTTAACATCAGTCGGAGGAATTGTATCAGCATTAAACAAGATGAAAGAATCCATATCAGAATGGATTGAATAGATACGAAAGTTTTGGGGCTGTTCCTCACTGCTTACCACATACTTCATCAATGCTTCCCTATACAGTCTCTTTGGTTGCCCAAATACTGAAATATTGGCATAGGAGAGGTCTAATTGCAAAGATCCTTGGAGTTTGGCTCCCCAAGATCTTGATAACAGCATGCCATATTTGGGTGGAATGTCCGCCACCACCACGTCCATTAGGATTGTTTTGTTTGGGTATTGGACTAAAGACACACATAAATATTTGATTAAGCCTAAACACTTGACTTGACTAGAATCAAATGAAAATAAGTCTTTGTATGGTCTTGTGACATCTAGGTTTAGTTTCTCCATTACAGCTTTGGGCATTAGGTTTTGTGAAGCACCTGAATCAAACATTGCATTGTGCAAAACTTTATCATGGATGTGTAAACTGACATAAAAGGGTAAAACAGCTCCATTTGCTGATTTGCCATCGACTTCAGGTCTGAAAAGAAGCTCAGGTCGATCATGTAAGACATTAACATCATCCCTATTCTCTGGAATTTGCAGCGATCTTTTGATTTGCTGTCTATATACATCATGTTTAGCAAGCTCAGAGAGAGGAATAGATATCTTTAGTTTACCAATTTCTGCCTCTAAATCAAATGGTTTTTCTGATTGGATTTTAGTATTGTGACTGGCAGATTTTCCCTTTTCAATTGCATGTTCAGCGATTTTCTCTTGGTCTTGAGTGTTGTCTTGAAATATTTCTATTTTGGGAAGGCTTTCAGGAGTGCTGTTTGAATTTTCTTTTGAGGGAAAGGATACAAAAGGCTAGCTTTTAAAGACCTGTACATCTGTTATATCCTCTATAGTTACTTCTTTTTTATTTGAGACTATTTTTTCATAGGGTTCTGTGAAGATAACCTTGTCTTTTATCTTCTTTGTCTGTTTAGCATCCTTTGGTTTGATGGTTTCGGGCACATCTATGGTTCTGGTCCTTAATTTGTACTACTTGTGGACTTCATATACAACTGAATCATAGCCTTCTTTGAAGTCAAATGACTCTCTAGACTTAGTCTGAAATTGATTTATATCACGATCATCTTGGTCTTCTTTGGTTAGGAAAATTTGTTGCTCACTCTTCAAACCCATCAAGTTTATGTGAGTGTCCTCGGTTGGCTCACTAGATGTGGATGCTTCAACATAGTTTTCTTGAAAAGGAGGTCTTATATCATGGTCGGGGCTAGCCCTTCCAACATTTGGGTTTTGATTTTTTCTAAAATTTGGGTTTCTGATAGTGTTACTTTGTTGTCCTTCCCATGATGTTTTTCTTTCAATGGTTCCCACTCTATCTTCAAAACTATGCACTCTATTGGAGATTGCATCCAATTTTTGTTCAACTACTGAAGGTCCTTCTTTAAAAGTAGTTCTTCTCTCAGCTCTTGCTCTGTTTCTCTTGGCAATTAGGTTTTCCTCCATACTAACAGCTACATTCTGCATGTCTACTAAACTTTGAGGGGCTCTTTCCCTCAATTGATATGCCATGTCGGAATCAAAAACATCAGGGAATTTGTATAAAGCAAGATCAGGTGGAGGTCTAAGGTTTTGTGGAATAGCATTGTAAACATTGTTGAACCTAGCAAAATAGTCTAAAACAGTTTCTTGAGGGCCTATTTTGATAGTGTCATACTCAGATAGAATGTGTAGTGGATCTCTCTTTTTCTCCCATCTGTTAAGAAATGTTTGGTAAAGGGCCTCTGGGTCAGCTATGGAATTTGCAGGAAGAGCTCTAAACCAAGGCCTTACATCTCCTGTTAAACTTTGGACAAAAATCTTCATTCTTATATGATCATCATCTATTTCATAATTCTCAAAATAGTCCTGCATTTTCTTGGTATGTTGCAGGGCTGTGTTAGAACCAGTACCATCAAAATATGTGATTTTAGTTTGATAGTCTTGAGGCATGGCCCCAGGATTTTTCGGTAATTGTAAAGGTGCATAACGATTCGCCATATTTACAGGGATAAATGGAACAACTAGAATAGCTGGGATAATAGTAGTAGTATTTGTAGTGGATGGAGGAGTGGAAAAGGTGCTTTGAGAGGTGGATGAAGAACTAGGAGAGGATGGAACAACGTGAAGTGAAACTTTACTAGGGGTTGGAATATAGCCTTGGGGAATTGCTTCAGGACTTGAATTAGCAATATCCTCTTTTTTCTCTTGTTTCCTTAGAAACTTTGGGATTAAATTGATATTTTCAAAAGCAGCTGGGGGATTTGGGTCTGGGTTTGACCTGGTATTGCGAGATTTCTTCTTTGGAGCCAGCTTCCAACTTATTTTTTGGAATTTTCTGAAGATTGTCCCCAGTGGAGTCGCCAATGAGTTATCACTCAGGTTGTCCCTTGGCTCCTAAGGGATACGGCCGAGGTAACCACAAACCAATCTTTGGATTGCAGGTCCTAGCCTACTTGCAATTAGAGAGGGCTCTCTCTTTATAATTTAGCTTTGTTTTGGGAGAGATTTTAGGCTAGTTATGATGTACATGGGTTTTGTTTGAGTTTGGCGGGATGGATGGATGATGTTTCAGACAGATTTGGCATGTAAAGTGTGAGAAGTTCAGACCATTGGGCATGGAGTCAAGGATTAAGCGCTGCTGGGTGTGTCTTCTTTGGCAAAGAGGGACTACAAAGCATGATAGCTAAACAAGGAACAATTTCAAGCTGGAATAAGGGTGAAATGGTGGCCAGGGAATGAAAGGCAACTAAGTAGCTCTCATTATGCTAACAGAGGGAGGGTGAGTGAACATTATATAGGAGAAATCAAGGATTCTTACATAACATTCATATATGAAGGAACTAGAGAAAATATGAGCAATAAAGTATTCATATTCATAACTAATTCAGCAGAAAACATAGAGAAAGAATAGGAATTGAGCACAGAACACAGTTAAGCAACATCTGAGCTATTCTTTCTTCCTGTAACTTAGATCATGACACATAGATGATATTACAAACATAGAGACTAAAAACAGGGGTGAAAGACTTATTGATCAATGTAGGAGCACTAGAATTCTGTAATCTACTCTTTAGCCATCAAATCCACACCAGACAGTTCATAGGAAGTTCTCAAAATATACAGCGCGAGACTAGAAAGAGTTTATCAACCAAACCAACCAACCAAACCCTATTACATAGCTCAGGGTGGTATATATAGGCAAAATATCTACAAAAATAGATCTGATAGCAGATCTGAGGAAATAACTCTGTTTAACCTAATATCTACTGAAATAAATGCAACAAATATCTATCTAAGCTGCGCTGGAGGCAGCAACATCAAAAATGAGGCTTTGAGGTGTCCTTTGAGCTCTGCGCTGGCCATTCTGCCATAACTGGGCCTTGGCTTTTGATCTGTTCCTTTTAGCCAGCTTCAATGTTCATCGATCCTGATTAGATTTAGCTTTTAATAGCCTTTAACTCTGTATTGATACTCTTTGACTTTGTTGGATGTTCTTTAATGTTCCTTTGATGTGGCTTTAATTCACCACTGATATTCTTTAACTGATACTCTTTGCCACTACTCTGATACTCTTTAATACTGAATCGGGGCCTTTTCTCCACTGCTGATACACTTTTCGCTGCAAAATCGCCCTTGCCCACCACTTTATGGCAAAAAGGGACTGCTGCGGTGCTTTTTGCGGGCTTTAGAATTGTTTCGGCGATTGGCCGATCAAAATATGATCAAAAAAGGAAGAGGACTTCATAATAGTGGAGGATTTGTGGACTGGTAGCTTGTGTTGAGGCTGTGCTCATTGTCCAGAGCAAATTTTGGTTTCCGCGGCATTTTGGCGCGCTTTTTTTGTGATGACGTCAGCATAACGTCATTGGCGGGTCCTGGGTACGGCAAGTTGTCGTGGCAGCTGACTGGGGCAATGACATGGCGGTGACATGGTGGTAGGGTGGGGACGCAGGCAGACGGTGGTAAATGGTTTTATCGGACCTCCTTTTGTACGGGGACGGTAAGTGTCAGAGGAGGCCCGATGCAATGAAAACAGGGCACGCATCCCTGCGCACGGTGGTAAAACCACCGTCTATCAGATGCTAACATCTTGCCACCTTGCCGTTTCCGTTCACCATCGGATCGGGGAGAGCAGATCGAACGGCTGAGGATGAGTCGGAAAATCGCATCGTCGAAGGGCAATGGGTCGGATTCTTTTACATATATGCGATGGGCGAAGCGAAATGGGCAAGGTGACACAATGTGGACCGTTGGATCTTGGGGGCAGATTGGACGACTCCTGCACGACCGGCGATATCGCTTCAGATGCGATAGCGATATCGCATCGGCAGAAGGGGTCGGGGAGCATATATATATATGGGCCAACACTTGACTGCTACCTCTGACAGTGATATCGCGTCGGAGGGGGGGGGAATGGAATCGGAGGAGGGTTTTTATACCTTAAAAGGGGTTTAAAGCATCGGAAGGGTTTTCATATGATCAGAAGAGGGTTGTTAATGCAATGGAAGAAGTCCAAAAGCATTGGAAGATGGTTAAGTGAGTAGAATGAGGGTTCTTACTAAGTTTCAAGTAAACTTAGTAATTCCCAAGGCAATATTTATGGTTATATTTCAACCAAAGGAGGGGATATGTATATAAAGGGGATTTTTACTATATTTTTAATATGGGGAGGGAAAAAATCATGGGATTTATATAATAAAGTTATAAATTAATATGGATTTTGTGAAGAAAACGCTAAGTATAGAAATCTTAGGCTACAAAGGGGAAATAGGACTTATAGAAGAAATATGAGCACTCCTAAGTAAAGCAGATCTTTACTTAGGAAAATGTTTATGGAATATGATGATTTTTAAAGATATCAAGTAGATCTTAACATCTTTTAGGGGAAATTAGTGAATGATTTGGGAAAAAGGAAGAAGGGGAAGTTAGTCATGCCTCGCTTGAGCTGCTCCAAGGGAAAATTGCCTTGCACTTGTGATCTGAAGTAGATTAGCGCTTTGAAACACAAAACTGATCACAATCCATCATTCTGCAACCTCAAAACTGCCTACCCAGCCTAATTAGCCTAACATTTTTTCTTCTTTTTGTTTGGGTGCACTTGAACTAGCAAACCCAGATTTTCATCTTTTCTTTTAGCTATCCTCCTATCTAAATCTACCCTTATATCTTCCTGGGGCTCAGATTAAACAGTTGAGCACCCTTGTTTCTCTACCTATCTAATGATCTGCCAAGATTAAACAGTTTGGACAGATATTTATTCTCTATCTCTACAACAAGCAATTTAAACCTAGGGAGGCCAAGATTAAGCTGTTTGGCCTTCCCTTAACTGTGAAACTCTTCAAAAATGGAATAGTTCTTCAAAAATGGAATATTTTAGTGGAATTTGAGCTAGCACATTTTCCTGGCCTTTGTTTGGGGTTCATTTCATTTATTTTTCTCTCTTTTAGGGCATACTCTCTTTACATTTTTTAAATTTTCTGAGTTTTCTAGGAAATATGGAACCTTTGCAGTATGGAAAGAATGACATATTTGGCATGTAAACAATCAATCATGAAATATGAAACCTATTGTAATAGGAGGCTAACATAAAGTTTCATAATTAAATAAAAGACAATAGAATATAAGTCTGCTTTTTAATTAGATTTCTCTGATTTCATATTTTATAGATTACATCTTTTATTAAATCATATAACTAATATTTCAATTTACTTATTTTTTATTTAAATTATTTTCAAATATTTGAAGAATAAAATAATAAACAAATTTAAAATTCAAAAAATAAATTAAATAATAAAAATTCAAAAATGAAAATGTAGGCTATAATAAATTACTTCAAGTGAATATCTACAATAATTTATATATTGTTTCACAATGACTTAAACTTAACATTACTTTTTGAAAAATTCATTCTCAACTTTCAATACCATGACATCTCATGGTGAAGACCTCTCCAATCTACTTATGTAAAAAATGAAAAAATGAGGGGTATTATTAGACTCGAGAAGCCTCAACCTATGCTTTTACACTTAAAAGTTACCTTTCTCAATGACTCATTATCATCTTCAACCACATACCATGAGATCTCGTAAAGGACTCTTCATAATCTACTTAATTAAAAAAGAGGGGTGTTATTAGGCTAAATAAGCCTCTAACTTATGCTTCTAATAAAGCAAAGATGCGGGGTGCATCAGCTTATGTTAAGTTGGTTCATTGTTTAATATTAAGTATGTAAGCTAGGGTGAGCAATGATATTATGGGGATGACTAACTTAAATTCTTTTTTTTACTGAAGCAAGATTCGTACCTTGTATTCATTAGAAACAAAGAAACAAATTACATATAATACAACTACCCAAAGAGACCTGAGGGACATAGAGTCAACTATCCACTCAGGGCTTGGGTACCAAGCCAAAAGCTTAACATCCAGGCCATGGGCCCACAAATTTAACTGCGAGACCTTCAAAATACAAACAAAAGCCTAAATCGCCCAATCTGTTTGCAAAGATATGATGGATGGGACGCAAATCAGAGCCAAAAAGGCATATTCTTATATTCCAAAAACGGACCCGATGAAGAAATAGAAACCATACTAAATGGATTTCAGGACCGAATGTTGGAATAAACTTCGCGCATGTGAATCTCCCGAAATCCACCAATTCCAACCTCAAGGCTCAACATGCACAGAAGATAACAGTGAATCTGGACCCGAATTCAAAATAACCCAAAATTGCCACCCGCCCCCGGTAGCCCGCGAGATCTCCCGCAATTCAGTCCCCGACAGAGTCCCTTTCATATGAACAATCTTGACCGTTGATCCACACAGAGAGATCCAACGGTAGAGCATAATATCGCACCGAACAAGTTGACCAAATGTTAGTGTGTGATGGAGGATGGTTTTCCAAACCCTCTCTCTGCCACGTGTAGGATGTTGGATGGGATCGCTGTAAAATCGCTAAAACCATTTCCCACTTAAGAGTGGTGTGAACATCCAAAAACTGCCAAGGAAGTGGTTTTACTCTATGAGGCCCAAAAATGTAAAGATTTCGGTTACCGGTAAAACAAGGATTCCTTCCACGCCTACTCAACTTTCTTGCCTGAACCTGGATCCCAGAAAAGAAGAGAGGCTCTCCATTAATTAAGGAACTATGGTATTCGCTGTGCTCACGCCAATGAACAGTGATGGTCATCTCACTAACTCCAGGTATTTTAGTGCCCAGCCTGTGATTTCCATAAAAACAACTGTTGTATTTTATTAAGTTCTTCTTGTGGTAATGAATCTACTCCTCTCGTGGTTCCCTGTATCAAAAACCCTTCCATATCTAAGTTTTTTTTATCAAGAATTTCTTGTAGTTCATGATCCTCCAAGTCCATCTCATTTGGGTCATTTCCTGATCCATCTCTAGTTTTGCATCACTCATTATGGCTTCCTTCTGATAATCGATGTCCTGTGTGTTTTCTTGGTTTTCTTCAGATTCCTTGTCCGCAGGACTTCCTTCCATTGCTTGATCTTCTTTTGAGATCTCTTCATCTTCTTCAAGCACTTGGAATTCGTTCTGACTGATTTGTTGACCGTCATCTTTATGTTGTTTTGGTCCTCATTTTCCGCCCTTTCCACGATTCACCACTTTGTGAAAGCTGTCTGTTTCCTTCATTGTGTTATTTTTGCTCTTGCTTACTACTTTACTGAGCAGACAATCTCTGAAAAGGTTTCCATGTTCATGACATTTGCAACATCTAAACGGAATGTGCTCATAATCTACTATTTGCACCCATTCTTCATCAAAAACTTCCAAGATCACCTCATCTGGTAGAGCTCCTGATAAATCCATTTCCACACATATTCTGGCAAAGGAAGTATATTTTTCTTTTCTTGTGGCTTCAGAAGCTTTAACAAAACGACCTAATTTATTGTCGATAACGGCTAACAATTCATTTTTCTAGTAATCAAGAGATAGAGAATAGAGCCTTACCCAGACCGGTACTAAAGTAAAAGGTTCATGTTGTGGAAAAAAATTCATCATCCATGGCCGCATGTATAGTCTAGCTGCTGCATAGAAGTAAGGTCCTACTTCAAAAACTCTGTCCTTGTCTTCAATATTTGTGAATACCACAGTAAAAAATCCCTTTGACCCAAGGTGTAGGTCAATGCTCCCTTTAGGTTTCCAGTGGTATCTGATCCACGACTGTAAAGCTTTTTCAGTGGGCCATAAACCCATGAATTTGCAGATGATGCCATACGTCTTCATGTGATCCCTGTGTGCTTGCAGAGCTAGATCATTTAAAATAACTCTGGGTGTGATCTCTGCTTTGGGTTTGTAGGGTCCCTTTTGTTTTTTGTCTTTAGTTCCCTGTTTTTTGTCTTCTACCTCCTCATTTTTTGGGCCATTATTTTCCTTATTTGTGGCTTCTCATATCTCCTCTTCCTTGTTTCTTGTCCCTTCCTCCACAGTACCTCTGGCCTTTTCCAGAGGTTTCTTGCCTCTACTAGCTACGACCTCCTTATAGGAGGGAGTGGAGCTTCCTCCTCTGCGGCCCTCCATGTCGATCATCGGTTAACTTCTTGGATGCTTTAAGGGGGAATAATTCTTTGATCAACATATATGCAAATCATGCCACCCTTTATTATTCAAGGATGATGGTTGTAGGCTTTGGCTTTTTGGCTAGAGGAACTAGATTGCGAAATGAGGTGTGGTTTGGTGAGTCTTGTCTTTTTGAGCTAGTTGATCCTATTCTATCCTAGTTGAGTCCCTATCCCATTCTATAACATTACTAAGTCACCACCACCGTGTATTTTTTTCTCAAAGAAGAATTAATAGAGGGGATTTACTCTTGTCTTAATTCACAAAAAATTTTAGTGGTTTTACTCTTGATATTGGGGGGTTTGCTGGGGAGAGGTTTTATGTCTCTACCTTTCATCCCTATTTGAAGGGACCCATTAGCGCACCATCTTATGTGTAAGTGTTAAGTAGTTCCCTTTGACCCCTTCCAGCTCAGTGACTCATCACAAGTCGCCCTTCGACAATAACATGGTGGCCCCACCTCCAGAAAGAATTCATATGTCATACATGGTTAGTCTAAATTTGTCAGAGATATTTAAGCTTATTAATGACCCAATATCTTATGATCTTACTTATCATACATTGTCATCTAAGATCCCCCGAATATTACTTAATCCCAAAGTGGTTTACGTGAAAAGTATAAAATATTTACTTAAAAATGAGACTTCCATGCTTAGTATGCTATGCATTGATCAAGACCATAATATTTACTCAAACTAAATTATTTTCAATGCAATTTGTACAGGTATTTTAAGAATGAATAAGTGGGAGAGGATTAATGAGTTGGAAGTTGAAGACTCAGAAGATATGATATAATTTTCAGTGGAAGACTTAACATGGACAAAGATTGAGGTGGACCAAGTTGCAGTTATTCCATATTGTTGACATGATGATTTCATAAGTGGAGAGGAATCAAATGAAAGTGCACCCACTCAATTTCTTCTTAAGAATCATCGAAGTAAAAAAATAGAGGATATCAAACACACCAATTACTCAACATATCTGGAGTACAGTGTGTGAGTCTCTATATGCTTTTTCAAGATACGTATAATTTTTTCAATATGCATAAATATTATATCTAATTTGTAGTAATTTTTTTACGTACACTTATTGGTGTTCATATGGTCCATAGTTTACAAGGAGAATTAGGAGTGCATCATTAGATCCAAAGACAAACCGCAATCAACATGAAAGTATTAAAGTTGGTTGCCAATGTCACTTCTTTGTGCGACGACTTCAAATGAGACCAGATGATGCTGTAATAATATATACTGCATGTAGGCATATTGATAAATCCAATGTTATTTGTCATGGGACAGATGCAATCGGTAGGTCCATGAGATTCAATTATGCACCACATTTAACAAGGGATATGTGATCTAGTGTCCAACATTTCATTAAAAGAGGTTTTAATGTTACAATGATATGGGACAAGTTCATCTCTGATGTGAAGGATGGATTTGGTGAGTTATACATAGGGATACCTCGAGATACATGCATAACAAGAAATATATAAGTAACATTTACAATGATACCATAAGGCTAGAGTATGTTAAAGATCAAAGTGATCCAAAGAGTGTAGAATGCTGGTATAAGGAACACCTAGAGAGTTTTTTCTTCTACCAAAAACAAGATCTTGTTGAAAATATCCCTTTTATCATAGGCATACAAACAAAGTGGATGTGTTCAATGATGCTGAAATACTCTCACAATAATATTATATCAATGGATTCAACCTTTAGTACAAATATTTACGGGGTGAGGACATATTTATCCTAAATCGGATTCATTTATTTAACCTCATATTAATGCATGTATTTTATATAAATATATTTATGCACATTTTTTGTAATGCAGTATCAGCTTTACACCTTAATAGTTTTCGACGAACGTCACCATGGGGTTCCAGTTGCTTGGGTGATATCATCACGCAATACTATAGATGATCTTTCTAAATGGATGTTGGCCTTATTTGAAATTGGAAATAAAGAGCGACGAGATTGGCATGTTCTTGCCTTCATCAAAGATGATGCTACTGCCGAAATTTAAGCGTTGAGGTGATGTGTTTATTATTTTTATAAGAGGCATAAAAAATATTTTTAATGTATAATCTCTCTAAAAATTATGTTATTGCAGGTCTTCAATCAAGTGCAAAGTATTATTATGTGTGTGGTATGTTCATCGTGCATGGTTGAAGAATGTTGGAAACAAGGTCCAAGAAAGAGAAAACCAAATTCACATTTTTCATGGTTTAGGAGAAATCATGCACACATGTAAAGATGATAAATCTATGAAAAAGAAAGTTGAAATCTTATTTGAAGAATTCAGTGAACAAAAAAGCTTTTTGGAATATTTTAGAAATACTTGGTTAGCCAACAACAAAATATGTAAGTTTCTTATTGGTGGTTTTAATGACTCTATTTTTCATGTCATATGTATACTTATTAATATATAACTAATAAATTTATTTCTACAGATATGTGGGCAAAAGCATACAGAAATTTTCCACATTCAAATCAAGATACAAACAATGCCATTGAATCTTACCATCGGTATATCAAGGAAAGGTACCTATGTGAGAAGAACAATGCATGCCATAGAAGGATTGATTGGTTAATATATGTTTTTTGACAAAGGTTGTATTATATTACAATCATATGCACCATTTAAAAGAAGCTGGTTTTGTATGACCCAGAAAAATATAGGAACAATTGAATTCATCCAAGTGTAGAGCTAAGAAAATCCCAAATGAAGATTGTGTGCCTAATGAAAAGAGTAATGATTATTGGGTTCGTAGCCAAAATAAGGATACTCGTGACATTTGGTACAATGTCATATATAAGGGTTCTAATCTACACTTCTGCAATTGCAATTGGGCCCTGAATGGAAATATCTGTAAACGTGTATTGAAAGTTGAGATGTTAGTGAGTAACACTATTTTGGGTGAAAATGTAGCACCTAGTGTCATTGATCCTACTACAGAAAGGCCTAGAATTTTATTTGATTTGAATGAAACACCTATATTGGGCCCAGAAATCCAAATAGAGCTTTCGCCATGCTTTGATTCTCCTCCCAATCTGAATTATCATAATGAAACAAGCATTGATAATTTAGAGAATTTCTCATACAATGTTGAATTGACTAATGTACGACAAGATAGTGCATTCTCTGAAGATGATGAGATGAAACGTGTTAACTCATCAACTCCCGAGAAATTGAGATCCATAATACCTACAAAGTTGGAACAGGCATATGCGTTGAACAACTTGGTAGACAAAGCATGTCAAGAATACAACAAAATGTTTTTCAGTACTATAACTCCATCCAAGATCACTACCAAGAGAAAACATAGTTTCTTGAGTCCAGTAAATAAAAAGAGGCGATGTGGTCGCAAGTCAAAATCAGGGATAGATAGACTACAATTTGAAAGGGTTGGATGAGTTCATGCAAGGAAAAAAGAATGGATGAACAATTGGAGTCATCTTCTCAAAAACAAAGAAATGTGGACCACACGCCTGAAATAATGCAAGATTCTATTATACCCAATATTGGTATGGAAATTTCATGTTATGCATTGTTTTATGTTAAATGCGATATATTATCATGTTCAACACATTTGCATAACTATATGAACTATTTTTATTGTTACAGCTGAGGGACCCACATCTCACAACATTCCAAATTGTCGAATTCGTTTATTTGATAAACATGCTATTGAAAAAGGATCTAGCATTGGGAACACTGCTTTAACCATTAACATCCCAATATCCTCCCCAAGGGTGCTCCCCCCTATTGTCAAACTAATTAGGATGTATCATCGCCCACACCCACCACCTTTTTCCTCCATAAATTCTTCCATGCCTATAACCACCTCTATAATACCTTCCCAATGCTCACCCCTACCCTTCAGTCATCCACCATTTTCATTTTTTCAATCGTCCACCCTTAACATTCCAATTTCCCTCGCTAGGTTAATCCCTGGCCTACAGTGATTCCCACTATCGTACAACCAGTGGGGGTGTATCGTCGCCCACACCCACTACCTTTTCCCTATCTCACATCCACCATGCCTTTATCCAGCACCCCTGAACCATGCCTATATCCGTCACCAAGTGCTCCACCATCTACCCAGGAAGGGTTGTCTTCTCCATTGCCTCAAATCCTCACGGTGAGAGTGAGTATTTGATCAAAATATCATCATGAATTAATGAAATTGATTATATACCTTTCAATTTTTACAACTAGTTGATTATTGTAATTTTTACAGAGATATCAATTTGGAAATCCACCTGGGAGTGCCAAGAGGGACGAGGGTGACTTATAGACCCATACTTTAGATCAATCATGATGTTGTTTTTCCATTATGTCATTTATGGGCATGAAATTCCATTATCTATGTTGGAAATGAATTTCGATTTTGTAAAAAAAAAACATGTATAGTTGGACCTATTTTGAATAAAAATACATAAATTTATACTTGTGTTTGTGACAACATCTTCATTGAATTTTAAATCCTTATGTGGATGCGATGTTATATTCTATCAATGTTACATTACTTTTGATGAATGTAGTTGTAACAGATTTTGCTTTTATTATTTACAAATGATCAAGTTTACAAGTTAAGTTACTTTTATATTTATATCTTATTTGATGTTGCATGCGTGGACGAACATATCATTACGATATACTAAAAATTTCACATATACAAAAGCTTCACATATACTAAAGATATATGCATATACAGAAGTTGCGCACGTATACAGAAGTTATGCGTATTTACAGAAGATTTTAACATATCTAAAAGAGTTACGCATATACGGAAGATATGCGAATATATGAAAGTTGCGCATATACGATAGATGCACATATACAACATACAAAAGTTGCGCATATACGAATAATATGCACATATATTGCGTATATGCACAATTTACGTATATGCGTAATTTCTGTATATGGAATTTGCGCATATACAAAAGTTATGCATATACAGAAGATATGCGCATATCTTCCTATATCCCTAACTTTCTTATATGTGCATATCTTCTGTATATGCACGTCATTTATGTATCTGCATCGTATATGCGCAAATTTCATATACATAAATTGCGCATATACGAAAATTGTGCATATACGGAAGAAATTTTCGTATATGCTCTTATGGAATTTGTGTATATACGAAAGTTTTGCATATAAGGAAGATATGCACATATCTTCTGTATATCCCTAACTTTCTTATATGTGCATATCTTCCGTATATGCACGTCGTTTATGTATCTGCATCGTATATGCGCAAATTCCATATATAGAAATTGCACATATACGAAAATTGTGCATATACGGAAGATATGCGCATATCCTCTGTATATGCACAATTTCTGTATATGCGCATATATTCCACATATGCACATATCTTCTTTCATGTATCTACATCGTATATGCGCAAATTCCATATACAAGAATTGCGCATATATGGAAATTATGCATAAACAGAAAATATGCGTATATCTTCCGTATATGCACAATTTCCGTATATGCGCAATTCTTGTATATGGAATTTGCGCATATACGATGCAGATACATAAACGACGTGCATATACGAAAGATATGCACATATAAGCTTCACATATACTAAAGATATATGCATATACGGAAGTTGCGCACATATACAGAAGTTATGCGTATTTACGAAAGATTTTAACATATATAAGAGAGTTATGCATATACGGAAGATATGCGAATACACGAAAGTTGCGCATATACGGTAGATGCACATATATAACATACGGAATTTGTGCATATACGAATAATACGCACATATATTGCGTATATGCACAATTTCCGTATATGCGTAATTTCTGTATATGGAATTTGCACATA
The DNA here is from genome assembly GCA_031772625.1 of Pinus tabuliformis. Taxonomy (NCBI): domain Eukaryota; kingdom Viridiplantae; phylum Streptophyta; class Pinopsida; order Pinales; family Pinaceae; genus Pinus; species Pinus tabuliformis. The sequence continues at coordinate 367,254,372 of CM062814.1, forward strand.
TACGAAAGTTATGCATATACAGAAGATATGCGCATATCTTCCGTATATCCTTAACTTTCTTATATGTGCATATCTTCCGTATATGCACGTCATTTATGTATCTGCATCGTATATGCGCAAATTCCATATACAGAAATTGCGCATATACGAAAATTGTGCATATACGGAAGATATGTGCATATCTTCCGTATATGCACAATTTTCGTATATGCTCTTATGGAATTTGCGTATATACGAAAGTTTTGCATACAAGGAAGATATGCGCATATCTTCCATATATCCCTAACTTTATTATATGTGCATATCTTCTGTATATGCACGTCGTTTATGTATCTGCATCGTATATGCGCAAATTCCATATATAGAAATTATGCATATACGAAAATTGTGCATATACTGAAGATATGTGCATCTTCCGTATATGCACAATTTCCTTATATGCGCATATGTTCCATATATGCACAAATATTCTTTCATGTATCTACATCGTATATGCGCAAATTCCATATACAGGAATTGCGCATATATGGAAATTGTGCATATACGGGAATTGCGCATATATGGAAATTATGCATAAACAGAAGATATGCGCATATCTTCCGTATATGCACAATTTCCATATATGCGCAATTCCTGTATATGGAATTTGTGCATATACGATGCAGATACATAAACGACGTGCATATACAAAAGATATGTGCATATCTTTCGTATATGCACAATTTCTGTATATGCGTAAATCTTCCGTATATGCGCAATTCCCGTATATGCGCATATCTTCCGTATATGCACAATTTCCGTATATGAGAAATTTCTGTATATGGAATTTGCGCATATACGATGTAGATACAAAAACGAAGATATGTACAAATTTCATATATAGAAATTACACATATACGGAAATTGTGCATATACGGAAGATACGCGCATATACGGAAATTGCGCATATACGGAAGATATGCGCATATCTTCCATATATCCCTAACTTTCGTATATGTGCATATCTTCCGTATATGCACATCGTTTATGTATCTCCATCGTATATGCGTAAATTCCATATACAGAAATTACACATATCTTCCGTATATGCACAATTTCCGTTATATGGAATTTGTGTATATACGATGCAGATACATAAACGACGTGCATATATAGAAGATATGCACATATAGCAAAGTTGGGGATATACGGAAGGTATGCACATATCTTCCGTATATGCGCAATTCCCGTATATGCTCATATCTTCCGTATATGCAGAATTTTCTTATATGCGAAATTTCTACATATGGAATTTGTGCATATATGATGTAGATACATGAACGAAGACATGTACAAATTCCATATACAGAAATTCCGTATATACAGAAGATATGTGCATATACGGAAGATATGCGCATATACGGAAGATATGCGTATATCTTCCGTATATCCCTAACTTTCCTATATGTGCATATCTTACGTATATGCACGTCGTTTATGTATCTGCATCGTATATGTGCAAATTCCATATACAGAAATTGCGCATATACGGGAATTGTGCATATACGGAAGATATGCGCATATCTTTCGTATATGCACAATTTCCGTATATGCGCAATTTTTGTATATGGAATATGCACATATACGATGTAGATACATCAACAACATGCATATACGGAAGATATGCACATATAGGAATGTTAGGGATATACAAAAGATATGCACATATCTTCCGTATATGCACAATTTCCGTATATGCGAAATTTCTGTATATGGAATTTGCGCATATACGATGTAGATACATGAATGAAGATATGTTCAAATTCCATATACAGAGATTGCGCATATACATAAATTGTGCATATACGGAGGATATGCGCATATACGAAAATTGTGCATATACGGAAGATATGCGCATATCTTCCCTATATCCCTAAATTTCCTATATGTGCATATCTTTCGTATATGCACGTCGTTTATATATCTACATCGTATATGCGCAAATTCCATATACGGAAATTGTGCATATACGGAAGATATGCACATATCTTCCGTATATGCGCAATTTCCGTATATGCACAATTTCCATATATGGAATTTGCGCATATACGATGCAGATACATAAACGGCGTGCATATACAAAAGATATGCACATATAAGAAAGTTATGGATATACGGAAGATATGCGCATATCTTCCATATATGCACAATTTCCGTATATGCGAAATTTTTGTATATGGAATTTTCGCATATACAATGTAGATACATGAACGAAGATATGCACAAATTCCATATATAGAAATTTTGCATATACAGAAATTGTGCATATACAGAAGATATATGTATATACGGAAATTGCCCATATGAGAAAGATATGCGCATATATTCCGTATATCCGTAACTCTCTTATATGTGCATATCTTCCGTATATGCACAATTTTCGTATGTGCACAATTTCTGTATATATAATTTGCGCATATACGATTCAGATACATAAACGACATGCATGTATAGAAGATATGCACATATAGGAAAGTCAAGGATATACGGAAGATATGCACATATCTTCCGTATATGCGCAATTTCCGTATATGTGCATATCTTCTATATATGTGCAATTTCATTATATGCGAAATTTTTGTATATAGAATTTGTGCATATACGATATAGATACATGAACGAAGATATGTACAAATTCCATATACAGAAATTACGCATATACAGAAATTGTGCATATACGGAAGATATACGAAAGATATGCGCATATCTTCCGTATATCCCTAACTTTCTTATATGTGCATATCTTCCGTATATGCATGTCGTTTGTCTATCTGCATCGTATATGCGCAAATTCCATATACAGAAATTGCGCATATACGGAAATTGTGCATATATGTATCTGCATCGTATATGCGCAATTTATGGCGCATATACGGTAATTGTGCATATACGGAAGATATGCGCATATCTTCCGTATATGCACAATTTCCATATATGCGCAATTGGTGTAGATAAAATTTGCGCATATACGGAAATTGTGCATATACGAAAGATATGCGCATATCTTCTGTATATGCACAATTTCCGTATATGCGCAAATTCTGTAGATGGAATTTGCCCATATACGATGCAGATACATAAACGATGTGCATATGTGCATATACGGAAGATATGCATATATAAGAAAGTTAGGGATATACGGGAGATATGCGCATATCTTCCGTATATGCGCAATTTATGTAGATGTGCATATTTTCCGTATATGCACAATTTCCGTAGATGCGAAATTTATGTATATGGAATTTGCACATATACGATGTAGATACATGAACGAAGATATGTACAAATTCTATATACAAAAATTGCGCATATACGGAAATTGTACATATACTGAAGATATGCTCATATACGGAAATTATGCATATACGGAAGATATGCGCATATCTTCCGTATATCCCTAACATTCCTATATATGCATATCTTCTGTATATACAAGTCGTTTATGTCTCTGCATCATACATGCACAAATTCCATATATAGAAATTGCGCATATACGGAAATTGTGCATATACAGAAGATATGCGCATATCTTTCATATATGCACAATTTCCGTATATGCTCAATTTCTATATATGGAATTTGAGCATGTATGATGCAGATACATAAACGACGTGCATATACTGAAGATATGCACATATAGGAAAATTTGGGATATACGAAAGATATGTGCATATCTTTCCTATAGGCACAATTTCCGTATATGCATAATTTTTGTATATGCGAAATTTTTGTATATGGAATTTGCGCATATACAATATAGATACATGAACAAAGATATGTACAAATTCGATATACAGAAATTGTGCATATTTCCGATATCTTTCGTATGTGCACAATTTCTGTATATGCGCAATTTCTGTATATGGAAGTTGCGCATATATGATGCAGATACATAAATGACATGCATATACAGAAGATATGCACATGTAGGAAAGTTAGGGATATATGGAAGATATGCGCATATCTTCCGTATATGCACAATTTCCGTATATGCGAAACTTCTGTATATGGAATTTGTGCATATACAATGTAGATACATGAACAAAGATATGTACAAATTCCATATACAGAAATTGCACATATAAGAAAATTGTGCATATACAGAAGATATGTGCATACACGGAAATTGTGCATATACGGAAGATATGCGCATATCTTTCGTACATCCCTAACTTTCTTATATGTGCATATCTTCCGTATATACATGTTGTTTATGTATCTGCATCGTATATGCGCAAATTCCATATACAGAAATTGCACATTTACGGAAATTGTGCATATACGAAATATATGTGCATATCAATAGCCTACAATAGCAACTCCCTTCCATTGGGTATAATTTTAAACCATGAGAATTGCATGATCTGGATGATACGAGGTTGAGGTCTCAAACTTGGAACCATATTTTCCCTGCATCCATACTTGACTTTGAGCCAATATGACACAAATTTTGACCACTGCAATATTTTTTTAGGAATTTATTTGTAGATCATTATTATTAATAGTCAAATTTAACTAGAACATTATTTGAGGACCAAAATACGTAAAGAAGAAAAGAGAAACAACAATATGCATTCACATTGATAGTAAATGATAACATAAAACCTAGGACAACTAACTACTAGGTAACACCAAACAATAATGCTACTTTCATTTTAATGCATGGTTCTTGTCAAATCTTAAATTCCAGATAGGTCAAATCAAATGAAAAATCAGTATAACTACTGCTATATGACATTCAGAATTTCAAGTTGGAAAATAATATTAAGTTCCTCACCATGAAGACTCTCCTTGCTCAAACAAATATCAACAGATCTCAATGGAATATGCCCAAGAGTTCCTAGTATAATGATCAATTGGGAGAAAGATCTACTAACAAGAGATCCCAATCCTTTGCCTTCAGTGCCCAATACTACTATTATTGGAATGCCTAAAATAACCTCATTCAAAGGAACTACATCTTTAGATACAAAAGCATCTATAACCTGACATCTGTTGCTCATAGAGGATTTCAGTTCTTCAAATTTCATAGCTATTAAAGTTACCATTGAATTGAGCTTTAGCATAGAAAAATCATGACAAGGAAATTGGGAAATAAGATACAAAAAATCAAAGAAACCACCAAAGATTGTACTATATTAAATTTCCAACCACCAATACACTATATTAATAAACATTGTATTAAATGACATTGTACTTATTGACATTAGTATTTTCACTGACTAACAAGAATATAAACCGGTTTAATTGCAACATTTATTCAACCTCACTTAGTGAGAGGATTGGCTTTCTCCACTTTGAAACAACCACCAATACATTGTACTAATAATAAACATTATATTAAACAATGTTGTACTAATTGACATTGGTATTATTTCATTGACTAATAAAAATAGAAAAAGAATAAAATTCATGAACTTTATCGCACTTAAAAAAAAAAAATTTAATTGTAACATTAATTCATCTCACTTGGTGGAAGGATTCCCTTACCTTGCTTTAAAACAATAACCCCACTCATATGGGTCCTTTGGTATTGTCGAACATTGGCCTAAACTCATGCTGAGACATAAATTTTACATAGTGAACACATTTGTAACCATTCAAATCCCCAACGAAAACTAGGCAATCTCGAGGGAGGACAAAAACCCTGAATCACAAGCCCTAAGTGACACTAAATTAGGAAACTTCGAGGAAGGACTAAAACCATGAATCATAAGCCTAAGAAAAAATGAAGAAGAAGTCATTGACTAATACAAATATATATATCTGGAAAAAAACATTCATGAAATTTTTTGTACTTAAGAAACGGTTTTAACTGCAACATTTGTTTAGCCTCACTCGATGTGAGGATTCCCTTTCTCCACTTTCAAACAATAACCCCACGCCTACGGGCTTTATGCGGTCATCGACCATCAACTTGAAGTCATGTTGAGATAGAAATTTTACACAATGAATGCATCCCCAACCATTCAAATCCCCAAGGAAAACCGAAAAATCTCAAGGGAGGACAGAAAACCTGAATCACAATCCCTAATTGATGTTTAATTAGGAAACTTTGAGAAAGGACAAAATCCCTGAATCACAAGCCTAATCAACGATGGGGAGAAGACACTATGCTTCTATGGAACAAGTTCACCACAATTGGCTCCTATGGCTTTTCTTTTTCGGTGGCCCATAGCATTGACGTACCTTTAAGTGCCACTAATGATTTCACCCTTCCATACATAGGGATCTTGAATATTAGTGCATAAACCCCACCCTGAAACAAGAAAATATCCTTACCACAATCTATACAACTGAAAACTAATACCATTCAACCTCTAAAAGAAACCCTAAAAAATCAATGATTCCACATATACTCCATAGAACATTTCCATCAATTGATGAAAGGAATATAGCCATAAAGCTATCGCAAAATGCCAAAATTTCAAATAATATGTTGCAACCCTAACAAAAAAAATAAGAAAAATGAAAACCAAATTCCAACACAAGTTTTTTCTTTCAAAATAAATTACATAAAAAACAAAAAAAATTGGAAAAAAAAACTGAAGGAGTCGAAAGTGTACTTCGCACCGGCTTCCTCGCTCTCACCATAGACAATAACCTTGGCAACAACAAAAATCAAACGGGTGTGAAGCATGAGAAGGAGCTCTTGCTCAACCTTACGCATGTAGTGATGAAACTTTGCAATTTCTTAAGCCCCAAATAGGCGCTTGTAAAAACCTAAGGTGTCCCCAACATCCGACACCTCCATAATCAAATGGGGTTTCAGGATAGAAAACATCGGCCATGATTGCCACATTCTCCTGACCAATTTTCTTACCCGCACTTAGAAGTACAAAACACTCGCCTTACTCAGAAATAAAGCAGAACAAAAATTGCCAACAATGGCTCCTTCACCTGCAAAATTCGTGCAAAATTCAAACACTCCATTAAAGTCCCTCTCCATCCCCACTTCCCATGCCATCCACAGCTCCCGATGTAGTCATAGCCCCTGATGGATAGACGAATGCACAATAATACTAACAATTCACAACACAATTAAAAACAAATTAATAGCCCCTGGCGTCACTTCGTCGCCCCATCAAGGGCACAAATTTTCAACTGGACACTAGGCTCCACATATCCAATAAAAAAATAGAGTTTTTTTTTTTTTTTAATAAATAAATAAATCCTTATACCTAATGTCAATTTAACAAAAGGTCGTGGAGGCGGCGTAGTGGTAAAGTCGGCCTCGTCATGACGGACCGGTCTTGTGTTCGATCCCGAGCAAGGTCGTAGCTCGTCGTGCGAGTAGTTAGTCTAAACCGGGCCAAGCCCACTACCTTTCCCCCGGATGCGGGTGTCCATCATGCATGAATGGCAGGTGGCCATTAAGGCTTTCCCGCGCCTCTATACCCGTCTCAAGGCCGAGGCAGCGAGAAGGTACGAGACAGCGATGGCGATAAGAAACTATTCAATGCTTCAGGCAAACGACATTAAGGAATGGCAGAGCACGGTCGAGGTTGCATTTAAGTCAAGCAAGCCTGCTCCGGTCTCAAGGAGATCTGGTGTAATGGAGTCTGGTACGAGGCATTTGGTGAGGGCGAAGTCCTGGTTATATACCAACACCGCTCAGACCTGCAATGTTCAGGGAATGTTGTTTGAAGTGGGAGGCGGGCAAAATATTGCTCTGCAATATTGTCTCAAGGAAACTGAGCAGAGTCTCAAGGCGCTCAGGTTGGAAACAGTTATGCGTCGAAGGGGCGTGCCTCGCCGCGGTGGTCGTTCAGGGGTTCGCTATGGGATTGAAGGGGAGGAACCGCACCCAATAGCACCTATGGCAGCCATTTCCCCCTCATCATCCAGCTCTGAGGAGGAATTTTTGCTATTGCCGGATTCCTATCAGTCTTTCCGCCTCCGCATTCCCAGAGGGATCCTTCAGTCGGATGTTATGGTCAATTTCTCTGTGTATCTTTCAGAAGCGCCTCCAATTAACCCCTCATGGTCCTCCCCTGCTTCCGACAGTCTCCAGAGCAGCGAAATTCTTCTGGGGGATATGCAAGGAAGAGTGCATAGGATGCCCTGTCCGCGGGCACCAATAGAACAAGTCGACCAGCCTCAACAGGCTCAGAACCAGGCAAACTCAATTCGTGATGAATCAGTGCAAGAAATTCAGCCATTAATAAACTGTGTCCAGAATAGGAATGCGGAACAGGATTCAGCTCATCTGGATTCGGAGGGGCATCTTCAAGTGGGTGAGGAGTCTGTCATATGGCTTGATCCGCCCAGCCCGATGCAAAGGCAACCGCCAACATTGCCAAGTTACCCTACCTGAATATGTTCGAAGGCGTTTCTCCAGGTTTTTGCATTTTTGTATTTTTGCTCATGTCTTTGTTGGTCAAATCCTCAATCTCACTCAGTTCCTGTTCTCGGCCCTATAGTGGCAGCTTGTTAAAAGTTCGAGTCAGCAAGGTAATAGAGTCTGTTTTTAGCCATCCAGAACTGTAATGTTGTCCAAGGGGCTCATTTGGACAATCATTGTAATGATGTCTCAAAGGTCTGCTAGTCTGTCCCAGTTGTCTCTGTTAGAGGGTGGCCTCGTCCCCCTTGGTTGTTGTAAATTATGTAAATATTTCTCTTGCTTAATATAGAAGTTACTTTTAACCAGAAAAAAAAAAAATGTCAATTTAACACTTCTTTTTTTTTTTTTTTTTTTAGGTTGTGTACGGTCAAACTAATAAAATCAAATGGATCATATATGTCCCCACAAAGATATAACAAATGCATTCGTTATATATATATATATAGATATATAGATATATTTCAATTAATTTTATAGATAAAATTTAATATATGAATTTGAAATTAATGTTAAAGTGAAACTAATGCATGAGTTGACAATGCATTGATATAACCATTCGTTGCATTTGAAACTCATGCGTTTGAAACTAATCCATCCTTTGACAAATTCCTAATGTAATTTAGATAATTCTTGATTGATAAACTTTGACAAATTTGTAACTTCATAGTAGAGGTATCATTTTTCTTTCTCATATTGTTACTTCTAAGGATTTTCCACTTAATTTACAGTCCTGGTATAGAGCAGTTGAAATTGGTCTCACTGGTTGTATGGCCACAAAATGGGAGCAATACATATTTCAGATTAATGTTGCAGGGATTATTATTTCAGAGGAACTGGACCAGATGACCTGGGCATGACAATCACACAAGAATCAAATTTTTGTCAGAGAACTATACAAGAGTATCTTACACTCTCTCTCCACTGTGGAGGATCACATCTGGTTACAAAAACTTTGGTCATGGGAGTTGCCTATGAAACTTAAGTGTTTTGGATGGCTGTCCTTGCACAATAAAATCCTCACTTGGGAGAATCTTACCCATAGAGGATTCATTGGACCTAGCATTTTCTCCCCCTGTATGCAGAATTTGGAGGATGTTCTTCACTTATTTATGAGGTGTCCTATAGCCATTAATATGTGGAATTCAGTCCTATTCACTTTATGGATTGTGGCTACTTGGAATACTAATTCACTAGAGTCATGCCTTAAATAGTGGTTCGAGTCTCATAACGATTATTGCACTTTACCATTCTACATTTTCTGGGGCATCTAGTGATGTAGGAAACAACATGTTTTTGAGCAAAAAAGGGTGGATGTTAGGACTACAATTTGGGGATCGTGGCTTACTTATCAAAAATTGGACCAAGGAAAAAAGTACATAATCTGAGAAAGGCACAAGCATTGGATTTGTGGCAAAGGTTCCTGATTGGCTTTTTCAATGGTGCTAGCTCTAATAGTAATTGTGGTTGCAGTGCTCTTATTATTTCTGAACCAGACATCTACTATCAATTCTGGTGGGAGGGAGGCAGGGGCTCCAACAATGGGGCAAAAATCATAGCTTTATGGGGCACTCTCTTCACTACAAAATGGCTCAACATCAATGAATTACAGGTATACGTGGAGTCCAAGAGCTCTATTGACTGGGCTGAGAGTCTCTCTCGATTCCATCCTCCATCGTTAACAAATTGGATGAAGCTCATATGTTTAGTTGAACGTACTTTCTAGCAAATCACATACAACCACATCCACAGGGAGCATAATCACATCGCAGACAAGCTTTCAAGAAGAGTAGGAAAAATTCTTGCAGTCATTTTTATGTTGCATACAAACATGATTCCAAGATTGACATAGACAATATTTCCATTGCTTAGCCTCTACTATCTTCCACATATCGAGTCTACAAACACTAATACATTTTAACAGTTTTTACATATTGTTTAGAAATTGTTAAGCATAAATAACAAGTGTTTGCAAGTTTTGTTAGCCTTCTAAGGACTATCTTTCATGTATATTTTGACAAAAAAAATCATTATGTATCTCTCGGAACTGTATATATAAATTAGCCCTTTTTTTTCTTGGAAAAAAATTCGTTGATAAATTATAAATTATTGAGACTAACTTTTTTTGATAATAAGTTAATAAATTTTAATATATTATCTAGACTTCTATTTCGAATATATAATGTGATATGTGCATATGAATGTAAGGTTAAACTATTTACATTTGAAATTATTTGTTGATATATGCATTAGTTTATCGTGCGCTCGTACATGCATGTGCCGATAATGGATTTCGAAACCACCGTATTCATTAATGATGTAATCTTAGATAATGCATTAATTTTTTTGAAAATTTTAATAAAATCAGTTTGGAAAAATCATATTGTTAGTAGGGGATGGATAGGTGTGATTGAGGAAATCAATTTGCTTATTATTGGCTTTTATGTGAAAAATAGTTAAGTGTCTTTTCCTTATAAGTTAAACATAATTAAGTTTATGAAATCTTTGAAATATATATCAATTAGATTTTATTTATTTATTATTATATATGGTATAAAAGATGTTATAATTCATTATTTTGTATAATGAGTTAGTTCTATAGTTTTAATTATCATATTATAATTAGATATTAGATACAAATTAGATAGTTGTGGTTGAGTCAAGTATTTATTTTTTTTCCATGTTTTGTTTATGTTTAATTGTTTATTTATTGTTAAGGCATAGTGGCTTTTATCTAGAATTATGATAATTTTGGTGGATATATTGACCATGGAATTGTCATTAAATTCCTTTATTTACTAACTATTATTAGAGTAGAGTTAAAATCCAATGTAGAGGTATCTCCAATAGAGAATTCCACATAGATGCAATTCCAATAGAGAAAATCAATGGACAAAACTACAAGTCCTTTAAAGAATTGACAAGAACAAATTGCAGAGACTATAAACATTGTAGGCACAAAGGAGAGATACTCATGTTTGAGAAATTGGTATCAAATAAACAACAATCAGAAAAGGTACATGTCAAAGTACAGGAAGAGCCCAACAAAGTTATGGAGATGCTAAACATTTAGCTCAACAAAGTTACGAAGATGCTAAACATCTAACGCACTGAGGATGAGAGATCAACATCTCTTAGTGAAGAAATAGATAGCATGTCATCCCCAAATGGGTAATGGATACAACAAAATAGGACATGGTAGAGGTTTTGCAAAAACCTATTTTAAATGTGGATACTATGAGAATTTGAGCATATGAGTGTTTCAATTTTCTTAGTTAAAATTTATAAGTTTAATTAGTAAATCATTTAAAATTATTTTCAAACTGCATTTCTAACTCAACTATAGCTAAAAACTTCTTCAAATTTATCAATTCATTTTAATATAAAAATATAATTGAAATTTTAAAATATAAATATAATGATTCAAATAACTGTATTTCTAACTCAAGTATAACTAAATGCTTTCACAATTTTATCAATTTATTTTAATATAAAAATATAATTGAAATTTAAATACATAAATTTTTAATGAAGTTTTTTTTATTTCAAATAATTTTATACACACAATTCATATATACACAATTCATTTATACAAATAAAAAAATGACATGTTGCAATATGACTTTTATTGAATATATATCTTACTAAACAATTCAAACCAAACATTATTTTTTAATAATCATTAAAAATACCAAAACACCGCAACTTAACTTTTTTTTCCCCTAGGAAAAAGTCGTAATTTTATTCATATTGATAAAATTACATTTTGTAGATGCCATAGGCATATGCAGATGGCTGATCCTGTATTGACAGGCAGCAAACAGAGAAAAATAACACTAAATAGCATATAACTATTCCTGTATTGACAGGAACCAACATAGATAGAAAAAACAAAAAAATAAAATGTTCCAGCAAGCCTAAACTTTTCTTCCCTTCTTCTTCTCCACCCGACGCCAACCTCCAGAGTGAGCAGTGGGTGTGATAATAGCTAGCTGGTTTTCCATTGGGATCAATTGTAGTTCTTTGTCAGATTCCGAGCCCTCTGAGCCATGGGTTCGCTTGATGTCACTTACTTCCATTTGTAACTCTTGATGCAGATCTGAAATGATCGACTCCGTATGAGTAGTTGGGAATATTCACTTCCTGTGTTTGTTTCTGTCCCGTTTGAGACTCTGGTTCCGTCTGGTTCTCTGTGGGCTCCACATTAATGTCCTCTTCTTCCAATGGGTCGGTGTACTGCTAGCCTTTGGGTTTTTTTTGTTGTTTCTTAGTTTTCCTGTGGTCCTTTCGAGCAAATGGGCAGTCATATTGAAGGTGCCCTGTCTGCATGCAGCTCCTGCACCGGAATGTTGTGTTCTCGTAGTCAAGCTGCTGTATCCATTGAGTATTATTGATGTTCAGCGTGATATGGTTAGGTAGCCCCTGACTCAAGTCCACTTCTACACATATTCTGGCAAATGTAAATATTCCCCTGATAGCTCTGTCTTCATCCATTTTTAGGAATTTCCCTAGAGAATTCCCAATGGCGATTAATACTTTTTGATGCCGGAAGTGTAGTGGGAGCCCATGTAGCCTTACCCATACAGGCATTGTTGAGACTATCATTGTATTAGCATCGAAGTCCGAGAACCAGGGGGTGGTGAAGAGGCCAGCACTGCCCCAGAACCAAGGCCCCTGATTGATAATGTTGTCTCTTTCTTGTTTTGTATCAAATCTAACTATGAAAAACCCCTTAGGGCATAGATAAATTTCACAGTTAGGTGTCCATGTTGAGAAGATCCATTGATGCAGGGCATCTGATTTAGGCCAGAAGCCGTTGAATCTACAAATAATTGCAGTATTAGATAAATCAGTGTGTAGGCTAGCTACCTCTAGCATAGATACTTGTAGAGTTGGTGATTCTGGCTTTTGTTCAACAATGTAGGGTCCTGGCAACTCTGATGGTGGTGCTGCTTTATTTTCCATTTTTTCCTTTCCTTTTACTGCATCCCGAAAGGAACCTGTGTTTTTAGAGCTGGTTCTGGAGCTTCCGCCACGCAGTCGGAAAGTTAGGGTAATGGTTGAGTCGTTGGTGATGCCATAGTACTGGAGAGTTTTGTTGTCTTGCATACTGTACCGTGAGTATATGAGGTTTTGTAGTCGTGCTGGGGTTCCATCGCGGCCCTGTATTTCCTTTTTTAGCTCATGTATGCTCATTTCCTTGCTGAGCCACATGCAGTAATGTTTGCCCTCAATCGATTTGATAAAAATCTGATTCAGATCTGCATCTGTGTGGATTAGATCGGTCTTGTGGAGCCCTTGCTGAGCCAGATCTGCGTCCCTGCGCAGTGGATCGCTCTTGTGGTGCCCTAGCTTTGCTGGATCTGGCTGACTGGGGGGCGCATCGTTCTGTTCAGCCTTTATTTGAGTAGCCATTCCCAACCTGGGCGTTTCCTCGTTATCTTTAAGCGCAACCGAATCCAGGTAGGCTTGCAGATCTGATCGGATAAGGTCTGTATCCCCCACGCCATGTTGAAAGACTCCGAACGGCGGCGGAAAAATAAGAGGGAATTTATCAAAATAAAGCTTTGTATTCTCCTCTGCAGTAAACAGTGGGCGCGACTCTGTGCCGTCGTCTGGAGCTGCTAACATTGCAGTTATCAGTCCTCCTGTGCTGGTTCCAGCGATGACATCGAAATAATCAGCGATTCTCATTTCTTTGCCATCAAGTTTTTTCAGCTCTCTCTCGAGGGCCTCCAGGATCGCTGCTATAATGATCCCACAGACGCCTCCTCCATCGATGCTCAGAATTGTGATCATATGGTTGTCCACAGCCATATCTGCAACAATCTGCGCACACACGTAACGAAACGAAACCCTAGCTCTGCTCCCACCGCAACTTAACTTAAATGACTCATAAAAATGTTTAGTTAATGATTTAGTTTATATAATTAAAAAAAAAAAAATTATCTTATATAACTTCAATAATAATATGAATACTATTACTGAAAATTGTCAAAATAATCCCCTTTCAGCATTCATAGTTGTTTACCTTTATTAAGCATATGATTTAATACAGGATCCAATGCAATGGATGTTCTTTAATCAATGATTAAACATGCTAAGGTGCTGGCAACGAACGGATGAGCGATAAAGATGCTATAACCATGAACGAAAATAACGGAGATAACAAGCAAGAGGATAATGCATTTCAATTTATTCTATATAATTTTGAGAAATAAATTTGGTTATATAATTTGACATTAAGAGGATATAGGATTCTAGTTCATGAAATGGTGATGATAAGATATTTTGTTAAAGTATGTTATAGTAAAAAAATTATTGATTAAAAATTTTGTGGGTAAACATCTAACCATATTAAATAGTTAGAGTGGTTCAAATCATGTTAAATTTAATAGTTAAAGTGGCTCAAATCATATTAAAATTAAGTAATTTTAACAATTTAAATATTTTTTATTCAGAACTTTTAAATTAAAATTACTCAATATATAAATTACTACCAGTCATCTCATATTCACATTACCTAACAAAACATATTCTTATAATTAAACCGGTTTCTCAAAGCTATAGAGTAATAAATATTTGCCTTTGTTTTATTTAAATGTGAAAATGTATAGAAAAAACAATAAACATTTAATATAATTCATTGAAAAACGTGATAGAATCACAAACAAATTGGCAGAAAACTAAGTGTTTTTATTTACATGTGAAAATGTATAGAAAAAACAATAAACATTTAATATAATTCATTGAAAAATGTGACAGAATCACAAAAATATTGGCAGAAAACTAAGTGCGCAAAGAAATCCAAGGGGACTGGCAACTTTAATATTGACGATGCAAGGTATCTACAAAAATGGAACCTTCCATTACCCAAAAAATAAACCGAAGATAGTAATTCTTCGGTCTTTGAAAAAGATTATTTAGGAAAAAACACATGTCTCAATCACAACAGAAAAGAAAATGCCAGCCTCCATTTTCGGAGAAAATTCCTAACCATTAAAGAAAGACATAGAATTCTTGAAACAATATATCTAATAGACTTGCCTACAATATGTAATGATTAAGTTTATTTTTATTTAACACACCTTTAAAAAAGTTAACCTTACAGTTAACTAATCTCCACTTCTGCCCCAGGACTTTCACTAAGTGTTATCGTTAACTTTCATTATTCTAATCTTAATAAAAGATGGTTACTAATCTCCACTTCTGCCCCATGACTTTCACTAAGTGCTATCGCTAACTTTCATTATTCTGATCTTAATTCTGTGCTCCATTTTTTTCTTACAACAATCTCACCATCCCACTTCAAAAATTATGTGATTAATCTTTTCTAAAAATAAAACTTCATTGTATTTATGATTTTCCATGATAACCCACTTTCATCTCAAAACCAAAAATGTCCATTCTTCCCATTAAAACCTGATTAAACACCATATCCGTTAATGAAATAAATTCAGTCTTCGTTCCTTGCATCTCACTTTGCAAAAAGCTAAATATGTTTCTATATTAATAAAACAGGAAAAAAGCAAAATCTGTTTCTATATTAATAAAACAGTCTTAGTGACTAATTGCAATCACTAAACGAAGTGTATCCTTGGTTGAAGACATATATAATGTGTTTATTTCAATGGAATCCTTATGCACTTCTCCCAATGTGCCTCTCATACATGATATCTAAGGATGTTTGGTAACTGCCAGCAGTTCTAAGTTTTATTTCATGTTGTTTGATTGCACTGTTATATGTGATCAAGTGAAAATTTGACAACTTTGAAAATTTTTAGACAAATTCCATTTGCAGACAAATTTTAAAGTTATAGATTTGAATTGATATTCATTTGATGAACACATGAGGTAGATTGATGGTTTTTTATAGACGAGGACACAAGAGAATAAGACATGAGCTCTCTAAAATTTCCTTCTCAGGGATATTGTGAGAAATTGCCCCAAATAAGTAGCAACATGCAGGGAGAATGTTTTGATATGGACGATGAATATCCTGAATCTCTTGATACAATGTTTCTCAAGCCAGAAGTAAATGTGGGGAGTGCTTCATCTGTTGTAGTGTAGTGCAATAGCTAGACGGACTAATGAATTACACAACTATTCAAAAGATTAAGCTTCAGAAGAGCAAGTTTTTGAAGAGCAATGTTCAAAAGTGTGTGATTCAGAAGATCAATGGTATTTCAATGGCAGCTACAAAGTACAGTTTGAAATCATTTCAAACTATACTTCTAGAAGCCATGAAAATCTTGCTCAAAACATTTGTTATAAAACAAATTTTACTTAACCCAAGATCAAATTTAGCAAGATTTTGTCAAAACTTTTGATTTTAAAAAATGATAAAGATATATGCCTAGTTGGAGGGAGCACATGTAATATTCCACAAACAAAAACTCATACTTTATATATCTAAATAAAATGAGTTCTCATTAAACAAAATGTATCTTTCGTGTTTTAGGTGCCAAAAATATTGGTATTCAAAACATTTAAAACGAAATAAAAGAATGTTAATATATCGAAACTATCCTTGTAACCCCTTTATAGACAAAACAATTGCTAAAGTTCTATTATTGTAGCCTAAGTCATTTAAACTTGTTGGAATGTTTAGCCTTCAAAGTAGCAAACCTAGTGGGTTTAGTGAGAGCAATGCTAGTTGAGCATATATGCTCTATGTATTGTTTACGTGACTTGAACCCACGTGCTTTCAAGTCCTTTGGCATGATTTTGGTCCTTTTAACCATAGCATCAACATTTATCTTTTTTGTTTTCTGTGGAAATTAAAACATTATGAATAAATATCAAAATCCACATAGATATAATGAAAATATTCGGACCATGTCGAATATGAAAAGACAATGCATTGACTAGCTATCAATAAATATCAAAATCTATATAGATATAATGAAAATATGTGGAACATGTAACGAATATGAAAAGAAAATGCATTAACTAGTCATAAAAAATATGTCAATGTTATTATGAGCTAAGATATATAGTATATAACTTACCTCTCTTAATCTATCTTGAAGTCTAGGTGAATGTCGCAATGGTTGAGGAGAATGTGATTTTTGCTGAGTATCATGTCCACCATCATACATGTGCAAAGGTGTTTTAGGAGATGTATATTCATTACTCTGAACATTAGATTATACATAGATATAAGTATGTGACTCAAATAGAATTAAATGTAAAAATATGAGAAAATTATAAGAGTATAAATAAATATAATCTTACCTTGCATTGTGACATTGGACGTGAAGATGGTTGTAGCATTTGAACCATTTCATTTCCATTCTTCTTAAGGTTTCAACAATGTTTAGGGGCTTTCATTGATTGTGATGGTTCCAAAGGGAACACCTGCACCATAGATAAGAAATAACACACACACACACACAAACACACACACACACACACACACACACATAATCAAAACAAATCAAGGATAACGATATAGAATGCAGAACATCCATTTCTCATCCCATGATTATGGTAAAACATAAAAATTTATATATTAATGTTTTTTGTGGAATAGGTTATATGGATTAAAAACTTACTGGCCCAATAACCCCTTGAAAACCTTGAAATCTAGGCGAGCGTCGTAATAGTTGGTGGCTTGAATTTAGGGAATTTTGTTGATTAGGCTATGCATATCAATAACAATGAGAAATTAGTATACAATTATAATAAATATAAATATTATTTAATGTTAAAATGTCTAAAAAATTAATATATGCAAAAAAATGGACTCAACTATGTTGTCATTGTCATGATTAGTTTCATCAAAGTTTAATATATGGTTGTGCCCATCTAATCCTTCTTCCCCCACATCATCAGGAACCTCAATCCTTACTTTGTCTTTTAAAGCAATATCTATGCGCTTCATTGTCTCCATATGTCTACAAGGTAGACTCTGATCCCAACTTTGAACTTTTTCACAATTTTTTTGCTTTGAAGTATCATTAAGCTGATCAAATGTAACAACTGACTGTGAAAACAAGTTTCAATGAATTTAGTCCACAACAATAAATTCATATTAATAAAAAACATATACAGATAAATACTAATAAATACTTACAGCTGAAAGAATTTCTTCATTGACAATATTAAAAAAAAAAGCATACAAATAAATACTAATAAATACTTACAGCTGAAAGAATTTCTTCGTTGACAAATCTTTTATATTCTTGTTGTCGTGCACGACATAGCTTTGCATCTAAATCATATTGTATTTTTGCATTTTGCCTTTTAACTGCACTTGTTGATTTGACAGCCCATGTAGCATTTGCATCTCTTACTTGACCTCTTTGACGTGGAGGAATTGGTGGGAGATTGTGCATGGTAACCCGATGATGATTAAGGCCAAATAGATTAGATCGACTCAATTTCCCCGCATAGTCACCAACAAGACAAGTGAACACTTGCTTGGTGCCTTTGATAGTTACCTCCCATTCATGTCTATTTTCCTCCATTTTCTTACTTCCTTATAAATGAATATGTAAACAATAGTGTTGTTAAAAACATCATAAAAACACTTTAAATTAAAAATCAATATTCATATCTATTTTTTTGTGGTTACCATAACTATCAACTTTTATAAAATATAGGCCAAAATATTTAAAACAAATCTTCAAGATTCTTGTTATATAAATTTGCATGATTTGTAAATGTTACAATTTTAAGTTCTTGTTAGATCAATTTACATGCTTTGTAAATATGACGGTCTTAAGTGAACACAGGTTGGGATAAGTGGACTCATTGGATTGCCTCCATCAAATGGTGTCCTACCTCAATCCCTATATATTTAAAAAGTTATATATAATATGTTACTGGACAGAAAATATATTTGTTTGTTGCAACTCAACTTTTTTTGTAGATGATTAAAACTCAACACAAATCCAATATATTGAATATAAAAAGACATAAATTTCATGCAACTCAAATCCACTACAGACTAATTTTTATTTTTTATTTTTATTATAAAATAAGCTTGTATTTTTATTGTAAAATAAGCTTGTATATTTTGTATATTATTAAGTATATAAAATAAGCTTGTAAAATAAGCTTCTTATTATTTTTATTATTGATTTTTTTTTTTGGTCACAAGCTTGTAAGGATGCAAGACAATGCTATGGATGAGAATTGTTGGAAAAATGCTTGAGCAAATTTCTCCACGAGAAAAATAGGAGTATGTCTAGTGACTAATCTAGGTGTGCTTTGTATGAAAAACAAGAGTGTTGATATTGATGTCAGTTGGAATGATTTTCTCAAGATGATTTTTGTGCCCTAAGATTTCTTCATGGTGGCCCAAGCAGATAACTGTAAAGAAATTGTTGTTGTATAAAATCACATTATGTTTATTTTCAAATAAATGATATAATTACATACTTGTCTAAAGTAAAATTGATTTGTTCTAGTTCAAAACATTCTTTTGCTTCTAATATTTGAAGTTTTCTTCCTTTCATTGCAGTTTAACACAAAATATTTCTATAAGATTGGAATTGGAAACACAACACAAGAGTTTTCATTCTCAACTCCTCCAAGACCTGGTCCTGACATGGCATACACTTTTCAAATTATTGGTATGGGCACTAAATTTATCAGTCAGTGCCGTCATGAGTTATTTGTGTTGCCAGTTATATTGTTCTAGTTAACTTTTTCTGCAAAGTATATTGTTCTCTTTAAATTGATACTTCCTTTATTTCTAAAATTAAAGTCCCTTATATATGGTGCAATCATATTATATATAAGACCTGAGTGATTACAGGAAATAGCTTATACTTTCCTAATCCTAACAGATTTAAACAACAGAGTTTGTCTGGTAACTAACCATCAAGGCGTTCATACTAGTGTTGGGAATAAGCCTTTTCGTTTGCCTCGCAATTGAGCATGTAAACGATCATCGCATTTCGAGACTGTAGCATCTTACAGAAATGCCAAAATAAACTTACACGGAATCTGTAGTCAGTTTGCAAATTTGCAAAGATCAAAATATCTTCTCGATTATTAGTTTGACCACTTTCATCTCCTTTCAGTGATATATGTTCTATTTTCCAAGAAGTGAGGTATGTATATAAAGTTACTCCGAGATAAATTTCCTTAAGGTTGGCTCTACATCACACACCATGATAAGCCCCACCCTGTATTGAATGTCACCCTAGTTAACAGATGTGTTCAAAATATGTCCCGACAGTTTCTATGCTTCTGCCTCCAAAGAGTAAAGTTTCCCATGTGCCATCCACAGAATAACCACTTGAACACTCTTATCACATACCTCCAAATTGTTCTGGCAACTCCCAATTCCAGAATACATCTTTCAACACCTTCCTTCATCAAACTTGATACCAAAATGTCTCCAAACTCCTATCCCTATGTCTGAAAGCTGATTCAAATAACAAAAATTAAAATCCTTTTGCTAGGGTTCAAAGGTGTAGGTGCAGTTGCAACTCTTGTTATGGGTTTGAGTACTATTCAACTTTAAATCAGGTTTGCTGGGAGTTGCTTGAGTAGAATTATGTTTGCCAAAACGATACAAGTTTACCTCAGGATTTGGAATTTGCCTCCTGCAAACTGAAGACTGCCACTTGTGGCCCAGAATCTGCCTTATGGAAAGTTGAACGCTTGAGACAAGTCGTTGGATGTATATGAAAAGTACGGAGAGTGGAAAACAACAACAATAGAACCCAGCCCTTAGTTGGGTACCATCAAAAACCAGAAGCCAGGGATCTAAAACTTCACCTTAAATTCATGGAAACTCCATTGCAAATCAAGGCACTATTGGCAACCTATTGGTGTCATCTTCTTTCCCAAAAGAAACATCTCTTATCTTTTACTTTTGTTTCATTAGCATGATTATAATTTCTGAAAATTGATCATGTTCATATCCTTCACTAAAAAGATGGGCATCACGTTTTGACTTATGTATGTTATAACTTATCACATTACTTATTTGCAGGCTAAGCCTGTTTTGCAAAAAAACAGGAGGATTAACCGAGAAATACCTGTTTCAAAGTAGACGGGGCGCTGCATGCACTGCGGGGATCACCCTCTGTAACCTTTGTTCGCCGGCGCTCCTTAGGAATTTGTTCAACGATTGAATTGCCGAGATTTTGGATTTGAGCAAAAGGGTGGTTAAATTATTGATGTTTAAGATATATTTATTTTTTATATTATCGTTGATTCTTAATTAATTATAGTTAATCAAATACTAAATCTAACAATTTTTAAAGTTGATATTGTAAAATAATTTTTATTTTTATTTTTATTTTTTACTTTTTTTTATTGCGTTATAGCATAATATGAGGAGATGTGTAAGTTTATCTGTTAGCACGTGCCTATTTAAAAAAAAAAAAATATGCTCTAAATAGAAAAAAATGTCCGCTATACTAAAAAAAATGAATATGTTATAATGAAATTAGAAGTAAAAAAATGTGAGTAAAATGTTTAAATCTTACACTTCTCAAATATATTTCAACAAGAGATATAGGTAAACTATTTGAAGATTTATGCTATTTAGGTTGATGTCAACTTCATATATATCTATATATAGATAAAAATTGTTAAAATAAAATATTTTAATACAAATTAATATTGACATATACTTAAAAATATATTAATAATAAAAAAGCCATTTTAGTTTACACTATAACATGTATTGATGTACATGTTATCTAAAATATTTTAATATCAATTATGCATATATTATATATTATTTTATTTTTTATGTATATATCATGAAACAATTAAGTTTTACGGATAAAACCTATATTTGGTCCTATATATACTCTATATAGCATTCAAAAATACAATTTAAACAAGGAAAAATAACACTCTAAAGAGGATTCTACATGAAGAAATTTGATCCCTCTCACTTGATATTAGATCCGTATTTAAGATGGATATATGCTAGTTTAGGCTATGATTGGTTGAGATGGCTAGAGTCTTATTTAGCAATGATGGCTTGCATCACCGAATGCCATGTTTGCAGGTTTGTTTAATTAATATCATTTACAATTAGCACATAGATTGAAAGTTTGAAAGGACAGTGTTGGTGTGTATTTATTTTTTACCTCCACATGTTAAATACAAACATTCTTTTGGAGTGGTCGCGTGAAACTCTGAAATACACACAGTGTTGGACATTGGATAAACCAACACTCCCTTTGTGTTTCACGACATGGACTAATTGCCTCTCATGGATTCTTATCTCTGGAAATGCGTTCGTTGACTAACACTTGCAGGTTTTGGTTTAATGACAATCGTGATTCCCAACAAGTGGTATTAGAGTGTAGGTCATGACTTCGATACACGCCCAACTCACTTGGGGGCGGATTGTTGAACATTGGATAAACCAATGCTTCCCGTGCATTTTGCAACATGGACTAACTGCCTCTCATGGATCCTTATCTCTGGCGATGCGTTCATTGACTAACACCTGTGGGTTTTGTTCTAATGACAATGATGATTCCCAACACACAGTGCCAAGGCAATTCAGGAGTGGGACCTGACTATTGTCGACCTTCCTCTGTCGCATGAGATTTACTCTAGATGACCAAACTGTTGACTATACAACGGATCGATTATCTTTTCTCTGCGCGTAGGTTTCTTATTTGTGAGTCTAGTCCTTGGCCTGTGGCACAGTCCACACCTTGACTAAATTTAAAATATTGATATACAACAGTTTGAAATATATATATATATATATATATATATATATATATATATATATATATATATATATATATATATATATATATATATATACCACTTGACATTTAATAGTGGCCCATGTAGCAATATAAAATTGTAACAACCTCGTTCAACTTGCATGTGGTAGTTTCTCAGTGGCTTAGGTGGCAGTAGTTAGCTTAATGGGTCGATTTTTGTTATTTATGGGCTTGACCCCTAACCGAGTCAAGTTCAGTCCCCTTCTTTGGTACATTGAGCTGCTTGACCCGAGTGCAGTCTCGATCCTGACTAAATTTAAAATATTAATATACAATAGTTTGATATATATTATTTATGGATATATATATATACACACACCACATGGCAGTGATTCAGTGGCCCACATGGAAATATAGAATTGTAAAAACGTCGTTCACCAACCATGTGGTAGTGGCTCATTGGCCCAGGTAGCAGTAGTCAACTCAAAGACCACTTAGAGTTGGCCCTATCCATTTACGCACCTAGTTTTTTTTTTTTAGGCATGACCCCTGACACTTGAGCTAATCATGGTTGGTACCCTTCATTAGTACATCAAGATGCTTGACCCATGTGCAATCCTGACACAAACTAAATTTGAAATATTAATATATAATAGTTTGGTATCTATATATATATATATATATATATATATATATATATATATATATATATATATATATATATATATATATATATATATATATATATATATATATCCCACGTGGCAAAAATTAGCTGGCCCACATGGTAATATAACATTGTAGCAATGTTGTTCAGTTTGCCTTATCCATTCGTGTTTTCAGATTTGTTATTTCTAGGCCTTACCCTTGACCTTCGACATAGTTGGGGTTGGTCCCCTTATTGGTACATCAACCTGCTTGTCCAGACGCAGTCCTAACCCTGACTAAGTTTAAAATATTGATATATAATAGTTTACAATATATAATAGCTTAATACATATATACCATGTGCTAGTGACTCAATGGGCCATGTGGCAGTATATCATTGTAACAACACTGTTAATCTTCCACGTGGCAACAACTCAGTCACCCAGGTGGCAGTAGTTAGTTCAAAGGCTAGTCAAGGTTGGCCCTATCCATTAGCGTGCACAGTTTTGTTATTTATGGTCCCAACCCCTGACCCACGATGCTCTGATTTTGTGCTCATCTTGAGAAATCTTCCTCTGGCCATGTCACTCCTTGTTTCGTCCCATAGTGATTGGGTGATGCCTATGCGTTCAATACAGAGTCGCCATGATTAGATCGTCATTAGACTTGATCGATAAGGCTTATCTGATTACAACTATAAGGTTTCACTCTCGGCTAGCTTCTCCGTAATGCGACTCTGTGTAGGATGTTACCGTGGTCTGATTGGTTGATGACTTGGTTTAGGCTATGATTGGTTGAAAGGGCTAGAGTCTTATTTAGCAATGACAACTTGTGTCATCAAATGGTATGATTGTAAGTTTTTTTAGTTGATATCATGTATGATGAGCACATAGATTGAAAGTTTGAAAGGATAATGTCGATGTGTATTTATTTATTACCTCCATCCACTAAATAAAATTCTTCATTTGGAGCAGTCGTGTGAAACTCCGAAATACGCACAGTTCCAAGGCAAGTTAGGAGTCAGACCCGACTATGATCAACCTTCTTCTGCTGCATGAGCTTTACTTTGGATGAATTACTGTCAACTATCCAACAGGTCAATTGTCCTTTCAATGTACACAATTTTCCTATTTGTGGGTTGAGTCCCCAACCTTCAATCTAGTTAGGCTCATTTTCCTTCATTCGTATATCAACCTGGTTAGCCAGGGCATAGTCCAAACCTTGACTAAATTTAAAATATTGATATACAATAGTTTGAAATATATATATACCACGTGGCAGCATGTTAGTGGCCCATGTGGGAGTATAACATTGTAACGACCCTATTCATCTTGCATGTGGTAGTTTCTCACTAGCCCAGGTGGCAGTAGTGAGCTCAGCGTGCCTAGTCGGTGTTGGTACCCTTCATCGGTACATTTAGTTGCTTTGACCCAAGTGTAGTCCCAATTCTGACTAAATTTGAAATATTAATATACAATAGTTTGAAATATATATATATATACACACACACGCCACATGACAGCGATTCAGTGGCCCATGTGGAAATATAACATTGTAACAACGTCGTTCACCTCCCATGTGGTAGTGGCTCAATGGCCGAGGTGGAAATAGTCAACTCAAAGGCCATTTGGAGCCAACCTTAACCATTCACAGTCCCAGTTTTGTTATTTATAGCCCTGACCCATGACCTATGAGCTAGTCATGTTCCGTACCCTTCATTTGTATGTCAAGTTGCTTGACCCCGGTGTAGTCAAGACCCAAAATCAATTTAGAATATTAATATATATATATATATATATATATATATATATATATATATATATATATATATATATATATATATACATACATACCACATGGCAATGATTCATTGGACCACGTGGCATTATAACATTGTAACAACGTTGTTCAGCCAACCATATCCATTCGTGCACACAATTTTGTTATTTCTAGGCCTAACCCCTGACCTTCGACCTAGTTGGGGTCGGTCTCCTTGATTGGTACATGAACCTGCTTCACCCAGGTGTAGTCTAGACCCCAACTAAGTTTAAAATATTAATATATAATAATTTTAAATATATATATACCATGTGACAGTGACTCAATGCCCCACATGGTAGTGTATCATTGTAACAACATCGTTTATCTTCCTCATGGAAGCAACTCAGTGACCCACGTGGCAGTAGTCAGTTTGAAGACCAGTCAAGGTTGGTCTTATTCATCAACGTGCATAGTTATTTTATTTCTGGCCTCGACCCCTAACCCCTAATGCTTTGTTGTTGTGTCTGTCTTGAGAAATATTCCTTTGTCCATGTCACTCCTTATTTCATCGCATAGTGATAGGGTGATGCCTATGTGTTCAATTTGGAGCTAGCATGACTAGGTCATCATTAGGCTCAATGGATAAGGGCTATATGATTAGAGTTAGAAGGTTTCATTCTTGGTTAACTTCTCCACAATGTGAATCTGTGCAAGATGTTATCATGATCCAATTAAGCAGTTATTGGCATGTTATGAGTAGTTCGATGGATCTTAGATCCGGTGGCTTTTATCAGGTACTACTCCATTCTTACACACTCTACCCATCCAAAGTGGATTTCGCTATGGCTTGGATAAAGTGGTTTTGCAACCAGCTAGGCCTATGTGAATGTCCTTCAAAAGTCACAGTGACTCACTAGAGCATCCACCAGTGCTATCCCTCTCAAGCTTACAACAAGGATACTCTTTCTGAATCCACCAGGTTCTTCGAGTACAAAAAACAACATAGGAAGATTGTAATTCAACACACAAATGGGGAAATTCTCCTGAAGGTTTAAAAATCAGCGTTGACCATATGGACAATGATGCACTGAGTGAGCTTTTGATTTATAAACATTTTCTTCTTAGGTACAAGGAATTATAGGTGGGACACCCCCAACCAATAACTTAATGCCTTCTGAAGGGCCTCCGACTCTCTTTCCAATAATAGGGATGTGCTACATATTGTTCATGGTGGGATGACTTCATCTACCTGTTAACTCAATATTGAGGTAGTACGTATGGTAAGGCTTTCAGCCTCATGAAGTTCAACAAGAAAGAAATGCAAGTCAATTCCTACCATGAGGTTATGCCCTACCCAAGAGAGTACATTCCACCGTAAGCTACACAAGCCCTCATGTGGAGTTAAAGCCTAAAATCTAGGAGGGAAGAATATCCTTAGAGTTCCTAATCATTCACATTCGGTAACATGGGATTGTGACCCTCATCAACTCACAAACCGGGTTGACAGTCTGTACTCAATGTACTGTACTAATTGCAATAAAGAAAGGACCTTTGTTAAATATTTTCATAGTTAGTCCAGGTCTTGGTGGACTCTATGCATGCTTTCACACTTTACAATTTATATTCTTATTAATTATTTGTTATATTTATATTTATTTTAAAAAACATATTGTTTGTTTTATATGCTACTTTGTAAATTTTCCATGTAGATAATAAAATTTTCAAAACCATTAGTTAACATGAACAATATTTTTTTGGGAAAGAATTTATTGCCATAATTTCTTATTTTTGTTACATTGCTTAAAAAAATAAGTTTATATTTTTATTATAAGTCACATATAAATTAATTACGATTCCAATATGTAAGGAATTTAAAATCAACAATGATTTGGATTTTCATGCTTAACATAGTAAATAAAGGCAATATTGCATTAATTACACACTCCAGCTTCTTCAGTGAGCCATTATTAATTGTTCCTACAAAATATGAAGGAAATTTAATATAGAAACGCCTCGCTACTAATGGTTCTTTAATATTTGCATTTATTTTGTTCCGAGTTTAAATATTGTGAAAACATAATTGTTTGAGCCAAATCAATGGCTTAATCTTGGGATGGTGTGAGTATGACAGTAATAAAAAGAACATATGCCATATCTAGAATTCCTGCCACAGCCAGAATTCCCCAAAGCAAGTCAGGGGTTGAGACATCTCTTCTTTCGCCAAATTGTTTCACTTCCCACTGTTGACTCCAAATTATGCGAGGCAACAGATTCATATGATCACATATTTTATTTGAGTAGTAACTTATTATTGACGACTACCAACAAAAAATCATGATAATATAATTATAATCATCATAATAATAACCAAATATTGAATTGTTTTAAATGTGTATTGTACTGCAATGTTCACTAAGTTTTATGCAATTTTATGCATTTAATGAAATTACCTATAGCTTTAACACTTGATAAAATTTTGCGTGCAACTTTTCAAAACTTGCGGCAATTGAATGTGTATCGTGGAAAGACATTGTTAATAAAGTATGTGACTCTCCCAACTTGTTTTTTCAAATTGCAACATATTGATTCATTAATAATCGATAGCATATTCATTCTTGAAACTTATCTAAAGAGATGAGCAGTTTGAAAATATAAATTAAAAATGACAAACACATATCACGAGTGTACATCCTTTATAACTCAGGTTATTCCATGTGGACAATACTTGTGGGTTGCAAGGGAAACAATTCAAGAGTCAGGTTTTATTGGTATGTGCTTTCTCTTAACACACCTCAATCGCCGTCGAGGCTAACTATAATCAACCCTGACGACGGGTCCCACTAGAACAGTTTGGGAGTTCATTCCCAACTTAACGTCGGGAATCAGGTCTCCTTCTCCCCTTTCTTTCCATGTATCTCTGAATGTTGACTAATTTTTGGGCCCACAACATAAGGAATGGAGGTCAAGTCTTTGTTCACTAAAAATTAAATAAACAATTTGTAAAGTAAACATTAGAAAACAAATATATATATTTAATTTATTAATTATATTTATTTACATTTTTATTGGTTCAAATCCCTTTTCTTTTTATTTTGAAATGATATGTGTGCCTCTAGATTGTTTGTTTGGAGGGGTATTTATTTAATATAGTGTAAGATGAGCAGGGTAGAATGTTATTGGATCATTCATTCGCAGTGGTTTTGAATTAATACAATGCACGATAAGTACCACATGTTATCATCTTTATTATTTTGTAGATGGATTCTGACATATGAGCACAAAATAAATTTAATATTTTATCAATCTTTACACAAATTTCTATTTAGTGCTTATCCTTTTGCATGCCATTGTTAGGAGTTGGCGTTATCTCACTTTATGTATTGCCAAACCAAAACAGGGCCTGACGTCCAAATAGTTGGGGTGGAGGACCTCTAACTACAGATCCCACTAGAATAGGTCGATAAGTTAGGGTTGACATGATAGAGGGAGTTAGCCCTCCTTCTCCTTCTTTAGCTTTTTTGTCCACATAAAATACAACATGAAAATCCTAATTTAATTTTGTCATTGAATTAAATTAGGAATTAAATTGTAATTCCACATCTCATGACAACTTGTAACAGTTAACTAAGTTAATTTGACTTAGCTGGCTTAGTTAATTTGAGTTGGGAGTCTTACTAGAGTCATGTAGAGTGTCTCCTACTTTTTAGAATCCTTGTTTGAGTTTATTTTGAGTTGTAATTCTTTAATTCAGTCTAACTAAGTTAAAGTAAGTTAAACTAGTTCCAACTGATGGAGGAATCACTGGGAGATCCAGTAGTGGGGTGTAACTAGTAGTGATCAACCAGTAAACTGAAGATTCACCCATAATTAACTCATGCATGTTAGATTAGAGAAAGCCCCAGTTGAATTGGAGTTTAGGGACAGTGTAGTATCAGTTGCATAACCATTTGAATTGTACAAGTGGTGCATGCAATTAGAGGAAGGCCTATGAGGATTTCACAATTCATATTTCAGGAATTTCCCAATTAAATATGGGCTAATTCCCAAGGAAACTGCACAAGGAAATAGGAGCTTGGAAGGCAACAAAATTGGCTAAGTATTATTTTAAATTTTTCTGGGATGCAGTGAGATAGATAGAGATAATGCAGAGGTTGATCGATCTTGAGAAAAGAATTGTAATATTCTCATATTTTCTGATTAATGCAATATACATATAGCAGGGGTTTTAAGCTGTGGATTTCCCCATAAAATTATTGTGTTATGTTTGATTGAATTCTTTCTCTTTTATGCTTCATGATTTCATCGACCGTTTATTGTTTCCACTCATGAGTAGAGTAGATTCAAGTCAATTGTTTTAGCATATTACAATATACAGTTTGAATCTACAAGAAATTTATACATGGTGTCAGAGCTGAAATAACTATAGAAGAGGAGAATACGAGTTTGTCTTTTGTAGGAGAAATTGAATTTACAGTATCATACTTTAGAGCCAACAAGATGTTGTTCTATGGATTGAGACCAGAATATGCCCTTGAGGTTAGTTCGAACTATATTTCTTGGAAGGATAGGATAGAGACAACAAGCCTAAGGAATTAAATATATATATATATATATATATATATATATATATATATATATATATATATATATATCCTAAGCTAGTTGATGCTCAGGATCTGGCAGAGTGGAGAAAGTGTATTGAAAAGGAGTGAAGGATTATCCTAGAAGGAGTTCAAGATCACATTGTCTCGAACCTCCACAGTAAGGAAGCTCCATTTACAATGTGGAAGGCCTTTACAGACCTGTTTCAAAGCAATAATTGCCATAAGAAGCTCGCATTGAAGGATAAGCTTAGAAAATTCAAGATGGAGAAGGGCAACATAATACCGAATTATTTGACCAAGTTTACCCAATGTCGGGATGAGATTGGAAATGTTGGTATTATAGTTGTTGAAGATTATCTGGTGAGCCTAGCACTTCTAGGCCTTCCCAAGAGCTACCACAACTACTAGGACTCAATTAATGGGAGGGAAAAGCTAACAAAGGGGGAGTGATTATGGTCCGACTTGGTACAAGAAGAGATTTGACGGGACACCAGAGATGGATCCTCATCCAATCATGATGATGAGGAGAATTTTTCCTTAGCTGGAAAGGCAAAGAAATGGAAGGGGAATTCATCCCATTCCAAATTGGATTCCAGTTAGGGTGGCAAGAAGAAGGACATGTCGAATATTAAATGTTTTCACTATCATGAGTTGCGACACTATGCGGCAAAGTGTCCACACAAGAAAGTTGGTAAGAAGCCCTTAGGAGGAGCGACAGTTGAAGCTCTTACATCCTAATTCAAGCTACATTTCACGCTCATCACTTACATGGTGACATCATTGATGGGTAGTGTGTGGTACCCAGACAATGGAGCCTCATTCTATATGACCGAAAACAAGAGTTCTTTAGTGACTTGGAGGAGAAGGGCCTCCAAATGCACATTGAGATGGGAGATGATGGGAGGTATTGCATGACCGGAATCAATATTGTTACCTTTTAGAGGGATTCTGGTACTCCTCTCACATAAAAAGATGTCATGTATGTACCAATTTTGAAGAAGAATTTAGTTTCAGTTTCCATGTTAGAGGACCATGGCTATGCTGTGATATTTATAAAGGGAAAGACTTTCCTTCGTCACATAGCCTCAGGATAGGTGAAGCATATCGGGGTTTAGGTGAAGAACCTATACAAATTGGACATAGAAGACTATGTTGCTTTGAGCACTAAAGAAGAGAAGGTGCATAACCGAGACATCGGTGAGTTGTGGCATAAAAGATTAGGTCACTTGCACCACGGAGATTTGAACCTCATGCAACAAATTTCTACGGGACTTCCCAAGGGTACATTAGAGTAGAGAGGTACATGCAAAGGGCGTACATTGTGAAAGTACACCAAATATTCCTTTCATGATAAAGACAATGGATTGCAAGTGATCCTTGATAGAGTTCCCTCATATGTGTGTGGACCGTTCTCGAAAGCATCCATGACCAAGAAGATGTATTATGTAATAATTTTTGAGGATTTCTCTAATAAGGGTTAGATTTTATTAATGCGGAAGAAAGATCAGATGTTCACTAAATTTTATGAATTTCAAAAACTTGTCGAGAAAGATGATTATAGGAAATTTAATGCACTAAGAAGTAATAATGGTGGATGACATGTGTTGAATGAATTCAAGAAATTATGTACATCAGAAGGTATTCGACAAGAGTTAATAACACCTCATAAACTACAAAAAAATGGGGTGGCTGAAAGGAAGAACAAAACTATTGTGGGAGTTGCACGAGTGATGTTACATGATCAGGGCCTACTGTTGCACTTGTGGTATGAATCATGCAACACAACTGTTTATTTACAAAAAAAAAATGCCTCATGAAATTATCAGAATGAGTATACCAGAAGAAGCTTCTTCAAATAAGAAACCAGATGTGGCACACTTAAAGATATTTGGTTCATTAATCTATTGTCATGTTACCAAGGATGCATGGAAAAATCTAGAGCCAACAACTAATTTGGGCATATTTGTAGGGTACACTGATACACCTCACAACTATCGGGTGTACCTTCCATCCAACATGATGACAACAATTCCTGGAGATGTAAATTTTGATGAAGAGAAGGCCATGATATGTTCCCTTGAGAGGGAGCTTCAGTTAAATGCATATGAGGAGCTTTTAGATCCAAAAGAGGAACC
This sequence comes from Pinus tabuliformis, assembly GCA_031772625.1. Lineage (NCBI taxonomy): Eukaryota > Viridiplantae > Streptophyta > Pinopsida > Pinales > Pinaceae > Pinus > Pinus tabuliformis. The sequence goes on from CM062814.1 coordinate 367,286,566, forward strand.
TTGGGATGATGTGGAGTAGCTACATACAAAGGAGAAAAGAGTGGAAGAACTCACTCATGCAAAGACTTCTAGAGATGGAAGGAAGTGCACCAAAGAGGTTGGTAGATTGATTCATGATGCTAGAGAGAATGTGGGAGCACCAACATTAGAGCGCACATAGAGGATTTCACCAGATCGATACACTAGATACATGGCTTTGATGAGTGAGAGTGTAGACGTTGAGCCATCCTCATTTGAGGAAGAAGTGCAGTAACCCATTTGGGTTGATGCAATGGTTGAGGAGTATGAATCCATTATCAGAAACAATGTTTGGGAAGTGGTTCCAAGACCAGCAGACAAGTTAGTGGTGAGTTCTAGATGGCTTATAAGGAAAAGAAAGCAGTAGATGGGAGTGTGTAGAAACATAGGCCTAGATTTGTGGCCAAATGGTTCTACCAGGTGGAGGGAATTGATTATGATGAGACCTTTGCTCTAGTAGCAAAGTAATCTACAATTTGATCTATTATAGCACTGTCAGAGGAGATGGAATGGAGATACATCAAATTGATGTGAAGACAACATTCCTCAATGGTATGGTTGAGGAAGAGGTGTATATTGAGTAGCCAGAAGGATTTGAGACCTTCAACAGAGAATCACATGTGTGTAGATGGAAGAGAGAATTATATGTACTAAAGAAAGCACCATGTTCTTTGTACACCAGGAATGACAATTACTTCACCATGTTGAGCTTCACCAAAAGCGAAGTAGATGTGAACCTTTATGATATTGTGCTTGAAGGTAGCTTGTTGATTATAGTATTATATGTTGATGATTTGATTCTAACACGTGACACGAAGACGATAAAATCTTCCAAAGAGGATATTCCAAAGTAATTCGAGATGAAGTACCTGGGGCTCATGCATTACTTTCTTGGTATGGAAGTATGGCAAGGATATGAGGAACTATTTATCTCTCAAGGTGAGTGTGCCAACGAGATACTGAAGAAGTTCCACATGGAGAGCAACAAACCCATGGAGACTCCTCTAACAAGAAATTGGGGGGAAGGAAGATGCTACTTCAAGTGAAGAACTGGAGGAGATTATTTATAAACAACGTGTGGGTTCACTTACGCATTTGGTGTCATAAATTTCATTTTTATGACATTTTCAATTATGTAATGATCCCTCTAGATGAAGTCATATTTGGTAGTGATCCTCCAAGAATTAGCCAAGAGTTAAAAGAGGAACTTAATCAAATAGGATATTGGTTTCTTGAAGAGTTGTTTTTCTATATTAGAATATATGGGAGTGAGGTTGGCCCACATGTATTTCCAAGGTACATTCCTAAAATAATTGCTCTTAGAGAAGTAGAAAATCAAACAAAATTAAATGGTCAAGAACAAAATAAGAGTAAACTTCATAAGAACATTTGGCCAAATTTTCCAATTATGTTTGGAAGAGTAAAATTGAAGGACAAATGTCATGCATTCAGTGAAGCTGAAGAACTTGACAGTCTATCATTTCACTCATTACCCCATTTTTATTATGACACTAGAGGAATAATAAATTATCATTATAAGATTGTAAGATATATAAAAACTTTTACTCATGAAAAGCCTCCTTTTGATTCTGATGTTTCCATAAACATTGATAGTTTTGATCAAGCGAATGAAAGAGGAAAACTAATGAGTCTTGAGGTTAGAGAAAAACCATAGGAATTTAGAGAAAACACTTAAGAATATTTTCTTGAACATAAAAGTATCATGTATTCTATTATAATTTAATATTTGAAATCCCTTCAATGTATGAAAGTTAATTTTACTCATCCACTTCTACAACCAATGTCATCTTCTAAGTAGTTTCAAAATATTCAAATTGAAAATATGTTTTATGTTTCTATTACGGTCTAGCAATCTGTTGGGACTCAGAAATGTCATACTTTCATCCACCTTTTTCTTCACTATTCCTTACATTTCATCATCCCATTAACCTTTTATCATATCATTTTCATACATACATTTGGGTTTCACCTTCTTATTTTCCATTTTATTCATTTTTTATTACAAGTGAATTTATGATTAAATATTAGAAAATATACATATTTTTATATATATCTCAAGAATATGTGAGTTTTGTGATTTGTAGGAAATATGTGAAGAATTAATATCTCGTCCACCATATTAAGGAGATAATTATGCAAGACTATTCCTAAGGAGAAAATCATGAAGGATTTGGTTGGCATATCTTATCCAATTCCTAAGGAGAAAATCATTCAGGATTTGGTTGGCATATCTTATCCAATTCCAAAGGAGAAAATCATGGAAGATTTGGTAGGCATACCTTATCCAAGATATGTGAGAGATTTATGGAGGATTAAAAGGGATCATATTTTGTAATAATGGGAAAGTAGTTAAAAATGCTTGAGAGATTTGTGGGATCATATCTTGTAATAATGGGAAATTAGTTGAGGGTGCTTGAGAGAATATTGGATATGTAATTATGAGAAGGTTATCTTCCTCATGTATATAAGAGAGTGCTCTCTCTTCATTTTAATAATGAATAATGAATAATGGAAAGGAATTCTTAGCTTTTCATCTTTTATTGTTATGCTTCCATGATTTGTAACTTGACTCTTGTAATATAATTTGAGATAGTTTTATTGTTGTGAGCTCACATATGTTATTTGTCATTCAAATTCTTCACATGTTGTACTGCTTTTCCTTTATGCAATTTCCTGCTTTCATAGTTAATGTTTTAATGCCTTCTTAGATTAATTTGATTCCAGTAATCTAGATAAGATTAGTTCCACTTCAGCCCTGCATATATAGTGCATGTGCCTCATAAGTCTACGAACCTCGGATTGACAAATTAAATAGTTGGGCAAATACTACAACATAATTAAACGATAATATTTTCACCCAACATTTTGGCACCGTTGCCGGGGAGGCATGATGGATTGAAGTTTAGTTTGATTTTTCTGCAAGTGTGTTTAGACATGTTCCTAACTCCGAGGTGTTAAGGCGGTAAGACGTGGGGAACAGCCTACACATCGCATTCGAGATACCGTAACAGGCTCGACCTCTTATGGATCAGGGCATGTAGGGTGTGTTTACATTTATGCAAGTGTGAATTTCAATATCTGCAAGTGTTTTTGATTTTCGTAACTGTGAAGAGTGTTTGATGAATTCATGGTTCATGGTTATAATTGAAGGATTCTATTACTCAATTAGTGAGCAGTCCTTGTAAGAGGGTTTAATTGAGTATTGAATTCAAGATTATTTCTGTGGTCCTTTTGTTTTTAATTCAATTTTTAGTGTGATGATTTGGAAGAGTTTTTGTTCACAATCTCTTTCAATATGATTTTATAATGAGTGTCAGCTTGGAACTACTCACTCAGATCCTAGCAGAAGTCGGGATCTCTTCTTCCTTGGAAGAGGAGATCTTGACAAGAATTAAAGGTTCAACTACTCCCCAAGAAACAAACGAAGATTCAACGCCTGAAGAATCCTGCATATCTGATGGCGAACAATCATTCGAACAAGAGATCGAGGAAGAAGAACAGCAGATCAGAGAAGAAGAACAGGAGTTACAACATGATCTAAGTGAGAGAAACTGTGCCTATCAAAGCTTTATCGAGCAATGGTTCCAGGTAAGTATTAGATTAGATTCGTCTTTTTACTTTTATTTAGTTGATTTACAGATAGAGCAACTATATTTATTCACTCTCGAATATTTTCATTTTTCATTTAAAAAATTGCTACTGGATATATTGTTGTTACTACTACGTGAATGACGTCATTGGAAGTTTAATTACACATAACTAATTTTTTTTTTTTTCTAATTAGTATAGAGTAGGTAGGCTTTCATTTTGAGTTTTTAGCTTTGATTTTACTTAGAATAAGTATGCTCTCCTCCGCGCCTAGTGTGATCGTGAGGATCAGAAAATAGGGATGATTTAGCCTAATTTCAAGAATAAATAAATTCATGTTTTGCAATATGCTTCATCAAAAACATCTTTCAATATGCAAATCATTATGTCCATTTATTAAAAAAAAAATTAAGAAAGTTTAGTTTCTTTCTAAACTTTCGTTTTTCATTGATTAAAAAAAAAACCTAACCATTTTTGTTTTTTTAAAGATAGGGTTAATTTCATTTTTTAGACTTTTAATAATAAAATAATAATAATAATAATAAAATAATAAAAAAAACCAGTCAACCAGCGCACTCATAAATAAAACAATTCATATAAAAGTAATGGCGTTGGAGTCTGAGGCAGATGCACTTAATCAACTCAGCACTGATGTCCTTAAAGGAAAGTTTGTGTTGCTAGAGGGTGCTTCTGTCGACAATGACCTAGCCAGCTTGAGAAAAGAAGTTGTTGGAATCTCTTAGAGAGAGGAACTGCAGTGAGAGGCCATCTTATCCTGACGTTGGAAATTGAGAAAGAGATCTTTATTAAACTCAAAAATGAATTGTCAATTTCAATTGAGGGACAACGGACTAGCCTTTTCAAGGACTATGTGTTAAAGGTTCTGGGCTTGGACATTTGTGCAGACACAATGGTTGGAAATCAGATGCGCCGTGGAATCTCTGGAGGCCAGAAGAAGAGGGTTACCACTGGAGAAATGTTGGTCGGTCGTGCAAAAGCTCTTTTTATGGATGAAATTTCAACCGGATTGGACAGTGCTACGACTTTCCAGATCATCAAGTGTTTTCGCCAAATTATCCATCTCTTGGATACGACAATGTTGATCTCTCTTCTGCAGCCTGCTCCTGAAACATATGAATTATTTGATGACATCATCTTAATGTCTGAAGGAGAGGTGGTTTATCAAGGACCTCGAGAATATGTGCTTGATTTCTTCGAGTCCATGGGCTTCAAGTGCCCAGAAAGAAAAGGGGTTGCTGATTTCTTACAGGAAGTGACCTCGAGAAAGGATCAAGAACAGTATTGGGTAGTTGAAAGCCAACTCTACCGTTACATACCTGTCAAAGAATTTGCGGAGGCTTTTCATTCATTTCATGTTGGCAAGAACCTTTCAGAAGAGTTATCACATCCATATGATAGGAAAAAAACCATCCCGCTGCTCTTTCATCTTCAAAGTATGGTGTCAGTAAAACAAACATATTCAGAGCCTGCCTTTCCAGAGAATGGCTGCTTATGAAGAGAAACTCTTTTGTATATATATTCAAAACAACACAGATTTTAGTTGTAGGGACAGTCACAATGACCCTGTTTTTACGCACGGAAATGCATCACCGAACTGTTAATGATGGAAACCTGTACATGGGAGCTCTTTTCTTTGGACTAGTTCATATAATGTTCAATGGTTTCCCAGAATTATCCATGACAGTTAGCCGTCTTCCAGTTTTCTACAAGCAAAGAGACCTTCTGTTCTATCCATGTTGGGCTTATGCTTTACCAACATGGATAGTGAGAATTCCACTCTCTTTGCTAGAAGCAGGCATTTGGGTTTGTGTTACATACTATGTTATCAGTTTTGCACCAGCAGCTGAGAGGTTCTTTAGGCAATTCTTCCTCCTCTTTGTGATGCATCAGATGTCGTTGGCACTTTTTAAATTCATAGCCTCACTGGGGCGGAACATGATTGTCTCACAAACTTTTGGATCATTTGCATTGCTCATTGTGTTTGTTCTTGGAGGATTTGTGGTGGATTTGGGCATACTGGTGCTCACCGATGTCCTATGGCCAAAACGCCATAGCAGTGAATGAATTTCTGGCTTCCAGATGGGACAAACTTGTCAACAACAGCTCCAATAAAACAGTTCGACGTGCTGTACTAGAATCTTGAGGCACCAGCGCTTCAAATGGATATCGAAGCAGCAACAACAACATAGGCGAGATCAATAGGCCTAAATGGCAGCCCTCTCACATAGTTTTACAGACGAACCCCCGCAATATTAACACAGGGAGCAGCAGGTTTCTATTGCTTGACTACTGCTGTTTCCAAATTAGCATTACGCCACAGCAGCTGCCATCCCAAGCCTTTTGCACGGCCATGGCTCACGCTGCTACTTTGAAGGTTGTATTGGTTGTTTTTTAATTAGGGTTAGTTTCTTTTCTTATTTTTATTATTAGTAAATAAAAAAAAATCGACATAAATAATAAATTAAAAAACTTTTGATTTTTAATTTGTTATTTATTAATAATAAAAAATAAAAGTAAAAATAAAAAAATATATATATAAAATAAAATAAAATAAAATTTCCCTCATTCATTCATAAACTAACTACTTGTTCCATAACAAATACAAAAGCCTTTTCAAATGTTTTAAATCAATTTTCCTGCAAACCAATAAAAACATTTTGAAAAAGTATTGCACACTCAATGAGTACATTGCATGGGGACATGCAATATTTCTAGTTGGGGGGAATAAAAGTATGTTGGATTTTATCATTTATTTTAAAGTGAATTTGTGGGCAAAAGTATACTAACAAGATAAATGAGATTGGTGTTGTGTAGGTCCAAGAGAAGCTTATGCAGAAATCTCAATATTACGATGCAACACCCTTTTCATCTATGATTAGTGTAACTTCAAAAAATAACTAAAAAAAAAATGGACATTTCATAAATTCTTGAAAATGAGCTAATTTGTTTTTGAGTCACTTCATACAGGAATGATCGATGGAGATGACACAACAAGGTGACAATTTTTATGTAGGAATGGTGCTAAGTTTTTCAGAGTGAAGACAATCTAATGCAAAAGTGATTTTTCAAAATCACAATGAAACATGCATCATTGGACGCTTGAAGGAACTATTTCTTCATTGCACATATCATGACATTTTCCACTATGCAATTTTTTTTTTGCATCATGATTACTCCCCTTTTTCCTTCCAAATGCCTAGACCATCCTTGTGTTGTAGCCCATCTTCCATTTCTTTATCTTTCACGACTTCATGCACACCTATTTTTCTAAATTGCATACATCCCTTTATCCTTTTCAGTTTATTTTTGCCTTCTAGTTTTCCTTATGAATAAAACTCATTCCCTTTCCATGATTACATTGCCTTAATTTCCTAGCCATGTTGATCCACACTGCTTGTCCATGATTTCTTTCCATCTATAGTCCTACCACATCTTTTTGTACAAACTCGCGTTGACTGATGTGGGATTTCTTAAGGCCCACCTTTCAACAAGTCTTGCCCTATCGCATCAACACCTTATCTGGGAAATAGACTAGAGTTCCTTTTGAGTACCTAGAGGCTTGCATGCTTTAATGGCAAGTTCTCTCGCTGACGATCATGGGAATACATCAATGTCCCTTGATCTTCAGATCTTGCAAGTGGCTCGACCTCGACACATCCATTCGCACTTTTCAAGATGTACTCCAGTACCTTGGCACTCATTGACATCAATGGTGAGTTGCCTCACATTCGTTAACGGCATACATCAATGGTCGGTAATCCAATGATTTCTATTGATGCTCGACATCGACACATTCATTCGCATGTTTAGAATTGTACCATCAGGTTTGTAGCGGGTGAAGACTATACACTTTTTCACGACTCCCTCAGCAGTTACAGCAGCATGCATTTTTCTCTATGAGAGTACCACAGTTCCACTTTCAGTGTTTATCTTTTCCATGATTCAGAATCAGCAGTTCAGATTCCTTCATTTCCCAGGATCTAGTTACAACAACATCAGTCACATTTTCCTGATCCAGCAGCAGCAGTAGCTACATTCCTATTGCATAGTTCATCATTATTGGGTAAGTAGAGTTATGTTGTTTTCTAATCTTTAATCATGCAATTCCTTATATGCTAACTTGAATATTTTGGAAAATTCCCTCACCATGCTACATTTCCTTTCATGAGCCATGTCAAGTTGCATGAGGACATGCAACCAATTCAGTTGGGGGGGGGGGGGGGGGGGGAAGAACCATATTCACTACCATGATTCCATTTCTTCACCACTATCACTCCATTTTCTCTCATTTACCATTCACCAACATTTATTTTCCAATGATACTTTGTTGCACTTTGCTTCATACGCAATATTGGCATGCTTCATTCATATTACAAAAGGGCTTTCTTATGCACATTATGATTTCCAGTGAGTGTTTACATTATTATTGAAGAAAAGAGAACAGAAAACGAAATGAATGTTGTTAACACAAGAACCAACATTCTGTGTATTCATGGTTGTCACACAAGAACCAACCATAAGAAAATGTAAGTTGTTACTCATGTCTTTCACATATCCTGGAAACATTCATTATTAAAAGACATCATCATGTAAAGCCAAAGTTCAAAATGCCAAATGTTCTTAAAGAGACCCATGCATGGTTGCATGAGGACATGCAACAAGTTCAGTTGGGGAGGAAGTTGGGACTCAGAAATGTCATATTTTCATCCACCTTTTTCTTCACTATTCCTTACATTTCATCATCCCATTAACCTTTTATCATATCATTTTCATACATACATTTGGGTTTCACCTTCTTATTTTCCATTTTATTCATTTTTGTATTACAAGTGAATTTATGATTAAATATTAGAAAATATACATATTTTTATATATATCTCAAGAATATGTGAGTTTTGTGATGTGTAGGAAATATGTGAAGAATTAATGTCTCCTCCACCATATTAAGGAGATAATTATGCAAGCCTATTCCTAAGGAGAAAATCATGGAGGATTTGGTTGGCATATCTTATCCAATTCCTAAGGAGAAAATCATGGAAGATTTGGTTGGCATATCTTATCCAAGATATGTGAGAGATTTATGGAGAATTCAAAGGGATCATATTTTGTAATAATGGGAAAGTAGTTAAAAATTCTTGAGAGATTTGTGGGATCATATCTTGTAATAATGGGAAATTAGTTGAGAGTGCTTGAGAGAATATTGGATATGTAATTATGAGAAGGTTATCTTCCTCATGTATATAAGAGAGTGCTCTCTCTTCATTTTAATAATGAATAATGAATAATGGAAAGGAATTCTTATTTTTTCATCTTTTATTGTTATGCTTCCATAATTTGTAACTTGATTCTCGTAATATAATTTGAGATAGTTTTATTTTTGTGAGCTCACTTATGTTATTTGTCATTCAAATTCTTCACATGTTGTACTGCTTTTCCTTTATGGCAATTTCCTGCTTTCATAGTTAATGTTTCAATGCCTTCTTAGATTAATTTGATTCCAGTAATCTAGATTAAATTAGTTCCACTTCAGTCCTGCATATATAGTGCATGTGCCTCGTAAGTCTACGAACCTCGGATTGAAAAATTAAATAGTTGGGAAAATACTACAACAGAATTAAATGATAATATTTTCACCCCACACAATCAACGAGTCGAGACACTAGCAAAGATGTTAATGTTAAATAATTTCAACAACAATTTCATAAAATTAAATAAAGAATGATAGAAATAGATTAATCACCAAAAACAAGAAGAAGAGGTGCAAGTAACCAAGAAGAATGTCTTCCCAAAAGATATTATTCTCCTTGATACTGCAGAAGAAAACACCCAAGAAGACTTACAGTCCAAAAAAGATGATGAAAAACTAAAGAGTTGGATACTAATAAAAAGGAATTACAATAAATTGTGACAAAGAGTTATGATAAAGAGGAAAATGTGATTGAATAACACACTAAAACCACTAACCTTTCAGTACTAAGAACATCCCCCACAGTTTCCATGACTCCCATCTCCACAAAAATTCCTGTAACTTCATTTCTTTTTAAGAATGTTAGTGAGATGGAACCAATATCTGAAACTGTTCCATATTAAAATGAATATTATTTAAATACACAAACAAAATACATTGTAAGAAGGGTTAAGAAGAGGAAACTTGACACTCTTAAAACAATGTTTGAACATAGATAACAACCAACTAGAGATGTGAGACAGAAAGTTGAAGAAACTTCAAATGCCTTTGGATCATTTGTTAAGAGTCAACAGTATCATGTCAGTGAAATTGGAGCAATTTATCAAAGTAAGCCGCAAAGAATTAAAGAGTTAGAATTGCAAATCAAAAAGCGCAAAGAATTTGGCAAAGAGAGTGTGCAAGCTCATTTTACGGCCCTGGTCGGAGGTTTTACTATTGAAAGAGCCAAATTACAAATTCATTTTGAAAGCAATTGAATGAATTAGATCTCAATCATTGCCAACCGATTGAGAAAATGAGAAAGGCACATGAACAAGAAAACTGAATATTGAAAGAAAAATTTGAAAGCAAAATTGAAGTTATGACTGCAACACTAAAAGAAAAAATTGAAAATACACAATCTCAAGTGAAACATGATCATGATGCTAATTAGAGTCTGAATGTATCCAATGAGAAAGGAGTGTAGGTTAACCAAATATTGAAAAAAATCGAGGTAGATTCTATATAAAAATGGATACAATTTGTAGAATTGATGACGTGATTGGGAATCTGAATGAAAGTATTGAATCTTTGTTTGAAGAATATAGAAGTGTTAAAGCAATATTTTCATCAATTATCTAATGGGAAAAGCAATTGTAGCCTCAACACATTCCTAAAACCACTAAGAAGGAAAAGAGACTCATGTATGCTTCATTAAACCGCAGAGAATCAAAAGCAAAGGAAATCCAAGTGTGGACCAAGAAAGCCATTAAAAATTACATCAATGTATGGGAGATTGGGATAGAATTCATTGAAGACTTTGATCTTCATGGATCCAAACCAATAAGGGAGGCTGTCATGGGTTCTCTGAATCAATAACAACAAAAAAATTGCAAAATAGAAGATCTGTGAGAGATGAATGAAACTGAAATTTGGACACAACAAGCTTTTCAAATTTTTTTGCAATTTCCTTTTGAAGAGATCAAACTAATTTCAAAATTTAATGTTAAGTATAGTAAAAATAAAATGTTTATTCAAAACTTAGTGTCAATGTGCGAGATCAATATTATTCATTTCCATATGATTCGCTTTTCTGGAATTCCTCATGCGTATATAGATTGGGTAAGCTTTATCCAAACAAATGCTCTGCATCTACTAACCATTGAATATAAGGACTCCGAAGACGAAGAGTAACTTTGGAAGAGTTTGCTACTTTTTCTAGGAAATTATCCTTAGAAAAGGACAATATTTCATTTTTAGCATCATCACTGACTAAAGAAAATGTTGAATATTTTGTTATTATTTTATTATTTATATGACCTCTTACATTGATGTAAGAGTAAATGAGTTGTTGAAATGAAGACTTGCATTCTATAATCAATTTTTAAGACAAATATTTTTCGAAGGAAATATTCAACATTGAATATGTTTATGAGTTATGCATATGATGTCTTGTCATTATTTTAATTAGTTAATAGATGCACATGCTATTCGTTTTCTAACAATGTTGATGTTCAACTTTGGTTGAATCTTGTGATATTTTGTTAACATTTGTTAATATATGTTGCAATGTATTTTTACTGTTATGCAAATATTATGAGTTGTTTGTTGTTCATGTTCTTATAAGAAGATGAAATATAAAATCAAAATAGTTTTTATTGTACTTTTAGTTTAACAGATTCTTCATAAACATCTTGTGTGGCTAGCTGGAACTAAATTCCAATGATATTCAAACAGACATAATATTTTCTCTTAAATAATATGTTTGAATGAAACCCTCATCCCACCACCTTCATTGTTCTTTGTTCCATCAAATTGAAATTACTATGCATCAACAACAGTTTGTGTATTTTTTTAGATAACAGTGAGTACAAACATATGTCATATTTTTCGTCTTTTTCATTTTAATCCAAATGGAGTCATCGCTATTGAGGAGCACATTAAATAATTTATGTTATCCATGAAACTAGGAGAATTTTAACATGAAGATAGATTCTTTGTTGTATATGTTGCATGTATTGAGTGATCCTCTAAGAATGTTTGTCAAAATATGTGAACATAGGTCTATGGATGGCTTCTCCAATTTTATATTATTCTAGGTTTGTTGTTAGCTACTCATATATTGTTCTTGTATTTACTCTTAGGAATCTAAATCAAAGGGTCATTTCTATGAACATATATTGTTTGATGTTCTTCTTTTGCTTTAGTTAGATCCAGACAAATGCATTTTCATCTTAGGTTAACTACATTTAATTATTTCATTTATAAAACCATTAATGGTTGACCCAGACCATTATTTGTAAAAGCTCAACCCAGTAATGGGTACAAAGCTACATTTTGATCTAATTGTATGTTTTCAGTAAGCGTAATACACACTATTGGCCAAGCTCATTTTGACCCATCAACTAAACACAATACAATCTTTGAATTTAGGCATATTAATAAATTCTAATGTTACATATTGTAATTTAAAAATTGTTTAGGAAAGTTGACTATGTCGATTGAGTGTCCACACACTGGAAACATAGCACATTACTAGCCAAATCAACTCATAGATAGAAATAGTTCATGAAATTTTTGTCATTTCTCAAGAAAAAAATATGATTATGAAGAAATTTATAGTGAATTAAATACATTTTTTTTCAGCATGAAAAAAGCTAGATTTCTATACATTCATTATGAGAAAAAACAGTACATCATATGATGATTATGATAATCACATAGTTATGTCGAACTTAGACTATCCAAAACTTAATAGAGATTGGCAGAATCATATTCGAAGACTACGAATCCCCATAAAAATGTTCAAAATAATAAAAAGGCAATATATGAGTTATTAGTAGAAAAGTAGGATCAGAAAATTTAGAGCACCAAGCAGACTAGTGAAATCACAGAATAGGGGTCATGATACATACCAGATTGGGGGAGAGGAGTGAGAGAGTTAGGTACTCAGCATAATGAATTCCTGTATATGGTGAATTTTGTCCCCCACTATTATACTCATCTTCCAAACTTCAAATTGAGAAGCAAGGCCTTTTTTTGATAGAGAATCAACAACTTTGTTTTTTTCTCTATCAATATGGTTGATAGAATAGTCCTTTCAGAAATTCGTGATTGATACTATTCTGTTCAACCATCCCAAAAGGTTGAGGTTATTTATGAAGTGTATAGACCGAACATGGTTGATTATAACCTTTGAATCCCCAAATATTTGCAGATCTTGGATGTTAAGATAGTCACAGAAGGTGAGAAGACCTACCAGCGCCATAACCTCAGCTTTGTTATTCGATCCTTTACCTCCATTCCAAAAAATTTCAATAAGCTGACCCTCCATAGGGATAATATAGACTCCACATGCACAACAACCATTTTGGGCTGCCCCATCAAAATAGGCCCGTGGGATGCCCAAGGGATCCAGAGAGATTGCCTTCTTTCCACCTATTCTGAGGATATTTTTGGAGAAATGACGAGCATTGAACTTTGAGAGAATGGATTCATAGACAGATACATAATATTCCATTTTGGAATGAAAGAGGGCCCTATTCCTCCATTTCCATACAGCCCATATGGAAAACAATGGAATAGGTCTCTAGTCTATTTTCATATTACCCCACCAATCAAAATCTTCCATGATGGAGGGGAAAGAGATACTACTGAAGCCGAAGTGGACTGCCAAATTTTGCCATATCCTTTGAGATTGAGGACAGTTTAGGAAGATATGAAGGTAGCTTTCTTCGTTTGACTTGCATAAAGGAAAAATGGCAGGCCCATTCCAGTTCCTCTTTTGGAGATTATCCCATGTTAGGTTCTTATTGTGGTAAACAAGCCATGCAAAAATGATGATCTTTAGGGGGCAACCTGTTTTCCAGAAGGAGCAAGGGAAGATGTTATTCGGTTGATTGGGGCCCGTGAGATGGAGTTGAAGATAGATATCCTTTACATATATAATCGATCTTCTCCCATACCCCTTCCATATTAGCTTATCCTCTGCCTCTGATCGGAAAATACCTTTGTTCCTCATATTCCTAGTGATGTGATTCCATTGGAGAGCTAGCTCATCATTGAGATCCAGCTCCAACGCCGACTTCCATATAGGGAAAGATCCCGTCCATCTTACAATATCCTTGTCCCAAAAAAGGATCCCTCTTTGCTACAAGGCCCAAAGTAACTATCGTGAAATGGATATTTCCTCATCACCTCCCACAATGGAATCTAATCCAATAATGATATTTTTCCCTGACTGGAAGCTCGATATCAGATTTTGTAGAAAGAAATGCTCTATTTTTTGAAAACTTCTCCAAATTGCAGAACCCTGAGAGGTTCCGATTTTGCTTTGCCTATACCAGGAAGTTATGTCTCTGTTATCCATATACTTAGATTTGATGACCTTACTCCAAATACAATCTCCTATTACTGCTTTCCATAAGGATTTACAAAGAAGGGCTTTGCAAAACAGATTTAGGTCCATGATACCCCAGCCCCCCATCTTTTTTGGATGAGTCAACATTGAGAGTTTTGAAAGGTGGAAATTTTTTTTTTCTCTTTGTTCCCACCCCAGATAAAATTAGCAGTCAATCTGTTAAGTTTATTGATAATGATTGTAGGAATGAAGAAAAGATGAGCCCAGTAGACCATTAATTGTACCAGAACAGCTTGGGTTAAAATCGCTCTCCCAGTGATAGACAGACATTTGAATTCCCATCCGGATATTCTTCTAAAAAATCTATCATGAATCCACATCCAATCAACAGAGGTGTAGCCCATAGGTTTTAGTTGATAACCCAGGTATTTCAGACCCTCATTGAGAGGTATAGCTTTTATATTGAAGAGTTGGGAGAGGAAAGAAATGAGTTCACTGTGAACATTCTCCAAATGGAAAGATGATTTGTCATCGTTAATACACATCCCCGTAGCCTTTTGGAAATTTCCAAAAATGTCATGCAAACAGGTCCATGAGACTTTACAAAGCATCGCCGATAGTAGGATGTCATCAACAAACAAATTATGAGAAATGGAAATGTCCCAGCTGATAGCCAAAGGTCTACATCTCTTTTCATGAACTGCCCTTTTAATGTGAAGACTTAAGGAGTCCATGACCAGGATAAAAAGTAGAGGGGACAAAGAACAACCCTGCTGCAAGCCTCTGGCAGCAGAGAAAAATGAAGTAGGGAAACCATTTATGAGAACCGCATAGTTTACATCTACGACACAGGCCATAATCCAATTGGAACATTTGCCATTTAGGCCAATTTTAGAAAGGAGACACCTAAGGAATCCCCAGTCAATACAATCGTATGCTTTTTTAAGATCTATTTTTAATAATGCAGCATCAATCTTCCTAGCATGCATAGAATGGAGACATTCCTGGGTGAGTGCAACAGCTTCTAAAATGTTCCGATCCTTAAGGAAACCATGTTGTTCAAGGGCCAAATGAATTGATAAAATATTTCTCATCCTAATAGAAATGATTTTGGAAATTATCTTACAAAGAATGTTACACACGGAGATGGGGCTGAAGTCCATGAATGATAGGGAGATATTCTTTTTAGGGGTTAAAGTGATGAATGTGGAGGAAATAATGTGGCTTATAGAACCATTGATCTTGAAATCCTCAACCATTTTTAGGAGGTTAGACTTGAACAGCTCGAAAAAGTGTATGAAAAAATCTATAGTCCACCCATCCAGACCAGGAAATTTGTCCTTTTGGAAAGATTTCATGGTTGACAAAAGTTCATCCTCAGATACCTCAGAATAAAGGAGATCATTCTGATCCACATCAAACATGGTTGGATATGGCTCGAAACCCCATATGATGTCATCAAAATCACTGCCCCCGTTCCATCTATATGCTTTCTGAAAATAATTAACTTCTTCCTTAGAGATCTCTTCCGGTGACATGAGTGAGATTCCCTCCTCATTTTTTATCTCCCAAATTGAATTTGATCCCGTCGTTTATTTGCAAATCTGTGGAAGAATTTAGTATTTTTGTCACCCTCTTGGAGCCATAAGGCTCTGCTCTTTATACAAAGGAATGGAAATGAACCTATGGGTAATTTACTCCAAATTTTATGGAATTTTTTTGTAGGATTCCTAAAAGTAACAACATCCACTGAATAAATCGTTGACTAGTTTTTGTACCTTCTTTATGCCCCTAAAGGAGATGAGCTTCCTTTGGGAAATGAGAATAATTTAATGGTGTGAAAATTATATTTCTCTTGACAATTGAAAATTATTGAAATGTTCACAATTCGTGTAGATTCAGGAGATTCAACAATTGTTATGGTGGTTCCATTGCTAGTTGGGATATTTTTGAAAATAAATTTATTAAGAAGTTTTGTGAAGATAAAATAAAAGAATTCTTAATTGTGGAAATGTCAAATATTAAAATGAATTTTGTTGAATCAATTGAGGATTTCAACCAAAGATTCCATTCTATTCTTAATGGAATAATGAAGACAAGGATATCATGTGTCAACTAAGGTTTATACTACTGCCCTTCCCTCAAATGTGTCTTTTTCCACTATAGGAGAAGATAAATAAATATCAACCTTAAATATGGAACAAGCTTTAAATGCTAAAAAACAAATTCTTAAAATAGAATCCAAACAACTTTCTGGTCAGTGGAAAACTAAAACAATTACCAAGAAAAAACCTTTAACTAGCAAAACTAAAACATTATGTTTTATTTTATTTTATATATTAATTAAAATTTTATGTTTTAATTTATTTTAATAATATAAACAATTAATATATGAATTGCATTTTGTTTCTTTCCCAAATTTTTCACGCTAATTTTTAAATAATAGTTTTCTTTTTTTGTAAATGCCCATTATTAATTTATAATTTCATAATAATAAATATAAAATACTTTTAAAATTATTGATTTTTTAAAAACTATTCAATCACACAATGAAACATCAAGGTCAGGTTCTATGGGTTGTTTTCGTAGGAAGGTATTAGAAGAGCTGACCCCGACTATGGAATCTTCGCAACAGTTTCGTTGCCTCCATGTGAATGTATTAATTATTGAGATTATTGTCACACAATGATCCTTTGGAGGCATGACTTCACTTCTCGCCAGCTAGTCTATTACGACCATGTCAATTTAATTTAACCAATACAAAGAAAAAATTAGCTAAGGAACACCATAAAGTCAACTAAGCAACACCAAACTATCATATCAAACATTCTAACAAAATATCCTTCACAAACATTTGTTAAAAAAATAAATTTCTCAAAAGTAACATTATATTAATAAATTTACAAATAATATCCATTCTTGATAAAAAAGCTCGGTTTTCTTTTCTTACATATTTTCAACTAACATTAATTTCAAATTAACACCACCGAAAAAATAATTAAAAAATAGGATTTTGCAAGTACACTGAAAATGTTGCGCGTTGGAGTCGGCCTCCGTTCAAACTAACTTCTATGCAACACCATCCTGACTTCCAACTTTCCCACTCTCCTAACCTCCGCTCAACAATGTAATAACTGTTTTTTTATTTTCATGCCAATTACAATCACTTTCTCTTACTTTCAAATTTTTGAACATGTAAATTATCATATTAAACATGCTCAAAAATATCTTTCGCAAACATTTATATAAATAACACTGTATCAACACAATTTGGATTTTTTTTCTAATTTATTTTTTCTGATTTTTTTATCATTTCTATTTTTAAAACATCTTTTCAACCAAAATTTCCTCAAAATTAACATTTCCCTAACAAACAATAAAAAAATAAAAACACTATATCAACATGCTTCGAAAAAAATCCATTTCCCAAACTCATTTTTCCTTTTAAACATCTTTTCATCTAACAATTCTTGCAAAACAACATCACCTGAAAAAAATAAAATAAAAAATAATAATATATATATATATATATATATATATATATATATATATATATATCTATATATATATATATATATATATATATATATATATATATATATATATATATATATATATATATATATATATAATTGCAAGTATGGAAAAAATGTTAACCTCGGGGTCAGCCTCCACACCAACTAACTTCTATGCAACACCATCTCAACCTTCAACCACCTGTCTTCACCTCCAACCACCAATAAAAATTTCATTTTATTGATTTTTGTGCCACCAATCACTTTCTCTTACTTCCAGCTTTTTAAACATGCAAACTTTCATATTTAACATGATCAAAAACATCATTCACAAAAAAAACAATTTTGTTAAAATAACATTTTATCATGACAATTTGAAAACAAATTCCTTTTCTAAAAAAAAATCATTTATCTTTTAAAACATATCTTCAAATAACAATTCTTCGAAAATAACATTGTCGTAAAAAAAGCATTGCATGATGACTACATTGCACATCAGGGTCAGCCTCCCATATAATTAACTTATATCCAACAACATCTCACCTTTTGACTGCTTGACTAACTTCAACTCTGACCACTAATGCACTGCAACACCTTCTACGTCGGGGTTAGGGTCACGACTTTAACCAACTCATGTGCATTTCCATCCTGCCTTCTGACTACCCAACTAAGTTCACCTTCAACTTCATTGGAAAGATTGTTTCTCTATTTTTTTCCTCACACCTATCAATTTCCTCTACTTTATTGCATTTGCCTATATTTTAATTAAGCCTTCCCTGCTAACACTTCGCTCGACCTCACCTCGATGTTCATAGTTGCTTCTTGTCGGCAACCTTTTAACAAAATTTTCCTCCTTTCCTCCTTTTTTATTTTTGTTTTGTAACCTCTTGTTCACACCCTCCTTACACTGCATACCTCAAACTTTCATCCATTTGCAAAGAAAGAACTTCCATTTGATATTGTCGCTCATAATTTGAAATGTAAATTCTTTTCCTTCCTTTTGACAGTCCACTACATAACAAACAAAGGTGAATGTTTTGAACACCTCATAACAAATTATATATCTAAACAAACACACAATGAGTTCTCTTAATGTATAGCTGGCAGATCGTCGACACAATTTTTACCTCTAGTCACTGTAAGAAAAACACTCAAATGACCACCAATAAAATTGACACCTTTACCAATTTGTAGGCCGGTTCTACGCTATTAGTATAATGAGCCAAGACAACCCAAGAGCAAAATTTCCTTTTTAATAAAACTAGAATCATATGTTGTGCACAATTAGGCAACCACTCACCTCTTTCTATGTCTACATGCAGTCCCCTAGTATTTCTCCATACTCGTTCCAACCACTCATATCTTCCCTAAAAAAAATCTCCCTCTGCTGCAATTACAAATCCAAACAATCACAACTGAAGAATACTAATCCAAAATAGCAGCACAAAACAATAATCAACTAAGCAACACCACAAATCATTCTTCTCTTCAGCATTGAAACATCTCATTTCATCATGTGGTGTTCGCTCTTTCCATGCCATGCTCTCCACCATGCCCACCCTTTTATTTTAGACGGACCTTCAATCTTTTGTGACCACTTTTCCACGCCTCTTCAAAGTCCCTCTTATCGCAATCGTCCTTTGAGATCTTAGATGAAGAATATTCTGCCAATAGTAGATCCTAGCCCTTGATAAATAAACAAATAAAAATTCCATTGATGGACTTCCATTATGATTTGAAATAGATATGCCTATAAGTGAAAAATATTCCAAGATTCATCCAATTGCGACTTGCCCAAACTCAAAATTTTCTATCTCTTCAAGCGACCAAATAGACGTTGAACCATTGTTTACAAGACAAACCGGTTGGTTCTTGTGCAATCCTAATTCCACACACCGTATGTTAGGGATAGGAACAAATGAAAAACCCCACTGGATTCTTATAACATCCATCCAATATATATTGTATCCATAGAAAGGGTAATCATCATAATGTTTGTCTAAATATAAGCAACCAATATATAGCGTAGCCATAGAAAGGGTAATCATGATAATCTTTTTCTAAATATAACGTGAAAATTTTCCCTTTATGAAAGATAACCTCATTTGGGGGAATTACACCACCAAAACGGGGTTTTATCCTTCTCCAAACCATGTCTACACTAGGGCAAAGAAGAGAATATGATTCTATGTTTCTGCACACATTTCAGGACAACCTAATCATTTTTTTGCCAACTAAATTTCTCCAAAAAAGAGAAGAATCCTCACTCTCCAACACTCAGACTCCCAAGATTTCTAATGGTCTTTTTAAAAGGGTTTACTATGAAAAAAATATTTGAATGCAAAGACCCTCCAAGCGCAGTGAATAGAACCATCGACCTAACTGTACATTGAATTTTGTACCCATAGTCCAGATTTAAGGGAAAACCAACTGACAGATGTATCCTTTGTCATTGAGGTAAGGTCCAACAAAGAAACTATCCTTGATAACAATTACCAAAGAAATAAATCCAAATTCTCTATTGTTACATCAATTGCAACAAGTAAAAAAAATCGGGCTTTCCAATAAGAGACTCCATTCTTTACAGACCAACCAAAATTTTATGAGCACCGATAGAGGAAGCCAATGAAATACAAGCTCAAGAATCTCAAATGGAAAAAACTTCCAAATACTTGGATCCATTAGAAAATGAAAAACATTCTTAAAACCAAACCAAAGATTAGATGTTACATTGTGAAGGATAAAATCCTTAAAAAGGACTCATCACATCAAACATGCAAATAATCGGATTTAAAATTCCATAAAATATCATTCTCAAAAATTTGAAAACAAATTCAAAAACAATCACATTCTTGAAAAACACAATTTGTTTTGTCTTAAAACATCATTTGAACTAACTATCCTTGGAAAATAACATTAAAGAAAATAAAAATAAAATAAAATAAAACAATATTTTGTGAATAAATTGTGCGTCAAGGTCGGACACCCCTCCAACTAAGTTCTACGGAACACCATACCAACTTCTGACTACCTAACTGACTTCAGCTCTGACCACCAGTACAATATTCTTTTTTCTTTTTCTTTTTCATTCCAACAATAAGTTTCTCTTACTTTCATCTTCTTAAACATTCAAAATATCATATCAAACGTGCTAAAAAAATATCATTCGCAAACATTTGGTAAAAAACAAAATTCTTAAAAATAACATTATATTAATACTTTTACAAAGAAATATCCATTCTTGAGAAAAAACGATCATTTAAATTCATTTTTTACATATTGCCAATTAACATTTCTTTGCAAATTAACAACATCGAAAAAGGCAATTCAAAAATATGATTTTGTGGGTACGATGACAGAGTTGTGTGCTAGGGTTGGATTGTGCTCAAACTAAGTTCTATGGAACACCATCCTGACTTCTGGTTGCCCGACTCTCCTAAGCTATGACCAACAATACAATATTTTAATTTTCAATTTTCATACCAACAGTTTCTTTCTCTTACGTTCATCTTTTTAAACATGCAAATTATCATATTAAACATGATAAAAAATATCCTTCGAAAACATCTATAAAAATAACATTGTATCAACACACTTAGGAAAAAAATCCTTTTTTCTTTCATTTTTTTTTATCATTTCTGTTTTTAAAAAATCTTTTCAACCAAAAATTCTTCAAAATGAACATTTCCCTAAAAAAATAAAAACATTATACCAACACAATTCGGAAAAAAAATTCCATTTATGAAACTCATTTTTCCTTTTAAACATATTTTCATCTAACAATTCTTGCAAAATAACATTGCTGAAAAAAAGAATAAAAAACAAAAAATATGTGACTACGGCAAAAACGTTGTTGTCTGGGGTCGGCCTCCGCATCAAATAACTTCTACATAATTCCATCTCGACCTTCGACCACCCAATTGTCTTCACCTTCAACCACCAATGAAAACTTTCTTTTATCGGTATCCATGCCACCAATAGACCTTTGACCACCCGACTGTCTTCATCACCGACCACCATTACAATATTTATTTTATAGATATATGTGCCACTAATCACTTTCTCTTACTTTCATATTTTTAAGCACACAAACTTTCATATTAAACATGATCAAAAATATCATTCGCAAAACACTTCTTAAAACAAATTTTTTTTTTTAAATAATATTTTACTAAGAAAATTTGAAAAAAAATCCATTCTTAGAAAAAAAATCATTTCTCTTCTAAAACATATTTTCAACTAACAATTCTTTGAAAATAACATTGTTGCAACAAATAACTGCACACCAACTATGTTGCACATTAGGGTGGGCCTGGCGTCGAACTAACCTCTATCAAATAGCATCTCGCCTTCCAGCTACCTTACTGACTTCACCTACGACCATGAATACACAACAACACATTCTATGTCGGGGTTAGTGTCACGAATTTAACCAACTTGTGTCCATTTCTATCACGCCTTCTGACTACCCCACTAAGTTCAATTCTGATTGCGTTTGAAATATTGTTTCTCTGGTTTTTTATGTCACACCTATCACTTTCCTCTACTTTGTTTCAATCACCTATATTTGAATTAAACCTTCCCCGTTGTCCCTTCATCCGACCTTACCTTTGTCCCTTCATCCAACGTTACTTCCATGCACATATTTTATTTCTCATTGGCAACATTTTAACAAACTTTTCCTCCTTTCAAACTTTCCAATTTCTGTTTCTTAATCTCTTGTTTGAGCCCTCCTTACACTAATCTCAAACTTGCATCTGTTTACAAAGGAAGAATTTCCATTTGACGTTGTCGCTCATAATTGAAACATAGATTCTCTCTTTTCCTTTTCACGAGACATTACATAACAAACAAAGGTGAATCTTTTGAACAACTCATAACAAATTCTATATCTAAACTAACACACAATGCCTTCTCTTACTCCATAGCTGGTGGACAATACCAATTTTCAATGACAAGATTCACTGCAAATTCGATAAGATCACCGACGCGTTTTTTAAATCCACTAACTGCAAGAAAAACACTCGGATGATCGCCAATAGAATTAACACCTTTACCAATTTGCAGACTCGTTCTACGTTATTAGTATAATGAGCCAAGACAACCCAAGGGAAAATTTTCTTTTTAATAAAACCATAATCATACGATGCATGTAAGTATGCAACAACTCACCAATTTCTATGTTTGCACATAGTCCATTGGTATTTCTCCATGCTCATTCCAACCACGCATATCGTCCTTGCGAAGAATATCTCCATCCGCTCCAATTACAAATCTAAATAATTGTAGTCGAAGTATACTAATCCAAACCAGCAATACAGAGTAAAAATTATCTACGCAGAAAATGATAAACCATTCTTGTCTTCAATCTTTAAAACATATATCTTCTCTTCAGCACTAAAACATCTCATTTCATAATGTGGTGTTCATTCTTTCCATGCCATGCTCATCCCCACGGCTAGCCTTCACTTTCAGAGGACCCTTTAATCCTTTGCCACCATGTTTCCATGCCTCTTAGAAATCCCTCTCATTGCAGTCATCCATGGAGCTCTTAGATGAAGTATATTCCACCAACAATGGATTCTATCCCTTGATAAATCACAAAAATAAAATTCCATTGATGGACTTCCACCGTGAGTTGAAATATATGTGTCTATTGATGAACTAGCAGAACCACATTTATTTTTAATTAAATGTGGTTGGTATATGCCAATAGGTGTATATCGATCAATCACATGCACAACCACATTAGTAAATGTGGTTGAAATATGCCGATAGGCAATAGGTTTTATTATTAATATTAATATTATTAAATTAATTTTTTTATTCATATATTAATTAAATTTCATTTAATTAATCATTATTTTTATTATTATTCTTAATAATTTTAGTAATATCATTAATTATATTACTAACTAATTAATTAATATTAATAAAAGCAATTAACAATTAATTAATTAATTATTATTAATAAATTAATTTATAGTAATTATAATTATTATTATTATTATTATTAAAATTTTAAATAGTATTTATTAATATAATAACCATTATTATAACTAATCATCATCATCATTATTATTATTATATTAATCATTATATTTCTCATTATTTTAATCCTTATTAATCATTATTATTAAAACATTTTGTAGCATGAAAATAAAAAAAGAAAAATATAAATATAAACAAAATAGATGTAAGTTGGAGGTTGGAGGTTGGGAGTCGGGCCTGACACTACTGACATCAACACCATACCACAACACCATGAAAAGAGCAATATTTCTAGCTGACTACCCGACTCTCGACTTCCCTTTTAGCCTGACTAAGATGCATGTCAGGGTCGGGCTATCCACTGGCATAAACATGATATCAACACCATCCCGACTTCTGACCACCTGACTATCCATCACTATCTGACTTATTCCTAGCTATCTAAACTAGGGTGAGGTCGTATACCATAACACAATGAAAGAACAATCTTTTGAGTCGACCTCCCAACTCCCGACTTCCCTCTTAGCCCAACTAAGTTGTGCATGAGGGTCACGCTATCTACTGGCATATACATGATATGAACACCGTCCCAACTTTTTGGCCACTCAACTCCCTACTACAACGGGATGGGACAACATACCCGACCAAAATGAAGTGTGTTTCTCTCCACACCTGACCTCCAGACTACCGACCTCCATCTTACCTGACCATAGTGTAGGTCAAGATTTTGGTCACCATTCACAAAAATTTTAATTTAAGTACATTGTGACTTCTGACTAACTGACTGTGTTTTACTCCTGACAGCAATAAAACATTTTATTTTTCATTTTGCATGCCAACCATAATTATCATTCTCATTTCTTTAAAAAAAATTAAACAAACTCTAAAATGGAAATTCATTATGTTTCAAAAAAACATTCCCCCCACTCTCACCATGAAACCTCACCTTGATTTTCGCACGGCAGTAGTTGAAACATCTCATCACAGTAATGAATAATTAACATGTTTCATGTGAATTTATTATTGGACATCCCAAGGGTCAAAATAAACTCTAGAAAATTTCCTTCTTGCTACTTTCTATTTTGCACTTTCTTCTTTGTACTTTGTTTCCAGTATTTCTCTGAAACTTTTCCCTAATTAGAAACTATCAAGTTCACATTCACTACAAGGTTTTTGATTTCTGGTAAACATGCACTACCGTACAAAACTGCACTAGTAAATTTGATATCTCTCATCAAAAGTTTATTTTTTTATTCATTTCCAGGGCACAACAGCAAAAGAAAGGCAAATCCACGACGTTAAAGAATACTATACTACACATTAAGGAACACCTAAGGGGAGCATAAAATCATGAACCATAGCTCTATAATTTCAACACAACTCTCATCTCCAGCACCACCTTTGAAACCTTGATGGGAGGTATGATCAAGTGGGAAGAAATTTATAATTTCTTTGAAAACAGAAGTTTGTTAAAATCTGAAACTTCAACTAAGGATGAAAACATAATTTAAAAAAAATCAGAGGTATGTAACTCCACAAAGTTGTTTCTAGAGTGAAATTTTTTCCTTATTATGACATGGTTGCATGGGCCATGCAACATCTGTATTTTCCAACCCATACTATATTAGACTGCAACAAAAATTTTATAGCCTCTTGGAATCTGCAAGTACTTTGGGGAGTTTACAAGCTTTGTTCTCCCGAAGTTGTATTAAGGACCCATTTTCTCGATAACTTCAACAACAAAGTATTCAGGAACTGTGAAGGGAATTATGAAAAATTTGTCAAACATTGGTTACAAGAAGATAGAGAAGGATAAAAACTTAAGGGATCAAAATAATATCCAGTCGTCATTTTCAAAAGACCCGTTAGATTCCACATAAAATTTTTGTCTCGTCTACATGGAGAGAAAGACCCTGAGCATTGAAAACTATGATGGATGGCTTTGATACACAACCTAATCAACGTATCAAAGCATTTCAATTGGGTGGAAATTTTTCTCAGAATTTAACAGATGGCCTTATGTTTTCCATTGTGTCTCCTCGAGGATATGATCAGTTTTTTTGCATGCCATCCTATATTATTGAAATTATAATTGCTTTTTTTATGTTTCCTCTCATGAAATGGAATTACCCAGTTGAGTAACTTCCTATTCAGAACTATGCCTCTATTTTTTGGGAAAGTAAATTCAAAATCCATTTGTATGACATTTGTGATTATGTGATGACCATTTCTATCAAAATTTGTTTGGAGAAACCCCTCCCAGTGTTAGTGAAGGTCTTAAAGAGGCCTTACAAGATATAGGAAACTGGTTCATTGAAGAATTATTCTCATATATTAGATTCTACGAAAGTGAAGTTGGCCCTCACCTTATTCTTAGATATATACCAGAGAGGATCACTTTAAGAGAGGTAGCCAATTAAACTGCCTTCATCAAGCTCGAAAATTTAGTAAACTTCACAAGAAAATATGGTTGAACTTCCCAATTAACTTTGGAAACATTTTCCTTAAGGACCAAGGACACACATTTAAGGAGGTTTAAGAACTCAACCATGTTTGGTTTTATTAATTTCCCCTTCATGACTATGGCCCTTGGGGAATCATCAATCACCATTATAAGGTTGTCAGCTACATCAAAACCTACACACATCAACATCCTCCTTTTGATAAAATTTTCATTAATATTTATATTTTTCACCAATATTTTGAAAGAGGAAAGTTGTTGACTAGAAAATGATAGAAGTAAACTACAAGAGTTTATACAATCTCATTATCACAACTTACTTAACTAGAAGAGTCTTCATACAAACACTCTAATCCAAGAGATAAAATATGTTGAGAGTCTGAAATACAATTTCAATGAAATTATTTTAGACCTTGTTTCCTCCTCTCCAAAAATAGAAGAATCCCAACTTGAAAATTTCCTGATGTTTGTTTCACAATTCCAGAGAAAATCACAACAAAAGCAAGAACTATTAATGAAAAAAAGTCAGATATTAAGATAGAACAACAAGGTCAAATGAACAAAAAAATCAAAGGTCAAAAACAATAGAGATTAGAGAAAGAACATGCAACAGAAAAACAGAGTTCCTCTCATGACAATATCACTAATATTGACGTCTCATATGACACCACCAGGGCACATACAAAGTCGAATAAAATTAATGATGAACTTCAATATATTCAGATTGATACAAACAAAGAAGAGAAAATTACCCAAGACCCTTTGTCAACATTGATCTGTTTCTCTGAAAAAGAAAAAGAGTTTCCTGAGCAGGAAGAACAAAGTACCTAGATATTTATTCCACAAACTTCTCATGACACATCGATGACACCAATTTCTACAAAAATCCATCTTGAGAATTTTTTATTTAAACTTTTCACTAAAGTAGAAACTGTTCATGGAAATGTCCCATCCTTGATTGAGTATTACTTTAATGCTCAAACCAAGTCAATTGTCAAAAGAATGAAGAAAAAAAAGCTTGAAATGTTTGAAATCATTTCAGAATTCAGTTGGTAGGCAAGAGGAAATGTTGAGGAAAAAGTTGAAGAATCTTTCCAGGCTCTAGGAGTCTTTATCAATTACAACCAACAACATGTTGGTGAAATTTCCACTGCCTAAAATAATTGTCTGTAGAAGATAAAATGTATGTAAAGAAAAATAAAGGAAAGCAAAGCTTTTAGTGAAGAAATTTGACAAAACCATTCCACAATTCTTGTAGGTGGGTTCACCATTGAAAGACGAAACTTATAGAGTGAATATGAAAATTAGTTGAACGAATTGAAACTTAAACACTCCACATATATCCACAAAATCCAAGAGGAACATGAAAAAAAAATTAGAATATTGAAGGAATAATGTGACAACAACATTCTAAAAATGACCAATGTTGGTGTCCAAGTATGAATCATGCAATTCACCCAATCCACATTTAATTTTCTACCCAGGGTTCAACCAGTTGTTTCAAGGCTATCATGCACTGTATATGCATCCAAAGTTTCCCTACCAAACATTCAACATTAACTATAAATTCATCAATGTGTAACAACAAGCAATATTGTAACAATAATAAGAGTAACAACGAGTGATAATTATAACAACAATAAGGACTCACAACAAAACATTGATAAACATTCACAACAATAATAAACTCACGGAAATGAACCTAACACACATCTAATCCAGCAGCACCTCGTCAGGAGAGTGGGCCCAACACCCTAATTAGGGTTGTGGCAAGATCAATGAATCATGATATGCTCAGAACATCAACTTGTCATTAATAAAAGAAATATTACAATTATGTTCTTACATACTCAAAGAGTATTTCTCCTGTAACGTTAACAACTCTTAACAATGATATATTTCAGAGCCCGCAACTCTTCTTTATACAATGTTTCAATAATTCAACCCCTAGAATTAAGCCATTGTCTGCCCTTAATTACATGGTGGTTTTCAATGAAACAGAATGTTAAAAGATAGCAATGTGTCAATTGAAAGATTGATTCATCGTTGCAGCTAGTGTTCAAGGATAGCGCTGCCAGCTTTGATAGCATCATTCAATGAATCACGATCCTGGTCATTCTCCCTTTAAATATGAAGAAATAACTAAATTAGTAAGCAACTTAGGTAATAATCCAATACGAGTATGCTTCATTGACCAATAATTCATAAAGACATGACGAGAGGTATACCTATGCATTTTAAGATATCGATTAACCACTATTGGCGTGAAATGGATAAAAAGAACATGGTAAACGGGTATGTAGAAGTATACAAATCTAGCCACCAACATCTTCCCCCAACTGCCCTTACTGCATTTCCTCATTCAATTCGTCACCTGCGCAAGTCTGGGTTAGAGTTGCGATGATCAACGTGAAGCTGTGAAAGATTGTATTTTGCAAACATCTCTATTCCTAGGGGCTTATACACATATATTTGGATGACTTATTTCCACCAATCCTCACTTACCTCATAAGACAGAGTGTATTGATCAACTGACACCCAGATGATGGGAAATCAAAACCTCAAACCCATCCATTGGACCCCACGAAGCCGTATGCACGCAATATTCTAGGGTGTCCTATTTAGAGCCCGAGCAAAATTGGGGGCCCTAAAAGGTTCATATATCCTGAGAGTTGATGACGAGATCACCCACTATTTCTGGAAGTTATCCCGGTCCTCCTCCTGACAAGTAAAGATCTTTTTTGTGCATATATCAATGCACCATTGTTGAGTTTCCCACATATGTTCTTTCCATCCCTCGATCCCTAAGAGGGTTTCATGTTTTTTGTAAACATTCACAGACTCTCAGTTCTCCATCTAAATGATAAGTGGCTTATTTGCTTTATTTTCTTCAAACGTATCAAAAGCCTTTTTCCTTTTAACTTGGTTGAATGTATAGGAGGTAAAGGATCTTAGTAGAATGTTTCCTACATATGGCACTGGGTTAAATGATTGATCATCACCCACGAAGTAGTCATGCATTTACAACTCGCACATCAAATATTCATCTAAAATATTGTGGCATCTCATGATGCACAGAAACTGCGTTGAATCTTCCATATCATGACTGAGATCTTGGTAGACACTTTCTAAAGAAAAGAATAGATGTTTTTCATGGAGGAACAAGGTATAGTTGTGAGCAGGGGGGAGAGAAGCCATTGCCTGTTGTGCCAAGGTAAACATATCTTCTTTATTAGCCTTTAATAGCTTCACCTGTTCTTCTAGTCCCTCAATTCACTTCTGTCGTTACTCCTACTTCCGCTTTTCCTTTTCTATATGTTCTATGTAGCTGGAGACTGTTTTTCTAGCTTGCTCACGATTTTTCCTTATTCCTTCCCGGTGTGCCCCTAAAAGAATGGTCCCTCGATGAAAGAGAGTTGTTGTAGCTTGCCACATCTGAATTTTTGCAGACATGAAAAACTCCCACACCTTGATCATATGCAAAAACAACTCTATCTGTGTAGCTGTTGAAGTCATTAGCTTGTCTTCAATCTATGTTGCCACTGAAATAGTTTCAGGTCGGGGCTTTACATCATTTTCCTTGTGCTCTCTCACTTTTCTTCCTAAGTGCCGTAACCGTTTACTCAATTTCATGATTTCTATTTTGACCTACATATTATCTCCGAATTGTGGTTGATATCTTTCCTTAAGAGGGGATCTCCTTCTCGGACATTGCTCGATAAACTCTTGTTTCACAGCTACTTGTTCCACAGGCCTCACAACTAGTCCAGGGCCTAGCGGGTTGACGTCGAAAAAATCATCAACCAGTTCTTGTTTTACTCTGATTTACTCTGTTTGTTCCTCGACTTGGGGAAAAATCCCACGATCTCCTTCTTCAAGTCTTAGGACCTCTATGTCTCCCCCCTGCAACTCTGGATGTACTATAGGGTCTTATGGGGTAGTGTATTTGACACCTCCCTCTTGTACTTTCTTTGCTGCCCGACCATCCTCTTTCACTTGTACATGAATAGTTCCTAACCCTTGCGGGTTAGTTTTTTCAACAAATTCCTCTTCCATTTTTCTCAAGAATGGTTTCTAACCCTTGTGGGTTAATCTGATTAGTAGTTTCCTCTCCCATCTTCTTAGGAATGGTTTCCAGCCCTTGCGGGTTAGTCTTATCTACAACATTCTCTTCCATCTACCCAAGAATAGTTTATAACCCTTGCCAGTTAGTCTGATCAGCAACATCTTCCTCCATCTGCTCAGGAACAATTTTTGTAGAAGTAATACCGGCCATAGCTTCTTCATTTTGTCCTTAGGTTGGCACTGGTTCTCATGTGATAATGCCGACTTCCAACCCTTCTATTTGCTCAATTCTTTCACCAATCGATACTAGTTTTTGAACAACTGTGTCGATAATGGTGCCCTTATCTTTCCAACAAATTTCAGGATCGGAGGAGAAGCTTCTTCTTTCTCCATGCATCTAGAGGAACCCGTTTTCCTTTCCCTTATTTGAAAAGATGCAAGAAAAGCAGAATGAGTAATAATTTCATCAATTTCTGTTCTCTCAATTCCTGCTAATGCAGGCCCTCCTTCCTCTTCTTCTATATCCACTAGTTGTTCTATCCTCCCTTTTACTCTTCTTGCCTGTGCTTCTCCCAAGTTGTCCTTCTACCCAACAGCCGACACTATCTCTTATGGAGTTGTGTCAAATATGGCTCCTATTTCCCCCAAAGCTTTCACATTCATTTGAACAGGTGGTGCTAGTTCTTATGTGATAGAACCACCTACATTTTGAATCACAAGTTCTTTAATTGTTGGAATAGGTGGTGTTGGTTCTTATGTGTTAGCACCACCTACATTTCTGACCAGAAGTTCTTTAATTGCTTGGACAGGTGGTGTTGGTTCTTGTGTAACAACACCACCTACATTCTCAACCAAGAGTTCTTTAATTGTTTGGACATGTTGTGCTAGTTCTTGTGTAACAACACCACCTACATTCTCAACCAAAAGTTATTTAATTGTTTGGACAGGTGATGCTGGTTCTTGTGTGTCAACACCACCTATAACTGCGTCCAAGGGTGGTGATTCTCCTCCTATATTGGTAGTCAATGCTGGTTCTTGTGGATCAACATCAACTGTAGTCTCTTCTATATCCATTGAATCTATCTCTATTGAGCCAACAGGTAACACTGGAACAATGTCGTTTGTGGTGTCTTCTTCCACTCCTACATCTTCTTCCTCTTCCCCTGCAGGTAGCATACCCACAAGTTCTTCCTCTGCCAACTCGGTGAATTGTGGAAAATCCACAGAGGTTCGAGAAAGAGCATGCACCACCAATAATCTAACCAACTCACGATTTTTGAGAACCACTAATGGTTGTCGAGACCGTTGGGCAAACTGCACCATTAAGTGGAGACTGCTCCATAGGAAGTATGGTATGTCTAAAGCATGAACCTGCGCATGCCGAAACCAAAGGCATGCAAGGAGTTTGAAATGATACTTAAATAATGTAGAGAAATGACCTTTGGAAGTAACATACCTCATAGCAAAATACGCCACCTCACCCCATGGATATGGAAGCGATTTATGATCATACCCTCTTCCTTTCTAGACCGCTCTCTCCCCAGCCTGCAAAAATAATTTTGCAAACTACGATAAAGGAGACTTCCGAGAGAACCATTTCTGACCTCCTAGCTATAATCCATTGGCAATTGAAATAGCTTCCTCGATGACAGAAATATCCAACCCACGGACTGTAGAATTATTTCCTTCCAAGTTTAACACAAATGCTACTGTGATGTATTCATCAAATCTTTGAAGCCTCTATAAATACACATGCCATCTTGCATCCAAGAAGACTTCCAAAACATCTGCGTCGTGCCAAACCTGTTCTGTACTCTCTGATTCGCGTCTCACAACCTGTCCACCCATTCTGTAATGGCTTTGTAACAACACTTTGGAGTAACAACAAGTTGTCGAGAAGGTGTGCTGGTAGGTTGATTTGCAGTGAGAGGTGTGATAGTGATGGGGTGCAGTGAGAGTGATAACCAGAAGGATAACGATAAAATATGGAAAAATTGTGGCGGATAATGGATGATAATGGATAGTAATAATGGTAATTACTTTGCAGCATTGGAAAGGACTATTCATTAGTACAACATTACCAACTTGAAATCCCGATGCATATGGGTATTGTGCGAAGTATGGTGGAAAACCACGGAGTGAATGCACTTAGCACAAGGTTTAATAAAAATAACAATAAGTCATTATTATAGAATATTTTCATTTATTATAGTACCTACCCCCAACTAAGGGATGACTGTCCACGAACATATAGAGTCATGTCATATGAGTTATTAATCAAATACACAAAGTCGATTAGGAACATACCTGACGACTTACCTTAATGGAGTAACAACAGCAAGGGAGTAAGAACATTGGGGGAGTAACAACACCCGAGGCATAAAAACACCAGAGGAGTAACAACACTAGAGGACTAACAACACTGGAATACTTAGATGAAATCGCAACGGAGTAACAACACAAGAGGAGTAACAACATGAGTTAAGTACATAAATAAAATTTCCATCATCAGAGTCGCAAAACTGAAGGAGTAACAACGCGAGTGAGGTACTTGCAAGAAAAAGATTGATAGAGTAGTAACAACATTTCAATATCTATATATATATATATATATATATATATATATATATATATATATATATCAGGGGTGCAATGGGGGAATTCCCTACACTAATAACTTCAAAACCAGAGTTATTAGAGAGATATTTGATAAAGGAGTCCCTTGAAGCTAGACGGTGATATAATCTGGGGCGATTTCAATTCATGATCAAAGGAGTATGTGCCTCATCAATTGTGATAAGTTTAACAGTCCCATTGTCAAATACCTTGTCAATTTCATATGGTCCCATCCACATGGAGATAAGTTTTCCTTTAAAATCATTGAACCGTGAATCATAGAGTAATGCCCAATCTCCTCTTTGAAACACCTTTTTCTTACTGAATTTATCATGCCATTTAGTTCGTTGCTCCTAGATTGCAGTAGTATTCTGGACAACTACCAAACAAATTTTGTCCAACTCATTTAACTATTCCAGTTAGTGTTTTTGGGATTGTGAAAGATATAAACCTACTTTAAGGGTTGTCCCGAGCATCTTAATTTCGAATTCCACTGGAAACAAATGGGATTTCCCATAGACAAGCTCATATGGTGAAAACCATGTTGTGTTTCGTTGTGTTGTTCTATACACCCACAGTACCTTAGGAAGTTTTTCAGCACAATTCTAATGATTGTTCACTACAGTCTTTGTCAGAATATTCTCTAGTACCTTATTTGTCATTTCGAATTGACCATTCGCCTAAGGGTGATATGGAGATGCTACCCTACGATTGATTCCATATTTATTCATAAGTCATGCTATCACATGTGATGTAAAATATGCCCCTCCATCTGAAACACTCACTAGGATCTCTGTATCGTGCAAGATTTCCTTAGAATAAAAATTCTAAGACAAACTATTCCATTGCTTTCACCACAGCCTTGGCCAACTTTGTTATGTAATTCGTGAAAACCAAAATGTTAACTTTCTATTGTGAAGGTAGATTAAATGGCCCAATAAAATCGATATCCCATTTTTCAAAGGGCTCAAGAGCTAGTTGGAGTTGTGATGACATTTCATCTGCCTCACCAGGTTGACCCATCTGCTGGCAACTATCGCACCCTCTAACATATTTCCTTACATCACAAAAAATAGAAGGCCAACAATATCCCATTTTTACCACCTTATGACCTGTCCGCTTATTTGCAAAATTTCCCCCACGAGGACCATCATGAGCAGCTTTCAAGACATCATAGATGTCATCTCCACTTATGTAGTGCCAGGTTTGATGATCAGATCCTGTGTTAAAGAGATATTCCTCTATCCATGAATAATGGGCACAGTGATGGATTATCCTTTGCTTTTCTCTATAAGACAAGTGTTGAGGCACCTTTCTTATATCTAAAAAGTTAGCAATATTTGCATACCAGGAAGTGTGATTAGAAATTGAAAAAATATGTTCATTTGGAAAACTATCCCCTACAGGTGAACCTTCATCACTAATATCCATCCTAGACAGGAAATCTGCGACTATGTTATCTTTCCCTGGTTTGTCTACAATGGTAATATCAAGCTCCTGAATTAACAGTAACCATCTTGTAATGTGACCAGGGGTCATTGGTTTGTACATCATATACTTGATATTTGTATGATAACTTTGCATGAGAGTAGGATACTCTCTAATATAATGCCGAAATTTATTAACAGTGTAAATGACATCGAAGAACTCCTTTTCAGTTACTGTATAATTTAATTCAGCAGGGGTCAAATTATTTTTGACATAGTAAATTGCATACGGCTTCTTGTCCTCCTGCTACCCCAAAATTGAGCCTATTGTTGTTTCAGAAGCATCAATAGAGATGTGAAACAGGAGTTTCCAATTAGGGCCGTGTAATATCAGATCCTTGTAGACTAGTTATTTGATTTCTACAAAAGCTGATTCACATTCATCCTTCCACACAAATTCTACATCTTTAGGTAAAAATTGAAAAAGTGGGAATTATATTTTAGAGAAAAATCTCTATGAAATGCCCATAATAGCCAACATAACCAATAAAGTTGTGTACTTGTGTCAGTGGCTTAGGCATAGGGAATTTCAAGAGTACTTCTACCTTTGCCGGGTCACCCCGAATTCCTACAGCTTAAAGCAAGTGTCCCGACACTATCCCTTCTTTCATAATCATATTCCATTTAGTGGTGCTTAGAGAAACATGTGTTTTCTTGCATCTTTCAAGTACTTTCTCTAAGTTTTTCAAAGCTTCTGTAAAGGAATCCCCACATGGGGTAAATTCATCCATGTAAATGTCAACACTATCATTAACTAGATCAGAGAAAATTCATAATATTTCCATTTGAAAGGAAGTAGGTGGATTACAGAGGCCAAATGGAAGGACCCAGTATGCAAAGGTTCCCAAAGGGCATGTGAAGGTAGTTTTATCCTAATCCTCAGGAGCTATTTCTATCTGATTATATCTGCTAAATCCATCGAGAAAGGAGAAAAAATCCTTCTCGCTAATGTATCAAGGTCTTGGTCAATAATGGGTAAGGGAAAATTGTCTTTCTGAGTTGCTTTGTTTATTTCCTTGTAATCAACACATATCCACCACTTTCCATTCTTCTTAGGAACAATGACCAATGGGGAAACCCATTGACTGTCTGATATCGGATAAATAAAACCCACATCTAATAGCTTCTGTAGTTCATATTTGACAATGTTTTTTAAGGTAAGATTAATTATTCTTTATGGCTTACAAATAGGTCGACATTCCTCTTTAATGTATATATGATGAGTACATAAATCAGCAGGGATGCATTTAATATCAATATACTCCCAAGGAAAAGCTTATTTATTCTCCTAAAGGACTTTTAGCAGTTGTTCGGATTGGGAGTGTGAAAGGTTAGGACTAATATTCAATGTTTTCCCTGGTTCAATTTCTAAAGGAACACTCTTATGATGTAAAATTTCAGGAATGTTTTCTATTTCTAGTTCTGGTTCAATATCTTCTTGAACATTGCATCTCATGGCAGTTTCTAACAATTGATGGGTTGAATTATAAATGGAGTTGGGATTGCTGAGAATGGTGCTAATAGCATCGTACTCCCTTTCATCTTTAAAACAGAGAACCTCATTGACAGTAAGGATGGGTCTAATTTCTTCATCTTCAGATTTAGGCTCTTTGGTAGGTAGAGACTTTTGAATCAAGGTAAATCCAGGTTGATTTGATGAACTTAGTTCTGCAGGGGGTAAAGGATAAGGTTCGTTGTAACTTCCTCATTGGATATTACCATGTTTCCAGACCGACACATAATATAAGCATCTTTAGTTGGGAGCCAAGGTCTTCATAACATCAAAGGGTGCCCACCGGCTAGGGATTTGGCATGTAAAACCATACGTTCAATGGGGTATTTCCATGAGTCTACCGAAATAGTGATATCTTTTAGCTTCCTTACCGGTCTAATAGTAGACTGATCTGCCAATTCTAGGACGGTGCGAGTTGGTTTAAGATTCTGTAGACCCAAGGTAATCACCGTTAGAGAGGTTATAACATTAATCGCTGCCCCCAAATCTACCAGTACATTTGGGATATCCACCCCATTAATCTGCACTGTCATAATCGAATTCCCAGGATCCCCGTATTTGACAAACATAGATTTCCCCAACATTATATCTGATAATTTACCCATGACATGAACAGTAAGAGGGTCCCTTGGTTTTCTGCTAGGTTTTTTAAAACAATATTCTTTAATTGTCTTAGCATAAATCAGTATGTCCTTCACGGCCTGAATTAACATAAATTTAACAAATAAATTCTGCAATTCTTCGAGAAAATCAAATTTAGGATGAGGGATTTGTTTGCTCCAAGATAATCTTTCAGGATAGGGTGGACCAGTCTGACACCCTTTAGTAACAATAGTTTGTGAAGTGGTTTTTTTCTTTATAGGAATTTGTGTTAGCTCATCACCTATCATTCTTTGTTCTAGTTCTGAGACTTCATCATCCGTATGCTCAACAATTATGGGCGAAGTCTAAGCATTGACCACTCGACCAGATCAGAGATTTAATTCATTACATTCCATAATCGCAATACTATATGCAGGGAGGTTGAGTGTCTCAATGTGTTGAGCCCCTCTATTATTTGGATTTGGATTGGGTTGGACAGGAAATTGGCGACAAAGAGGAGGATTACTAGTGGGTGCATTAGCAGGGAGTTGTAGTTGCTCCTGTGGCATAGGTTGGGAGAATTGTCTTGAAGGATGAGGAGGAGCTCCACGCCAATTCTGGGACCATGAAGAATTTGGACCAGATTGAGGATACTAGGGTTTCTATGGCATTGGATATTGGTAAGACTGCAACCAAGAAGGTTAGAAAGGTATATAATGCTGACCAAAATTCATATTATTAAATTACTGAGAGGGGTCTTCACGCATACCTTGATTCATATTCGACGGTTGTGGTTGCCACGGTTTCCTTGATCCCATAAAATAAAGTTGTTCTGCTTCTTCATTTGTCCCTTGAAAGACTGCCTTCAACCTAGGAAGAGACGGGAAAATTCTCGTGGAATGACTATGTTAACATATCGCACAAGTCTCCACAAAATTTAATGGACATTCCTTCAATGGGTGGTTCATCTTGCATTGAGAGAAAAAAATAGATATGGCCTTCTCTACTTCCATCTACTTTTGCTTCGCCTGCAACACATCTAGTTGTGATGATAATGTGCTCAGGATATCGGTTCTCGGGTTGTCCAATAGATTCCTAGTTTCAAGCTTTATAACTCCACCACTAAATTTTTTGAGAGTTCGGATCCCCTCCCTCTGTCTCACAGCCCCTTGTGAACACTTGATGCATAATTTATAGATGGTATCAAACTCCTCCTTTGATATATCCCCTTTCCCTACTATGTTCAAATGCTCTAGAGATTCCTCCCTCATGGCCTTGAGAAAAATTATCTTCAAGATATTATTATCCAAGTCACTGTGGCTGGATCTCTGCAAACTATATTGAAAACGTTCCACAAAATCTTTCCTATTCTCATCCTCTTTTTGCATAATCTTAAAAATTTCTTCCTTTACATCCTGGGATTTGCAGTAGTCTTGATATTTCTCAAGGAAAATTGTTTTCATATGATCCCATGTAGCAATAGAATTTCCTCCCAAACGCATAAGCCATCTTAAAGTTGTGCCTTTCAAAGTAGCAAGAATTGTCTTCAATTTCTGAGCATGAGAAATGTAATCATACCCCTGACAAACAATGTCAAACTAAAAAAGAAATGTGTACTGATCCTTAGAAGTAAGACCATGGAAATTGGGTATTGTTGTCAAAGGAATAGGCTTCATAGGTGCAACACCTCTGATATATTTGATTGGAAATTCAATTGAAGAAGATGTAGGAGCCATGAATATTTGTCAATACTCAATTGGAATTTCAACAGGTTTTGGCTTTGGAGGTTCTATAACAGGTGATGGAAGTTTTTTAACAACACTCCTTTGATCAAACGGTGCCAAGAATTCCTCAAATCATCTTCCTTTGAACTTACAATATGCAGTTCCTCAGATCCTCTGCTTGCTACTCCTTCTTCCCCTAATTTCACTTATGCTATTGGAGGAGGTTCTAGTTGTGAAAGTGAATGCCCTCCAGATCTCGTATGAGATGTTACCTTAGCAGAAGCTCGTGACAATGCTCCAGACTGAGCTCTTGAGATGATCTCTTGGATGTAAGTTTTTTTGCCCAAATCAACCCCTTTTCTTTTTAGGGGCCTCCCTCTACCCCTTTTATTGGTGTCTCTGTTCATACAATTAGGAAATAAAAGGGAAACATTCAAACAAATTAAAAGCTCAAGACCTGAAGCAGGATAAGAACTTCCTTCCCTAGGATGAGAGAGTGACCCCTAAAGAAAACAAAAGAAAGTAAATAATAAAATCCCAGAAATCAAGCTTAGGACCTAAATATAGTGTGAAAAATAAAACTTCCCTTCCCACGATGAGAGAACAATACTTATGAAAGAATAAACAAGGCAATCTAAAGCTCTAGACCTAGATCAAGGTGATAAAAAATTCCTTCTCGAGGACAAAAGAATAATCCTACAAAAAAAAGAAAAGCAAGAAACCAAACAACCAAATGATCCAATTCTTAGGACATCGCGCAAGGTGTAAGCTTCCTTCCCTGGGACGAGAGATTAGTCCTACGGTCAATGCTGGTTGTAATTTCGTGCCTCTAATAGCCTCCCCGACAACGGCGCCAAAATGTTGGTGTCCAAGTATGAATCATGCAATTCACCCAATCCACATTTAATTGTCAACCTGGGGTTCTACCTGTTGTTTGAAGGCTATCGTGCACTATATGTGTAGGCCACAGTTTCCATACCCAGTATCGAACATTAACTATAAATTCATCAATGTGTAACAACAAGCAATATTGTAACAACAATAAGAGTAACAACAAGTAATAAACATAACATCAATAAGAGTAACAACAATAAGGAATCAAAACAACACATTGATGAACATTCACAACAATAATAAACTCACAAAACTAAACCTAACACACATCTAATCCAGTAACACCTGGTTAGAAGAGTGGGTCGAACTCCCGGATTAGGGCTATGGTGAGATCAATGAATCACGATATGCTCAGAAGATCAACTTCTCATTAATAAAAGAAATATTACAAGTATGTTGTTACAGACTCAAAGAGTATTTCTCTTGTAACCATAACATCTCTTGACAATGATAGCTTTCACAACCCGCAACTCTTCTTGATACAATTTGTAAATAATACAGCCCTTAGAATTACGACATTGTCTACCCTTAATTACATGGTGGTTTTTGGAATGAAACAGAATGTTAAAAGATAACAATGTGTCAATCGAAATATTGATTCACCATTGCATCCAATATTCAAGGATAGCGCTGCTAGCTTTGGTAGCGTTGTTCAGTGAATCGCGATCCCGGTCATTCTCCCTTTGAATCTACAAAAATAACTAAATTAGCAAGCCACTTAGGTAATAATCCCCTACACCTATGCTTCATTGACCAATAATCCATAAAGACATGACGAGAGGTATACCTGTGCATTTTAAGATATCTATTAACCACTATTGGCTTGAAATGGATAAAAATAACATTGTAAAAGGGTGAGTAAAAGTATGCAAATTTAGCCACCAATGACAATGACAATGAATGTAGAAATTGAAACTCTTAGGTTTCAATCAATTCAACATCATGAAGTGAAAAATAGTCTCTAGATTTTTAAGGCCCAAGAAATACACATGAGCCAAATATTGAGGAAAGTGCAGACTAAGTTTTATAAAGAAATGGACAAAATTTGCAAGTTTTTTCTACAAAATTTGGACCTTCAAGACATAATAGAATCTTTGGTGGAGGAAGGAAAGTACATCAAAGAAAATTCACATCAATTCTTGAATGGGAAACATAGCTCGAGCCTCACAACATCTCAAAATTATCCAAAACGGATAAAATACTAATTTTTACTTCTTTGAATCAACGATGGTTTGAGGCTAAAGAAATCAAAGATTGCATCAAAAGGGCCACTAAACATTTTCTGTCAGTATGGAAGAAGGGGACAAATTTTAAAGAGGAATTTGATTTGTCAAGATCCAAACTATTGAAAGATGCAAAATCTGGTTCAATGAAACATAATCTCAAAGACAATGCCACAGATAACCAGAGAGTCATAGACATCTTCAAAACCTAGAATCAAAAAAACTTTCAGAGACTTTTGAATTTTCCCTTTAGGAAAATCAATTTGATTTCCAACTTTAGAATCAAGTAAAGAAAAAGAGTTGTGCAAAATTTCATATCTATGTGCGAAGTGAA
Source organism: Pinus tabuliformis (assembly GCA_031772625.1). NCBI lineage: Eukaryota > Viridiplantae > Streptophyta > Pinopsida > Pinales > Pinaceae > Pinus > Pinus tabuliformis. Next base: position 367,327,145 of record CM062814.1, read on the forward strand.
TATCACTCATTTTCATCCTATCCACTTCTTAGCAATTTCTCAACTGTACTCAGATTGGGCTAACTACATCAAGGCAAACACACCACATTTACCTAGCATGGACAAACTTTCCTTTTATTCAATGTTATTTATATGACCTCTTACATTGGAGTAAGGGTCTGCATGTTGAAGATGTGCAAGAATTTTATTTTCCTAAGTATTTTTTCAATTGAAAGCTTTTTGAAAACGGACACTACTTGAATGCATTTTGTTCCTGTGAACACTTTCACTTCTTGATGGATATAATTGTTCTTGAGTTCTTAAGTTTACTCATGTTTACCTATGGCACAATATTGGCATATTGTGCTTGACAATTTTTTGGATATGGTACACCTTGAATTCTTGCTGAAAGAAATTTGTTATTTTTGCATGTGATTGCATATCTATTTGAAAGTGAAGCCTGGTATTGAAAATATACTTCACTAAACTTCAATATAGTTTATTTTGAATCTCTATATTTGAAGGTTTACACACACACATATATATATTTTCCGAACATCACTTATATTTTTGGCATATGGTACACCTTATTTCCTTATTGAAAGAAATTTTCTATTTTTGCGTGTGATTCCATATCTATTTGAAAGTCAAGTCTCGTATTCAAACTATAACGCTCTAAAATGCTATCGTTTTCAATGTAGTTTATTTTAATGCTATGTATTTCAAGGTTTACATATATATATTTTTAAAATATCACTTGTATTTACCAAGCAATTTTTAAAGTCAAAGGTTTTTTCAAAAACAAAATTCCTAGTTAAATGTGTATCTATATTTTAAATAGATGTATACGCTGCTCAATTCTTAACTTTATTCATGTCTATTTATAAATTAATATTTCCACACCTCTGAAGATATGGCACACTATTTTTTTCCTTTGTCAAAGCAAATGTGGTTGGGGTTTCTTCTTTATATTTGCATATCTCTTTTCCACTTCAGTGAGGTATTGTAACTATACTGCACCAAATTGTTCATATTTTCAAGATAATTTCTTTTCAGGTTTCTTATTAGTGCCATTGCATACAAACATATTTATGCAACAAGATTTTTATTTCCAATAAAAAAATTTAAAAGAAGGCTTTTTGCAACAAAGAACTAGGAGTTGAATTTGTTTTGACCTATGAGATTGACTTCCTGTCATCACTCTAATTTCTTAATGCATGTATCTGTTACACTAAATATTAAGATATTCTTTTAAACACAAGTATGTTACACTTATTTTTCTTCCCTGTCAAAAAAAATAAAATCTTAACATCTTGCTACAGTGCAAATAATCACTGTCATTTTGAACGTAAAACCTTTTCATGGGATTTCTGGTGGGAAATCCTATCAAGTCCATGGGTATCTTGAAGGTATATCACATGCGCTGGACTGCGTTAAAGATCTTCTTGAAGCATGCACGACTTTTATATTATTATTCTAGTTTGAATTTATTTTTGTACCAAAATAATATTACCACTAGGTACCACGTTGATGGTATGATTTCGGCACACCATCCAATCCAATCCTGCCTAATGTTTTATTTCCATCTGGGTCAGATTCCGTTTACGTGTAGTGTATTAATGAATTGTTTATGTCCATTTAACAGTCTGCAATAACATGTGCTTTATATCATATGTTCGATGTAAAATGGCAGTATGTTTTATGGATTTTCTAAGGTATAAAATAAATCATTTTTAATTATTTTAATCATATTGAATTACACAACCCATAAAGTTTTATCGAACTAGTTTAACAAGGTGGAGGAATTGCCCGGTTTCTGTCACCACCTGGAAAAATGTCCGGCTTCGGCCACCGGCAATTCCTCCGCCGTCAGCCACCTTTTGTGAGCTCCGCCACCCTCCGCCACCGTTCCACCCACCACCATGGAACATTAATTTTCCTAACAGAATTCTGAGCGCGGGTATGGCAATTCGAATTTGCCCCAAACCAATTCCCATTTCGCTCATTTGCATTCGAATTTTCTCAGAGAAGAAAACTTGCTCAACCATCCTCAAGGCCAGGCGTTCATTTTGGGCTACATGAGTACAGGCTTCTAGAGTGAGTTTCTAATAGTACATAATACTACAAAGCATATCATATTCAACTTTTGTAAGGGAAATATGTGCCATCATTGATCACCTCACAACATTTGAAGGATGCAAATCTATGTTTGTACATGAAGTGAAGCTAAACTATTAGCCAATGGCATGGCAAGGAATTTCATACCATTATTGGCACAAGGATGGAGATATTACAAAAATCACAGAGTTTGCTATAGCCGTAATATCCTGCATTGTCTCCATTATCAGAGTAACTTGTTATTTACGACTGTTGCTTTTACTCTGGGCAATGAAGTCACGCCATCGTCAATGCCAACTCAAAATGCCAATGAAAGATCACTCGGCAAAAATGGATTCTGTGAAGCGAGCAGAGATATTAAAACATTCTGTGAGCAAGGAAAATTGAACGAGGCAATGGGTTTTTTACATGTTATGGATCAACAGGGAATTAAGCTAGACCTTGCTGTTTATAATTCTCTATTACAGACATGTATTGACATGAAAGCAGTAGCAGAGGGAAGGCTAATTCATGAATATTTGATCAGAGATGGGTTTAAACCAGATACAAATTCGAAAACCAAACTTATTATCTTGTATGCTAAATTTGGTAGTCTTGTTTATGCACGCCAAGTGTTTGACGAAATGTTTGAAAGAAACGTGGTCACATGGACTGCCATGATTGCAGGATATGCTCAACATGGGTATGTTGAAGAAGCCTTATTGTTGTTTTCCAATATGCTAAGGGTTGGAATTGAGGCTAATAAGTATACTTTGCAAGTTTTCTGTGGGCTTGCGCACAATCATGGGCTCTGGAACAGGGAAAACATATACACAATAGAATCCTTAAGACAATATTTCGGTCGTATTTATTTATGGAAAGTGCTCTTGTTGATATGCACTTGAAATGCAAAAGTATAGAGGATGCACACCGAGTGTTTAACAAAACTTTTCAATGAGATGTGGTTTCATGGAATGCAATGGTTGCAGGTTATGTTGTGCAAGGGGATGCTGAGAAAGCCTGGAGACTCTTCTGTCTAATGCAGTAGGTAGGAATGAAGCCTGATCAATTTACTTTCGGCAGCATACTACGAGCGTGTAGCAGCTTAGTAGCCTTGGAAAAGGGTAGCCAGGTTCATGCTTGCATTATCAGGATGGGTTTTCAATCATATTCTGTTGTGGGAGGGGCACTTGTTGATATGTATTCCAAGTCTAGCAACATGGACAATGCACGTGTTATATTTGAATTGATGTCCCCAAAATATGGGTTGATGACAGAGCCTCTTTAGTCGCCTTGCAATGATCGGTCACGCATTCGAACTTGTCTAACTACTGAATTAGCTTTAGAATGTGAGGAACATCTTCTTAATTCATAAGAGAGTAGAGAGCTTTGAACAAACAAAATCCAGTTTCAGTGGTGGGAAGGTGAGAAGAGTGGAAAAATGAACCTGCCTGTCTGTCGCCTGGTGATGTCTGCCTTGGTTTGCTACTTATCTGTCTCCTGGGTGGTGAGGTGCAGAGCACAGGGTAGAGTTTTCCCTCAGAGTGAGCTGGTGAGCTGGTGAGTCAAATTGGCTAGGGGATTTGTAGAGCCTGCAGGGAAAATTTGAATGCAAATGAGCGAAATGGAGATTAGTTTGGGGAAAATTCGAACTGCCATACCCGCACTCAAAATTCTATTAGATGAATTAATGTTCCATGGTGGTTGATGGAACAGTGGCGAAGGATGGCAGAGCTCGCGAAAGGTGGCTGAGGGTGGAGGAATTTCCAGTGGCCGGAGCTAGACATTTTTCCGGGCGGTGATGGAAACTGGCAATTGCTCAGCCTTGTTAGACTACTCCATCAAGCTGATTTTGCCTTCATGGAATATTATATGATAGCATAGTAGATTGTTATGTTATTTTGAACATGCCCTCTTCATGATTTGTTGATGTTCACTGAACGATGTTCTATCCTTTTATGCTTGTGATAAAGTGTTAATTGTCCTATTGCCCAAAACAACGTCGGTTGTTATCTTTTAGTTGTGTGCTGGTGTATATATGCGTGTTGATGTTCCTGGTCACATATAGTTTATGCTCTGTTAGGATAATGATGGTGTTGATTAGTTTTCAAAATTTTAACATGGATGCTGTTTTTTTTCAGGTTGTTCTACAGTTCTGCTTCCAACCAAGATTTTCCATGCATTGAACCTCAATGTGGAAGACATAAATTCTTAGTCAAACACACAATGTGGTCTTTTTCCAAGCATGCAATTCTCATCCAAGCACACAATGTGGCATTTTGCCAAGCACGCAATGTTTATCTATAAAATTATTTTTTGTTGTAAAATGCATCATGGAAGTGATGGTCATGGTTGAAGACTTGTATTTTATCTAGTCCATGGTTTTCCAACTTCCAGTTATACAGCAAGTGATAAAGCTGTTATAGATTAATTTACCTTTTGTATAAACATCATTACATGAAATGATGCTCTGGAAGCATGAGGGAAGTATTATTCAACACTGTCGCAGTTTCCACAGTCTTGAGGAAACAGTTCTAACATTTTGTAATAAATTGAATATAATGAAATCCATTGCAGTGAATTTCTCGCTAGCAATCTATTATATTCCAAAATTTTGATGTTCAGCTCCACTCCGTTTTGGTATCTTCCTTTTTATGTCAATAAAGCAGATCCGTTGCAATCATTGTACTTATCATTCCAATGGTAACCCCTTTAAATTATTAGTTAACCAATTTAACCTACTAAGGAAGATCCTTGCAAGTGTTCACTCTATTCCACCTATGTTCCTCGAACATGCCAATGAAAACATTGATTCACTCTTTGAAATCTGCTCCCCTCACCATATTTCCACTGTTGATCAAATGGCTCTGTGATGCATATAGTAATGATAGTATTCCTATAGCCACCTGCCCCTGATATTTGAAATGGCTTAGGCATTTTATAAGAACTACAAAATCCCATGTTACATTACACTTTATAAATGTTCCAAGAACTTTTGTCCTTGCTCATTTCCCTTAACAGAATTTATAAAATTTGACAACATTTAAAAATATCGATGGGGTTCAATTATTTGAAACAGAGTTTTAGGTTCTAGAATTCCATAGAAGGTATATTTAATGAGATTGTTTCATCATTTTTTTATATTCTGCCATAAGAGAGCCCCTTTTTTAGCATATCCACTGGCCACTACACATTTCTGCTATTAAAAGGATTCAGGCTCATCTTTGGAGGATTACTAATGCTTAGTAAAAATGATCTCAGCATAAGCTCATTTGGTACGAGAAGGAAGCTCATTTGTTGTCATTCTTGCTATTGTCTTTGCTTTAAGGTTCTCGTTATCAATCCTAAATCAACTTTTTGTTTTCTTCTATTGTTCATGGGAATATCTGGAATTCTATTATATTCATTCTGTTTTAGATTGGGAAAACAATTGCATCAAATTATATTTCTTTTCAAAGGAAGGAAAGATGGGTATATGGAGTAGACATAAAATGTTCATGCTATATTTACTGTGACTTTCACATATACCAATCAAACTACCCCATGATTCTAGTTCTACACAGCTTGAACTTGGTAAGCAGGCATTGCCGTAAGATTTCAATAATTTCTTTTATTGGAGAATTGTTGCAGAGAAGATAACCCCTTTTTTAACATATCCACTGGCCACTACACATTTCTTCCATTAAAAGGATTCAGGCTCATCTTTTGAGGATTACTAATGCTCAGTAAAAATGATCTCAGCATAACCTCATTTGGTATGAGAAGGAAGCTCATTTGTTTTCATTCTTGCTATTGTCTTTGCTTTATGGTTCTTGTTATCAATCCTAAATCAACATTTTGTTTTCTTCTATTGTTCATGCGAATATCTGGAATTCTATTACATTTAGTTTGTTTTAGATTGAGAAAACAATTGCATCAAATTATGTTTCTTTTTAAAGGCAGGAAAGATGGGTATATGGAGTAGACATAAAATGTTCATGCTATATTTACTGTGACTTTCACATATACCAATCAAACTATTTGGCAATTTCCATAACTATATGTGTGAATGTCGGGGCTTTGTTTATCATAGTGCTGCCTTTGACTTATCTCCTGTAAGAAGTTAACTGCAGTTAATTGCATCGGTGGATCATAAGAGCTTGTTTACATGCTCCGTGTACATGAAGTCCCTGAGGGTATATTGCTATCCACCGCTCATGTACTCCTTGCATCATGATTGATGTTGAAAAACAATAAATCCTGTGTGGTGAGCTTTTGATGGCAAGTAACTTCAATCATTTTACTGTTACAGCTGGGAACACCTATGGCATAAATTAGAGTTGAAGTGATTGCATAGAGTAGTATGAAATAGGTATTTGGGCTTGAATTTGATTAGGACAATTATTGTGCAGCACACCTGTATAATGACTAGGAGATTGAGGGTGTGATTAAAGGGGGGAACTATGGAAGGAGTTTTGTGGCCATGTCTAGTATGCATATCAATTATGTGAGGATGCTCTGCAATTCAGCAATTTGCATAGTTTTACATTTCATTATTGATAGAAGAGAGCAACTAGTGGTAGACACCCAGTATTCAAGGATCATCCCACATGTCAAATGACTGGCAAGTGATATATGACAAACAAAGATGGTAAAGGTTGGTATTTGTTGGGGTTGATGACAATTCAACTTGGCATTATATTTTAAAATCCAATTTTGAATGGATTGATGGATTGATGGATGAAGATATTAATTAAATTCATTAGTTAGTGGGTTTGGTTTAGATATTGTTAGTGTTCCATGGGGATGTGCCCCCTAGTGTGTTTCCCATACTTCAGGGGCTATATGTCCCACTTTTGGGGAAGCTTAGGGAAATGATTCCTGAGTGTGGGGGATGCTTTTTCCCAGCTACACCCCCCCATCCACAGAAAAAAGATAAGGGGAAACACATGGGAAATGATTCCTGACCTGATAAGACATAACAAAGATAGGGGATTGAGTTTTGAGGATTTTGTGACCTTGGTAATTAATGGTAATGTTAATTATTTCAAGATGTTTGAGAGGTGCCAATCTCATTGGACTTCACATGGAGAAAGTAAAATTTCGTATCCCATTCATATTTCAGTGGACTTAACAATTTTCCAGATTTTGGATTATAGCATTTCCACTCGATTGTACATTGATGAATTTTCATGGGTTGAATTGTTGTTGTTGAGATTTTATCATATGGGGATCCCTATGTTAGGGGCCCCGATGCCCCCCTGTCCCCCATGAATTTCCCTAAAATTTGGGGTTTCCCACATGTCCCCCATGTGTGTTTCTCCACTCACACACTCTGTTGCCCTGGAAACTTGGTGGAACATAGGATATTGTGCATACTATGTGTTCTATTATGACCAATGGTTTTGAAACTTGTAATTTTAGTCAAGAGCAAACAATTATGTTCAATTACAATCCATGATTCTGTCCCTATGCAACAAATGGCTCCTATCTGTTGTTGATTTACCATTTAGTAACCAATTGAATTTTGATGGGAAGTTGATATGAGGTAGTGGGATTGGCAGCAGACACAAGCTGATGGAATAGAATCAATTTAGCTGATGTGTGATTCTTGCAAAAGTTGTGTGCTTTAATGATTGTTAAGGTATGCTATCAACCTGGCACTTATCTGGGTAAGACTTCCATGAATCCGTCCCTATGCAATAATGGATTGTATCCCTTGTTGATTTACCATTAACTGCCCACTTAACTTTGATGGCAAGTGGCAAGTTGATCTAAGGTAGTGGGATTGGTAATCAATGCAAGGTTAAGGAGAAGAATCAATTTTGCTTGTGTAATTTTTACAAAACGTGTTTGGTCTAGTGGTTGTCAATGTATGTTGGAAAGTGGGTAACATTCTGGGTCACTCGGTGTCAAACTTCCACTGAAGATGGAAAGAGAGAGGATTCTGAATTGCAATTTGAATTAGTCTCTATAAAATATAATTTTTTTTTCAAATTGTTGTTTTTTCCCTTGATGAGAAGTCCGTAACTTGAGGGAATCAAATTTGATATGACATGGTCATAATGTTTGAACTATAAATTGAATTTGAAAATATATTCAAACTCTGTGCATGACAGGTGTTGGTCGTAAGGGAAATCTTCTCAAGATTAATGCAAAAAAGCTCGTACCAGCTCAAAATTCTTTGTCCATGTTGTATCCGGTCTTTAAATTGATATGGATGCTGCTAGTTGGACGATTTATTGGCCTTTAGCTATTCTCCAATTCATAATTCATTGCTTGAATGATATAGTATTTTATAAATCTCTTCTTTACATATGCTACCAGGTTTAGAAGCTTTGAACTCCTGCCTAGTTAAAAATGATTGCTCTATGAATAGATGTTGCAGGCCTAATTTTGTAGAATGCAAATAATCCAAATTTAATTGGTGCTATATAGACTAGACAGAAGCTAATCACATAGCACAGTGAATGCAAATTAAAGGTTTTGTCAAGAATGTAAACATAATGAGGATATATGGAGCATAAAAATGGTGGAATTTGTACACATTTGCTACGAAGGAGTGATAAAAAATGTGTTTTCTTCTGTTTTTCAAAATCATTATTCCTGTGATTGTTTTGAAAGTTACTAGTTTATTCCCCTTTACATTAAACTTGTTAATAGAAATATGTAGATCACTTAGAAATGCGATAAATTCCAAGGTAGATATAATCTTTTGGAAATATTATAAACAAATCAGGATTCTGTATTATCACTGCTTCATTTCTCTGTTAGATTGTTAATGAAATAATGATAACTTTGGTCAATCTAAATTTGATTCTTATTCTTCTGATTGGATTGCAAGAATAAGATAAAATCTACAGAAAGGTTATACATGTTGGTTTATCTATAATTACTCTTTGGATTGCCTTTGCTTTTAGTTGATATACAGGAATTTTCACTTCTTACATGTAACTTGGAACATTTATGGCAAGCTTTTATGTATCATACCTGGGTTAAAAACCTCTTGCAAAAAGGAGGAAAATTTTCTAAAGCCTTTTCTGCCATGTTAAATAGTAGTTTTCAATTTCTACACACCTTGTTAATACTTGAATTTTGAATATCTTAGCATGGTGAACTTGGTTTGCTTCAACAATACTCTTTCGTTTATATGCTTAGTTTGTGTTCTGTATGGAAGGTGGTTCAAATTCATCATATGCACTTACTATTTTAAAGTTTTTTATTTGGTTTAATTTTTTAAATGTTTGACTACTTCACTTGGCACAATGAAGGAGAATAGAAACAAAAAAGATATTCCTCACATTCTGAAGCTAATTCAGCAGTTCGCCGAGTTCGAACACCTGACCCTAACTACAATTTCCCTTTGAACAATCTTGTAGATGAATTTGGTGGCAGTGTGACAGTCACCACAGACACGAAGGTTTTTTACAACTCGTACAGGTGTCCCTTGGGGTGTGGTAATAAGCCCGAAAGCAATGGCCAGCTTTTCACTGTGATGGCAAAGAATATATTCCTTCAGCTCTTCCTCTATGTTATGCACCACAAAGTTTGTGTCTGGTACATACCGTATTTCCTTCATTTGACTAGTCAAGTTATCTATCATTGCATAAATCCCCTCAGATTGACGGTGTGATCTATCCCCCGCGACAAAATTATATACACTCTTCTTGATTTCAATCCAACTGTAGCCAGTTTCTTTCTTTATTCCTCTGTCCCTCATCATTTTTCTAACCTTTACTGCATCTGCCCACCTGCCAGATGCCGCATAGATGTTTGCTAACATCACATAATTACCAGAGTTTTGGGGGTCTAGCTCAAACAGGTGTTCAACTGCTAATTTGCCTAGCTCAACATTGCCATGGATTCTGCAGGCACCAAGCAAGGCACCCCAACAAGGCACCCCAAATTGAAGCATTGGGCTCAAAAGGCACTTTCTCTTTGATTAATTTATGTGCATCATCTAGGCTCCCAGCTCGTCCAAGAAGGTCAACCAAACAGACATAGTGCTCTGCGCTTGGAGTAACATGGTGATCTTGAATCATGGAATTAAAATATTGCCATGCTTCATCCACTAAGCCTGCATGGCTGCAGGCAGACAGAACAGCCAAAAAGGTAACATCGTTAGGCTTTATGCCCATCTGTTGCATTCGCTCAAAAAGTTGGAGAACATCCTTTCCATGACCATGGTTGCCATATCCTGTAATCATGGTAGTCCATGAAACCACATTTCTTTCATGCATTGTGTCAAAGAGATGCCGTGCATCTTCTATCCTCCCGGATTTTGCATTACATATCAACCAGAGCGTTCCCCATAACAATATACGACTCAGATTCAACTTTAAAAATGTGAGCATGGATTTGCCTGCCCTGCTCCAGGGCTGCAAGGCACACTAGAAAACATAACATGGTCTGGTTTTATACCAGCGCGCCACGTTTCATAAAAGATTGATAATGCCTCTTCATCATGATCGTGTTGTTGAGCATAACCAGTAATCATCGCCGTGCAAGCGATCACATCTTTTGGGGACATCAATTCAAATATAACACGTGCATTGTTCATGTTGCCACACTTGGCATACATATCAACAAGTGCCCCTCCCACAACAGAAATTGAAAACCCAACCTGATAACGCAAGCGTGAACCTGGCTAACCTTTTCCAAGGCTGCTGAGCTGCTACATGCTTGTAGAATGCTGCCGAAAGTAAATTGATCAGGCTTCATTCCTGCCTGCTGCATTAGACAGAAGAGTCTCCAGGCTTTGTCAGCATCCCCTTGCACAACATAACATGCAACCATTGCATTCCATGAAACCACGTCTCGTTGAAACATTTTGTCAAACACTCGGCGTGCATCCTCTATACTTCCGCATTTCGAGTGCATATCAACAAGAGCACTTTCCACAAATGAATACGACCGAAATCTTGTCTTGTGGAAGCTACTGTGTATCTGTTTTCCCTGTTGCAGAGCCCATGATCGCGCACAAACCCGCAGAACACTTGCAAAAGTGTACTGATTAGCCATAATTCCAACCCTTAGCATATTGGAAAACAACAATAGGGCTTCTTCAGCAAACCCATGTTGAGCATATCCTGCAATCATGGCAGTCCATGTGACCACGTTTCTTTCGAACATTTCGTCAAACACTTGGCGTGCATAAACAAGGCTACCACATTTAGCATACAAGATAATAAGTTTGGTTTTCAAATTTGTATCTGGTTTAAACCCATCTTTGATCATATATTCATGAACTAGCCTGCCCTCTGCTACTGCTTTCATGTCAATACACGTCTGCAATAGAGAATTATAAACAGCGAGGTCTAGCTTAATTCCCTGTTGATCCATAACATGTAAAAAAGCCATTGCCTAGTTCAATTTTCCTTGCTCACAGAGTGTTTTAATATCTCTACTCGCTTCACAGAATCCATTTTTGCCGAGTGATCTTTCATTGGCATTTTGAGTTGGCATTGACGGTGGCGTGACTTCATCGTCCAGAGTAAAAGCAACAGTCATAAATAACAAGTTACTCTGATAATGGAGACAATGCAGGATATTACGGCTATAGCAAAGTCTGTGTTTTTTGTAATATCTCCATCCTTGTGCCAGTAATGGTATGAAATTCCTTGCCATGCCATTGGCTAATAGTTTAGCTTCACGTCATGTACAAAGGAGATTTGCGTCCTTCAAATGTTGTGAGGTGATCACTGATGGCACATCTTTCCCTTACAAAAGCTGAACATGATACGCTTTGCAGTATTATGGACTGTCAGAAGCTCACTCTAAAAGCCTGTCACTCTAAAAGCCTGTACTCATGTGGCCCAAATTGAACGGTTGGCTTTGAGGATGGTTGAGCAAGTTTTCTTCTCTAGAAAATTGGAATGCAAATGAGCGAAATGGGAATGGGTTTGGGGCAAATTCGAATTGCCATGCCTGCACTCAGAATTCTGTTAGAGGAATTAATGTGCAGAATTCTGTTAGAGGAATTAATGTTCCAAGGTGGTGGGTGGAACGGTGGTGGAGGGTGGCGGAGCTCACGAAAGGTGGTTAAGGGCAGAGGAAGTGCCGGGCATTTTTCTGGGTGGTAACGAAAACTGGGCAATTCCTACACCTTGTTAGACTACTCCAATTTTATCTATTTTAAAACAAATTTTATTTATATATAAAAATTTAATTTTATTATAAAAAGTATTTATATATGAAAATTATAGTATATTATATATAAAATTAAAATAATTAAACTACTTTATATAAAATTAGTTACTTTTATAAATAATTAATAAAAAATTTGATTAATTATTTGATGAGTAACTAATAAAAAAACTGATTTTATTTAAACTGTTAGTTTCATTGATATTTTGCAAAAGTCCTCGAGTTATGAAAAGTTCATAACTTAAGCTTTCTATTCGACCTAATCTCCACCTAATTCTAGGTAAACTCTTTTTCGTTCACAGTGAGGGCGGCAAAAGTTGCGCTTTTCATTCGAATCATTTGACTAGCGTAGTTTGCATAGAAGCGTATTTTAACTTTTTTAAGTTGACTTTTACGGTTTTATATTTTCAGGCCTTGGAATTTTAGGTTGTTTCACGCGTTTTTATGAGGTTGACTCCACTTATAGTTCAGGAACATAATTTATAATAACCAATCAAACCGGACTTCTATTTTTTAACACAAATTTAAAATATAATTTTATATTAATTTACCAATTATTAACACTTACTTAAAAATTTATAATAATAAATTATCCAATGTAATATTTATAATAACTAATCAAACCGGACTTCGTTTTAAATAATTTTAAAAAAATATTTTATCCAAAAAATTTCTTTATATGTCACCAGAACTCAAAACTTTCAACATAAATGGTATAAATATTAAATTTTTAAATATTAATAATTACCATGTATCTAATTTATTATTAACTATGGGTAGAAATAAAATATTTGTATTCCTTAATATTATATATTTTTAAAATTAATTTTTTATACTCTAGTTTTATATTTTAATTTTGAAATATTGTATTAAATTGTGAATACCTTTTTCAAAGTTCTAAAACATGTAGAGTTTAAATTTGAAAATTTCTTTGACTTTTCGAAATTAGTCTTTGCGCTTCGTTTATATCAACTTTATTTTAAGAAGATTTCAAAGATTACAAAAAAATTGTGCATTTTAATTTTTAATTAAATATTAAATTATTTGTAATTAAGATATATTTAATTTCTTATTATCGTTTATTTATGTTGTTAGGATAATGTGTTCACTCTTAATTAATTTATAGTTGACTAAAAATTAAACCAATAATTTTTAAAGTTGATACGGCAAAATAAAAATAATTTATTTTTTTAATTTTATTTATTTAGGCTATGATTAGTTGAGAGGGCTAAAGTCTTATTTAGTTATGATGATTTGTTGCTGGATGGTATGCTTATAAGTTTTTTTCCGTTAATATCATGTACAATGAGTACATAAACTGAAAGTTTGAAAGGACATTCCAAGTCTGTTTTTATTTCTTACCTCGATGTGTTAAATGCAAACAGTTATTTGGAGCGGTGGTGTAAAATTGCAGAATACGCAAGTTCCAACATAGGTTGAGAGTCAGACTCAACTATGGTTGGCATTCTTATGCCACAAGAGCTTTACTACGGATGACTGACTCCCAACTATCCGATGGGTCGACTATCCTTTCAACATGTGCAGTCTTCTTATTTGTGAGCCTGACCACCGGTGTCATGCCCCTACACCTACGGTAGTCTTTCAACCGCTTATAGCGAGGTGCGGCACCACCGAACACTTTCTTTTCATCAATACTTATGTTCATGGATTACGCCTTAACATTCGATACTTAGTTTATTTTTGTTACCAAGTATTATTATTAGCCTTTATACAGATGAAAACCCATACATATTCATCATCAACAGCAATTAACACATATACAATTGCACAACAGTATAAAGGGAGGGGAAACTCCTTGCAATATGAGTCTGCCCGAATCAATATATATAATTTTCTTTTATAAGTATAAGTTAAATATTCGGAAACCCCAAAATTACACAGCCAAATTTTCACAACTTTGGCAAACTCGGTTGCCCAACTCATCGGCACCTCCGCACGACTCACCAACACTTCGCTCACCTCGTCACACGATCGTGTTGTTTGCCCAACTTGGGCGCGCCTCGTCGTAACCAAGTTTCCAGACACGAGCACCTCCGCACGAATCACACCTCCGTTCACAACTCCAACACTTCACCCGAGTCGCCACACGACTTCACCTGGGTCACCACACGACTTCGCTCGGTTCGCCCGAACAACCTCACCCGGGTCGCCACACGACTTCACCCGGCCCGCCCAAATGACTTCACCCGGGTCGTCCGACGACCTCACCCGGCTCGCCCGAACAACCTCACTCGATTCGCCCAAACGACCTCGCTCGAGTTTCCTTCCCGATGACCTCGCCCGAGTCCTGCCTGAACGACCTCACGCGAGTTCTCCCCGACAACCTCACCTGAGTTTCTCACCCGACGACCTCGTACGAGTTTCTCACCCAACGCCCTCGCCCAAGTTTCTCACCTGACGACCTTACTCGAGTTTCTCACTTGACGCCCTCGCCCGAGTTTCTCACCCGACTTCCTCGCCCGAGTTTCTCACCCGACGACCTCGCATGAGTTTTTCTGAACGACTTGCCCGAAGTGCGGGCACATCTCCTACGCCCTTCGCACTTCTACACCTGCGTCCAACTTCGCACTCCAACCAACTCGTAGAAGAACTGCATGGTGGAATGATGGCTTGTCTCCACAAACTGTTCGCCTATGTATATGAGCAGGTGGCGGGTTGTGTCACCCGGCGGACCCACGCCAAACGCCCAGCCGACTCATTCATGTGATGATGTCTCAACCAAGAGGAGGGTCGACCCACCCAATTCGTGGAACCGCCCCCTCAACACTCGCCCAGCGCTTATATGAACTCGTCCAAGGCTCGTTCAACCTCATTTCGCACATGCTCTTCGCGCGGCGGAGTCGCCCTGCCCGTTGCACGGACTGCAGGTCCTTACATCCTCCCCCACTTGAAGTCATTGTCGTCCCTGACAATATCTCATCCCGGCAACCATCTCTCACCAAGATCACCATACCAATGTGTACACCCCATCGGTATGTCATACATCAGAAATCATCTCAATCCATGATCATCAACCATCTCGTTGCAATCTTCACACGCTGCTCCCCATCGTGGAAGGCTGCCCCCCCCATCTCAAGCTACATGCTTCTTGCAACATATTGTGTCGACCTCATCATGTGTCGTCATCGTGTGAACTGCTTCCATGATACTCCAACACAATGCTAACACATCTCTGTACATGTCGGCCCCCATGTTTGAACTAGTTGGGTAGCTAATCCAACTGTCATGCTCAAACCATGAGAATGCACATCCTCATTCCACCATCAGTCGTTTCTCTGAACATCCTGTCACATCCTCAACTCGATCAAGAATCCATCTCCATACAAGTGTAAGCCATGCTCAGGTCCATGAAGCAGTCTCCATCTCATCTACAACATGCTGTCCATGATGTTTGTTGTCAATGTGCTACATGAAATCAGCCACATCTATCCCAACATCATCCATCTGCAAAACATCAATCTCCTCAAAGTGAAGAGATCATCTCATCAAACTCCGACTCTTGATGTACCACATCCAGGTCCATGAAGCAACCTCCATCATATCTGTTATGTGCCATCCCTCAAGTCTGCCATAGAAATAAGTATACACCTGTCTCATCTATCCATGTGCTGCCCATGATCATAGATCAATCAGCTCCCATGTGTCAAAAGTGGTCAAGTCTCGGCTCAACCCATGCCCGAGTGTTGCCACCAAGGCATCATTATTGTTGTAACTCCATCACTCCAAAGTGTCTCATATCGATCCTCCACATCAAGTCACTCTTCCAAGCCACACCCATACATGTGCTCGGAAGTATGCATCCCATCCTGCATCAAAGTCTCTAACCTCAGCTCCTCAATGCATCAGATCCTCCAAGTCCACCATATATGAAGTCCTCAAAAGTCACAACCTCATGTCATCATCAGCTCCATGAGTCATCTCCAACCAACATCCAACTAGCATACAAGTCTCGGCCCAAAGGTCTCTGCAAGATGCCTTAGCTCTCCATGTAGTAGGAATGCTCCATAGTCTGCTCACAACTCCATCCAAGTCCATGGCCTTGTTGTACAAGAGTGCACAACATCTCCATCGGCTCATAAGTAAAACATCTCCATGTCACACCAGCAAATCCACTTGCACAACATCCCTGCCTTGGCACTCTTTATTGGATGCCCATAAGTGACACCTCTACAAGTGCTCCTGCATCATGTCCCTGCATAAGACTGCCATGCTCCATGTCTCCAACCTGATGTCCATGACTAAGTTTCCCATGTAGTCCAACCAAGTAGACCCATCACAACAATCAGTCATCCTCATCCAAGTCTGCAATCTTCGGTTTAGTGAACTCGGTCACCCAACCATATCATCACAATCATGAGTCCCTTCCATCATAGCTCCCCCACTAAAGGTTCCACTAAGACTTGCTCTTGGTCTCGGCCATGAGAATTCCACCCAAGTATCATCATACCTCAAGCGTGTTCCCTCCAATCTATCCATGAGTCATGCCGGGCACTTAGCCAATTGTCCATGTGGCTAAAGCATGACCCAATCCTCCACAACGATCATCATGTTCCTCCCTTGTCACGGGCCCTTTTACCTTCTACCATAAGGTCACAAACAACCCCAACAAGTCATGCAATAATCAACAATCCCTGCTTCTCCATACAAGGTCTCATCATAGATATCCATGGTAAGATGCTCCCCTACATCGGTAAACTGACTTTGCTCTTCCCTGCATACGGTTCATCTACCAAATGCTCAAGTGAAACACAAGTATCAATAGTACTTACATCATCATCATGAGGTTCCTCCATGGGAGTATCCTCATCCATCCAAGTCTGCAAACAACACGATCCTAGTCCAACTTGATCAATTTCAAGTTCATCCTCCATCATTGTCATGTCTGCAACATCCTTAAACATCACGACTTCCTCTTCCTTGTCAGCACAATCTACAACTTCATCCTGCTCCATTGTCCAACCAAGTTTAAGAAGTTCATCTTCAACATTCCTTTCCAAGACTTCAAGTTTGTTTCGAATCCGGGGATTCTCTTCTTTCATCCACTTCAACCTATATAAGGTAAGCAAGAGCTTCCTTTTGCATTCTTCCAAACCTGCCATGTCTTGTCATTCAGCTTGTCTCAAGCACTAAGTCTCACCTTTGCTAAACCTATTTCACCATTCACCAGCTTCACCAAGTTCCCTATAATCATGAACCAGCCCTTGTTCCACTTGTATGTGAAACCAACTTCCTTCACCTGCAAGTACATGCTTCCACTGTCATTAACTGTCAAGCTTCTTCAACCCTGAATCAGTTTCAATACCATTTGCACTTCTTCATGAGCAACCCTACTCTGATACCAACTGTCACACCCCTACACCTGCGGTAGTCTTTCAACTACTTATAGCAAGGTGTGGCACCACCGAACACTTTCTTTTCACCAATACTTATGTTCATGGACTACACCTTAACATTCAATACTTAGTTTATTTTTGTTACCAAGTATTATTATTAGCCTTTATACAGATGAAAACCCATACATATTCATCATCTACAGTAATTAACACATATACAATTGTACAACAGTATAAAGGGAGGGCCAACTCCCTACAATATGAGTCTCCTCGAATCAATATATATAATTTTTTTTTATAAGTACAAGTTAAATCTTGGGAAACCCCAAATTTACACAGCCAAATTTTCACAACATTGGCAAACTCGGTTGCCTAGCTCCTCGGCACCTTCGCACGGTTGCTGCATGACTCACCAACTCTTCGTTCACCTCGTCGCACGATCATGTTGTTTGCACAACTTGGGCGCGCCTCGTCGTAACCAAGTCGCCACACACGAGTGCCTTCACACGAGTCACACCTTCGTTCACAACTCCAACACTTCACCCGAGTCACCACACGACTTGACCCAGGTCACCACACGACTTCGCCTGGTTCGCCCGAACAACCTCACCTGGGTCGCCACACGACTTCACCCGCCTCGCCCGAACGACTTCACCCGGGTCGTCCGACGACCTCACCCGGCTCGCCTGAACAACCTCACCTGGTTTGCCCGAACGACCTCGCCCGAGTTTCCTGCCAGACGACCTCGCTCGAGTCTTGCTTGAATGACCTTGCCCGAGTTCTGCCCGACAACCTCGCCCGAGTTTCTCACCCGACGACCTCACACGAGTTTCTCACCCAATGCCCTCGCTCAAGTTTCTCACCCGACGACCTTTCCCGAGTTTCTCACCCGATGCCCTCACCTGAGTTTCTCACCTGACATCCTCACCTGAGTTTCTCACCTGACGACCCCGCACAAGTTTTTCTAAACGAATTGCCCGAAGTGCAGGCACATCTCCTGCGCCCTTCGCACTTCTACACCTGCGTCCAACTTCGCACTCCAACCAACTCATAGAAGAACTGCGTGGTGGAATGATGGCTTGTCTCCACAAACCGTTCACCTATGTATATGAGTGGGTGGCGGGTTGTGTCACCCGACCGACCCACACCAAATGCCCAGCTGACTCGTTCATGTGGTGATGTCTCACCCAAGAGGAAGGCCGGCCTGCCCAACTCGTGGGACCGCCCCCTCAATGCTCACCCAACGCCGATATGAACTCGTCCAAGGCTTGTTAAACCTCATTTCGCACATGCTCTTCGCACGGTGGAGTCGCCATGCCTGTCGCACAGACCGCAGGTCCTTACACCCGGCCTCCAACCTAGTCAGAGTCAGTCTACTTTATTGGTACATTAACCTGCTTGACCGGGGTGTAATCCTCACCACGACTAAATTTAAAACATTAATATACAATAGTTTGAAATATATATCTATATCTATATATATATATATACCACGTGGCAGTATAGCATTGTAACAATACCTTATATCTTGCACGTGATAGTTGCTCAGTGGCCCACGTGGCAGTAGTGAGCTCAACAAGCCGCGTTTTGATATTTTTGCGCCTCACCCGCAACCTCTCACCTAGATGGGGTCGATCCCCTTCGTTGATACATTCAGCTTCTTAACCTAGGCACAGTCCTGACCCCGACTAAATTTAAAATCTTAATAAACAATATTTTGAAATAAATAAATAAATATATATGTATATACCACATAACAATGATTTAGTGGCCCACGTTACAATATATCATTGTAACAACGTCGTTCACCTCCCACATGGCAATAGCTTAGTTGCCTAGGTGGCAGTAGTCAACTCAAAGGCTAGTGGGAGTTAGCCTATCCATTCACGCACCCAGTTTTGTTATTTCTGAACCTAACCCCAAAGATTTGAGCTAGTCATGGTTGGTCATCTTCATTGGTACATCGAGTTGCTTGACTCGGGCGAAATCAAGACCCCGACTAAACTTAATATATATATATATATATGCACACACACACACACACACACACACACACACCATGTGGCAATGATTTAGTGGCCCATGTGGCAGTATACCATTGTAACAATGTCGTTCAGTTGACATTATCCATTCGTGCAACCAATTTTTGTTATTTCTATGCCTGACCTCAGCCAACCTAGTCGGCTCGACCCCTAACCTCTGACTTAGTAAGGGTCGGTGCCCTTCATTGGTACCTCAACCTGCTTGACCTGGGCGTAGTCCCGACCGTGACTAAGTTTAAAATATTAATATATAATAGTTTTACACACACACACAAATATATACCACGTGGCAGTATATCATTCTAAAAACACCATTCATCTTCCACATGGCAGCAAATTAGTGGCCTAGGTGGCAGTAGTCATCTCAAAGGCTAGTCAATGTTAGTCCTATCCATCAGCACGTGTAGTTTTGTTATTTTTGGGCCCAAACCTCGACCCCTGATGCTCTATTATTGTGCTCATCTTGAGAAATCTTCCTCTGGCCACGTCACTCCTTTTTCCATCGTATAGTGATATGACGATGCCTAGGCATCAAATCTAGTGTTGCGATGACTGGGTCATCGTTAGGCTCGATGGATAAGGGTTATCTAATTAGAGCTATAAGGTTTCATTCTCGGTTAGCTTCTCTACAATGTGACTCTATAAAGGATCTTACCATGGTTTGATTAAGGACGTATTAGCAAGTTATAAGTAGTTGAATGGATCTTGGATCCGGTGCCTTTTAGCAGGTCTTGCTCCCTTCTTGCACACTCTACCCTTCTAGAGTGGATTTAGCAATGGTTTGGCTACAATGGTTTTGCAACTAGCTCGACCTACATCACCATCCTTCTAAAGCCACAATGACTCATAAAGTGTCCATTGGTGCTATCCCTCCCAAACTTATGACGAGGCTACTCTTTCTGAGTCCACCAAGTTCCAAGAATACAAAAAAGGACACAAGAAGATTGGCATTCAGTACACAGATGGGAAAATTCTCTTGAAGGTTCAAAAACCAACATCAACCGTATGGACAATAGTGCACCAGGTGAGCTATTGGTCTAAAAACACTTGCCACTTCGGGAGAAGGAATTTTAAGCATGCCACCCACAGCCAAGAACTTGATGCCTACTGAAGGTCCTTTGACTCTCTTGCCAATAGTAAGGATGTGCGACACATTGATCATGGTGGGATGACTTCATCTACCCGTCAAGTCAATCTTGACGTACAACACAGGGAAAGGATTTTGGCCTGAAAAAGTTCAACAACAATGCAATGCATGTCAATTCCTCCCGTGAGGTTGTGCCCTACCAAAGTGAGTACATTCCAACACCGGCTACACAAGCCCTCATGTGCAACTACAACCTAAAAGCTAAGAGATAAGAATATCCTCAACATTCTTTATGAACATTCACATTTTGTAACACAGGATTGTGGCCCTCATCAGCTCACAGACAGGATTGACATTAAGTCCTCGATGTAACCTATTAATTTCAATAAATAAGTCCTTTATTTAACATTATCATAGTTAGTCTAGGTATTGACAGACTCTATGAATTCTATTATGGATTTGAGACTTCTGCGATTTGTATTCTGTATGGTTGTATCTTCCGGATTCATCGCATCTGTTGTTTAAGTGCATCGACGTTTCGAACCAGCCACTGTGGTTCATCATCAGGATGAAATTTATTGAAGAAGTCAGAGATGGGATGAGGTGAATAAATAGGTGAAGAAAAGGAAGAGTGCAGGACCGACAAGATTTAAATAATAGAGGTTTATTAATTAGGTTTAGGATAAAAAATTTTAATTTTTAATTTTTTAAATATTTTCTTACTATTATCATTTATCCTTTTAATTATTTGAAATGTGTTTAAATCTTTTTTTGGCTTAATCATGATTTTTGTTATGAATGGACTTATTATTTTATTTTATTTGTGTATAAATGTTTATTTATATTTATTATGTTTTGACATAATTTGTTTTGTTTATTAAACTAATTATTGATTTAATGTATTAAACTATGTTGAAGCTGATTGTTTTAATGTATTAAGATATATATATATATATATATATATATATATATATATATATATGATTTATTATATATTAAGTTTTGATTTAATATATATTGATTTTAATGTATGTTATGTCTTGTTTTATTGGTTTTAATATATGTTATGCTTTGTTTTAATATATATTGATTTTATTCTAGGTTATGCTTTGTGTTATTATATATTGATTTTAATATATGTTATGTTTTGTTTTATTATATATTATGTTTTTGTTTTAATGTATGTTGATTTTAATGTATATTATGCTTTGTTTTATTATTTTGTGAATATTGATTTAATATGTATTGTGTATTAAGTTTATTTCTTTATACCTATATATGTATATTGCTTGGTGTTGGTATTAATGTGTTATGATAAGTATATGTTGATTTATTATGTTATGATATATATGCATATTTTGCTTTAATATATATTATGTTTTGTTTTATTGTAATGTGATGTGTATTTATTGATTTAATGTGTGTTAAGATTTTGTTATAATTACCTACATTGTCATATTATGATATATATGATCTTTATTAATCTAATATTGTTATGGTATATATATCTTATTGGTTGATTTAATGTTGTTATGAAATATATCTTTATTGTTATGATACATATTATGATATATATATCTTTATAGGTTGATTTAATATATTATGATATATATATCTATATTAAATTTAATATTGTAATGATGTGAATAATATTTAATATGTCTAGAATTTTATGATGGAAATTAAATTAATTATATTGGGAATTAAATTAATTGGATGTGGTGAAGGGTATGCTGCAATATGAAGGTAAGGGAAATAGATCAGACATAGGGATGAAAGGGGAAATGGAAACGGGGTACTAGGAAGTGGTGGAATCCTTTATTATTGTGGGAATCCAATTGTCGCTTATCTTCCAACCGTCATCGCGATTTAGGTTATCAGGATGTTTTCGTATTTCAATAGCTTCTCTGAATTTTCTATGGTGGTAATGCTCAATTCTGGCCATGACACAGGAGTCTTCGATGCAAATGTGGTGATTGGTTTTGCTTGAGTGTTCAGCTAAGGCAGAGGTTTTGGAGCAGTTATGGTTAATATCCACAGCATGCTCTTGAATCCTTGTTAATATAGATCGACCGGTTTCCCCAATGTATGACTTTCCGCATGAACAAGGGACCAAGTAGACCCCTTTGTGGTGTTTAGGGTCAATAGGATCTTTCACTGATTTAAGGCATCTACTGATTGTTTTCAAAGGTTTGAATGTGGTTTTTATTTTATTCTTTCTTAAGATGTGAGCGATTTTATCAGTGGTGCCTAGAATGTAAGGGAGGTGAACTGTACCAGCATAATCATCCCTATGATGCTTGTTCATGGGATTTTCAATTTTCTTGAAAGCCTTGATCCCTTGGTGTCTCTTGTATCCATTCTTCTTGAAGACTTTTAAGAGATGGTTCTTTTCTTGCTCAAAATTATCATGATCTGAGATACGCATGGCTCTTGTTGCTAAGGTGTTTAGTACCCCGAGTTTCTGAGCTGGATGATGATGAGAATTGGCATGTAGGTAGTGTTCGGTGTGAGCTTTTTTGTGATAGACTTGGTGAGAAATAGTGCCATCTTGGTTCCTTTTGATGAGGATGTCAAGAAAGGGAAGACAACCATTTTCTTCCACTTCCATGGTGAACTTGATGGAATCTGATTGGCTGTTAAGGTGTTCAAGAAATTCATTTAGTTTTTCTTTTCCATGAGGCCAAATGACATAAGTGTCATCAACAAATCTTTTCCACAATTTAGGTTTTAGGGGGGCAGACTCAATGGCCTTAGTTTCAAAATGTTCCATTAATAAATTGGCAATGATGGGAGACAGGGGTGATCCCATGGCCACACTGCTCCAAAACCTCTACCTTAGCTGAACACTCAAGCAAAACCAATCACCACATTTGCATCGAAGACTCCTGTGTCATGGCCAGAATTGAGCATTACCACCATAGAAAATTCAGAGAAGCTATTGAAATACGAAAACATCCTGATAACCTAAATCGCGATGACGGTTGGAAGATAAGCGACAATTGGATTCCCACAATAATAAAGGATTCCACCACTTCCTAGTCCCCCGTTTCCATTTCCCCTTTCATCCCTATGTCTGATCTATTTCCCTTACCTTCATATTGCAGCATACCCTTTACCACATCCAACTAATTTAATTCCCAATATAATTAATTTAATTTCCATCATAAAATTCTAGACATATTAAATATTATTTACATCATTACAATATTAAATTTAATATAGATATATATATCATAATATATTAAATCAACCTATAAAGATATATATATCATAATATGTATCATAACAATAAAGATATATTTCTTAACAACATTAAATCAACCAATAAGATATATATACCATAACAATATTAGATTAATAAAGATCATATATATCATAATATGACAATGTAGGTAATTATAACAAAATCTTAAACACACATTAAATCAATAAATACACATCACATTACAATAAAACAAAACATAATACATATTAAAGCAAATATACATATATATCATAACATAATAAATCATCATATACTTATCATAACACATTAATACCAACACCAAGCAATATACATATATAGGTATAAAGAAATAAACTTAATACACAATACATATTAAATCAATATTCACAAAATAATAAAACAAAGCATAATATACATTAAAATCAACCTACATTAAAACAAAAACATAATATATAATAAAACAAAACATAACATATATTAAAATCAATATATAATAACACAAAGCATAACCTAGAATAAAATCAATATATATTAAAACAAAGCATAACATATATTAAAACCAATAAAACAAGACATAACATACATTAAAATCAATATATATTAAATCAAAACTTAATATATAATAAATCAATATATATATATATATATATATATATATATATACATTAAAACAATCAGCTTCAACATAGTTTAATACGTTAAATCAATAATTAGTTTAGTAAACAAAACAAATTATGTCAAAACATAATAAATATAAATAAACATTTATACACAAATAAAATAAAATAATAAGTCCATTCATAACAAAAATCATGATTAAACCAAAAAAAGATTTAAACACATTTCAAATAATTAAAAGGATAAATGATAATAGTAAGAAAATATTTAAAAAATTAAAAATTAAAATTTTTTATCCTAAACCTAATTAATAAACCTCTATTATTTAAATCTTGTCGGTCCTGCACTCTTCCTTTTCTTCACCTATTTATTCACCTCATCCCATCTCTGACTTCTTCAATAAATCTCATCCTGATGATGAACCACAGTGGCTGGTTCGAAACGTCTATGAATTCTTTCGCACTTTGCAATTTATATTATTATTAACTATTTTTTATATTTCTATTTATTTTTAAAAATAAACTATTTGTTTTATATGGTACTTTGTAAATTTTTTATAGATAATAAAATTTCCAAAACCATTAGTTATCATGAACAATATTTTTTAGGAAGAATTTATTGCCATAAATTCTTATTTTTATTACATTGCTTAAAAAAATAAGTTTAAATTTTTATTATAAATTACATATAAATTAATTACAATTTCAATGAGTAAGGATTTCAAAATCTATGACAATTAGGATTTTCCTGCTTAACGCTTAACGTTGTAAATAGAGGCAATATTGCATTAATTACACACTCCATCTTCTTGAGAAAACCATTATTAATTGCTCACACAAAATCCCAAAGAAATTTATTATAGTAGCACCTCTCTACTAATGGTGCTTTAATATTTGCATTTATTTTATTTAGAGTTTCCATGTAGTGAAAACATAATTGTTGAGCCAAATCAATAGCTTAATTTAGGGGTAGAGCTAGTCTGACAGTAATAAACAAACGATTATGCCACAACTAGAATTCCCCAAAGAAAGTCGGGGGTTAGGAATTCTCTTCTTTCACCAAATTGTTTCAATGCCCACTCCCGACTCCAGATTATGTAGCGCAATAGGTTCATATGTTCACTTATTCTATTTGGCTAGTAATTTATTACTGACAGCTACCGACAAAATTTCATGATAATATAATCATAATTATAATAATAATAACCAAATATCAATTTCTTTTAAATATGGATTGTATTGCAATGTTCACTAAAATTTATGCAATCTTGAGCATTTAATAAAATTACCCAATATTTAACACTTCATTAAATTTGTGTGCAACTTTGCAAAACTTGCTGCAATTGGATCTCTACCGTGGAAATACATTGTTAATAAAGTATGTGACTCTCCAAGCTTGTGCTTTTCGAACTGCAACATATTGAGTCATTAATACTCGATAGGATATTCGCTCATAAAACTTATCTAAAGTGATGAGAAATTTTGAAAAAATAAATCAAAAAGTACATACACATATCACGAGCGTACACCCTTTACAACTCATGTCATTCCATTGGAACAATACTCGTGGGTCCCAAGGGAAACAAGTCGGGAGTTGGGGTTGACTGGTGTGTGCTTTTGCTTAACACACATCAATTGTTGTCGAGCCCGACTATAATAAACTGTGATTGTGAGTCCCACTGGAACAGGTTGGGAGGTTGGGCCCGACTTAAGATCATGAATCAAGCCTCCTTTTTCCTTCTCATTTTTTGTCTACGCACCTCCAATTTTTGACTAACTACTGAGATGACAACATCAGGGCAGGAGGTTGTCTTTATGTTGGCTAAAATTTAAACAAACAATAAGTAAACATTAGAAAACAAATATATATATATATATATATATATATATATATATATCTATTAATTATATTTATTTACATTCACATTGGTTCATAGTGCTTTTTGTCTTATTTCACAATGGTACTTGTGCCGCGAGATTATTCGTTTGGAGGGGTGTTGATTTAATACAGTGTACGGTGAGGAGGGTGAACCGTCATCAAATATTCCATTGGTAGTAGTGTTGAATTAATACAACGCATGATGAGGACAATGTGTTATCATCTTTATTATTTTGTAGATGGATTGGGACATACGAGCATACAACAAATTTAATATTTTATGAATATTCACAAAAATTTCTAAGTAGAGACCCTTCTTGTGCATGCCATGGTTTAGAGTCAGGGTTATCTCACTTTTCCTATTGTCAAACGAAAATGAGGTCCAACTTCTAACTAGTCAGGGTTGGGGAGCTCCCACTATAGGTCCCATTGGAACAAGTCAGGAGTTTGGGTTGAACATGGCATAGGGAGTCAAGTCTTCTTCTCCCTATTTTCTTTTTTTGTCCATGCACCTCGAACTGTTGAATAACCGTTGGGCTCGCAACATGAGGTCGGGAGGTTATGTCTTCATTCACCTTGTAGCTCTTCTTGTGACTTGACTTTACTTCAATAACAACTATGAGTTTTGTTCAGTGGCCCTTTCGCATTGCAAGGATTGACCACTCACTTCCCCTGTATTGACCTATTTAAATATATGAATTCTCCTTTTGTAGTAGTGGTATGATAAGTTGGACATGTAATTATTTCTAAAAAAAATCATCTCTCGAGCTCTGACCACTTAACTCAAAATTTCCTCCAACCCTCCACCCTAGACATTGCCCCAACTTGGTTTTGAGTCGGCATCAAAATCAGTAAACCTATTTAATTTTTTTGAAGTACCTCCGACTATTCGACTACCCAACCTCTGGGTCCTCCATCTGCAAATAAAATAATAATTTTTCTTGACTTAAGCTCCTTTCATTATTCTTAAATTATTCTTTTTTTTTTCCAATAAAATGAGTCATTTTTTTAGTTTCGATCTAGGTTTTAAAAATAGGTTTTCCCAACTACGACATTGATCTTGCCTCATTTTTTGAAAAATGGTTGAGAGGTATTTTCACATTAATTTAAAATTTGTTACATGTCATGCGAATTAAACAACTCAATATCCAAGATTTTCAAAACCTTGTGTTTATGATTAAACCTCCTATGTCAACTGTTCTTTAAGCACAACCCAAAAACCTGAACTTCAACTTGAATTGTAGAAATTTTCTCTATAACTTGCAACTTTTGGTAAGTAGTGATATTTGAACAAGTTTCATTTTATACAATTAGACTGGTCTTCATAAAAAATCTTAATTATTTGTCTTATTGCCCATAAAGGCCATAAATTGGGAAAAAAGAACAAATCCCTTGCTTCAAGGTAAGGAGCTCAATAGATTAAAGAAAAACTATAAGAGGTAGAAGATCCAGAACCAGGAATTTATTATCTGAACTCAAATTTGATTTCCAACACTACTTTCAAAATCCAAGACACATGTACAATGAAATGGGAGGAAATTTATAATTTATTTGAGAATAGAGAGTGGCCAAAGTCAGAAAGTTCTAGTAAGGAGAAAAATGTGTCGTACAAGAACATTAGAAGGACAAAATTACACATGATTACCGCTAGGGCTAAAATCTTTCCTTATTATGACATGATACAATGGATTTTGGGTCATATTAACATTTGCACATGCACAATTACAAATTCCAATAGAAATGTGATAGCATCCTGGAGGTCAGACACCCTTTCAAAAATTTATAAGCTTAGTTCTCCTAACCCATTCTTTACTTCTGAGTTTCTTGGTAATTTCAACAACACAATTTTTAAACAAATTGACAAAAATTATGATAAATTGATTGAATTTGGCCGCAAGAAGAGAAAGAGGGTTTGAAACTCAAATCATCTAAGTATTTCCCTATTGTTATTTTAAAAATTTATTTTAGGTTCATCATCAAAATGTTATGCATATTATATGGCAAAAAGGACCTTGAGCATTGAAAAACGCAGTGGTTGTCATTGATTCATAGTATCCACTATGACTGAAAACATTTCAATTGGGCTAATATTATCTCTCGAAACATGAAAAATTCTTTGAAGTTGGTAGTTTCATGCCCTCCGGGCTATGAACACATTTTTTTATGTCTACTTATCTCATGGACATTGTGATTACCTCTAACCCCCTTTCCTCTCATGAATCAGAATTATCCCACTAATGATTAGTTGTCCACTCAAAATTATGCTTCAGTGTTTTGGGAAAGTAATTATACATTTCATTTTTATGACATTTGCAATTACGTAATGATCCCTCTACATGAAGTCATCTTTGGCAATGCTTCTCCAATGATTAGCCAAGAGATGAAAGAGCCACTAGATCAAATATGAGATTGGTTCATTGAAGAGTTTTTTTCCTATATCAGAATATATGGGAGTGAGGTTGGTCCACATGTATTGCCAAGGTAGATTCCTGAAATAATTTCTCTTAGAGTAAAATGGTCAAGACATCAAACAACATTAAATGGTAAAGCATGAAAGATGAGTAAATTTCAGTGGAAGATTTGACCATATTTTCCAATTATGTTTAGAAGAATAAAATTGAAGGACAGAGGTCACGCATTCAAGGAAGATGAAGAACTTAACAATCTTTGGTTTTACTAATTACCCCATTTTTTATGGCCCTAGTGGAATAATAAATGATCATTATAAGTTTGTAAGCTTTATAAAAAAATTTACTCATAAAAAGCTTCCTTTTGATGATGTTTTCATAAACATTGATAGTTATGATCATGTGATTGAAAGAGGAAAAATAATGAGTGTTGAGGACAGGGAAAAAATTTAAGAATTTAGAGAAAATGCTTATGATTTTCTTAAACAAAAAGGTGTCTTGTCTTATATTATAATTTAATATTTGAAATATTTTGAATGTCTAAAAGTTAATCTTGCTCAGCTTCTTTTAGAAGCATCGTCTTCTTCTGAGCAGTTTCAAAAAATTGAAATTGAAAATATGCCTGATGTTTCTGTTACGGTCTAACAATCAAATATTCTCTAAGATAGAAAAGATGTTGATGTTAAAGAAAAACAATGAAAGTATTAAATCTTTGTTTGAAGAATATAGAAGTTTTAAAGTAATTTTTTCATGAGTTATCCAATGGGAAAAGAAATCACTACCTCATCACACTCCTAAAACCACTAAGAAGGACAAGAGTATCATGTATGATTCATTAAACCACAAAGAAACAAAAACAAAGGAAAT
Organism: Pinus tabuliformis; assembly: GCA_031772625.1. Lineage (NCBI taxonomy): Eukaryota > Viridiplantae > Streptophyta > Pinopsida > Pinales > Pinaceae > Pinus > Pinus tabuliformis. Next base: position 367,356,829 of record CM062814.1, read on the forward strand.
CCAAGTGTGGACAAAGAAATCCATTGAACATTGCATCAAGGTATGGGAAATTGGGACATACTTCAATGAATAATTTGATATTCCTGGATCCAAACCAATAATGGAGGCAATCCCAGGTTCTCTGAATCAACAACAGAGAAAAGATTGCATAGTAAAAGTTTTGAGAGAGATGACTGAAATAAAAAATTGGATGCAGAAAACTTTCCAAAAGTTTCTGCAATTTCATTTTGAAGAGATCAAAATTATTTCAAAATTTGATGTTAATTATAGTAAAAATAAAAGGTTTATTTAGAATTTAATATCAATGTGCGAGGTCAACATTGTTCATTTCTATCCGATTCACTTTTCTACAATTTCTCAGGTCAATACAGATTGGGTATGCTTTATCCAAACAAATTCTCTTCATCAACTCACCATTGAATATAAGGACTCTGAAGAGGAAGAGGAATTTTGAAAAAGTTTGCCGCTTTTTCTAGGAAATTATCCTTAGATAAGGACAATATTTCATTTTCAACATCATCATTATCTAAAGATGATATGAAATGATCATAAACTAAATACCGATGTAGAATTGATTAACCATTAATGCTTTGAATTTTAGTTGAAGCACATAAACCAAGGAAAAACTACTTGAAAAGAACACTTCACGACAACTGATTAAACATAAAATCGATGCATAAAAGAAGTTCAAACAGTAAAAACACAGTGATACCTGATAGCAAATTGATGATGGAGTTTGTCACTGATGAACTACATCTTCGGGTCCGCTTTCAAGATGGGCGACCATTTTTATTAGGAATGAGAAGAAGGTGTTTATTACATAGATAAAAGACCAAACTAAATGTGCTCGTGGGCACTTTTGATCACTGTCATCAGAAAACCCTCTGAACCAGCTTTCCAACACCTCTTATGGTTTCCAAAACCGACCTCAGATGCTCTCATAACACTGAAAACAAAAACAGCCTATGTCCTCCAGAATCTGCATACAAAAGTCAAGAACCACTATAATGTCTTTCAAAGGACAAATCTGCCTCTTATAGGCCCGCAAATACATTCAAACTCCCTTCACTGAGTTTAGGGATGAATTTGGCCTAATTTGGGTTTAGGAGCTTCGGTGTTGTGATTGCCTGACACCTAGGCTAGGGTTTTATGACCTTTGAATTAATTTTTAACAACAAAAACCATAATAAACCCCAAAATAACTTTATCATAAAGTTTTCACACTGGTGGTCAGGTTGACGGCGCGGAGTTGGTTGACCGCCCATGTGAATAGGTTGTGGTCTAACCACAAGCGGACACCTCTTCGATGGTTCCGCTAATGAAGAGTTCTGTCGGTTGAATGTGACCACTTTTGGCATAGACTTCGCCTGGTTATTGTGCCTACACAGTGATAACCTCCACCGCTTATGCAGTTGTTCACATGCTACCAGTTTCGATGTGGTATCCAACCCGGCAGTTAGGACCTTGCGGTCATGTTAACCCCGACAGATTATCCATCCGTTTTTCACATGACCTTCCGATATGGTCTATGTTGACTGTGTGGTTTAGATAGTTTTATGGTTTATTTGTAATGTTTTACAATGTGATTTAGGCCGAGAGCTATATGGTGAGGTTTTGAGGTCATAGAACTTAGGTTTAGGGTTAGGCTTTTAGACTTAGGAATTTTATTAACACATAGGTTTTGGTGTTGTGATATGTTAGGACTTAGGTGATAGGTATGTAGCATGGTTTAAATGTAGTTTTAGGGTTTTAGATTTTACAATAGGTGTAAAAACACCTTTTTCAATCACTGTCACAAAGCGACATAAAGCCACATATGAATCATCGACAAAACAACGTTTGTGACGACACCCTTGATGAAATATCAAACCTCTGCAATGGATGACACAAACATGTCAACACCAAATCCTACTTGTCGAATGACAAAAACACATGTCGTCGACCATTCCTGGCAGAACTGTCGACGAACTCAAGTCGACAGCTAGGTACAACCCATATCAACTGAATGCCATGAAAATTATGAACATTACCTGAATACCCTGATCCCTAACCAACACTGTCAATCTGTCGAAGCTGAAATGATGTACGACAATACTAAACACTGATGATGACACTTGAACACCTTTACAATTGAATCAATGAAATCCTCCTGGATCATTCCTCTCCACTTGAAAGCTTTTGGACCACAAAGGTTTGAATAAACAAATAGTCGATGAGGGTAGAACTCCCTCTCTTTCCACCTTGACGTAACGATGTACCAATACATTTGATCAATCACCTGCAAGTGATGACCCTGATGATGTTGACCAAAACACCTTTCGATTCAGTGATGATGCGCAAATAACCTGTTATCAATATGAAAATTGAATTCTTTCCATGAAGAATCATGAGTTAGTGATTGAAAATCTTTGAAAATAGTCTCTACTAGATGTTGTTTAATACCATCAACCTGTATAAACAATCTATTTTGCAGAATAACAAAGAAAATCAAAGACTTTCGACATCAAACTAGCTACTTGATTTAACATACTTTCCCGATTCCTGTTTACTAAGTGAACTTGCTGCACTGAACCTATCCGACTGTAAGATTAAATTTGCTGCAACTTAGTTTGTATTTGAAAGTATTGAGTTAGTTGTTGATTTTTTTGAATCACTTTTCCTTTATGTATTACATGATGTTTCCATTGATTAGCACTTTCCTCTGATGCATATGTTCCCATTAAACACTTTGACACTACTTTAGAAAAGGCTTTGATATGAAAACAAAAAGGTTTCCTCTCCACTTGAAAAGAGGTTTCCAAACTGTTCAAGACATGACATGGCGACACAATACAAAAGAAATCAAACATTGACTTTCCCCAATACTGACCTATATCCCTGCAACTGTTAAGTTCTAAACTTAAACTGAATTGATTCATTCTGACATTAGGAAGAGGAGATTTAGGCACAATTTGTCTTTCATTTTGTATTCCTTGCTTATGATCAAGATGTTTGGTTTTACGTAGAACTCAACAAGTTTCTATCTCTTTAATCAAACCATCTTTAAGCTGAGTTGCATAATTTAAAAAAGAATCATGTTGATTGTTATGTTGATCATTTACACACATGATTACAAACCACTTGTTTGAACTTATTAATCACTTCATCTTATTAACATTAATAGAATTCAAGTTATTTTTACTTTGATGTTCCCTGACAATAAATTCAACCCCATCTTTCTTAAGGTGATATTTATGTTCTCTCCTGTAAAATACTGCATCATGATCATAAAGATAAGGACTTCCTAAGACAACTCCACATATGTCTACTGAAACCACATCTAATTCCACTTCATCAATGTAATTAGCTGCTATGGAAAATCCTAATCGACACTGTTTGGTGACTTTTATCTGAGTTGATTTATTTAGCCATCCTAATGGGTAAGGTCTTGGATGATTCCATGTTTCCAAACCCCAACTTTTAACTAAATATTCAGATATTAGATTCGCCTATGATCCACTGTCAAACATTGTGTCTATCTTTGTATTCTTATAATTTATCCTTATGTTAAAAAATTCAACTCTTTTATCCTCGTGTGAAGGATTTATGTTTGAAGAAGATGCAATAGTTTTCAAACTTGAACCAATTTCAGAAGTTTTACCTGTCGTAACCATGGTAGTTATCATCCTTTCATCACCTGAATCTAAACCTAGATCTTGCTGGACTGCTGCAATGGCCTTCTTTTCATCATTCTCCTTATGGAACTTTTTGTGCTTAAGTTTTGGATGAAGTTTCCAACACATAGATTCATCATGACCGATTCTCTGGCAATGAGAACAAGTAGGTCTTTCCTTCTAAACAATCGTTGATTTCTTTCTCTTCGAAATGTTCTTCCCCTTACTATCACTGGAATATTTGGTTTCCAACTCCTTGGATGATTGCGATGAAAAATTGAATGGTCTGCCGCCTGATTCAATATGTATGACTTGAACACACACTTCATCAAAATCATCAGGATTAAACATCAATAATGTATGCTGCAAATATGAATGTAAACTGCCGATGTATTTTAACAAAGTTTCATGTGTATCCAATGAAATACCAAGTGCCAATTCTTTATTTATGAACTCCCGAACACTCTACCCTTTACCTTGCATCAGATACTGCCAATCGATAACAACTTGCTGCATGTATCCTAAAGGATAGAACTATTTCCTAAGAGCTTATAAAAACATAGACCATGAAGAGATGACATTTCCTTTACTCTTAACATCTATCTGAGTTTTACTTTCCCACCAGATTAAAGTTGTTCCTCCCATTCTAAGTGTAGCTAACCAAATTTTAGTTTTAGCGCTAGAAATGTTCTGAATGCAACAATACACTTCTAACTGCTTTATCCAGTTATCTAGCTTTTCAGGATTCATTTCACCATCATAAACAGGTAACTCAAATTTAACATCAAGTTTCAAAAGAGATGTTTTCTTAGGTTATTTTTCCGTTTAAGATTCTACATTAGAAGAATAAGAAGAGGATGATGGAGATGATGGAGGGGAAGGTGGTTTATCAGTCTTCCCTTTACCTTTTTCCTTCTTTAATGTCTTTGAATAAGAAGCGGCATCTCTCGCCTTCTTGTCTTCCTATAATTCTCCCAACATCTGCTGCATGGTTAAGAACACCTGTTGAAACTGTTCTTCACTCATCTTAGTTTTAGTGTTTTCACCTGCATTAGGTCCTGAGATGGTCAATTTCTGAACGACTTGTCCTTTCCAATCTCTAGATTGATCTGCTCAAGGATTCCTTCTCCTCGTTGCGACTTTGACTTAGTAAACATTCAATGGCAAATTCTACAGACACAACCTAATCTAATGCAAAATTATATGATCTGAAATAATCATAAACTAAATACTGATGTATAATTGATTAACCATTAATGATTTGAATGTTAGCTTAAGCACACGAACCGAGGAAAAACTGCTTGAAAAGAACACTTTACGACAGCTGATTAAACATAAAATCGATGCATAATAGAAGTGAAAATAGTAAAAGCATAGTGGTACCAAACAACAAATTGATGACAGAGTGCATCCTTGATGGACTACGTCTCCAAGTACGATTTCAAGATGGGCGACCATTTTTATTAGGAATGAAAAGAAGGTGTTGATTACACAGAGAAAATACCAGACTGAATGTGAAAGCAGGCACTTCTGATCACTGTCATTAGATAGCCCTCTGAACTAGATTTCCAACGCCTCTTACAGTTTCCAAAACTGATCTCGGATGCTCTTGTAACATTGAAAACAAAAACCGCCTATGTCCTCCAGAATCTACATACAAAAGTCAAGAACCACTCTAATGTCTTTCAAAGGACAAATCTGCCTCTTATAGGCCTACAAATACATTCAAACACCCTTCACTAAGTTTAGGGATGAATTTGGCCTAATTTGGGTCAAGAACCACTCTAATGTCTTTCAAAGGACAAATCTGCCTCTTATAGGCCTACAAATACATTCAAACACCCTTCACTAATTTTAGGGATGAATTTGGCCTAATTTGGGTTTAGGAGCTTCAGTATTGTAATTTCCTGACACCTAGGATAGGGTTTTATGACCTTTGAATTAATGTTTAACAACAAAAGCCATAATAAACCCCAAAGTAACTTTATCATAAAGTTTTCCTGCTGGAGGTCAGGTTGACGGCGCGGAGTTGGTTGACCACCCATGTGAATAGGCTTTGTTCTAACGATAGGCAGACACCTCTCCAATGGTTTCACTAACAGAGAGTTATGATGGTTAAATGTGATTGCTTCCAGCATAGTCTCTGCCCAGTTATCCTACCTACCACGGTGATAACCTCCGCTGCTTACGCAGTTGTTCACATGCTATCGGTTCCGATGTTGTCTCCAGCCCGACGGTTAGGACCTGGCAGTCATGTTAACCCCAACAGCTTATCTATCCGTTGTTCACATGACCTTTCGATACGGTCTATGTTGACTGCATGGTTTAGATAGTTTTATGGTTTATTTGTAATGTTTTAAATGTGATTTAGGCCGCGAGCTATATGGTGAGGTTTTGAGGTCATAGAACTTAGGTTTACGGTTAGGCTTTTAGACTTAGGAATTGTATTAGCACATAGTTTTTGGTGTTGTGATAGGTTAGGACTTAGGTGATAGGTTTGTAGCATGGTTTAAATGTAGTTTTAGGGTTTTAGATTTACATTAGGTGTAAAAATTACTTTTTCAATTATTGTCACAAAGCGACATAAAACCACATATGAATCGTTGACAAAACAACGTTTGTGACGACACCCCTGAAGAAATATCAAACCTCTGCAATGGATGACACAACCATGTCGACACCAAATTCTGCTTATCGATCGACAAAAACACATGTCGTCGACCTTTCCTGGTGGAATTGTCGATGAACTCAAGTTGACAACCAGGTACAACCCATATCAACTGAACGCCATGAAAACTATGAACATTACCTGAACAACCTGATCCCTAACCAACATTATCGATCTATCGACGCTGAACTGAAGTGACGACGATACTGAACACTGATGACAACACTTGAACACCTATACAATTGAATCAACATAATCCTCCTAGATCAAAAAAAAATCTTGAAGATTTTGTAATATTTTAGTATTTATATGGTCTCTTACATTGATGTAAGATTTAATGATTTGTGGAACTGAAGGTTTGTAATCTATAATTAATTTTTGAGGCTACTATTTTCTGAAGACAAAATTCATCATTAAATTTGTTTATGAGTTATGTGTTTGATGTCTTTTCATCATTTTAATTATTTAATAGATGCGCGTGGTATTCATTTTCTAAAATTATTCATATTGAACTTTGATTGAATATTGTGATATCCTATTAATGTTTCCTAAGATATGTTGCAATGTATTTTTATTTTCATACAAAGATTATGAATTGTTTGTTGTTTATGTTCTTATTTGATGGTGAATATGAAACCAAAGCAATTTTCATTGTACTTTTAGTTTAACAGTTTCTTTAGAAACATCTTGTGTGTTTAGATGGAACCAGACTCTAGTGATATTCAAACACGCATAATATTTTCTTTTAAATATTATGTTTGAATGAAACCCTCATCCCACCACCTTGACTATTATATTTTCCATCAAATCAAGTTTATTGTTCATCAACAATAGTTTGTATAGTTTTTCTAGACATCTGTAGGTACAAAGATATGTCATATATTTTCCTTATTTTTCAATTTACCCTAGATGGACTCGTCACTGCTAAGGAGTGAGTTAAACAATTTATGTTATCCCTAAAACTATAAGAAATTTAACATGGAGATCCATTATTTGTTGTATATGTTGCATGTGTTGAGAGATCCTTTAAAAATGTTTGTCAAAATATGTGAAAATAGGTCTATGGATGGTTTTTTCAATGCTATATTATTCTAGGTTTTTTTGTTAGCTATTCATATTCTTGTATTTACTCTTAAGAATCTAAATCAATGGGTCAATGATAGGAATAGGTATGGTTCTATGTTTTCCTTTTGATTTAGTCAGATATGGACAAATGAATTTGTGTCTTAGATTAACTACATTTAATTATTTAGTTTTGAAAACCATAAAATGGTTGACCCTAACCATAGTTAGTAAAGCCCCAACTCAATAATGGCTACAAAGCTGCATTCTGATTTAATTGTATGTTTTTAGTAAGCATACCACATGCTATTGGCCAAGCTCATTTTGACCCATCAATTAAAGACAAGACAATATTTTCATTTAGGCATCTTAATTACTTCTAATGTGAGATATTAAATTTTAAAAATTGTTTAGGAAATCCGAATATTTCAATCGATTACCCACACAATAGAAACATAGCACATTACTAGCCAAATCAACTCATAATTGGAAATAATTCATGGAACTATTTGTCATTGCTCAAGCAAAATTATGATTATGAAGAAATTTATAGTGAATTTGATACAATCCAAAGGAATGGAAATGAACCTATGTGTAATTTACTTCAAAGGTTATGGAAATTTGTTGTAGGATTCCTAAGAGCAACAGAGCATCCACCCATTAAACTGTGACTAGTTTCCATACCTTCTCTTTGCCCCTAAAGAAGATGAGTTTCCCTTAGGAAATGATAAGAATTTAATGTTGTGTAGACTTGATTTTTGTTGACTTTTGAAATTTTCAATCAAAGTGTTCATAATTGTCTTGTAGATTCAAGAGATTCAACAAATGTTATGGTGGTTCTATTGCTAGTTGAGATATTTTTGAAAAGAAATTTATCAAGAAGTTTGGTGAAGATAAAAAAATAAAAACATTCTTAATTGTGGAAATGTCAAATATCAAAATGAATTTTACTTAATCAATTGATTATTGCAACCAAATATTCCATTCTATTCTTAATGGAATATTGAAAATAGGGAGATCATGAGTTAACTAAAGTTTATACTACCGCCCTTCCCTCAAAATGTGGCTTTTGCCACTATTATCAGCCTTAAATATGGAACAAGATTTAAATGATGAAAAATAAACTGTTAAAGTAGCACATAAACAACTTTGTGGTGAGGGGAAAACCAAAACAATCGCCAAGAAATTGTTTTTAACTAGTGAAACTAAAACATTATGTTTTATTTATTTTATATATTAATTAAAATGTTATGTTTTAATTTATTTTAATAATATAAATAATTTATATGTGGATTGCATTTTGTTTCTTTCCGAAACTTATCGCGATAAGTTTTAAATAATGTTTTTTTTTTTTGTAAATGCTCATTATTAATTTATAATTTCATAATAATATATATAACATACTTTTAAAAATTAATGGTTTTTTAAAAAGTATTCGCTGACACAATGCAACATCAGGGTTTGGTTCTATGAGTTTATTTCCTAGAAATATGTTAGTAGAGTCGAACCTGACTATGGCATCTTTGCATCGATTTCGCTGCCTCCATGAGATTGTATTAATTATTGAGATTATTGGCAGACAACAATCCCTTGAAGGCCAAATTTTGTTTCTCACCGACTAGCCTATTATGACTGTGTCAATTTAATTTAAACAATGCATGTTTTAGATATGAAATCGATAAAGTTCACATAATCTAGAGTTTTCAATAATGCATTTAGTACCTTCTTTTAAAGGGAAAACTGAGAAATTTAAAAAAATAATAGTACTTTCATTTTTTAAAGCATTATGCTATATGTTGTTTTTGAAACTGATTTTAATCTTAATTTTAATTCATTATATAAATATAATATATTGTGTTTCAAATACCACTACCTTAAATGCATGGTGCATAGGTATATGGTTGGACATTTTTGCAAGGAGCCTAAAGCCATTATAACTAACATCTGGATTTTCCAACTTAGCCATTTTTGTGACTTTGCAAGAAACTTGGTTTTACCAAATTAAATACAAATATGGAAATGTTTCAATCGAAAAACATAATAATTTTACATTATGACTGTTCTACTTCAAGAAACTTTGTGATTTTGTAAAATGGATTGCTCAAAAGAATATTAGCTATGAGACAATGATCTTTAAAAAGGATGGTTAATTGAAGGTTAATACAATCAAACTCAACGTTTTATGCACATAAAATTCAAAACTAGCACTTATACCTTGCCCATTGTTATGATTACATCTCTCTCAACCACCCCCAATGAATTCTTTGTTTTTGTAACTCTATTTATCCTAAAAGAGTGTCTACAATGTAGGCTTTGTTCAAATGTGGCAATTGTTAAACACACAAGAATAGTGGACAACCAAATAGGATAAATGTGAATGCAATTTTATTAACAAAGATGTACATTTATATTAAATTCTTGTGACCATTGGTCTTCACATACCAGGTGGTCTCTTGGACTACGATGACTATTCACATTCCACACCAACCCTTAGTGGATTAAGTGTTCAACATTTCCTGCTTAATCCAAAAGGGTATATACGAGTCCAAGAAGAGAACTCTACTACCACAGTGCATGAAAGAAGTACGCTGAATGTCCTCTTTGAGATGATGACATAAGGTTGGAGAAATCGAGGTATCAACCGATGGTTATTTAAGGATGACCACCAACACTGTAATGCTTAGTGTAGTTCCTAGAACACTTCCAAATCTGGAAACAAGCTGATGTCTTCTGCTAGTGGAAGTGCTCCTTAATGTTTTGAAGAGGGATACTTTGAACTTGGAAAAATGAGATCTACAATCTGCGGTGGTTTAAGGAAGGCCACCAACCAAAGGAACCCTTGGTGCAATTCTAAGAACACTTCCAAATCTAGAGGAAGTGCTCCTTAATTCTTTGAAGAGGGAGACTTTTAACCTGGAAGAATGGAGGTTTACAACCTAGGGTGGATTAAGGAATACCACCAACCAAACGAATGCCTATGGGATTTTCTATCTCTGACTACAAATCTGAATCTTGGTATGGTTGTCTCTGGCTGTAGGCTCAGGCAGTAGGTTCAAGTTCTGGCTCAGGCTCATTTGATTTCTCTTTGAAGCTTGTATATGACCAACAATTCCCCCTGATCAGATACAAGGTGAGAAGATGAAGGAAGTTCTACAACCTGTGGTGGTTTAAGGAAGGCCACGAACCAAAGGAATGCTTAGTGTGATTCCTGGAACTCTTCCAAAATCAGAGGAAGTTCTCCTTAATGATTTGAAGAGGGAGACCTTCAACCTGGAAGAATGGAGGTCTACAACCTATGATGGTTTAACGAAGACCACCAACCAAAGTCATGCTTATGGGCTTCTCTATCTTTGACTACAAATATGAATCTTGGTATGGTTGTCTCTGGCTATAGGCTCAGGAAACAAGTTTAGGTTATGACTCAAGCTCGCTTGATTTCTCTTTGAAGCTTGTATATGACCATCAATTCCCCCCGTGTCAGATACAATGTGAGAAGATTAAGGAAAATCAACTATAATACTTTTCATTACACGTGAACAAATTTTATGATATGAGCGAAAAATCTTCCTGGCTATTGAAGCCTAGTGCCAAGAAGTGATCAATCGAAGGTGAATATTTGTTCTTGTAGGAGGCTTGTTTTTGAAGCATCTATTTGAATAATGAGTGTGCTGACCACAATCCTTGCATGGGTGAAGATCAAAACAATGATCTTTCACATGGCTAACTCTATCACAGTGTTGGAATTTAACAATATGTGGTTGTGGAGGAGCGGGATCTAGAACAGGTGTATGTGAACCGTCCTGAAGAAATCCAACACTTTGAAATTTGATTGGCTTGAAATAGTCTGGATTATGAAATGACACCTCCTTGTAATATCCAAGACATGTTTTTTGGTTGTTGCTGACAAGATCTTCCCATGATTTGATGATGGACTTGGGAAGTACAGGATGAATTTCTGCATCTGCATGTAAATCTTCTCTCGAAATGAGCACTTGATCTAAACTAACCTCAGGTTCACTAAATTGATCACTTGCTAGAAACTGATGGGTATTTATTTTAAATTCAAACAATGGATTATTCTGAACAAAAACAAGTTGAGAGTGATGACTACACTGTTGTAGTTCCTCTTGTTGGTTTTAATTGTGATTTCATGAGTAGACATTATTAGAGTTATTAATAACTCTAATAAAGTATCAATTTTAGCCATCTAAAAACTTTTTGTTGCAATTTGACCTTATGTTTCGAGCCAACGATATCTCTATTAGCCAACTATATCTCTAGTATTCAATAAGATTGACCAAAAAATATACTTCACACATATGCGCAACAACAACAACCAGTTCAACGTAGAAATGACCCACTTGCAGGAGCTCCACTCTAGTTAAAGGATCATTCCACACATTCAACACAAGTATGAACACACAAAGATGAATGCACCATATGTTGCTACTGGATGAAGTACCTTGGCTATTGCCTGTGTATAATGCATGTCAATCATGAGATTTAAGATGTCGCCTCTTGTGTGAGTGATTCTTGGGTTTATGAGAATAGCTGACAATCCTCCTCCTTTGTAAACAATGAAACCTCCTCAATCGGCCTGTTGATCCAAGTTGAATCTGCCTACTAATTAATTTTCTTGAGAATCGAACGAGGACGGAAACAACAAAATCCAGATCATATATTTTATATTTGTGCTTCGGTTGCATCTCCTGTTGAAATGGTAATTTCCACTGCAGGACAAAACCACCAGTTTTCCTTGCTCCGTCTTTTGCCGATTGATGGTTTTCCTCCAAGGGCAGCGATCACAATCAACGATGGACACGTGTCTGAGCCGTCCTTTCCAAAACCGCCATTCCCCGGCGCATAAATCTCGGTTGAAAGGGACCTCCGGGGAATTGCAAACAGTTGTCTGATTAAATCAATGGCTGATGTACAGGCTTTCTATCTATTACGTGACGTGAAGTGAATTTTCATTGACCGCCGGCTTTGTTAGTGAAACAATAAAAGAAAAATTTACTACGGTTGATAAAATTAGGTAAAAGTTTTTAATTTTATTAGTTTTTTAATCCACGGGTGTATGGCATAGGTAAATGTAATATCATGTTCTTTTTTCTTTTTGTTGTTGCAAGATAATGTAATGCGTAGAAGCGTGAATGTAAGTTAAAAAAAAGGGTTTTTTACACACAGCAGTGTAATACGCAGACGACGAATGTAATAGTTTTGTTGAGAATATGAAATGAGTGCAACAACGCGTATGAAGAAATAGAGTATTTTGTAATGCACAGCAGTGCAGACACAACAATGTTTTCAGCAGTGTAATTTTTTTTAAGCAGAGACAGAGTAATTTTCAGGGAGACAGTGAAGTTTTTTTTTACTGCCTCTGAAGCAGTTCTATTGGTGAAATCCCTCTGAGAGAGGAAGATGTTTTATTTTGTAACAGTCAGTCTCATTAATGAATAGAAATCTTTCGTGTGTGTAAAACTCCGTGCTCTGGAAACAAATTTTTTTTCCCCTATGTTAAAAACAGAGCATTGTTCTCTGTTCATTTTTGTTTGGAATTATCAGAAATTCCTAACAAGGTATCAGAGCTTGTCCAGGCTCTTTGAAGGTGTCAAAGAAGCTGAAGGAAAGATTTCTTGCTGCATTAGCTTCTCCAGCAGAGCGAAGACTCAGTCAAGAAAGAATCCAAGGTATTTCTCAAGTTAGTTTTTGTGTTACTGCTGAGGACAGTCTGTTATTTTAAATACAAAGTCAAGTATTTTGAAGCATAGTTAAGAGTGCAAGAATGGCTGGAGCTAGCACTAGCATGGGTATCTGTAATACTCAGCTCCCACAATTTAATGGGAAAAACTATGACTATTGGGAAATAACTATGAGAGCTTTGCTTGCTTCCCAAGACTTATGGGAATTTGTTGAGGATGGTTTTGAAGAACCAACAGATGAAAATGAGTTTAATAATTTAACTGAGGCAGAGAAAGATCTGTTGAAGAGCAATAAGAAGAAGGATTCTAAAGCCCTCTACTTCTTGTATCAAGCAGTGCATGAGAGTGTGTCTCCAAGGATAGCAGCAGCCAAAAGATTCAAAGAAGCATGGGAAACTCTTAAGATAGCCTATCAAGGCATGGAGAAAGTGAAGACAACAAAACTACAGTTGCTGAGGAGAGATTTTGAGACTCTATGCATGAAGGAGTTAGATAATATTGACTCATTCGTCACACATGTGATTGGTCTGGTCACACAGACAAGGTCTCATGGAGAGATTCTTGAAGAAAGGAGGATTGTGGAGAAACTATTGAGGATCCTACCCTCAAGGTTTGATGTGATTGTCACCACCATAGAAGAGACAAAGGATCTCACAAACTTCTCAGTTGATGAACTACATGCATCACTGATAACACATGAGCAGAGATTGAGTAGAAATGAAAACTCATCTCTAGAGCATGCCTTTAAAACCCAGATGTTCTTTGGAAAAGGAAGAGGTCAAGGCAGAGGAAACAAGAGAGGAAGAGGCAGAAGCCAAAACAGAGGTAGAAGAAACAGTCCAACAAACGCTCAAGTGTTATAGACATTTTTGTGCCTTACAGTTATAAGCATGAAATGTCCATAATCTAAGGGATCCAAAGTCCCTAAACATGTTTTTCCTACCCCTAGAAGAACAAGGCTAACAAACCATAGCAATTCACAGAAGTTCTCCACCAGAAACTGCTCAAAAACAAGTCAATTCAGGATCAATTCAGAGGCTCCACTAGCTGTCTGCGCTGAAATGCAGAGATTACACTGGCTAGGTGCATTGCAACGCAGGTAGAAGTACTACCAGGGTGCGCTGAGCGGGAAATGACAAATGGCAAGTTCATTCAACGAGGTGGAAAGACCCTGGAAGCTTCCAGAATCTTCTCCAATGACACTTGCCTCAATGAATTCGACTAGTGATGAGTAAGAGGCTCTTAGTCTCCAAGTGGAAGCAAGAACTGACAGAGGGAGAGGACACTAGTCAGATCTCAAGCTGACTCATCCTCTCTCCAAACATCCATATATGGATCTCTCCTCCATGAGATCCAGGAGGCTGGAACTTTGTTATTGCAAAGAATTGCTGTTGGTTTGAGATTGGAATCATTGGGTGCTTAATGCTTTGAAGGGAGGTGAAGATAGGAATTTCATTTGCTGGGAAGGAGATGCTGGATTGGAACTCTCTTGGTTGTATCTCCTCCTGAACCTTGTTATTCATCAATAAAGCTATCTTGGTTTCTCCTATATGCTGATGTGTCTTTGATGTATGATTGCATTAGTGTATTTAGTTTATTTCTAATCCTGAACTAGTTATGAATATGAATCTATGTCTTTGTGTAGTGTTCCCTTCTTGTGATCTTGCAGGAACCTGTTGAAGCTGGGGGAGCGAGAAGGAAAGTAGCTGGGAACTCTCAAAGAGAAGAGAAACTGGATCGAGGGACAAACGGAAGACACCGGTTAGTCCATCCATCTCTCTTCATTCTTAATTCATAAAGGAAGAATACTAGAATAGCTGTTTCTGTTTGTTGCTAAGGCACTGTCACACCTTAGGTGGATAGGATCGTCCTGCATAGGCATTTTTCCCCACAACAAATTGGCGACTCCGCTGGGGAGATCTGTTTAGTCATTTTATTTGTGTCTCTATCATTGTTTGTTTCATAGACTCAACAGAAACAATCGAACTACATCTGCTATTCTTAGATGCAAAGTAGACAGCTGCTGCTTTGATCCAATCACTGGATTCGTCTATGATCTGAACAATGGACTCACAAATGATTTCATGATCCTTTGTGATAGATCTTAGTCCTCCTTCAAAGCATCCCTTTGATTGTACCTTGCTTGTTGCTTTGATTTGGCCTGAAACTGTAGATTAAATAGCAAACTGTGACCCAGAACCCAGTGAGGAACTCTCGTTCCTCCTTCAGCGCAGACTCTGTGAAGAGGTTCTGCATTTCAACGCAGGTCTCGTGAAGGCTACCTGCGCTGAATGTCAAAACCTCTGTGTTAGGGGTGCACTGATCCAGTTAGGCCTTATGCAGTTGGGGTTCTCTGCTCTGTTTTGCCTTGTTTTGATCTCTGATTTTTTGCAGCCTGTAACCAGCATAGGTACCTGTCTGATAACTCCTTTTCTCTGCTTAAATTCCTCCTCCTTTTGTACAGAAAGACTGTGAGTGTTTTTATGTGTTTGTGGCGTCATTTACAGTTTTCCTTTGCAAGAGTGAAATAGTCATCCTGTAGCCCTTGATTCAGATCTGTTGATTGTGGTCTTAGGAGAGAGTTCATTGGCTGTTTACAGTTGGTTATACATTCATTTTTGCTTTTGGTTTGAGTTTGTCTCTTTTGAGTGTCAAAACAAGTATTCATTTCGAAAATCGTTAAGTGTTGTAATCTCTTCTACCCTTTCTGATTTCGAAAAATTAAACTTGTTTGTATTTGTCATTTAAAAGCAAATTCAAAGTTGTACAAAAAGCTTTCTTTTTAGGCATCAATATTAAGAGAGCGGAAAACAAACACCTGCATTGTGCATTTGCATCTTGATAGTTTGCATGTTTGATTTAGGAAAAGTGCATTTAGAGGGTGCTGATTTCTCTTTGAGAAAAGATGGTGTCTTTCTTTTCCCTTTGTAGCTAGGATTTTCATTGTTGAAAAAGAGATAACATTTTCTTATCATCTTTTAGATTGTATTTAGGAGTTGTATCTACATCTCGTGGTGAACCTCAAAAGGCAAACTTCTAAGAAAGATCAACCTAAAATAAATTGAATGAACTTAACAACGCTTTGTAACTTAATGCACAACATAGAGGTCTAGGCTAGAGACGTGTTCCGGCGTCGTAAAGCCTGGTGACTGTCGATCTTGCTGATGGTGGGTGATTCCTCCTGAGGGACGATAGCGCCAGTACAGATTGTGCTCCCACGTACCGTCGAGTATATAATGGGAGACCCCTATAGGCATAAAACCTTTATCCTTAGGAGGCCGTGTCGGCCGCCCTACTGATCGCAATGCACTGAACACAGCATTCAGGAAGATTGGCCGCCCGTACCTTAAAAAGTATTCTGCTGTTTTGCGAAAAGTTTGGCACACCCTCTACCTAGAACTCCAGAGCAATTCCTTTTGGCCTTTTTCAGACTCTATAACGGAAAATGTCCATCCGAGCATTTGTCACTTCGGGTTCGTTAAAACATCGAAGGAGACTAGAGTCATCTTTTGCTTTTTCTCGACTCTTTAAAATTGAAAAAGCAGGTTGTGTCTAAGCGTCATTAAAATTTATTTTAAACAGAATAATCATCACCGTTCCCTCGTTGATCTTCGAAGTTAGTCTCTTTTCATCGTAAGTTCTTGTAGAATCGCTAGAAAATCTTTTGGATAGACTAGATATGTTTGAACAACCGTCGACATCCAGGACTGTGTCATCCGACATAGCAGCGACAGAGCCTCCTGCTGCTACCCCAACGATGTTCGATGGTATACCATCTGTCCCGGCAAGTTATCAACAACAAGCCGAAGTCCCATCTGGGACTGCTTCGACGACATGGTTAATTCCTATTTCTTCATCCGGATTATCATCTGGTATTTCTTGTGTTGAAACTCAACAAATTGATCCAATGTGTCTTCAAAGGCCAATCTGCCCTTTAAGTACTGGATTGCCACCATATGGAGGGCAGTATGCCTTTTCATTGTTCCCTCCCGGAGAACAACCATATGGGAGTTCACAACAAAGTTCAAGTCAGACTGGAATTACATCCAGCGGTTGGATACCAATACTGCCTCAGCAACCAAGGGTTGCATATTCGATGCAACCAGTCCACCCTATGTCGAATATTCCCACTATACCTGGTATGGTGATTGTGTCGCAAGTACAAGCGCTACCTGTTGTATGTCAACCCCAAGTTTCTCAGGTTGCAATACAACAACCTCTTGTCTCGACAACTCAATCACAACCTCAGGTTAGTGCCTCCTTATCTGGAGCGACTCAGGCTCAAACAAGTACTATGACTCCTCATCTTGGTCAATCATCCAGTATTGGACAACAGCAAATGGTCCAACAACCAGGGCTGGTTCAATCTCAACAACCACAATTCCAGCAATCATATCAAGGACCTGAGCAACAAGTCTTTGTAAGTAATGGGCAACTGCATTTCCAAAGCGGTTATCAACAACCATACTATAATGGTTATGCCCATCAACCTTGTCAAAGTTGCCAGCATCAAATACATTATGCTGGTATGCAAAGACCCACTGCTCAGGCGATTCCATCTTATCCTGGGTATGCTTCGCCTAACCTGAATCAACAGTTGCCCTTTGTAGCAACTCTAGAATTACCAGATCTAAACCGGCTGACGAATGATCCAATTGCTTATGCCCCTTGGTGGCCAGCGATTCTGCATAAACTTCCGTCAGATATTCCTAAATTTAATGGAAATCTGGGTGAAGATCCGTCGAATCATGTGATGACATTTCATCTGTGGTGTTCATCAAACACCCTGAATGATGATTCGATAAGACTTCACCTTTTTCAGAGGACGTTAACAGGTCCAGCAGCAAAATGGTATATTGAATTGCCTAGAGCTTCGTTCGACAATTTCAGTACCTTAGCCACGACTTTCTTAACCCATTTTCAATTACCGATAAGGTATGAAACGGGAACGGAACTCTTAACCAATTTCAAACAGACAACGGCCACTCACATATCTGATCATATACATGAGTGGCGACGTCGTCGTAAGATGGTAAAAACGTACGTTCCCGATCAGCTATTAGCAGAATGGTTTATCAAGTCTTTACTTCCTACCATCACGGAAGATGTAGCAAAGGGGGGAGTCGTAACGGAAGAGCAAGTTATCGCTCGTGCGCAATATCTAGACTTGGTCTATACTCAGTCTCGCACACTCTACGACAAAATACCTGACGCCCCTAGACCGGAATTCTCAATTCCTCCTACTCCTAAATCAAACAATGACTCTCACGCCGGCGATGGCGCGATTGGCATGACAAACGCGAAATAAACAAAGGCTACGTCCAAGAAAGACCGTAACATTTCAGATCAAAATGCAAAAGACGAACTTCTTGCCTCGGAAGTAAATGCCATGTCGACCGACAAGGGAAAAAAACAGAAGCAACTAGGGGGCAAGAAGAAAAAGAAAGGGAGGAAAAAGAAGCAGGATGAGTCATCTCCTGAAAAAGCTTCTGCAAACCCTTCTGGGCAAAGGAAACCCCCTTTCGGGTGTCAAATATGCGATGAGGACCATTGGACGAGCGAATGTCCATACAAAGCTGAGCTTAAAAGATTCTTTAAGAGTTCAAAAACCTCAGCAGTATTGACTGATCCGTTTCCAAACCCGGGAACCAAACTGGTTGCTAATCAAAATGCTTCCCGATCCCAAGTGCTTATGTTGTCTATCTCAAAGCAGCAAAATGATGCTTTGACAAGGAATAAAGATTACGGGAATCCACAGCTGTCGAATAACAAGGCTAATGAACAACCTAGTAGTTCGACAACAACTTTGACCGAAGTTGTGCCACCCATCATTCCTGAACAAATGATAAAGTCACCAAAGGGAATAGTACACAAATCGACATTTAATCCTCGTGCAAAAATAGCACAGAATTATAATATAATAGAGGACCTGGCCCAATCGTCGTCCGCTATGTCGACACTTGAGGTACCGCAAAATTTCCCCTCCCAAGAGCAAGCTTTATTATCAGCAATAGGTGGGATTGTCCCAATGGATTCCAATCTTGTGGCCTTTGATCATAAAGGATATGACCCTCAGTTACCAGCTCAACTAGCTTTCCTTATTCAAGTGAAAGCCCTCAACAAAACTTTCATCGGACAATTATTGATGAGGGGGCATCTACGTGTATTATGTCGATGAGTTGCTGGAAAAATTTAGGCTCACCACCATTTTCGAGATCGTCAACGATGTTAAAAGTATTTGATGGACGATCATACACTCCATACGGGATTTTAAGTAACTTGCAAGTTGAACTAGAGTGCAAAACAGTAGGAATTGATGTTGAAGTAATTGATGGAAACCTCGATTACAACATCCTACTGGGAAGGCCCTGGATATATGCCATGGTCGCAGTTGTGTCGACCTACTTCAGGAAGATTGCATTTCCCTTTCAAGGAGGAATTACAGTCATCGACCAACAAACTTTCCTCCCCGGCAGTTCACAAGTTACGGGAAGCATTCCAATGATCCATGGAAGCAATCATTCGCTTCAAAATACTGGAGTAGGTCTCCTAAAAGACCCTGCCTTAATGGGTACTTTTTCCCTACCGCCTCTGAGTAATCCGGCGGAAGTGGCCACAGTGGAAACCTACAATATGAAATCTTCTATATCTAGGGGATTCCAAAGATTCCTGAACATTTTGTCAACATGGATCATCGCCATTTTAGAAATATTGTAGCAATCAATGTTTCTTGCATGGGAGGCGAGCCCAAATCAACGGTCATCAAGCATTTGGATAGATGAGTCTAGAGAATATGGTACCCGTTCAAATCCTTGGTCGCGAGTGCATGGAACCGACGAAGGAATTGTCCAATCAATGGTAATTGACGGGGCACCATGGAATGATTCCCACCATCGTTCCCTTCTCCCGGATTGTGGAGAAGATACTCAAGATGACCTTTATCATCCTTCAGTTTTTGATTTTCTATCAAATACTGTAAATACAGTGGGCTCCGAGGACGACTCTTATCTCATGTCAACCTCGTTAAAAAATGAAGCAAGGAGTCATGAGGATAGTTCTTTTATTGTGTCAACCTCATTAAAAAATGAAAACAATCCCCTTTCAAAATCTCAAAGGTAAACCTTCATTCCAACCACCAAGTTGAATGCAATGAAGCTTGGGGGGCATGCCACTCGATTTGCGTTATTATGCTGGGGGCATGCAAACTTATATCGAGCAGTTTTAGCACACAGCTCATGCTCGTTAAAAAATAAACGCAAGATCCGAGCAGTTTTAGCACATAGTTCATGCTCGTTAAAAAATAAACATAAGACTGAGCAGTGTTTTTCCGCATTTAAGCTCGTTAAAAAATGAAGTATCTTCCGGTAAATAACCACCGTGAATGTAACATTATCAGCCATTAAAGCCTTGGTCATGTTTGCACCGTCACCTCCACTTTTCCATTGGCCGATCGTTCACGTCCATATGATTGTTTACCCATTTTGAGGAACAGCTGCGAAGAGTGATTTCACTAGCCATCCTTGTGACACTGCCGTGATTGGAAAATTCCAACCCGTACCTGGAATCAGCTGCTAACCCATTTTATCACTCGTTCCTCAAAAGACGAGTCTTCTTTAAGCTCTTTTCATCTGACTCGTAAAATATGAAAAGATTACCGAGTTTTGGCCTTCCAGCTCGTTAAAGCGACCGGAAGTGCTATCCCTCCTCTAGATTTTAATCTTTTTGGACCTGAGGGATTATTGCACAAAAAGATCGAGCGCTTGTTTTGTTCGGCTCGTTAAAACTATCGAAAACTCATCCCTTCTGTATTGTTTTATACTTTTTCGGACTTAAGGGATTAGATGACGAAAAAGGACTTTCGGAGTTGACTTTATGTACCTTTTCAGACTCTCTAAAAATGAAAAGGACCGAGTTATCTTTATCGTTAGACTCGTTAAAATCATTAAATAGCGACAAACTTGTCTTTAGACGAGAGCGAGTTTCACTATCGCTAGGCTCGTTAAAACATAGCGATGGGCTTGCCCGAAGGGCAAGTTATAGAACAAGCATATGTTATCCTCCTCAAGCTTGACAAAAATAAAGAGGTACTGGTCAGCAATGACTGGGGAAAAATTGGGAGAAACTCAAGAAAACTTTGATGGTAGCAAGTCGCTCTTGAACATGACACTTTTCCTTCGTACCACAGTCGGGTTGGGTTGTTTCATTCACCGGCCACATCACCATGGTCTCGCCATACCATCCATATTTGGGGTAATGCTACCGATCCATCGCATAAGTGTCGCCATATGTTCAAGAGAAGTCGTTCAGAGAAGTCAACCGTGTCCCATCCACTGCCATACATTATCCTTCATCCTTTCATGACCGCCACCCTGAATCATATGTCATCAGATCGTTTTCACCTCCATCAAAATCATTTGCTCCGTTCCGTGTCACTGATGTGGGATACATTAAGGCCCTCCTTTGATGGATCGCTTCTTGTCGACATCAGCTCATTATCCAAGAAGTTGATCTAGGAACAACCCCTTCAGTACTTTGAAGCTTGCATGCCTCAATGGCAAGTTTCTCACTTCCGGCGACAGGTATAAATCAATGACCTTCGACCGAAAGATTTTGCGTGGTGTTCGACGCCAAGTCCTTTATTCACACCACGTGAATTGTACTGCAGTACCTTGAGGGTCAATATCATTATCGGTGATTCCTCTCGCGCTTGTTAACGGTTTACCTCATTGGCTGGTAATCAAGCGATGTCTTTCCATGTTCGACTTTAGAACATTTCTCACATGGATCGACTTGTACTTAGGCTGAAGATCGGACGAGATTGAAGACCCCAGATCTAGTTTCATCCATCCGGGCTGCGATATATATTCAGGAAAAATAAAGACATTGAAATGTACAGCATTACAGCAGATAATCATCCTACCAAAAGGATGATGATTTCATCAAAATCATCAGTCTACGATCAGACGATTGTCTGTTCTATGTACAAAAAAATGAATTTATAAAGCTGAGCATGGGAATGCCCGCCTCAGCTAGATCATGAAAGCAGTATGAAAAATAATGTATTGTATTGAATCTTATTACAGGTCTCCTCCCAGCATTGAAAGAACTTCGGACCTTCCTAATAAAGCATTTCACCCGATAAACGGCCTCATACTTTAGGGGGCAACTGTTATAGACATTTTTGTGCCTTACAGTTATAAGCATGAAATGTCCATAATCTAAGGGATCCAAATTCCCTAAATATGTTGTTCCTACCCCTAGAAGAACAAGGCTAACAAACCACAGCAATTCACAGAAGTTCTCCACCAGAAACTGCTCAAAAACAAGTAAATTCAGGATCAATTCAGAGGCTCCACTAGCTGTCTGCGCTGAAATGCAGAGATTACATTGGCTAGGTGCACTGCAATGCAGGTAGAAGCACTACCAGGGTGCGCTGAGCGGGAAATGACAAATGGCAAGTGTTGTGGGGAAAAATGCCTATGCAGGACAATCCTATCCACCTAAGGTGTGACAGTGCCTTAGCAACAAACTGAAGCAGCTATTCTAGTATTCTTCCTTTATGAATTCAGAATGAAGAGAGATGGATGGACTAACCGGTGTCTTCCGTTTTTCCATCGATCCTTTTTCTCTTCTCTTTGAGAGTTGCCAGTTACTTGCCTTCTCGCTCACCCAGCTTCAAGAGGTTTCTACAAGATCACAAGAAGAGAACACTACACAAGACATGGATTCATATTCATAACTAGTTCAGGATTAGAAATAAACTAAACATACTAATGCAATCATACATCAAAGATACATCAGTATATAGGAGAAACCAAGATAGCTTTACTGATGAATAACAAGGTTCAGGAAGAGATACAACCCAGAGGGCTCCAATCCAGCATCTCCTTCCCAGCAAATGGAATTCCTATCTTCACCCCCTTAAAAGCATTAAGCACCGAATGATTCCAATCTCAAACCAACAGCAATTCTTTGCAATAACAAAATTCCAGCCTCCAACCTCCAGATCTCTGGGATGAGAGATCTATATATAGATATTTGTAGAGGTGTGAGTCATCTCTGGGTTTTTGATTAGTGTCTTCTCTCTGATAGTTCTTGATGCCACTTGGAGATCTCATTCATCTCTTACTCATCCTTGGGCGATTTTGAGAGGCAAGTGTCCCATGAGAAGTTTCTAGAAGATTCCATGATCATCCACCTCGCAAACTGTCTCCGCCACTTGTCTTTTCCTGATCAGCGCACCCTCACAGTGTATTTAGGTGCACTGAAATGCAATTCTCGTGTGTACAACCTGCGCTGAATGTCAAAACCTCTTTGTTGAGGCTGCACTGATCCAGTTTTGACCAATTTTGAGTAGTTTCTGGTGGAGAACTTCTGGGAGAAGCTGTAATTTGTTGACCTTGTTCCTTTAGGAGTTGTAACAACACTTTTAAGGACTTATGAGCCTTTAGTTTATGGACATTTCATGCTTGGAGCTGTAAGGCACAAAAATGTCTATAACAGTTGCACCCTAAAGTATGAGGTCGTTTATCGGGTGAAATGCTTTATTAGGAGGATCCGAAGTTCTTCCAATGCTGGGAGGAGACCTGTAATAAGATACAATACAATACATTATTTTTCATACTGCTTTCATGATCTAGCTGAGGCGGGCATTCCCATGCTCAGCTTTATAAATTCATTTTTCTGGACATAGAACAGACAATCGTCTGATGGTAGACTGATGATTTTGACGAAACCATCATCCTTTTGGTAGGATGATTATCTGCTGCAATGATGTACATGTCAATGTCTTTATCTTTCCTGAATATATATCGCAGCCCAGATGGATGAAACTAGATCCGGGGTCTTCAAACTCGTTCGATCTTCACTCTAAGTACAAGTCGATCCATGTGAGAAATGTTCTGAATTCAAACATGGAAAGACATCGCTTGATTACCGGTCAATGAGGTAAACCGTTAACAAGCGCGAGAGGAATCACCGATAATGATAATGACCCTCAAGGTACTGCAGTACAATTCACGTGATGTGAATAAAGGACTTGGCGTCGAACACCACGCAAAATCTTTCGGTCGAAGGTCATTGATGTATACCTGTCGCCGGAAGTGAGAAACTTGCCATTGAGGCATGCAAGCTTCAAAGTACTGAAGGGGTTGTTCCTAGATCAACTTCTTGGATAATGAGCTGATGTCGACAAGAAGTGATCCGTCAAAGGAGGGCCTTAATGTATCCCACATGAGTGACACGGAACGGAGCAAATGATTTTGATGGAGGTGAAAACGATCTGATGACATATGATTCAGGGTGGCGGTCATGAAAGGATGAAGGATAATGTATGGCAGTGGATGGGACACAGTTGACTTCTCTGAACGACTTCTCTTGAACATATGGCGACACTTATGCGATGGATCGGTAGCATTACCCCAAATATGGATGGTATGGCGAGACCATGGTGATGTGACTGGTGAATGAAACAACCCAACCCGATTATGGTACGGAGGAAAAGTGTCATGTTCAAGAGCGACTTGCTACCATCAAAGTTTTCTTGAGTTTCTCCCAATTTTTCCCCAGTCATTGCTGACCAGTACCTCTTTATTTTTGTCAAGCTTGAGGAGGATACATATGCTTGTTCTATAACTTGCCCTTCGGGCAAGCCCATCGCTATGTTTTAACGAGCCTAGTGATAGTGAAACTCGTTCTCGTCTAAAGACAAGTTTGTCGCTATTTAATGCATTTAACGAGTCTAACGACAAGGATAACTCGGTCCTTTTCATTTTTAGAGAGTCTAAAAAGGTACATAAAGTTAACTCCAAAAGTCCTTTTTCGTCATCTAATCCCTTAAGTCCGAAAAAGTATAAAACAATACAGCAGGGATGAGTTTTCGATAGTTTTAACGAGCCGAACAAAACAAGCGCTCGATCTTTTTGTGCAATAATCCCTCAGGTCCAAAAAGATTAAAATCCAGAGGAGGGATAGCACTTCCGGTTGCTTTAACGAGCTGGAAGGCCAAAACTTGGCAATCTTTTCATATTTTACGAGTCAGATGAAAAGAACTTAAAGAAGACTCGTCTTTTGAGGAACGAGTGATGAAACGGGTTAGCAGCTGATTCCAGGTAAGGGTTGGAATTTTCCAAGCACGACAGTGTCACAAGGATGGCTAGTGAAATCACTCTTCGCAGCTGTTCCTCAAAATGGGTAAACAATCATATGGAGGTGAACGATCGGCCAATGGAAAAGTGGAGGTGACGGTGCAAACACGACCAAGGCTTTAATGGCTGATAATGTTACATTCACGGCGGTTATTTACCGGAGGGTAGTTCATTTTTTAACGAGCTTAAACGCGGAAAAACACTGCTCAATCTTATGTTTATTTTTTAACGTGCATGAACTATGTGCTAAAACTGCTCGATGCGGGTTTATTTTTTAAAGAGCTTGAACCCTGCGGTAACACTGCTCATGATAAGTTTGCATGCCCCCAACATAATAATGCAAATCGAGGTGCATGCCCCCCAAGCTTCATTGCATTCAACTCGGTGGTTGGAATGAAGGTTTACCTTTGATATTTGGAAAGGGGATTTGTTTCATTTTTTAA
Source organism: Pinus tabuliformis (assembly GCA_031772625.1). Lineage (NCBI taxonomy): Eukaryota > Viridiplantae > Streptophyta > Pinopsida > Pinales > Pinaceae > Pinus > Pinus tabuliformis. The sequence goes on from CM062814.1 coordinate 367,382,503, forward strand.
TGAGGTTGACACAGTAAAAGAACTATCCTCATAATCCACTATATTTACAGTTTTTGATAGAAAATAAAAAACTGAAGGATGATAAGGGTCATCTTGAGTGTCTTCTCCACAATCCGGGAGAAGGGAACGATGGTGGGAATCATTCCATGGTGCCCCGTCAATTACCATTGATTGGACAGTTCCTTTGTCGGTGACATGCACTTGCGACCAAGGATCTAAAGGGGTACCATATTCTTTAGACCTATCTATCCAAACGCTTGATGAGCGTTGATTTGGGTTTGCCCCCCATGCCAAGAAAATTGATTGCTACAATATTTCTATTAGGGCGATGATCCACGCTGACAAAATGTTTAGGAATCTTCCGAATCCATTAGATATAGAAGATTTCATATTGTAGGTTTCCAATGTGGCCACTTCCGCCAGATTACTTGCGGGTGGTAGGGAAAAAGTACCCATTAAGGCAGGGTCTTTTAGGAGACCTACTCCAATATTTTGAAGCGAATGATTGCTTCCATGGATCATTGGAATGCTTCCCGTAACTTGTGAACTGTCGGGGAGGAAAGTTTGTTGGTCGACGACTGTAATTCCTCCTTGAAAGGGAAATGCAATCTTCCTGAAGTAGGTCGACACAACTGCGGCCATGGCATATATCCAGGGCCTTCCGAGTAGGATGTTGTAATCGAGGTTTCTGTCGATTACTTCAACATCAATTCCTACTATTTTGCCCCCTAGTTCAACTTGCTAGTTACTTAAAATCCTGTATGGAGTGTATGATCGTCCATCAAATGCTTTTAACGTCGTTGACGATCTCGACAAGGGTGGTGAGCCTAAATTCTTCCAGCAACTCATCGACATAATACACGTGGATGCCCCCTCATCAATAATTGTTCGATGAACAGTTTTGTTGAGGGCTTTCACTTGAATAAGGAAAGCTAGTTGAGCTGGTAACTGAGGGTCATATCCTTTATGATCAAAGGCCACAAGATTGGAGTCCATTGGGTCAATTTCACCTATTGTTGATAATAAAGCTTGCTCTTGGGAGAGGCAATATTGCGGTACCTCAAGCGTCGACATAGCGGATGGCGATTGGGCCAGGTCCTCTATTATATTATAATTCTGTGTTATTTTTGCACAAGGATTAAATGTCGACTTGTACACTACTCCCTTTGGCGACTTTATCATTTTTTCAGGAATGTTGGGTGGCACAACTTTGGTCAAAGTTGTTGTCGAACTACTAGGTTGTTCATTAGCCTTGTTATTCGACACCTGTGGATTCCCGTAATCTTTATTCCTTGCCAAAGCATCATTTTGCTGCTTTGAGATAGACAACATAAGCACTTGGGATCGGGAAGCATTTTGATTAGCAACCAGTTTTCTACCCGGGCTTGGAAATGGATCAGTCAATACTGCTGAGGTTTTTGAACTCTTAAAGAGTTTCTTAACTTCAGCTATATGTGGACAATCTCTCGTCCAATGATCCTCATCGCATATATGACACCCCGCAGGGGGTTTCCTTTTTCTCCCTTTCTTTTTCTTCTTGCCCCCTGGTTGCTTCAGTTGTTTGCCCTTGTCGGTCGACGCGGCATTTACTTCCGAGGCAAGAAGTTCCTCATCTGCATTTTGACTGGAAATCTTACGGACCCTTTTAGATGTAGCCTTTGTCGATTTCGTGTCTGTCGTGCCAATCACGCCATCGATGTCATGAGAGTCATTGTTTGATTTAGGAGGAGGAGGAATTGAGAATTCCGGTCTAGGGGCGTCAGGTATTTTGTCGTAGAGCGTGCCAGACTGAGTATAGACCAAGTCCAGATATTGCGCACGAGCGATGACTTGCTCTTCCGTTACGACTCCCCCCTTTGCCACATCATCCGTGATTGTAGGAAGTAAGGATTTGATAAACCATTCAGCTAATAGCTGATCGGGAACGTACGTTTTTACCATCCTACGACGACGTCGCCACTCATGTATATGATCAGATATGTGAGTGGCCGTTGTCTGTTTGAAGTTGGTTAGGAGTTCCGTTCCCGTTTCATACCTTATCGGTAATTGAAAATGGGTTAAGAAAGTTGTGGCTAAGGTACTGAAGTTGTTGAACGAAGCTCTAGGCAATTGAATATACCATTTTGCCGCTGGACCAGTTAACGTCCTCTGAAAAAGGCGAAGCCTAATCGAATCATCGTTTAGGGTGTTTGATGAACACCACAGATGAAATGTCATCACATGATTCGACGGATCTTCACCCGGATTTCAATTAAATTTAGGAATATCTGACGGAAGTTTATGCGGAATCGCTGGCCACCAAGGGGCATAAGCAATTGGATCATTCATCAGCCGGTTTAGATCTGGTAATTCTAGAGTTGCTACAAAGGGCAACTGTTGATTCAGGTTAGGCGAAGCATACCCAGGATAAGATGGAATCGCCTGAGCAGTGGGTCTTTGCATACCAGAATAATGTATTTGATGCTGGCAACTTTGACAAGGTTGATGGGTATAACCATTATAATATGGTTGTTGATTACCGCTTTGGAAATGAAATTGCCCATTACTTACAAAGACTTGTTGCTCAGGTCCTTGAAATGATTGCTGGAATGGGGGTTGTTGAGTTTGAACCAGCTCTGGTTGTTGAACCATTTGCTGTTGACCAATACTGGATGATTGACCAAGATGAGGAGTCACAGTACTTGTTTGATCCTGAGTCGCTCCAGATAAGGAGGCACTAACTTGAGGTTGTGATTGAGTCGTCGAGACAAGAGGTTGTTGTATTACAACCTGAGAAACTTGGGGTTGACATACAACAGGTAGCGCTTCTACTTGCGACGCAATCACCATACCAGGTATAGTGGGAATATTCGACACAGGGTGGACTGGTTGCATTGAATATGCAACCCTTGGTTGCTGAGGCAGTATTGGTACCCAACCGCTGGATGTAATTCCAGTTTGACCTGAACTTTGTTGTAAACTCCCATATGGTTGTTCTCCGGGAGGGAACAATGAAAAGGCATACTGCCCTCCATATGGTGGCAATCCAGTACTTAAAGGGCAGATTGGCCTTTGAAGACACATTGGATCAATTTGTTGAGTTTCAACATAAGAAATACCAGATGATAATCCGGATGAAGAAATAGGAACTAACCATGTCGTCGAAGCGGTCCCCGATGGGACTCCGGCTTGTTGTTGATAACTTGCCGGGACAGATGGTATACCATCGAACATCGTTGGGGTAGCAGCAGGAGGCTCTGCCGTTGCTGTGTCGGATGACATAGTCCTGGATGTCGACAGTTGTTCAGACATATCTAGTCTATCCAAAAGATTTTCTAGCGATTCTACAAGAACTTACGATGAAAAGAGACTAACTTCGAAGATCAACGAGGGAATGGTGATGATTATTCCGTTTAAAATAAATTTTAACGACGCTTAGACACAACCTTCTTTTTCAATTTTAAAGAGTCAAGAAAAAGCAAAAGATGACTCTAGTCTCCTTCGATGTTTTAACGAGCCCGAAGTGACAAATGCTCGGATGGACTTTTTCCGTTATAGAGTCTGAAAAAGGCCAAAAGGAACTGCTCTGGAGTTCTAGGTAGAGGGTGTGCCAAACTTTTCGCAAAACCGCAGAATACTTTTTAAGGTACGGGTGGTCGATCTTCCTGAATGCTGTGTTCAGTGCATTGCGATCAGTAGGGCGGCCGACACGGCTTCCTAAGGATAAAAGTTTTATGCCTATAGGGGTCTCCCAATATATACGCGACGGTACGTGGGAGCACAATCCGTACTGGCGCTATCGTCTCTCAAGAGGAATCACTCACCATCAATGAGATCGATAGTCACCAGGCTTTACGACGCCGGAACACGTCTCTAGCCTAGACCTCTATGTTGTGCGTTATGTTGCAAAGCGTTGTTAAGTTCACTCAATTTATTTTAGGTTGATCTTTTTAGAAGTTTGGCTTTTAGGGTTCACCACGAGATGTATGTTACAATTCCTAAATGCAGTCTAAAGATGATAAGCAAGCTTCATATCTTTTCAACTTATGAAAATCTTAGCTACAAAGGGAAAAGAAAGACACCATCTTTTCTCAAAGAGCAATCAACACACTCTAATGCACTTTTCCTAAATCAAACATGCAAACTATCAAGATGCAAATGCACAATGCAGGTGTTTGTTTTCCGCTTTCTTAGTATTGATGCCTACAAGGAAAGCTTTTTGTACAACTTTGAATTTGCTTTTAAATGAAAAATACAAACAAGTTTACTTTTTCCCGAAATCAGAGAGGGTAGAAGAGATTACAACACTTAACGATTTCCGAAATGAATACTTGTTTCGACACTTAAAAGAGACAAACTCAAACCAAAAGCAAAAGTAAATGTATAATCAACTGTAAACAACCAATGAACTCTCTCCTAAGATCACAATCAACATATCTGAATCAAGGGCTACAGGATGACTATTTCACTCTTGCAAAGGAAGACTGTAAATGACGCCACAAACACATAAAAACACTCACAATCTTTTTGTACAAAAGGAGGCGGAATTTAACCAGAGAAAAGGAGTTATCAGACTGGTACCTATGCTGGTTACAGGCTGCAAAAATCAGAGATCAAAACAAGGCAAAACAGAGTAGAGAACCCCAGCTGCACAAGGCCAAACTGGATCAACGCAACCTCAACACAGGGGTTTTGACATTCAGCACAGGTAGCCTTCACGAGACCTGCGTTGAAATGCAGAACCTCTTCACAGGGTCTGCGCTGAAGGAGAAACGAGAGTTTCTCACTGGGTTCTGGGTCACAGATTGCTATTTAATCTACAGTTTCAGGCCAAATCAAAGCAACAAGCAAGGTACAATCAAAGGGATGCTTTGAGGGAGTACTAAGATCTACCACAAAGGATCATCAAATCATTTGTGAGTCCATTGTTCATATCATAGACAAATCCAGTGATTGGATCAAAGCAGCAATTGTCTACTTTGCATCTGAGAATAGCAGATGCAGTTCGATTGTTGCTGTTGAGTCTATGAAACAAACAATGATAGAGACACAAATAAAATGACTTAACAGATGTCCCCAGCGGAGTCGCCAATTTGTTGTGGGGAAAAATGCCTATGCAGGACGATCTTATCCACCTAAGGTGTGACAGTGCCTTAGCAACAAACAAAAGCAACTATTCTAGTATTCTTCCTTTATGAGTTCAGAATGAAGAGAGATGGATGGACTACCCGGTGTCTTCCGTTTGTCCCTCGATCTGGTTTCTCTTCTCTTTGAGAGTTCCCAGTTACTTGCCTTCTCGCTCGCCCAGCTTCAAGAGGTTTCCGCAAGATCACAAGAAGAGAACACTACACAAGACATGGATTCATATTCATAACTAGTTCAGGATTAGAAATAAACTAAACATACTAATGCAATCATACATCAAAGATACATCAGTATATAGGAGAAACCAAGATAGATTTATTGATGAATGACAAGGTTCAGGAAGAGATACAACCCAGAGGGCTCCAATCCAGCATCTCCTTCCCAGCAAATGGAATTCCTATCTTCACCCCCTTCAAAGCATTAAGCACCCAATGATTCCAATCTCAAACCAACAACAATTCTTTGCAATAACAAAATTCCAGCCTCCAACCTCCGGATCTCTGGGATGAGAGATCTATATATAAATATTTGTAGAGGTGTGAGTCAGCTCTGGGTTTTTAATTAGTGTCTTCTCTCTGATAGTTCTTGATGCCACTTGGAGATCTCATTCATCTCTTACTCATCCTTGGGCAATTTTGAGAGGCAAGTGTCCCATGAGAAGTTTCTAGAAGATTCCATGATCATCCACCTCACAAACTGTCTCCGCCACTTGTCTTTTCCTGATCAGCGCACCCTCACAGTGTATTTAGGTGCACTGAAATGCAATTCCCGTGTGTACAACCTGCGCTGAATGTCAAAACCTCTGTGTTGAGGGTGCACTGATCCAGTTTTGACCAATTTTGAGTAGTTTCTGTTGGAGAACTTCTGGGAGAAGCTGTAATTTGTTGACCTTGTTCCTTTAGGAGTTGTAACAACACTTTTAAGGACTTAGGAGCCTTTAGTTTATGGACATTTCATGCTTGGAGCTGTAAGGCACAAAAATGTCTATAACAGCAAGTTCATTCAACGAGGTGGAAAGACCCTGGAAGCTTCCAGAATCTTCTCCAATGACACTTGCCTCAATGAATTCGACTAGTGATGAGTAAGAGGCTCTTAGTCTCCAAGTGGAAGCAAGAACTGACAGAGGGAGAGGACACTAGTTAGATCTCAAGCTGACTCATCCTCTCTCCAAACATCTATATATGGATCTCTCCTCCATGAGATCCAGGAGGCTGGAATTTTGTTATTGCAAAGAATTGTTGTTGGTTTGAGATTGGAATCATTGGGTGCTTAATGCTTTGAAGGGAGGTGAAGATAGGAATTTCATTTGCTGGGAAGGAGATGCTCGATTGGAACTCTCTTGGTTGTATCTCCTCCTGAACCTTGTTATTCATCAATAAAGCTATCTTGGTTTCTCCTATATGCTGATGTGTCTTTGATGTATGATTGCATTAGTGTATTTAGTTTGTTTCTAATCCTGAACTAGTTATGAATATGAATCTATGTCTTTGTGTAGTGTTCCCTTCTTGTGATCTTGCAGGAACCTGTTGAAGCTGGGCGAGCGAGAAGGCAAGTAGCTGGGAACTCTCAAAGAGAAGAGAAACCGGATCGAGGGACAAACGGAAGACACCGGTTAGTCCATCCATCTCTCTTCATTCTTAATTCATAAAGGAAGAATACTAGAATAGTTGTTTCTGTTTGTTGCTAAGGCACTGTCACACCTTAGGTGGATAGGATCGTCCTGCATAGGCATTTTTCCTCACAACATGAAGGAAGATGCAGCAATCCAAATTAGAACCAAGGCCAAGGCAGCAGCCAACAAAGTGGACAACATCATGCTCAAGGACAAAGGTATGATAAATCCAATGTCCAATGTCACTATTGTAAAAAATATGGGCATTATGCAAATGAATGTAGGAAGAAGCAGCATGATATGAGTAATAGAACTAGTGCAAATTTCACTAGAGAAAATATCAGCCAAGATAATTTGTTTTTAGCCTGTAATATGGCTGAAGAAAAGAGTGAAGATGTATGGTTTCTAGACTCCGGTTGCAGCAATCATATGACAGGAAACATAACCATGTTTTCTATGTTAGATGAGAGTGTGAAGTCACAAGTCACACTAGGGACTGATAATAAAGTTTCTGTTATGGGAAAAGGAGAAGTAAATGTCTTAACAAAGAAAGGTGAAAAGAAAACCATAGCAGATATTTATTATGTTCGTGGAATGAAATATAACCTCTTAAGTATTGGACAGCCTGCTCAAAAGGGGTACAATGTTTTCTTTGTGGATGATGTATGCACCATCATGGATAAAACACCTAGCAAACAATGTATTGCTAAAGTGAAGATGACAAGGAACAGGATGTTCCCTCTCAGAATGAAAGCAGATTTAAAAATTAAAGAAGAAATAGCAGCAGTGACTCAAGAGGCTTTCCAAAGCGAATCAAAAGATGAAAATTGGTTGTGGCACTTGAGATTTGGACATCTCAACTTTGGAGGTCTTAACTTGTTGAATAGAAAAGGAATTGTAAGAGGATTACCATTGATAGAGAAACCAGACAGCCTTTGTGAAGGTTGTATCTTGGGGAAACAACACAAAGAAATTTTTCCATCTGGGAAAAGCATAAGGGCAAAAGCACCTTTAGAGATTGTCCACTCAGATTTATGTGGACCGATGAAAACTCCATCACTTGTAAGAAGCCACTATATAGTAACATTTATTGATGATTTTACTAGAAAAACTTGGGTTTATTTCTTGAAGAACAAAAGTGAAGTGTTTGAAAGATTTTGCAATTTCAAAGCACTTGTAGAAAACCAAAGTGGGCTGCATATCAAAGTTCTAAGAACTGATAGAGGAGGTGAGTATATCTCCAAAGAATTTCTACGTTTTTGTAGAGAAAATGGAATTCATAAGCAGTTTACCACTAGGTACACTCCGCAGCAAAATGGAGTTGCCGAAAGGAAGAATAGGACAATCATGGATACGGCGAGGAGTATGTTAAAGGCAAAGCATTTGCCAAATGGTTATTGGGCTGAAGCTATACATTGTGCAGTGTACATTTTGAATAGATGTCCCACAAAAGCAGTCATGAACAGAGTGTCGAAAGAAGCATGGAGTAGGACAAAGCAAGGAGTCACCTACATGAAAGTTTTTGGATGTGTGGCCTATCCACACATTCCAGATCAACTAAGGAAGAAGTTTGACAGCAAAGGAGAGAAATGTATTTTCATTGGATACAGTGAGGAATCCAAAGCTTACAGGTTGTATAACCCATCCACCAAGAAGCTTATTGTGAGTAGAGATGTTCAGTTCATTGAGGAGGAAGCTTGGGATGACAGCATAGAGAAAACAATGAATGTCAAAAACTCTGTCTCATGATGAAGATGATGAGGAGATGGCTGAAATACATCCCCAAACAACAACACCAACACAAGGACAACAAGAGACACCTTTGAGGAGAAATGAAAGTGCTTCTCCAAGCACATCACAAAGAGGAAATTCAAGTGCTTCTTCAAGCACTTGTACACCAAATGAAAGAGGTAAGAAGTTCAGAAATTTAAGTGACATTTATGAACAAGAGGTAGAAAATGAAGGTATGAACTCTTTGTTTGCTTTATATTGTCATGTTGATGACCCTGTTCATTCCGAAGAAGCAATTAAGGATAGGAAATGGATAGAAGCTATGGGTGAGGAGATCAATGCCATAGAAAGAAACAAGACATGGGATTTAGTTGAACTACCAAAAGGAAAATAAGTCATTGGAGTTAAATGGGTCTACAAGACCAAGAGTAATGCTGAAGGCAAAATAGAAAGACACAAGGCAAGACTTGTTGTCAAAGGATATAAGCAACAGTATGGAAGAGACTATGAAGAAACTTTTGCACCGGTTGCTGGAATGGAAACAGTAAGAGCAGTGTTGTCCATAGCAGCACAAAACAAGTGGAATGTTTTCCAAATGGACTTGAAGTCATCATTCCTAAATGGAGTGTTAATGGAAGAAGTTTACATTGAACAACCTCTGGGCTATGAAAAGAAAGGCCAAAAGCACAAAGTGTGCAGATTGAAGAAAGCTCTTTATGGGCTGAAGCAAGCACCAAGAGTGTGGTACAGTAGGATAGATTCCTATCTACTGGAAAATGGATTTGAAAAATGTGAGGGAGAACCCACTCTCTACATCAAAGAAAAGGATGGTAAATTACTAATTGTTGTGTTATATGTTGATGATGTTATTTTCACAGGTAATGATGATTATCTTATTAAAAATTTCAAAACAGTCATGAAAGAAGAATTTGAAATGACTGACATGGGTTTGCTGAGATACTTCTTAGGAATAGAAGTATAACAAAATGGAAATGAGATTTTTATCTCACAAGCGAAATATGTTAATGAAGTGTTGGAAAGATTTAATATGCAGGAGAGCAAAGCAGCAATCACTCCCACAATGATGGGATTAAAACTCAGCAAAGAGGACAACAGCAAGGAATTTAATCCTAGTTTGTACAAGAGCATATTTGGCAGCCTCATGTATTTGACTGCAGCTAGGCCGGATATAATGTATGCTGTTAGTTTGATTTCCAGATTAAAGGTACTGTTATAGACATTTTTGTGCCTTACAGTTATAAGCATGAAATGTCCATAATCTAAGGGATCCAAAGTCCCTAAACATGTTGTTCCTACCCCTAGAAGAACAAGGCTAACAAACCACAGCAATTCACAGAAGTTCTCCACCAGAAACTGCTCAAAAACAAGTCAATTCAGGATCAATTCAGAGGCTCCACTAGCTGTCTGCGCTGAAATGCAGAGATTACACTGGCTAGGTGCACTGCAACGCAGGTAGAAGCACTACCAGGGTGCGCTGAGCGGGAAATGACAAATGGCAAGTTCATTCAACGAGGTGGAAAGACCCTGGAAGCTTCCAGAATCTTCTCCAATGACACTTGCCTCAACGAATTCGACTAGTGATGAGTAAGAGGCTCTTAGTCTCCAAGTGGAAGCAAGAACTGAAAGAGGGAGAGGACACTAGTCAGATCAAGCTGACTCATCCTCTCTCCAAACATCTATATATGCATCTCTCCTTCATGAGATCCAGGAGGCTGGAATTTTGTTATTGCAAAGAATTGCTGCTGGTTTGAGATTGGAATCATTGGGTGCTTAATGCTTTGAATGGAGGTGAAGATAGGAATTTCATTTGCTGGGAAGGAGATGCTTGATTGGAACTCTCTTGGTTGTATCTCCTCCTGAACCTTGTTATTCATCAATAAAGCTATCTTGGTTTCTCCTATATGCTGATGTGTCTTTGATGTATGATTGCATTAGTGTATTTAGTTTATTTCTAATCCTGAACTAGTTATGAATATGAATCTATGTCTTTGTGTAGTGTTCCCTTCTTGTGATCTTGCAGGAACCTGTTGAAGCTGGGCGAGCGAGAAGGCAAGTAGCTGGGAACTCTCAAAGAGAAGAGAAACCGGATCGAGGGACAAACGGAAGACACCGGTTAGTCCATCCATCTCTCTTCATTCTTAATTCATAAAGGAAGAATACTAGAATAGTTGTTTCTGTTTGTTGCTAAGGCACTGTCACACCTTAGGTGGATAGGATCATCCTGCAAAGGCATTTTTTCCCCACAACAAATTGGCGACTCCGTTGGGGAAATCTGTTTCGTCATTTTATTTGTGTCTCTATCATTGTTTGTTTCATAGACTCAACAACAACAATCAAACTGCATCTGCTATTCTCAGTTGCAAAGTAGACATATGCTGCTTTGATCCAATCACTGGATTTGTCTATGATCTGAACAATGGACTCACAAATGATTTGATGATCCTTTGTGATAGATCTTAGTCCTCCTTCAAAGCATCCCTTTGATTGTACCTTGCTTGTTGCTTTGATTTGGCCTGAAACTGTAGATTAAATAGCAAACTGTGACCCAGAACCCAGTGAGTAACTCTCGTTCCTCCTTCAACGCAGACTCTGTGAAGAGGTTCTGCATTTCAACGCCTGTCCCGTGAAGGCTACCTACGCTGAATGTCAAAACCTCTGTGTTAGGGGTGCCCTGATCCAGCTTAGGCCTTGTGCAGCTGGGGTTTTCTGCTCTGTTTTGCCTTGTTTGATCTCTGATTTCTATAGCCTATAACCAGCATAGGTACCTGTCTGATAACTCCTTTTCTCTGCTTAAATTCCGCCTCCTTTTGTACAAAAATGTTGTGAGTGTTTTTATGTGTTTGTGGCATCATTTACAGTTTTCCTTTGCAAGAGTGAAATAGTCATCCTGTAGCCCTTGATTCAGATCTGTTGATTGTGATCTTAGGAGAGAGTTCATTGGCTGTTTACAGTTGATTATACATTTACTTTTGCTTTTGGTTTGAGTTTGTCTCTTTTAAATGTCGAAACAAGTGTTCATTTCGAAAGTCGTAAAGTGTTGTATTCTCTTTTACCCTTTCTGATTTCGAAAAAGTAAACTTGTTTGTATTTGTCATTTAAAACCAAATTCGAAGTTGTACAAAAAAGCTTTCTTTTTAGGCATCAATATTAAGAGAGCGGAAAACAAACACCTGCATTGTGCATTTGCATCTTGACAGTTTGCATGTTTGATTTAGGAAAAGTGCATTTAGAGTGTGCTGATTGCTCTTTGAGAAAAGATGGTGTCTTTCTTTTCCCTTTGTAGCTAGGATTTTCATTGTTGAAAAGATATAAAAGCTTGCTTATCATCTTTAGACTGCATTTAGGAATTGTATCATACATCTCGTGGTGATCCAAAAAGGAAAACTTCTAAGAAAGATCAACCTAAAATAAATTGAATGAACTTAACAACGCTTTGTAACTTAACGCACAACATAGAGGTCTAGGCTAGAGACGTGTTCCGGCGTCGTAAAGCCTGGTGACTGTCGATCTCGCTGATGGTGGGTGATTCCTCTTGAGGGACGATAGCGCCAGTACGGATTGTGCTCCCACGTACTGTCGAGTATATATTGGGAGACCCCTATAGGCATAAAACTTTTATCCTTAGGAAGCCATGTCGACCGCCCTACTGATTGCAATGCACTGAACACAGCATTCAGGAAGATTGACCACCCGTACCTTAAAAAGTATTCTGCGGTTTTGCGAAAAGTTTGGCACACCCTCTACCTAGAACTCCAGAGCAGTTCCTTTTGGCCTTTTTCAGACTCTATAACGGAAAAAGTCCATCCGAGCATTTGTCACTTCGGGCTCGTTAAAACATCGAAGGAGACTAGAGTCATCTTTAGCTTTTTCTCGACTCTTTAAAATTGAAAAAGCAAGTTGTGTCTAAAGCGTCGTTAAAATTTATTTTAAACGGAACAATCACCCCTTTTTCCTGCGTTGATCTTTAGGTTGAGAAAATGGAGCACACCAACCAAGGAATTCCCCTTGGTGGAAATCCTAGTCCCTTCTCCTCTTGGGGAGATGTTGGTGCACGCCATATGGCCACATTGTCGCTTCCAGGACTGACAATTGGCTTGCCGATCTGGCTCTTCTCAACCAATGTCGTTCAGAACACCACTATTCCTGAACAGTCGAATCAACAGTTAGACCAGACCAGAGTTACCCACCAGCCTTCTACTTCATCTAATTCTTCCTCTCCTCCTTCCTCTTCGCTTGACGGAACTGGTAAAACAAAAAACCAAGTTCCTAAGGAGAAGAAGGAAAAGAAGAAGAAAGAGAAGAAGAAGAAGGAGCCAAAAACGACTGGGGGCAAACAAGTGTCGTCTGACAAAAATCCACACACAGCATTGAATAGGCCTAAATTGCCATGTGTCATATGCAAGGGAGACCACTTCCACAGAGATTGTCCCTGCATCCCTCGGATACTAAGGGACTGGTCTCCCCGTTTGCAAAATTCGGTGGCGTCAACCTCTGATAGCCATGTTGACAGCACACCGTCAACTAGTGAAAGTGAAGCCACAGGACAGAGAGGGAAAGCTAGATTTCCCTGCAAATTGTGTGAAGGCGACCATGCCATCCACCGTTGTCCCTTCTTAGACGAGGCTAAAAGAGTTTTGGAAGATCACCCGGTTTTACCAGCGCGACTTCCTCCTGGATATCAAAAACTCCTGCCAAGTCCTTCACCAGTTGAGAACCCGGCTGGCCCGCTCAGGTGGTCAGCCGAAGCACATATCATTGAGGATGAACCGTCCGAATCCATACCTGACAAAAGTCAAAAGGTCGAGGCGGCAGTTGACCTGGTTTTGCCTTCAGAGGTTCTATCTTCGAATGGTACCATCACAGAGGAGAATAAAGATGACACCATCCAAATTCTCTTCATCAACAAAGACTCCGACGAACAAGGGGGCAATTTGCCCATTCCTTTATCACAGGAAGGAACTTCGTCAGAGTCATACCCGGCCATCTATTCGGTCCCACCACCAAGCCACCTAGTTGTCTCCTTCGACTGGAACCAACTAGGCAGACCCCGGTTGCCAGCAAGCATACCATTCAGAATTATCGTTCAAATATACAGAATGGTAATGACTGGCACCATCATTGATGAGGGGGCATCTGTGAGTATCCTTTCCTCTATTGCTTTGAAAGCGCTTGGTTTGCCAGCGCTTTTGCCTGAAATGAGAAATCTTACGGGCTTTGATAATGGAACCAGTCGACCTTTAGGGATCCTCCCCAATGTGCCCATCACATTGAAAGGGAAGACCGTTCAAATGAACGTGATGGTCGTTCAAGGACCCTTGGATTATAACCTACTCCTTGGACGAGACTATATATATTGCATGGGAGCCATTGTCTCCTCACTCTTTAGAGTAATGTGTTTTCTGCACGAAGGAAGAGTGGTCAAGCTCGTGGACCAGCTTTCATTTCCCGGATCACGCATCGCAAATAGTCATATACCTTCCTTAAATGGTCTCTTCACGCAAGAAATGTCTCAGACCACGGTCCGTCCTCCCGATGAGCACGAGTAATTCGGAAGGATATGACTCGAACCCAGGGGGCATGCGTCCTGGTCTGCTTCGGCAGGAAAACTTTGGGTATAGGGTAGGTTTCCGCGGGAGAATATGACTAGTCTGTACCCCGCCCATGCTGGAAGAGGGTTATTCTAGAATAAGATTCTTTTGTCAAAGTTATGTGAGTTGACAGACGGAGTCTCTCACCTTTGTCTATTTCGGTAGATATCACCGAAGAAGTGTTTTGTTTGAAAGATTAACGAGACAATCTTTGGGTAACCTGAAAGAGGTAGGCCTCTCCCGGTAAAACAAATGTTTTATTGGACTAAGAAGGGGTAACCTTGAAATCGTACTTTATGCCTGGGGGCATGCAAACCTTTTGGAGTGCAAGCAAGGGGCGGCTATTTATTTTTTTAAATTTTTAGGTCCTCCCTTTAAACCTGTAGGTCTAACCCTTTAAACTCGTAGGATTAGTCGTTTCCGAACTTGCATAACGAAAGGATCCGGAGCAAAGCTTTATAAGATCTAAGCTCCATAAAAAATAGCATCTTCCATGAGACATTTTTATCATATGACTGGATTTATCGAGCAGTTTTAGCACACAGTTCATGCTCGTTGAAAAATAAACGTAAGATCCGAGCAGTTTTAGCACATAGTTCATGCTCGTTAAAAAATAAACATAAGACTGAGCAGTGTTTTTCCGCGTTTAAGCTCGTTAAAAAATGAACTATCTTCCGGTAAATAACCACCATGAATGTAACATTATCAGCCATTAAAGCCTTGGTCGTGTTTGCACCGTCACCTCCACTTTTCCATTGGCCGATCGTTCACCTCCATATGATTGTTTACCCATTTTGAGGAACAGCTGCGAAGAGTGATTTCACTAGCCATCCTTGTGACACTGCCGTGATTGGAAAAATCCAACCCGTACCTGGAATCAGCTGCTAACCCATTTTATCACTCGATTCCTCAAAAGATGAGTCTTCTTTAAGCTCTTTTCATCTGACTCGTAAAATATGAAAAGATTGCCGAGTTTTGGCCTTCCAACTCGTTAAAGCGACCGGAAGTGCTATCCCTTCTCTAGATTTTAATCTTTTTGGACCTGAGGGATTATTGCACAAAAAGATCGAGCGCTTGTTTTGCTCGGCTCGTTAAAACTATCGAAAACTCATCCCTTCTGTATTGTTTTATACTTTTTCGAACTTAAGGGATTAGATGACGAAAAAGGACTTTCGGAGTTGACTTTATGTAGCTTTTCAGACTCTCTAAAAATGAAAAGGACCGAGTTATCTTTTTCGTTAGACTCGTTAAAAGCATTAAATAGCGACAAACTTGTCTTTAGACGAGAACGAGTTTCACTATCGCTAGGCTCGTTAAAACATAGCGATGGGCTTCCCCGATGGGCAAGTTATAGAACAAGCATATGTTATCCTCCTCAAGCTTGACAAAAATAAAGAGGTACTGGTCAGCAATGACTGGGGAAAAATTGGGAGAAACTCAAGAAAACTTTGATGGTAGCAAGTCGCTCTTGAACATGACACTTTTCCTCCGTACCACAATCGGGTTAGGTTGTTTCATTCACCGGTCACATCACCATGGTCTCGCCATACCATCCATATTTGGGGTAATGCTACCGATCCATCGCATAAGTGTCGCCATATGTTCAAGAGAAGTCGTTCAGAGAAGTCAACCGTGTCCCATCCACTACCATACATTATCCTTCATTCTTTTCATGACCGCCACCCTGAATCATATATCATTAGATCGTTTTCACCTCCATCAAAATCATTTGCTCCGTTCCGTGTCACTGATGTGGGATACATTAAGGCCCTCCTTTGACGGATCGCTTCTTGTCGACATCAGCTCATTATCCAAGAAGTTGATCTAGGAACACCCCCTTCAGTACTTTGAAGCTTACATGCCTCAATGGCAAGTTTCTCACTTCCGGCGACAGGTATACATCAATGACCTTTGATCGAAAGATTTTGCGTGGTGTTCGACGCCAAGTCCTTTATTCACACCACGTGAATTGTACTGCAGTACCTTGAGGGTCATTATCATTATCGGTGATTCCTCTCGCGCTTGTTAACGGTTTACCTCATTGACCGGTAATCAAGCGATGTCTTTCCATGTTCGACTTCAGAACATTTCTCACATGGATCGACTTGTACTTAGAGTGAAGATCGGACGAGATTGAGGACCCTGGATCTAGTTTCATCCATCCGGGCTGCGATATATATTCAGGAAAAATAAAGACATTGAAATGTACAGCATTACAGCAGATAATCATCCTACCAAAAGGATGATGATTCCATCAGAATCATCAGTCTATGATCAGACGATTGTCTGTTCTATGTACATAAGAATGAATTTATAAAGTTGATCATGGGAATGCCCGCCTCAGCTAGATCATGAAAGCAGTATGAAAAATAATGTATTGTATTGTATCTTATTACAGGTCTCCTCCCAGCATTGAAAGAACTTCGGATCCTCCTAATAAAGCATTTCACCCGATAAACGGCCTCATACTTTAGGGGGCAACTGTTATAGACATTTTTGTGTCTTACAGCTATAAGCATGAAATGTCCATAATCTAAGAGATCCAAAGTCCCTAAACATGTTGTTCCTACCCCTAGAAGAACAAGGCTAACAAACCACAGCAATTTACAGAAGTTCTCCACCAGAAACTGCTCAAAAACAAGTCAATTCAGGATCAATTCAGAGGCTCCACTAGCTGTCTGCGCTGAAATGCAGAGATTACACTGGCTAGGTGCACTGCAATGCAGGTAGAAGCACTACCAGGGTGCGCTGAGCGGGAAATGACAAATGGCAAGTTCATTCAACGAGGTGGAAAGACCCTGGAAGCTTCCAGAATCTTCTCCAATGACACTTGCCTCAATGACTTCGACTAGTGATGAGTAAGAGGCTCTTAGTCTCCAAGTGGAAGCAAGAACTGACAGAGGGAGAGGACACTAGTCAGATCAAGCTGACTCATCCTCTCTCCAAACATCTATATATGGATCTCTCCTCCATGGATCTAGGAGGCTGGAATTTTGTTATTGCAAAGAATTGCTGTTGGTTTGAGATTGGAATCATTGGGTGCTTAATGCTTTGAATGGAGGTGAAGATAGGAATTTCATTTGCTGGGAAGGAGATGCTGGATTGGAACTCTCTTGGTTGTATCTCCTCCTGAACCTTGTTATTCATCAATAAAGCTATCTTGGTTTCTCCTATATGCTGATGTGTCTTTGATGTATGATTGCATTAGTGTATTTAGTTTATTTCTAATCCTGAACTAGTTATGAATATGAATCTATGTCTTTGTGTAGTGTTCTCTTCTTGTGATCTTGCAGGAACCTGTTGAAGCTGGGCGAGCAAGAAGGCAAGTAGCTGGGAACTCTCAAAGAGAAGAGAAACCAGATCGAGGGACAAACGGAAGACATCGGTTAGTCCATCCATCTCTCTTCATTCTTAATTCATAAAGGAAGAATACTAGAATAACTGTTTCTGTTTGTTGCTAAGGCACTGTCACACCTTAGGTGGATATGATCGTCCTGCATAGGCATTTTTTCCCCACAACAGGTACTAAAAGGTTTGGCATTTTATATACTACTTCAGAATGTTCAGATTTAATTGGATACACTGATAGTGATTGGGCTGGAAGTGTGGATGATCGGAAAAGCACATCCGGTTATGTTTTTCACATGGGTTTAGGAGCCATTTCATGGGCTTCTAAAAACAGCCTATTGTAGCATTATCTACAACGGAAGCAGAATATGTGGCAGCTACAGCAGCAGCATGTCAAGTAGTTTGGATGAGAAGGATGTTAAGGAGTTTATGCCAAGAGCAAGCAAAAGGAACTGTGATTTTTTGTGACAATAGCTCAGCTATTGCATTATCCAAGAATGTTGTGTTTCATAAGAGAACGAAACACATTGACACAAAGTTCCATTACATCAGGGAATTGGTAAACAATGGAGAAATTGTTTTAGTACACTGTAGAACTCAGGAGCAGGTTGCAGACATTCTAACCAAACCATCAGGGCAGAAAAGTTTTGAGTTTTTGAGGAAATGTCTGGGTATGACTGATAACCCAGCAGTTGAAATTAAAGGGGAGTGTTGAAATGGTAATTTCCACTGCAGTACAAAACCGCCAGTTTTCCCCGCTCCGCCTTTTGCCGATTGATGGTTTTCGTCCGAGGGCAGCAATCACAATCAACGGTGGACGCGTGTCTGAGCCGTCCTTTCCAAAACCGCCATTCCCAGACGCATAAAGCTCGGTTGAAAGGGACCTCCGGGGAATTGCAAACAATCGTCCGATTAAATCAACGGCTGATGTACAAGTCTGCTATCTATTACGTGACGTGAAGTGAATTTTCATTGACCGTCGGCTTTGTCAGTGAAACAATAAATGAAAAATTTACTACGGTTGATAAACTTAGATAAAAGCTTTTAATTTTATTAGTTTTTAATCCACGGGAGTATGGCATAGGTAAATGTAATATCATGTTCTTTTTTGTTTTTGTTGTTGCAAGATAATGTAATGCACATAAGTGTGAATGTAAGTTAAAAAAAAGGGGTTTTTACACACAACAGTGTAATACGCAGAGGGCGAATGTAATAGTTTTGTTGAGAATATGAAATGAGTGCAGCAGTGTGTATGAAGAAATAGAGTATTTTGTAATGCACAGCAGTGCAGACACAACAATGTTTTCAGTAGTGTAATTTTTTTTAAGCAGAGACAGAGTAATTTTCAGGCAGACAGTGAAGTTTTTTTTTACTGCCTCTGAAGCAGTTCTGTTGGTGAAATCCCTCTGAGAGAGGAAGATGTTTTATTTTGTAACAGTCAGTCTCATTAATGAATAGAAATCTTTTGTGTGTGTAAAACTCTATGCTCTTGAAACATTTTTTTTTTTTCCCCTGTGTTAAAAACAGAGCATTGCTCTCTGTTCATTTTTGTTTGGAATTATCAGAAATTCCCAACATCTCCAACAAAGGGAAGCCTCTGCACTGAGCTACAATATTACAAAGGCTAGGTCACTCAGACTGTCTCACAACATAGATTGAATAACTACGATGGATGAAAATATCCTGGTAAATAATCAATGTGCTACTTAAAAGGAAGACTGGCAGAGAAATTCAAGAAATTCGGACTGTCAATAAGTTGTATAAGATACACAGCCTTTATCAAATACCATGTTCTACATGTCGCTGAATGACATAGTCACCGCTATTGAAAGGCTCACCAATTGAGGGGGTATTGTCAAATGCTGGATTGAAAACACGTCTTGTACTTTTAGTTTTATTTTGGATACTGTTAAAGTGCAATTCTTTGGAAGTCCTTTTCAGTGAGCTTTTCTGGTCTAATTTTTCTAAAATCTGATAAGAATTTATTGAAATCACAAGCTCCATAGTAACCCTTGTACAATCCAAATACCTTAGGCTTTTGAAAGTGTTAAATCCATATATACAATCAAAAACCCAATTTAAATAACACAGATCAAAATTTCACTTCATTCAACAACAAAAAAATCCAAAAAATCACACTAAAATTACCAATACCAAAATCTAACAATTTTGATGGCAATTTGATATCATTCAACAAATCTTCAGTGGCAATTTGATATCATTCAACAAATCTTCGGGATTTCTGGCGTGAAATCCTATCAAGTCAGTTGGTATCTTGGAAGTATATCACATGCACTGGACTGCTCTAAAGATCTTCTTGAAGTCTTGCACGCATATCATATCACGTTGATGGTATCATTTAGGCACAGCATCCCATCCTACCTAATGTTTTATTTCCATCTGGGTCAGATTCCGTTCAAGTGTGTTAATGAATTGTGTATGTCCATTTAACAGTCTGCCAGAACACGGGCTTTATATCATACGTTCCATGTAAAATGGCAGTTGTGTGGAATGAAGGTAGGGAGTTGTGAATAGTGGAGGGTAAATTTATTGAATTACACAACCCACACATTTTTATCTAATTTAAAACAAAATTTATTTATATAATTTATTTATATATAAAAATTATGAAGAGTTTATTAAAATTATATAAAATTAAAACAATTAAAATACTTAATATAAAATTGGTTATTTTTCAATTATTTTAAAAGTGGTTGGAATTAAAAAAACAAAGAAATAAAATCTTTATTTTTTTATGTAAATTATATTTTCCACTATTATTTTAAAAAACTCATCGAAAAATTCATAACTTAAACTTACTATTCTAATAAATTTCTACTTAATTTTAAACAAATTAGATCCAAAAATATAAGTATAAAAACAACTTGTGACAAATAAACAGCGGCCTTCTCGTAGAGTAAGTTTCGCAGAGATTGTGGAAAAGTACGGACGAGTTGATTGAACAAAGTTATAAGGCTCTTTTTCGTTCACAGTGAGGGTGGCAAAAGTTGCTTATTTTTCGCTAGTGTGTAGTGAACTGCCTTTAGGTTGTGATTTTTCTTTTTATATTTGCAGGCCTTGGAATTTTAGGGTGTTTCACTAGTTTTTATGATGTTGACATAATTTAAATAAAAAGAATTGCATTATGTATTTATGTATGGATTTGAAAGGATATCTAAGTTAAAAAAAGTTGCCATATATTGGAAAATTGTATCCAGCAACGGACCAAATCTATCTTTATCCTTTTAAAGTCAAACTTAACTTTGATAGGCTCCAGAAACGTGGATGTCAGCAATTATTTAAACACCGTGAAATTGTGAGCAAATACATTGAATGCCAGCGAATCATTGTGGTGAGTTCTGTCAATGTCATATTAAATTATTTTGTAATCATTTTTTAATCCTTAATCTTTGTTTAGTGCGAGTCTCAACGTATTTTGTAGTGATTTTGTTTTAAAATTTAATAGGTTTTGTTGTTATGAAATTTATGTTAATCCTAACCTTTAAGAATCTTCGATACACTAAATTCATTTAAGCGTTAAGAAAAGCTCGTTTTTAATGAAAAAAAACTGCCATTTCATTTAAAAAAAAATTATTACAAAATTTCAATTAAACAATCCAAAGATAAGAGATGACCCCTCAATGATTGGCACTCCCGGACCCCTCTCCCCCGCTCGCAAACGTTCATCTCAAATATGTTGGCACTCCGCCACCCTTCTTCCCACACGCGAAAATGCACAATAAAAATAAATAAATTTGTATGCAATAAAGACTGTGCTTAAGCGTTCGCCTGTATAAATATTGGTTTTTATTATTAAAAAATCAAAGTCTATTTCTTTACTTTCATGAGTCTGCAGGTCCTTACGGATTTATCCTTTACGCAAACGTTCGCCTCAAACACGATGCTTGACTTGTTACAGATTCCACGACGGAAAACGTGATTTCGAGAGATGCCACACCTACAAGCAAAACCTATCAATATATTAAGCAAAACCTATAAATATATCAGAAAAAGTTGCATTAAATGTTACAACATATAAATATATTAAGCAAAACGTATAAAATTTTCCTCTTGTCAGTAGGTATCATGATTGGATTAAAAATTCAGACAATGAAAGCCTCTACCGTTCCTCACGATCAATGATAATGCCACTTGTCCTGTCGTTCCACAATAAATTATTCCTAACAACTTGCTACAACACCTTGGTCTCATATATATATTCGATGTCGTTACCAGAAACACAGACCAGTAATGCATCCAGTGACGAGTGCTGTTACTCGTCGTTGAACGATTCATTCCTTAACTTGTCGAGTCAGTTAAGGACGTTAGTTAGATACACCATTTTCAGGGTCGTAATAATGTCATTGCAGGCAGTATGTCCGTTCAGGCTTGCTTTTCTAATCTCATTTGTTGTTTGTTTGGCTGCCATCACAAACGCAGACGTCCACAGATATACCTTCATCGTAAGTTTGTTAATTAGTCATTTTGATGTTTTAGGTCTGTATAGCCAAAAAGCTTTGGAAAAGGAAAGAAGGAAAGACTTCACCTAGAGGCTATGCAAGTAGTGGATATCTTTAATGTTTGATGTTTGGATGCCTACACAGCTTGAACAGAAGAATATTACGAGGCTATGCAAGACGTATGAATTAGTCGTCGTCAATGGACAGCTACCAGGCCCAACGATTCATGTACGCAATGGGGACAGTCTTATTGTTAAAGTTTATAACAGAGCCAAGTATAATGCCACTATTCACTGGTATGTCACTCTAACCTTAACGGGAAGAACCGCAGATCTCCTATCCATTATATAGACTCCCCTTAAATGACAATTGTCAAGTCAAGGTTTTGTTATTGAAGGTTTAGCTAAAGGCATGTTAAAGCTTCATGATCATGAACATTGCTTATGAAACATTGATATATATCTTAAACGAAATACTACTTAACAAGTCACATTTAAGGTGAATTTGTATAATGGCTATGCGTTGCCTATCTGCTGCGGTTTATAGATATATTTGATGCGTATAGATGCGGTCTTTACAGATATATTTTGTCGGGAATTTCTGGTTATTCCAAACAGAATACAGTGGAAAAATCCTCTGTTTCCACTGTTCAGAATTTTCTGATAAATTCCGAAACAACAAAAATATGAACGGAGAGAAATACTCTGTTTTCTGATAATTCAAAAACACAAAACCGAGCATAAAATAATGCTCTACTTTGCCTCAGGATCACAAACTGATCAAAATAACATTCTGGTTTTGACACAGGAAAATACTCTGTTTTTAACTCAGAAAAACAGAAAAATTCGTTTGCTGGAAACGGTGTTTCAGCAACACAGTTTTTTTTCAGTTGCTGAAACAGGTGTTTCAGCAACGGTGTTTCAGCAACGTAAAAATTTTGACGTCAAGTATTTTTGAGTTACGAGCTGTTTCAGCAATTAAGAAATTTTGACGAAATAACTTTTGGTGAAACAGAAACGCACAGAAAGGAATTTCTATTTATGAAAGTAAACTAACTGATAAAACTAAGTCTTCCTCACATAGAGGGATTTCCACAACTGCTGTTATAAAACATCTTCCTCTTAACAGAGGGATTTACAATCTATGCTAAAGAGCATCTTCCTCTCAACAGAGGGATTCACCAAACTATGCTGAATAGCATCTTCCTCTTGACAGAGGGATTACATCAGGAACGCTTCAGTTCCACACAACAACTATCTCATAAAATTTCAGCACTGCTGTGCAAAATGGCTTCATTCATGTGAGCTCATGCTGCTGCACATTCTTTCTTAAAAAACACAGAAATTACATTCCAGCGCTGCTGCGCTATATTGCTAAACTCTTAACACTGCTGTGTGCTGCGTTTCCATATTCACCAACAGAAAACTATACTCACGCTGCTGCGTGCTCCCCTCTGCTCTCTATCTCTCTCTTTCACACATATGTTTTACTTCTGTTTCTGTTTCTATTTATAGTGCAGGAAAGGTTCTTCACCGCCTTAACTTGCTGATGAATCTGCTGCTCATAATTAACAGATTTGATTTTTTTGACATTCTGCTGTGCTGCTTGAGTCGGTTATGTGGAAACCCAAGACTGATAAATGTTGCGGCTGGCTCGAGGCTGGTACTTTCCTTCTCAGCCATGCTTCCTCTTTAATGCTGTTTGGTGAGCTGTTATGGCGCAGAGCCCAGATCTGATCTTCCTCCTCCTTTGGGAACACAAACAAGCAAACGGTGAAAAGATGGTAATAGCGGTGATTTAACAGATCGGGGGAAAAATGTGGGGCGCCGGATAAAGACAAATGAATAAAGTAAAACAGCTGTTGCTGCTGCACAACAGTTGGAATTAATATTCCAACACTCCCCTTTTAATTTCAACTGCTGGGCGTTCAATCATACCCAGACATTTCAATAAAAACTCAAAACTTTACTGATTCACTGGTTTGGTCAGAATATCAGCAACCTGCTCCTTCTCTGTTGTCATGGGAGATTTAATTCCATATCTCTTCCTTATAAGAAGATCTTCATCAAAGAATGACTGTTAATACAGTTCAGCAATGATGATAAAAAAAAAAAAAAAAAAGTTACAGGCTCCCCTTTAGTGTATGCATTATCTTCTTTTGGCAGAATCTTCTCAAAAGAAACTTAGATCGGCTGGAGAGCTCAAGGGACTTTCGGACTGTGTTTTCTTCCTCCTCCATACTTGTGTAACTTTCTTCTTTTGCATGGGTTTAGCTTGTGTAAAGGCCCATGTCAAGTTACAGTCACATGCCATATGCCCAATGTTATGACACTTGAAACATTCAACATTGTTCATGAATAAAAATTCATGATTTCTTCTTGCAAAATTGTTTCTTGGAGATTGTCGGAGACTGCAACATCTATCTCTATGAGCTGCTCTGCAGTCTTTTGCGATATGACCAAAGTTTGAACAACAATAACAATAACCAAAAAATGAAATTTGATACCTGGTATATGGAGGTTTCCTTGATGTACTTTCGAAGCCTTGCTGCCTTGAGATCCTTTGTTGATGACCATTGCATCTTGCCTCTTTGCCATCAGCTACATTTCTTCTTGGAGCTGGTTTTATGCTTGGAGCAGGATTTCTTCTATTGCAGCCTTCATTTTTCTCCTTGCCTTTGCTGGAACTAGGAGCATCACCATCTCTTTCTGGCTTCTTCACATCTCCTTTGCTTAAGGCATCCTCATACTTGTTTGAGGGTTCACCTACATACCCAAGTCCTGATTTATCATATGGAGATCTGTGATAGCTGAGCATATCATCCAAGGCTTGAGAGCTCTTCATGATCTTGTTCATCCCTTCAACCTTCTTCCTGAGGAGGACAATCTCTTCTTCTAACTTTTCACATTCATCATTCTTCTTTGTAAGTTGTTTCTCAGTTTCTTCCTTGCTACAAGTAGCTTCAGCTGCTACTACTTTAAGAGAGATAATATCTGTCTTCATTTTGGAGGTTTCTTCATCTTTTGCTTGACTGCTCTCCATTCTCTTCTCAGCTTCTTGTGCCTGCTTCCTGGCTTCTTGTAATTTAGACTTAAGGGAGGAGACCTCTAACTTGTACTGTCCAATCTCTTCTACAAGTTTGTTCACTCTCTTGTGCCTTTGTTCAAGTTGATTTGACAAGATATCTTCCTGCTTCCTTGCTTTATTCAACTGATTTGTCATGGATATGACTTCTTCATGATGCTTCCTTTTGCTTTGATCAAGTTCCTTCTTAAGCTTGGCGAGCTCTTCATCTCTTTCTTGTACTTGAAGTTTGATGAGGTCAACCTTCTCATTTTCAGCTTCTATGATGGGTTCAGAATTTCCTTCTTGACTGATTGTCGTGGTCAGTGCTCCCTTTGCATGAAGGTCATGAAGTCTGTCCCATATATCCTTTGCTGATGAATATTTTCCTATATTCTTCTTTAAAGAATCAGGCAGCCCATCCAAAATTGTCTTTGCTGCTTGTGCATCATACTCCATGGATTCTCTATCTATCTTGCTATCATCAATCACTGATTCCCAAATTTCAATCCCTTGAGACTGTAAGACAGTCCTCATTTTTATTTCCCACATATCAAAATTTCCATTAAGTCTTGAAGCCTCAAATAGAATGCTTTCAAGTTGATTGTCTTCTATTTTGGGAGTAGAGGGAGACACATTCTTAGCAGGATTGGTGACTTTCTTCTTTGACCTTGCCATTTGACTGAGTATTTTAAAATAACTGATTGTTTCTTCAACAGCAACACAAAAGAAATTCTTGAGAAATACCTTATATTTTTCTTGGCTGAGTCTTCACGCTGCTGGAGAAGTTGCTGCTGCAAGAAATCTTCCTTCAGCTTCTTTGACACTTCAAAGAGCCTGGACTAGCTCTGATACCATGTCGGGAATTTCTGGTTATTCCAAACAGAATACAGTGGAAAAATCCTCTGTTTCCACTGTTCAGAATTTTCTGATAAATTCCGAAACAACAAAAATATGAACAGAGAGAAATACTCTGTTTTCTGATAATTCAAAAACACAAAACCGAGCATAAAATAATGCTCTACTTTGCCTCAGGATCACAAACTGATCAAAATAACATTCTGGTTTTGACACAGGAAAATACTCTGTTTTTAACTCAGAAAAACAGAAAAATTCGTTTGCTGGAAACAGTGTTTCAGCAACACAGTTTTTTTTCAGTTGCTGAAACAGGTGTTTCAGCAACGGTGTTTCAGCAACGTAAAAATTTTGACGTCAAGTATTTTTGAGTTACGAGCTATTTCAGCAACTAAGAAATTTTGACGAAATAACTTTTGGTGAAACAGAAACGCACAGAAAGGAATTTCTATTTATGAAAGTAAACTAACTGATAAAACTAAGTCTTCATCACATAGAGGGATTTCCACAACTGCTGTTATAAAACATCTTCCTCTTAACAGAGGGATTTACAATCTATGCTAAAGAGCATCTTCCTCTCAACAGAGGGATTCACCAAACTATGCTGAAAAGCATCTTCCTCTTGACAGAGGGATTACATCAGGAACGCTTCAGTTCCACACAACAACTATCTCATAAAATTTCAGCACTGCTGTGCAAAATGGCTTCATTCATGTGAGCTCATGCTGCTGCACATTCTTTCTTAAAAAACACAGAAATTACATTCCAGCGCTGCTGCGCTATATTGCTAAACTCTTAACACTGCTGTGTGCTGCGTTTTCATATTCACCAACAGAAAACTATACTCACGCTGCTGCGTGCTCCCCTCTGCTCTCTATCTCTCTCTTTCACACATATGTTTTACTTCTGTTTCTGTTTCTATTTATAGTGCAGGAAAGGTTCTTCACCGCCTTAACTTGCTGATGAAATATCTGCTGCTCATAATTAACAGATTTGATTTTTTTGACATTCTGCTGTGCTGCTTGAGTCGGTTATGTGGAAACCCAAGACTGATAAATGTTGCGGCTGGCTCGAGGCTGGTACTTTCCTTCTCAGCCATGCTTCCTCTTTAATGCTGTTTGGTGAGCTGTTATGGCGCAGAGCCCAGATCTGATCTTCCTCCTCCTTTGGGAACACAAACAAGCAAACGGTGAAAAGATGGTAATAGCGGTGATTTAACAGATCGGGGGAAAAATGTGGGGCGCCGGATAAAGACAATGAATAAAGTAAAACAGCTGTTGCTGCTGCACAGCGGTTGGAATTAATATTCCAACATATTTGATGGGTATAGATTATAAGATTCGTCCTTATATCTGTCAGGCATGGAGTGAGGCAGCTGCGTACAGGGTGGGCTGATGGACCTGGATATATTACACAATGTCCCATTCAACCTGGTGGACGTTACACATACAGATTCAACATCACTGATCAAGAAGGAACCTTGTGGTGGCATGCTCATGTGTCATGGCTCCTAGCTACTGTGCATGGAGCTTTCGTAATCTACCCTAAGAAAGAAAGCTCATATCCCTTTCCTAAACCCCATGGGGAAACTCCTCTTATAATAGGTAATGAGTTGCTTTGATCTTCAATACAGAAATCATTAATGTATGTTCAATGGCTAATATTGATTAAAAGCAATGCTGTAATGGAACAGGAGAATGGTGGAACGGTGACCCTATCGCGGTTATAGACGAAGCACTCCGGACTGGTGGTGCGCCCAATTTGTCGGATGCATATACCCTAAATGGACAGCCAGGAGACCTGTATAACTGCTCTAGGGCAGGTATTAATACTTTCCTTTCATAGATCAGGTATTGAAATTATATAAATCGGTTTGTTGAATATTGACTTATTCATATTGTTGATGCAGGGACTTTTCGGTTTCTTGTAAAACAAGGAGAAACTTACCTTCTACGGATGGTCAATGCTGCAGTCAATAGTGCGCACTTTTTCAAGATAGCAGGCCACAAATTTACAGTTGTGGTTGTGGATGCTTCCTACACCAAGCCATACAAAACAGATGTAATCGTCATTGCTCCCGGCCAGAGTACTGACGTTCTTGTCACCGCCGACCAACCAGTGGGCAGATACTATATGGCTGCCCGAGATTATAACAATCTGGCATCAGGCCTTTTTGATAACACTACAACTACAACAATTTTTGATTACGTGGGACACAAAAATACACGCCCCATTTTACCTAGGCTTCCATACTACAACGACACCGCCGTCGTCACTAGATTTAGTAGAGCACTGCGAAGCCTAAATTCCAAAGAGTTCCCAGTGGACGTTCCACATAGCATAGATGACAGCCTCATCGCCACAGTTGGAGTGGGATTACTTCCATGTGAAGCTGGAAACACCTGTCTAGGCCCTAATCGAACTAGGATCACTGCAAGCATGAACAACATCTCCTTTGTATTGCCCAGCGTGGCCCTGCTGCAAGCTTATTATTTCGGTATTAATGGTGTGTTTAAGAGGGATTTTCCATCAAAACCTCCCCTTAGATTCAACTATACAGGGGACGATATTCCCAGAAGACTTTGGGTTCCTGAAATGGCAACAAAGGTGAGAGTTGTCACCTACAACTCAACAGTACAGCTGGTGTATCAGAACACAAACATCTTAGGGGGAGAGAACCATCCGATGCATCTTCATGGTTACGATTTTTACGTGGTGGGACAAGGTTTCGGCAACTATGACCGGAAAACCGATCCGCTTAAGTTTAATCTGGTTGATCCTCCACAGCGCAACACCGTGATCGCTCCAATAAGCGGGTGGGTTGCCATAAGATTCAAAGCTGACAATCCAGGTATATACATACATAAACTCATTTGCTCTTCAATTTGATTATTATCCTGCCGATTTTATTCCCATATTAGTGCTCGCTCGATATTAAATGCAAATTATCTTCATTCTTTGGACAGGAGTGTGGTTTCTGCACTGCCATTTAGACGTCCATTTATCGTGGGGATTGAATACGGTGTTCCTAGTGAAGAACGGTCGCGGTCCTTTTGCAACATTAGAACCTCCCCCTTCAGACCTTCCGAAGTGCTAGAAAGAGAAGGAAATATCAATAACCATATCAGAATACTTCACGAGTACAAGGATCTGGACACATTGAGGGATCCTTATTGATTTAAAATCTACGACCATTAGAGGCGTAGTTAAAATAAACCTCAAAAATGAAGGCGAACTGTTTTTTATTCTTGGGATTGCTAACGGATCATGGATAGGTTAGGATTGTTTTTTCTTCTTGCATGGAGGGTCATTTTGGGATATTGAATTGAAGTTAATTTTTATTAAATTTCTATAAGCATGAGATTTTTTATTTTTTTATTTTTATAATAAAATTGGATTAAGAATTTTTTTTCCTGTGGGAGAAATGGGAATTTCCACAGATTCAAATTTAGTGTCATTATTGCATCAGATTCACTGTTATTATTAAAATAAATAATAAAATAAATATTTTATAAATAGATATAACTATTTTATACATGTTACATATTTACAATTATTTTATAAATATTATATATTCACAGTTGCATGTTTCTATACACTTCAACTCAAACAAATAGTTAAGAGAATAAATTATTCGCGGTCATTTCTACATCAGATTTACTATCATTATTAAAATTATTTTATAAATATTTGAAATTCAAAAATACATCAAATCTAATATTGTTATTAAAATAATTATTTTATAAATCTTACTTTAACGATTATTTTATAAATATCACACATAAACATTTACAACATATTTCCATAACTTAAACCCAAACAAATTATTAAAATTAAATTAAATTATTCACCATAAAAATCAAATTAACATATTTTTTAACACAAATTTAAATTAATTTTTTTATATTAATTTACTAATTATTAACATTTAATTTAAATTTATAATAATAAATTATCAAATATTTATAATAACTAATGAAACGGGACTTTGTTTTAAATAATAAAAAAATAATTAATCTAAAGAAAATTATGTCACCAGAACTCAAAACTTCCAACCTGAATGGTACAAATATTATTTTTTTAAATATTAATAATTAACATGTATCCAGTTTATTTATTGTAATTTATTATTAACTATGCTTAGAAATAAAATGTTTGCATTCTTTAATATTAAAAATATTTCTTATACTATAGTTTTATATTTTTATACTTTAATATTATATTAAATTGTAGATATCTTTTTTTAAAGGTCTAAAAACATGTAGAGTTTAAACATAGAAAATTTGTTTGACTTTTCGAAATTCATTTGTGTGCTTCGTTTACATCATTTTTATTTTAAGAATATTTGAAAGTTTTAAAAAAATGATGTATTTTAATTTTTAATTAAAATTTTAAATTATTGATAATTAAGATATATTTAATTTTTTATCATTATTTTTGTTGCTAGTAGGATATTCTGTATTCGATAATGTGTTGAACTGTAATAATTTTTAAAGTTGACATTGCAAAATAAAAATAATTTATTATCTTAATTTTTTTAGTTGTATTTATTTAGGCTATGGTTGGTTGAGAGGGCTGGAGTTTTATTTAACAATGATGACTTATATTGCTGGATGGTATGTTGTAGGCTTGTTTAGTTAATATCATGTACAATGGACATATAGACTGAAAGGTTGAAAGCATAATGCGAGTATGTATTTATTTATTACTTGTACATGTTAAATACAAACATTCATTTGGAGTGGTCGCATGAAATTGCAAAATATGCATAATTGCAATGCAAGTTGGGAGTCATACTCAATTATGGTCGACATTCCTCTACCGCGTGAGCCTTACTTTGGATGATCGATTTCCAACTATTTGATGGGTCGACTATCCTTTCAGCATGCGTGTCTTCTTATTTGTGGGCCCGACCCCCAGCCTCCAACCTAGTCGGGGTCAGTCTACTTTGTTGGTACATCAACCTGCTTGATCGGGGTGTCATTCTCACCCAGACTAAATTTAATATATTAATATACATAGTTTGAAAATTTTGTATATACCATGTGGCAACCTAGCATTGCAACAACTCCTTTCATCTTGCACGTGACAATTGCTAAGTGGCCCAAGTGGCAGTAGTGAGTTCAACAGGCTGAGTTTTGTTATTTCTAGGCCTGACCCCCATCCTTTGACCTAGTCGGGGTCAATCCGCTTCGTTGGTACATTCAGCTGCTTGACTTGGGCAAAATCCCGACATTGACTAAATTTAAAATATTAATGTACAATATTTTGAAATATATATATATATATATATATATATATATATATATATCACATGACAACGATTTAGTGGCCCTCGTGATAGTATAGCATTGTAACAACATCGTTCAGCTCCCATGTGGGAACAACTTCGTGGCCCAGGTGGAAATAGTCTACTCTAAGGTCAGTGGGAGTCGGCCCTATCCATTTGCTTGCCCAGTTTTGTTATTTATGAGCCCAACCCCTAACCTCTGAGCTAGTCGTGGTTGATCACCTCATTGTTACATCGAGTTGGTTAACCCGACCATTGTCCCGACATTGACTAAATTTAAAATATTGATATATAATAGAGAAGTCAAGGAAAGAAAAAATAGAGTAGCAAACATAATTATTAAATGGGTGAAAGAATGTGGGAAAAATGGATGTACTCTTGACCTTGCAAGGGACTTCTTGAAAGACAAGTTGCTATGGCAAGGAGAAATATGCCGAGCAT
Source organism: Pinus tabuliformis (assembly GCA_031772625.1). Lineage (NCBI taxonomy): Eukaryota > Viridiplantae > Streptophyta > Pinopsida > Pinales > Pinaceae > Pinus > Pinus tabuliformis. Next base: position 367,414,036 of record CM062814.1, read on the forward strand.
GGATGGTGGGTAAGTTTAACGGTGAGAGAGCCAAGCCCATAAAAGTCATCATGACTAGCTTACGTGATAAATATGTCATTCTAAGCAAGAAGCATCTCTTGAGGGGTTCTCATTTTTTCCTAGAAGAAGATTTAACTGTAAGACAACAGGAGGCAAGGTGGGAGGAAATGTTGAAGGTTAGGGTAGCAAGAGATGAAGGCAAGAGAGCATGGATTTATAAAGGCAAAGTTGTGATGGCGCAATTTGGACCTCCTTCCATAATAGAGAAGCAAGATGGTAATAAAGAAGAGGCAACAAACTCTTCAACATGAAATCAAGAACCAAGTTTAGTATGGGAAAGCGGGGACAAAGACTAAAATGTGAGTCCTGCATGTCAAAATAAATAGCAATCAAGTCATACCCAGGATTCATTAATATTAGTTTGTTGGAAATACAGAGTTCCTTGATGGAGACGAGAACCTGGGTTAGGGCCTATTGCAGAAGTTAGAGACATAATTTGACTCATAGAAACACATGAGCATGATGGGTGCAAGACACCTCTCTTTAAGGATACTAGAAGATGGCAGTGGGGAACAAGGCAGCAGGGAATGGAAAAGGGTACGGGGCTATCATGGTTCTAGTGAGGGAGAATGAAGGTCGTCTCATTCAGTTAGAAAAATAAGACTCAAATAAGCATTTCATTTGGTTTAAAATATCGGAAAATAGAAACCACATCAGAATTGCATCATGCTATTTTGGGCCGCAAGTTTCAAAAGTCTACAAAGGTATAGGGCTTGACAACAAAGATCCATTTACAACCTTAAAAGAAGATATTGCAACATATTCTCAGCTAGGTAAAGTCCTTATAGTGGGTGAATTCAATGCTAGGACTGCAAGTGAGAAAGCTAGCATTCTTTGTTGTAAAGACAATTTTGACCCTATTTGGCTTACAGAAGAGAGTAATCATCAGTGGGAAAGAATTTCAGAGGACAAGGGTTGCAATCTCTTTAGTGACCAATTTATTACTCTATGTGGGGCCTTTGATTTAGTCATTTGTAATGGTTTGACTAGATGGGCAAAGTCTAATAATTTCACTTGCAATAGTTACAATTGAACAAGCGTACTAGATTATGTAATTTTCTAAAATGGTTTGTGTGAGAAAATGGACGAAGTTTTGATTGGAGATCAGTTGTGGGACTTAAAATCAGATCACAAGCCAATTTATTTATGTATTTCTTGGATTGGAAAGAATCAATTAGAGTAAAAAATTTAGCATGTCTAACAAAACCTCCCACATGGTAGAATTATTTTGACTCCAGAAAATTGTAGTACCTTGAAAATGACGCTAGAGAGGCTCTTTGAGAAGGAGAAAATCACAATTCATGACCTTCATATTCATGAATTAACAAATTTAATTCAATGTGCACTTGTAGAGTGCAAGAGATAAAAAATTAAAAAGTCTGAAATAAATTGCTTTCTAGTTAATGCTTGGTTTGACAAAAAATGCAAAACGGCAAGGAGAATGTGGAAAGAGTCGAACAAGGATAACATAAAGATCAAAGCTTACAAGCAGATATTAAGCAAGAAAAAGGATGATTTCATGGTTTCAAGGAGGGAAGAACTAATTTTTCTTTGGAAAATTAATCCCAAATTACTTTGGAAAGAACACTAACCGAGAAAGATACAAATTGCAAATAGTATTACAACTTCTAAATGGTTTGACTATGTAAGACAACTCTATGAGTAGGATCCCAAGGTTAACCGTCCCCCCTTGGTCAACGCTGATACTGAACTCTTCATGGTGCAAGAGGTAAAGATGAGTATCAAGAAGTTGTGTGTTGGAAGAGAAAAAGACTTAGCTGAACTCCAGGCAGAATATTTAAAGTGGGGCTCAAAGATCCTTGAACCTCACATTACAAAACTTTTCAACAAAATCATATAATAGGGGCTCCCCATAGATTGGACAAATAGTCTAGAAATACCTCTTTTCAAGAGCGGTGACGTCAATAATACCTCTAATTATAGGACCATCATGATAAACCCCTTGTTTGCAAAGCTATTTTGAAGCATGCTAGAAAATAAAATTAGAAAGTGGGCAGAGGAAAGAGATAAGCGTGCTAAAGGGAAAGCATGTTTTAGACCTAAACATTCCACAGTTGATCATTGTATAACTTTAAGGCACATCATTGAAAAAGTTTGGGAGAAAAAGGAAGAATATTTTATTGCTTTCTTGATTTCAAAAAAGCGTTTGACACGGTTCTTAGGGATAAGCTATGGCATGGAATGGAGGAACTCGGGGTTCCTAAACATTTCAGAGCAACTATTCATAGGATGTATGAAGAGGTGAAAGTAAAATTAGAACTTCAACGACATTTCTGAAAATTTTAGAAGCGATATTGAGGTCAAGCGAGGTTGCCCACTATCTCCTACCCTTTTTTGTGTATATATGGACAAGCTTGAGGAGTGGTTAAATTCAAAAGGGGGTGATGGTATATATTTGGAAAAGTTTGTTATAAGGATTCTTTTGATTGTAGATGACCTTATTTTGATTGGTAAATCGACTCTTGGTTTGCAAGAGCACTTACTATTCCTTGAGCATTTATGTTGAAGTGTGGGGATGCAAGTCAATATCAGCGAAACAAAATTAGTAGTTTTCTCTAATAAAAGAAAACATGACCAGCATAAGTTCCACTTTTAAGGAAACATTCTGGAAGAAGTTGCAGATTATGAATACCTTAGAATTGACTTCAACAAAAATATAAGCTTGGATGGTTGTAGAAAGAAAAGAACTTTGGGGGTTTGGAAAGAATTTTATTCTTTTCAAAATAGGTGTAGAGAGGTGGAGTTATGGGACTCAAAAACCACTCAAACTCTTTTTGGGCTTCTAGTGATTTCAGTGACTCTCTATGGTTGTGAACTATGGGCCAGTAGTACATCCGACATGCAGTGGAGACGAATTGGGAAAATTCAGAAATGCTTGATTACAAACAAATTCAAGATTAAAAGTGAAATTCCTTATGATATATTGTTAAGTAAAACAGGGGTTGCTCCTATTGATGCAATTTCTATGGTGTGAGTCATAAGGTATTTAAAAAAATTGAGCAAATGGAAGAGGGTAGATGGCCTAAGATTGTCTTTAATGACAGATTGTGAAACAAAAAAAAAACTTGGATGTAACAAAATAACCAATGGTTTAGTAAATGGGGTATTTACTTGAACATGCGTCCCATAAACAAGAAAGAGACAAAATATTTTTGTTATGGACAAGTTCCACAATAATAATTTGGATAAGGAGCTAGGAAGAAAGAAAAAGTACTATATTAAAGTGTTTAATCTCACTCATAGTCATCAACCAAAAGCATACTTAGAGGCCAATATTTCTTGGAGAGCCAAAATTCTTATTTCTCAGTTAAGGACTAATTCTCATCAACTCCGTTGTTAAACGAGGCACTAGAGAGAGGCCAAAAGAATTGTGGGAGGAAAGAGTATACATCTTTTGTTCATTTGGAAAAGTGGAAACTTAAAATAATTTCATTTTAGAATGTGAGACATTCAAAGACAACAGGGAAAGTTATGTGGATATTTTGGCAGCTAGCTCTTGGGATAATCTATTTAGTGAGGAGTTTCTTGAGAAGAAGAAGCAATCTATCCCAGAGGCTATCTTTAGCCTCGTGAATGTTAAAATAATTACTTTATTTCTTTCTTATATATATATATATATATATATATATATATATATATATATATATATATATATATATATATATATATATATATATATATATATATATATATATATATATATATATATATATATATATATATATATATATATATATATATATACCACGTGGCATGATTTAGTGGCCCAAGTGGGAGTATACCATTGCAAGAATGCTATTCAGTCGACCCTATCCATTTGCACACCCAATTTTTTAATTTATTGGCCCAACTTCAGTCGACCTAGTCCGCTCGACCCCTGCCCTCTGACCCACTCACGGTCGGTCCCCTTCATTGGTAAATCAACCTACTTGACCTAGGCACAGTCACGAACCTGACTAAGTTTAAAATATTAATATATAATAGTTTGATGTATATATATATATATATATATATATATATATATATATATATATACAATGTGGCAGTATATTATTGTAACAACATCGTTCATCTTCCATGTGGTAAAGACTCAGTGACCTAGGTGTAGTCAGCTCAAAGGTTAGTTGGTGTCAGCCCTATCGATTAGCGTGTGAATTTTTGTTATTTCTTTTCCCAAACCCTGACCCTTGATGTTCAATTGTTGTACTCATCATGAGAAATCTTCCTCTAGCCACGTAACTCCTTTTTCCATCGCATAGTGATAAGGTGACGCCTAGGCGTCCAATCCAGAGTTTCCACGAATAATTCATTGTCAAGCTCAATGTATCAGGCTTATCTAATTAGAGCTATAAGGTTTCATTCTCAGCTAGCTTCTCTGCAATATGAATTTGTTCATGATCATACCATGGTCTTATTAAGGAGGTCTTGGCAAGTTATGAGAAGTTTGATGGATCTTGGATCCAGTGGCTTTTATCCGGTCTTTCCCCTTTCTTACACACTCTACCCCTCTAGAGTGGATTCAGAAATGGCTTGGCTACAGTGGTTTTACAACTAACTCAAGCTCTATCACCATCCTTCCAAAGTCAAAACAACTCACTAGAGTGTCCACTGGTGTTATCCCTCCCAAGCTTATGATAAAGCTACTCTTTCTAAGTCCACCAAGTTCTTAGAATACAAGAAAGGACATAGGAAGATTGGCATTTGGCACACAAATGGGGAAATTCTCTTGAAGGTTCATAAAATGACATCAGTCGTATGGATAGGGGTGCACTAGGTGAGTTATTGGTCTTTAAACACTTTCCACTTGGGGATAAGGAATTCTAGGCCGGGTGCCTAAAGCCAAGAACTTGATGCCTACTAAAGGGCCTTCATCTCTCTTTCCAATAATAGGGATGTGCTACACATTGATCATGGTGGGATGAATTCATCTATCCGTCAAGTTAGTGTTGAGGTACTATGGAAGGTAAGGCTTCTGGCCTTAGGAAGTTCAAAGACAATGCAATGCAAGACAATTCGTCCCATGAGGTTGTGCCCTACCCAAGAGAGTACATTCCAACACAGGCTACAGAAGCCCTCATGTGGAGTTACAACCTAAAAGCTAAGAGATAAGAATATCCTCAGCATTTGTAATGGACATTCACATTTTGTAGTACGGGATTGTGGCCCTTATCATCTCATAGACCTAATTGGGAATTTGTCCTCGATGTAGCCTATTAATTGCAATAAAATAAGTCCTTTGTTAAACATTATCATAGTTAATATAGGTCTTGGTGGACTCTATGAATGCTTTCACACTTTGCAATTTATATTATTATTAATTATTTTTTATATTTCTATTTATTTTTAAAAATAATTTATTTGTTTTATATGCTACTTTGTAAATTTGTCATAGATAATAAAATTTCCAAAACCATTAGTTAGCATGAACAATATTTTTTACAAAAGAATTTATGGCAATTTATTGCCATAAATTCTTGTTGTTATTAAATTTCTTAAAGAAATAAGTTTATAATTTTATTATAAATTACATATAAATTAATTATGGTTTCAATGAGTAAGGATTTCAAAATCTACAATGATGAGGATTTTCTTGCTTAATGTTGTAAATAGAGGCAATATTGCATTAATTACACACTCCAACTTCTTAAGCGAGCCATTATTAATTGTTCGTACAAATCCCAACGAAATTTAATATAGTAGAACTAAGGAAATTTAATATAGTAGAAACTCTATTAATGGTGCTTTAATATTTTCATTTATTTATTTTTTGAAATTGGTTAGGCTAGGCATTGTCTACCTTTTTCATCTCCATTTGGCATTTGTCTATCTGTTGTTTTGACATAGGTCAACTTTAACATAAGAAGGCTCATACAACAATTATCTAAGTCATAACAACCTTTACAAGAAAAGAGTTCTTATTTTATTAAAATATAATGAATTATCTTCATCTTGGAACTAGGAAAGGTTTAAGGGTATTACATATGTTGATTATGATACATGTAATTCGAATATTTATTTATATATCATAAATAGAAACTAAATATATTCAGTTTTAGGATGTGGTTATGGAGCTTCATGTTCAAAATCCATGATAACTATATCATAAATAAAAACTAAGTATATTCATTTTTAGGATGTGGTTATGGAGCTTCATGTTCAAAATCCATGATACCTATGATGTGGTGGGGACTGGACACCTTAAATTAAATTTGATTTTAACAAGCCATTTTTGGCATGGCGTTTTACGCTACTCTTGATGCTAGCATATTAATAAATATGATAATATTTACATTAAATTATGTATTTTTAAATATTTCCTTTAGGTGTTTAAGGGATTTTTTTAGGTAGAATGATATAAAATGTTCAATTGAAAAATTGAATGGGCTTAATTTTGATTTTTTTTGACCAATTTATAGCTAGATCGTAACCTAACCAATTATTTTATATAACAAGAAATATATAAACTTTTAATCAAGTTCGTATAGAAGTTCAGCCTTTGGGGATTCTTAAGATAACTCCCACACAAAATTTCTTTAACTAATTATGATAAAGTACCGCCTTAAATCATGTTCAACCTAAGGTGTTATTGGGTATTTTTTTGTTTAAGAATGACCATCTTTGACATAAAGACTTCTTAACTATGGTTAACTTACATGGTCACTCATTATTCTTGGACCCGCATGAGCTGTGCAATGGAAACCATAATTACTTCTGAAGAGATGAGAAAGAAAGAGAGAAAATGTTAACGTCGACAAGGCTAAATATAACCTATGGAACCTATTTTAAAGTGCATAACTAGAAAAATAGTATGCACCTCAAGAGATTTAATCCTCTTCAAAATGGATCTATATTGGTTCTATATATGCATATAGAATGTGTAACTTTTCATTTTTAAACTTGTATCTTTGAATGCATAAATGGATACAATGCCTTGAAATTTTACTTTACACTTGGATTGTGTAAACTACACCACATAAATTTGCAACTCCAACGAATATTTTCTAGACAAAATTTAAATTTAAATTTAAAATTGGAATTAATGACTCCAGGAAAATGAATCCAAATTAATTAAAAAAAATAAAAGGAGATAGCTAAAATTCTAAACAAACCTGCTTATTTATGTTGATTGTAGAATATCATAGAATATGAAGGCCATTCAAGTGAAATATGCTCTTTATTTAATCTCATTATCAACACACACAGACTCTAATCATTTCCTCTGTGCAATTACATTTTTTGTCCACGAGTGCCCACGAGGACCTATGGTAATAGTTATCCTCATTAGCTTGAATGTTATATCTTGGATATAATATGTATATAAGATTTTGACATATTGGTATGATTTGAAAAATTGATTTAGCCAGGTGGTTCAAGCAACATTTGTCAGACAGGCATGATTCAACACAAGTGTGAGACTATTGCAAGCCTCAAGACATTTCCTCCCCTCCATCCATTAAGTTGTTATCTTTCCTTTCATGCAACATTTTTGTAGTAACATAATAAGAATGTTCAATTCCTTTGTTGTATCTTTGCACCTTTAAGGGCAATTGCTAATATTTAGAGTTTCCATATAGTGAAAAAAAAATTGTTTGAGCCAAATCAATGGCTTAATTTGGGGATAGTGCTAGTCTCGCAGTAATAAACAATTATGCCACAGCTAGAATTCCCCAAAGCAAGTCGAGGGTCAAGAATTCTTTCCTTTCGAAAAAATGTTTCACAACCCACTCTTGAATCTGGATTATGCAACACAACATGTTCATATGTTCCCTTATTTTATTTGACTAGTAATTTACTATTGAAAACTACCCACAAACATTCATGATAATATAATTATAATTATAATAATAAGAACCAAATATCGATTTTTTGTAAATATGGATTCTACTGCAGTCTTAAGTAAAATTTATGCGATCTTATGCATTTAATGAAATTACCTACATCTTTAACACTTAATAAAACTTGTGTGCAACTTTGCAAAACTTTATGCAATTGAATTTGTATCATGGAATGATCCAGGTGGATGTTGGTGGCCACCCACCAACCCATTTGGACCCCCACAACTGTCTCTTTCAGTCTTTTCAATTTCCTAAATTGTAGCACAGTTTACTATTTTTAGCAGTTTTTCGGGTCCTGAACTTCCGGAGCCGTTTTGAGGCCCTAAACGACGTTTTTTTATGAATCTGGGGCAACATGGGTCCATGGACCGATGTTGCCTCCCAAAGTGGTAGTACTCGGATAGATCTTTCTAACGAGCTATCGTACGCGTCAAACGGAGATCGTATGCCAAAGTTACGACCCCGGGAAATTGATGTACCAATTTACCCAAACGGGGCCCACAATTTGGCGTTTCATCTTCTTGGGTTAGGTTTCGGGATGTGAAGGGTTTTCCATTGTTTCTCAACAATAAATAGGCCTTCAAGCCTCATTGTAACACAGTTCGGAACAGTTCAGAGGCATGTAGCCGCACATCTCTTCTCAGAGATAAGCTACCATCGCCCTAGCTGGTTTATCTCCATTTCTGGTTGTAAGCATATTTCAGTATTTTCCATTAATGAAATGAAGCATTATTTCCGCTGCATCTATGTGCTTATGGTTATTGCATCTCTGTATTTATGGTTATCTCTGTAATCTATTGCGTTCCTGCTTAAATCCGGATCAGTGGTATCAGAGCGGTCTGCTTTTTCTCTGTTTTTCTTTGCATGTCCCCAACAAGGTCGGGATATAAGGAGTTAGGGCTTGAACTGGTCGAACCTTTGCAAGACCAGCCTCGCAAATCCCGACGGCCTCCCATGGCGGATGAGAAGAAAGACGAGGGGGCAGGAGATCCTATCAAAATCTTGCTCGAAGAAGCGCTCGAGCGGCAAAGGAACGCGATGATGGATAGCTTTGCGCAGATCCTTCAGCGGCTACCCAGAGGCGACGCATCGGCTTCCAACAGCGACTCTGGAAACGCCACACCGTTTAAGGTACAAGTTAATTTTGAAATCCCCATCTTCGAGGGTCAAATAGACGCAGATGCCGTAGATAAATGGTTAAATCTGCTAGATGGGTATTTTTCTGTTCATGAATTTTCAAGTCGGGAAAAGATTGTTTTCGCTCTTCTCAAAGCAGCCCCCCACGTCAAGGACTGGTGGGAAACCTACTGCGAGCAGAAGGATGAAAGTACAGGCTCACTATTTTCAGCCGCACCCACTTGGAATGACTTCAGGGATGCCATCAAGGAGCAGTACTACCCTGTCGGAACCTATGAGGACAAATACATCAAATGGACCACACTGCGGCAGGGACGAGACCAAGATGTGTCGGAGTTCACAAACATTTTTCATACCCTTCGCACACAGTTGGGTATCAAAGATTCTGAGCTGCATCTGGTACTCAAATATCGCGGCTGCCTACACAGATACATCCAGGAAGAGATGGGGTTCTTGAACATCTCCTCACTCGGCATAGCATACCGATACGCTGTCAAAATCGAGCAAAAGTTCAAACAGAAGAAGCGAGACTTTGGATCTGCAAATCCGAAGCCCAAAGGACAAAGCCAAGGCGGGGTGACCCAAGACAACCCGTCGAAGCCGCAAGAAAAAAACAACACCACGAAGCCGAAGAAGGACACAGGAAAGTGGTGTGAGTTCCACAAGAGTCCCACTCATAACACAAGTGAGTGTCGGACCAAGCAGTCGCTGGTGGCTGAGTTGAAGGCTTCCGAATCAGATGCATGTTCCGACCTTGAGCCAGAACCCGACAAGGGGAATGGCAAAGGGAAGCAGATCATTGATGCGGATCCCAGTGCCACTGTTGCCACTGCCAAGATCCAGAAAGATGAGCCCGAAAATCTAGAAGAGGGGGAGCGTCTTTTCCACTCGCAGATGTGGGTGAAGGGTTCACCGCTGCAATTCATTGTCGATAGTGGCAGCCAAAAGAACCTCATTTCAGCAGAGGTCGTGAAGCGGTTGGGCCTACCGACTACACCACACCCACAGCCGTACAGTATCGAGTGGCTTCATGAAGGACGAGATCTGAAAGTTCACCAGCAGTGCCGCCTTCCCTACAGCATCAAACCATTCACAGACGAGGTATTATGTGATGTTATGCCTCTAAATGTTTGTGATGTATTATTAGGCCAGCCATACTTGTGGAGGCGACATGCTGTGTATGAGTCAAGGCCTCGTGCTGTCATTATTTCTTTGAATAATTCATTATACAGGATACTAGAGGTAGCCCCACCTACTGCCACATCCTTGATCACTACCAAGAAAGGCAGCAAGCTCATATCACAGACCAGGAAATTCATCTGTCTGGTTTACTCCCAAAATAAGGGGAAGATCGTTGCTACATCCATGACCCCTGCAAAGGGTTCCTACACGCAGCAGCAACAACAAAGGGATACGGTCATGACAGAACACAGGAACAACTTCTCCTCACCCACAGGGGTACCACATAAGTTTCAGGTGGGCAACAAAGTTTGGTTACATCTGCAGAAAGAACGCCTTACAAGAGCCCATCAGAAGCTCCGACCACTCCGACATGGTCCTTACACCAGTACCAAGGCTACAGGAAACAATGCTTTGAAGCACAGCATTCCTCCATTCCTTCGCTTGCACCGATTGTTCAATGTGGACCATCACCGACCATGCTTCTCACCATTTCTAGTCACAGCAGAGGTTGCAGAACAACTCATCAGAGACCCAACTCAGCAGAAGCTTCCTCATCTCAGGGAGGAACTCAACGCAATGGGGACCATTGCTTCCTAAGGGGGGAGGAATGATCCAGGTGGATGTTGGTGGCCACCCACCAACCCATTTGGACCCCCACAACTGTCTCTTTCAGTCTTTTCAATTTCCTAAATTGTAGCACAGTTTACTATTTTTAGCAGTTTTTCGGGTCCTGAACTTCCGGAGCCGTTTTGAGGCCCTAAACGACGTTTTTTTGGGAATCTGGGGCAACATGGGTCCATGGACCGATGTTGCCTCCCAAAGTGGTAGTACTCGGATAGATCTTTCTAACGAGCTATCGTACGCATCAAACGGAGATCGTATGCCAAAGTTACGACCCCGGGAAATTGATGTACCAATTTACCCAAACGGGGCCCACAATTTGGCGTTTCATCTTCTTGGGTTAGGTTTCGGGATGTGAAGGGTTTTCCATTGTTTCTCAACAATAAATAGGCCTTCAAGCCTCATTGTAACACAGTTCGGAACAGTTCAGAGGCATGTAGCCGCACATCTCTTCTCAGAGATAAGCTACCATCGCCCTAGCTGGTTTATCTCCATTTCTGGTTGTAAGCATATTTCAGTATTTTCCATTAATGAAATGAAGCATTATTTCCGCTGCATCTATGTGCTTATGGTTATTGCATCTCTGTATTTATGGTTATCTTTGTAATCTATTGCGTTCCTGCTTAAATCCGGATCATGGAAAGACATTGTTAATAAAGCATGTGACTCTCCTAACTTGTGTTTTTTGAACTACAATAGATTGATTCGTTAATACTCGATAGGATATTCATTCTTAAAATTTATTTAAAAATATGACCAATTTGAAAAAATAAATTAAAAATTATAGACACATATCACCAGCATACACCCTTTACAACTCAGGTCATTCCATTGGGAAAGTACTTATGGGTCCGAAGGGAAACAAGTCAGGAATTGGGGTTGTTTGGTGTGTGCTTTTGATTAACGCACCTCAATCACTATTGAACCTGACTATAATCAACCTCATCTATGGGTCCCACTAGAATAGGTTGGTAGGTCGGCAATAATACCTCCTTCTCCCTTTTATTTTTTGTCCACACACCTCTCATTGTCGACTAACTATTGAGCCCATAACATAAGCTTGGGAGGTCGAGTCTCTTTTGGCTACAAATAAAAAATAAAATTGTAAAGTAAACATTAGAAAACAAACAAATATATATATATATATATATATATATATATATATATATATATATATATATATATATATATATATATTTTTTTAATTTCTTAATTATATTTATTTACATTCTGATTGGTTTAGAGCATTTTTGTCTTATTTCGCAATGATATTTTTGCCACCAGATCATCTGTTTGGAGGGGTGTTGAGTTAATACAGTGTATGGTGAGGAGGGTGGAGAGTCATAAAATTATTTGTGTGTAGTGGTGTTGAATTAATACAACCCCTGATAAGGACCACATGTTATCATCTATATTATTTCGTAGATGGCTTGGGACATACGAGCATAAAAAAATTTAATATTTTATGAATCTTTACACAAATTTCATGTAGTGCCCCTTCTTTTTCACGCCATGGTTGGAAGTTTGGGTTATCTCACTTTGCGTGTTGTCAAATGAAAATAGGGTCTGAACTCTGACTAGTTGGGCTCGAGAAGCTCTCATTGCGGGTCCCACTAGAACAAATTGGGAGGTGAGGATTGACATGGTGTAGGGAGTCGAGCCTCCTTCTCCCTATTTTTTTTTTGTCCATTCACGTCTAACTGTTGAATAACTATTGGGCCCACAATGTGAGGTTAGGATGTTGTGTTCTTGTTCACCTTGTATCTCTTCTTGTGACCCTATTTTCCTTCAATCCTGGCAATGAGGTTCATTCAACAGTCCTTTTGCATTGCAAGCACTGCTGACTCACTTCCGCTTTATTGAGCTCATTAAATATATCAATTCTCCTTTTGTATTAGTGGTATGAGAAGTTGTAAATATGATTATTGCTAAGATCTTCTCATCTCCTGAGCTCTGACTTATCATCTCAAAAATTCCTTTGACCCTCCACCCTAGACCCTGCCATGACTCAGTTTTGAGTTGGCATCGGAACTAGTAAAGCTATTGAAGTGTTTCGAAGTACCTCTAAATATTCGACTACCCAACTTCTAGGTCCCCTATTTGCGAATAAAATAATAATTTTTCTCAACTTGAGCGCCTTTAATTATTCTTGATTTTTCTAAAAAAATGAGTCATTTGTTTAGTTTCATTGTAGGTTTTAAATATAGGTTTTCCCAACTATGATGTTGATCTTTCCTTGTTTTTTGAAAAATGGTTGAGAGGTATTTTCACATTAATTTGGAATTCATTGCATGTCATGCAAATTAAACAACTCGATGTCAAAGACTTTCAAAACCTTTTATTTCTTGTTAAACCTCCTATGTCAACTGTTCTCTGAAAACACAACCTGAAAACCTAAACTTCGACTTGAATTTTATCAGTTTTCTCTATAAGCTACAAATTTTGGTAAGTTGTGATATTTCAAAAGGTTTCCTATTATTCAATTAGACTAGTCTTCATAAAAAATATTAATTATTATTTTTATTACCCATAAAGGCCACAAAATGTGTAAAAAGAACAAATCTCCTATTTCGAGGTAAGGAGCTCAATAGATTAAATAAAAACTAAAAGAGGTAGAAGATCTAGAACTAGGATGTTATTATATGTACTCAACTTTGATTTCCAACAACACCTTCAAAATCCAAGACACAAGTGTGATGAAATGGGAGGATATTTATAATTTCTTTCGGAATAGGCAATGGCTAAAGTCAAAAAGTTCTATTAAGGAGAAAAATCACTAGTACAAGATGTCTAATTAGTTACTAAAAACATGACTAAAATTTTCATATAAATAACCATTTTTCAATTAGTGACCAGTAGTAGCTAATTTACAATATCTTATAACGTAACCAAATTTTAGTCATTTTTCACTTAGTCATTAATTTTTTGTCTCAATTTCATCATCTAGTAATATATTTAGTCACAAATTTGGTCATTAATTTATCCATTGATTTAGTCATTAACTGCCATAATTAATGACTAAATATACAACAAAATATATTACTATATGATCACCCTAGAAAACTAATTAATGACCAAAGAAATACGACCAAAAATGTTAGTTGTATTATAAGATACTATAAATTAGCTACTAATAGTCATATATATGCAAATATTAGTCATCGTTTGGAACCAATTAACGGCCAAAGAAATATGACTAAATTTTGGTTGTGTTCTAAGATACTGTAAATTAACTACTAATAGTCGTATATATGAAAAATTTAGTTGTCATTTGTAATCATAAATTTATCCTTTGCAATAGCCATTTATCTTTCTTTAGTAGTTTCATATTTTCTGTATTCAAGCTTCTGTGATCCATAATGAATTAAACAAAGTCTTTCAGTAGAAATCACAAGAGAGAATTTTTTGGCCAATGCATTTCGAACCAACAAGTGTGGTTCATCATCAGGACTAGATATAAACAACTAATTTAGTAGTTTATATTCATTTGATTTACTTTCATTAATAATCATTATAAACAACTAATTTAGTCATATATTCATTTTATTTGTGTTCATCATTAGTCAAGATAAACTACTAATTTGGTAGTTTTAGATTGATTTTATGAGTTCATTGTTAATCAACATAAATTAATTAGTATGATTTTGCGACTAAATTAAAAAAATCCATACAATGTGCATATTTATGTAATATAAAAATTCAAAGTTACATATTTTAATTATGATACTAAACAATATCAAGTGAAACTATAAAAAATTCCACCCACATAAATTATATTATATGAAATGTCAAATATTACAATATTAGTTTCCAACTTAATATTGGTTGGACTGAAATTCACACATGAAATTTCGTTTCATTACTTCGAAATGTTATGATTGTGTTACGAAGGCACGCTAGTACAAAATGGCTAATTAATTACTAAAAAAATGACTAAAATTTGTTTATAAATGACCATTTTTCAGTCGGTGACTAGCAGTAGCTAATTTACATTATCTTATAACACGACCAATTTTTAGTCATTTTTAGCTTAGTCATTAATTGGTTGTCTCAATTTTATCATCTAGTAATATATTTAGTCATAAATTTGGTTATTAATTTAGTCATTAATTGCCACAATTAATGACCAAATATACAACAAAATATATTACTATATGATCATCCGAGAAAACCAATTAACGACCAAAGAAATATGACGAAAATGCTGGTCGTGTTATAAGGTATTGTAAATTAGCTACTAATAGTCATATATATGCAAATTTTATTTATCATTTGAAACCAATTAATGACCAAAGAAATATGACTACATTTTGGTCATGTTATAAGACACTATAAATTAGCTACCAATAGTCATATATATGCAAAATTTAGTCGTCATT
The DNA here is from genome assembly GCA_031772625.1 of Pinus tabuliformis. Taxonomy (NCBI): domain Eukaryota; kingdom Viridiplantae; phylum Streptophyta; class Pinopsida; order Pinales; family Pinaceae; genus Pinus; species Pinus tabuliformis. The sequence continues at coordinate 367,429,271 of CM062814.1, forward strand.
TGTAATCATAAATTTATCATTTGCAATAGTTATTTATATTTTTTGGTAGTTTCATATTCATTATATAAATGACTAATTTAGTAGTTTATATTCATTTCATTTACTTTCATTAATAATCATTATAAATGACTAATTTAGTCGTATATTCATTTTATTTGTGTTCATCATTAATCAATATAAACTACTAATTTTGTAGTTTTAGATTGATTTATGCAGTTATTATTAATCAACATAAATTAATTAGTATGATTTACAAAATGTCATACAATGTGCATGTTCATCTAATATGAAAACGCAAAGTTGCATATGTTAATTACAATACTAAAAAATATCAAGTGAAACTATAAATAATTTCAACCACATAAATTATATTATATGAAATGTTGAGTATTACAATACAAATTTTCAACTTAATATTGGTTGGACTACAATTTACACATGAAATGATGTTTCATCACTTCAAAACATTATCATTGTGTTGTCAAGGCATTGTAGGTGAATTCACCAACTCCAAAGACTTGACCATCAATCTCTATGTGTGTATCTTATGTGGGATATTGGCTCTAGGGGTATCACCAGACCATATCTCTTCCCTCTCTCTCTTTGCATTTGTCGCTCCAATGTTATTGCTCTCCTCTCTCTTCAATTCCTTCTTCTTACCATCAATACTGATTTCATTTTCTGAAAACAAAAGAAAATACAATGTAGAGTGTAAGAAATGAAATACAATGAACATGGAAATATCATTAAAGTAGACTATAAAGAGTTTATACGACACATTCCTCAACATCAGTAATGTCAAAGCCATTTTTCCCCATACAAGTAAGAAACTCAAAAAAGTTTTCTTCTGTTGGGCGATAGTGGTCACTATAATGTGGTCAAATGAATTGTATAAACAAAGACACCATAAAAAAGCACACCTTAGTAACTCAGTATTCAGCTTTTAAGGAAAGCTTAAACACAATCATGTCAACTAAGTTACATGCTAAAAATATCAAGTTGTACATAACTTGTGAAAACAAATAATATGAGGTGTGATGTTTAATCATTATAATTTTATTCGTAACAACATTTCATTTTCTAACATATGAACTTGGTCAAGTATATAAACAACATGTGCTCAAATAACAACATGAAAGTAAACTTTTATGATAGCCATGAAAATATTTTAACAAAAAATAGCTATAAGGATTCCAATTAATATCGTGTAATACTAATTTCGTCTTCAAGCTTTGGTTTTTATTTAAATGGACATGATACCAAGTATTTTCAATTTCATAGTTAAAAGACAAAACCAAATCAAAAGAAACATTCATAGCACAATCAAACAATAAAGAGAGAATATCATAGAATGGACATTGCAATTATAAAAAATATGTTTACTTGTCCACTGATGTTGTGTCTAGCATTCCTAAAAACATTGTTTGCCCAAAATAACCATTAGATGAAAGAATCACAACATTAAAAACCATAGGAATACCTAATACAAACATTTCCAAAGTCGATGGCTCAAGTGATTGAAGGATCTCTAAGACATATCTTGAATCATATCCAAGACATGCTCTACATTGTCTCCCCACAATTTTTCCAATCACATTTATTGTAACCCGCCCACAACAGAGTCAAGTAACAATCAAATGAAGCAATTGACATTTGTTTTTATATTTTAATTTTATTAAATTTGATTTTTATTTGTTTTAAGAACATATTAATTCATATTTAAAGCCTTTTTGACATATGAGAAGATATCAATCAAGTAGGACATTAGAAAAATTAACCTCAATGAGGTCCTCAAACAATTTCTATAATATCAATATTTTTCTTGTTTTGATATCTTGGGTAGAAAAATTTTAAAATGAAGTCCCTTGACCAATGCACGTGCAAAGGAACGGTTTGAATTTTTGTCGATTCCAACCACTATGTCAGATAACTCATGAAAAAAATATCATTGGATGCTTTTGACTCCTTATCATGTGTTGGAATATCAAGCTTCAATACAACACCTAATGAATAACCCAAAAGCTTGCTAAGATACTCAATGTCTTGGCTTCCTGACTCCAGTATCTGGATGAACAAAGAAAATATGTAAGTAAAACATAATCCACATCAATACAATGCCACACAAGCATTATCCTTTCCAAAGAAATAGCAGACAAGAGCTCCACATCGATGCTTTCAAGGAGTTATTGTTTCCAACTTTCAGGGATCAATGAAAGAAGCTCATCCCTGACTTCTTTCACTAGTCCGACAACCCAACTGTAATCAGGATTATCCTATGCAAGGGACTCTTCAACACCATTCCAAAAAGCTTTCTCCATTGTTGATTTAACCTATGCCTACAAAACATATGTGAAGGAACTAAATTATCTACTTACTTTATCCAAAAGAGGACCAAGTCTTAGCTTTCAGCACAGTCTAATTATCCTCACCTTAATTTTATCGGAACTTTATTTATTCCATAGATAATATCAACCAATTATCTATCTCTATCGTGAAGAATATCATTAACCATAATTTCATTGTCATTTGACATTTTTTCCTCAAGTGCATCTCCCAATCTATTGTTGGAGTTAGACTTAGTGCTTGAGGAAGTTTCTGGTTCTAAAGTGTTTTTAAATAATGACAGAGAAACCTTCTTTGGTTTTCCATTATCACTATTTTTGACATCTAAGGGACTATGAGATGGCACTGGTAGAGCTCCATTCTCCTTTGATTTCATAAATTTATCTCATGCATTTGATAGTGCCATTTTCATCCTTGTTTCTCCATCACTGCCACTCAAACGAATAACCCTTTCTTGTAGAAGTTGTTGATCTTATAGAACCTATAAAATGCATGTAATGATGAGACTTTAGACTCAGACTGGGTTTTGATAACAAATAATAATAATAAAAAAAAAACCTATTGATATTGAAGTAGGTATTCCATACTAAGCAAAGGTATTAACCTGTCTTAATAGGATTAATTGATGGTAGATAAAAGAAAAAAAGACCATATGAAGAGGTGTGTATCAGAATTCCAATGTTTTCTCAAAAGTTGAAACTGAGAATACAAAAACAAATAATCCAAAACCAACTTCAATAGCAACCCAACAACCTTGAGTTACTAAGGTGTACTAATAGTAGATAGTGGCTTTTACAATCCCAACTCCATGGAAACCAATTGATATATATAAATATACCCTACAAATCCTTCTAGTAAACTTGTAGATATCTTCCTTATGTATCCACCAACAAGATCATCTCATTAGAGGTGACAAAATTCATCATAAAAAATGGATCTCAACAACACAAAAATTAAGATCGAAAAACTATGCACATTTTAGTCACTGATGTGCATCATTATAGATGAATAATCATAATTATACACTCAATTAATATGAACATGGGAATATCAAGTCATGTGAATATATAGTAATTCAGACTTTCTTGTGAATGACCTTTAAGCCATGACTAGCATCATCCTCATCTCTTGATGTTATCTTGCACTTCTGCAACATTGAAACTTCAAGCTGACAAGCAACTCTAATTAAATCCTCTTCAATGGATTTTGCATTCTTTACTTTACACAACACAAACTGATATAAGTAAGAGCACCAAGCAACATGAAATGCAGCCAGTTGAGCTGTGTATGGCAGTTGTTGACTTAAAGTCTGAGGTTCTTCAGAACCCCAATCATCGGTTGTTGCATCTGGAGAAGAAAGTCTTGATAGAGAGCTAGAAGAAAGCCCATCTAATATAATAGTGGTTAAGGATTCAAACTCTAGAATAAGCCTAGTTGTTTCTTCTGCAAGTGAAATTTTGTGGTCTCCTCTACCGTTTAAGACAACCTCATGATGACCCCATATCATATAGGCACACAAAAGGACATGTACTGTATACCTTAACAATTCCTTTCCTTCGACATTTTGACCTCTAGTTGTCCCTTTAACAGACACTTGAAAAACAACCATTTTTGTAGCTTTATTTTTAGTTGACGATATTTTTTCATGTCCTGGAGATAATTGTTTAAGAAAATAATCTATCTACACAACATTAGACAAACTTGATTGTGACACCAAAAACCGACTCAATGTGAACTAGAAGTGCTTTCACACATGTAATGTGGAAGTTGTCTATATGTGAGCTCCATGTTTCTCAAATGAAACGGAATTAACAAAAGAATGATTGATTTCACATGCAACAAACTCTCGTGCTAAAGCATATGTTGTACGTCTTGAATTTTGGAACTGCCTCCAAACCCTATAAAACAAGAACTTAGTGAGTTTCATAAAACAATAAATAGTGTTGCATCTGTCTATCGGCATTTCTAAAATCAAAATTTGAATTCCCTTATAAGTTAGACTATGACCTGGTTAACTTTCTTGAGAAACAATCCCCGCGCTTGTACATTTTGTGGTGATTAATATGACTAATGCTTCCACATCTTCCTATTTTCCTTAGAAGTTCTACTCTTTTTTGTTTTCCCTATGTAAGTGTTAAATTGGGACAAATGAGCTGCATGCAACTAAAAAGAAAATAAATGTTGAAATCAACTACACCATGCACATACCCTTTGCAATCTATTTTTCAACTTCTCCTTCAAATTTTTAATCTACATTTCCCTCCGAAGATAGACAAAATTGGTAACCTTTCTTGCTTGCATAACTATTGCATGTGCATGATTTTTTTCAACCTCTAAAAGACCCAAACTCTTCTCCTCTGTTGTTGCAACTCTTTGACATATTGTTGCATAAAGTGTTTCCATGTTATTTTTATCTTTATCTTCCTGCAACATCCATTATAGAAGGGAATGTACCATCCTTCCCTTGGCATCAACCCTCTGTTGTTTCTCTGATTCTAGAAGAGCCATCTTGTTTATATGTGCTTATTGCACATGGGATTCAACTTTTGAATCCATCTCCTCACGCTCCCTTTTAGCATGCAGTTGCACATTTGTTTTAGCAGCTTTTCATAGCTCATTTAACTTGGCTAATCACATTTGTCCCTGTGCCAAGAGCTACAATCTGCCAAAATCACAAAGTATGATGGTTATTGTCAATGACATTTCTACGTATAAATGGCTTTAGGGAATGCATGAAAATTTCTATTGTTACAAGTTATAAAAGTTTTATAAACCATTTCAAGCTAAATATCAAGAAGCAATAACATTTTGGTATGATAGTTAATGTGAATGGCATTTCTGCATATAAATGGCTTTAGGGAATGTTAAGCTCCCACAGATGAACTCTTTCAAGTAGAGGAATAACGAGGGTTTCATTCATTATGACGAATAGGTGAAGTTGTAGATGCCATAGCAGAACTAGGAAGCACAAGACTTCCAATTGGGTAGCTAGATATAGCATGGAAAAGCCAAAGGAAGGACTGGAATAACATCTGCAACAACTGTTTCCCAAATATGGCACACCATATTGCAACTTCTGTTGAGCAAGCAAAGAATTCAAGCAGGATTTCTATAACTCAATAAAATCAAGATAAGAGGCATCCATGTAATTCCTTGATATAGAATGATCATTCAATCCTGTGGAAGTTCATGCAGCATATTCTATAGTTCTTTGCAATTGCTGTGTGCTTATTAGATCCATGATTGGCATCTGAATTCCAACTCCCATTATCTCACATAATTTATATAAGTTTTTTAGATCTATGTTGACTTCTGATGTTCCTCCAAGTAGGCTACTAGCACCAAATCTTGAATCCATGCCAGCAACTGCAACAATATTGTCAAATGTGGGAGCCAAAGTACCAGGTGCAGCAAAGTTGGCCATCATGGGTTGCAAAATAATTGGATTAATTGGATATCTACTCAAACCAAAATTAGGAGTACATACATTTGAAATATGTGTACTCTGATATTTATCATTTGAGCAATTCCCATTGGGAATCCCAACAACTAATATGACAGCATACAACTTAGGTGTAATAGATGCATACTATTGATGTAACTGGGTACCTGTAACTTGATCTTTGGAAGTCATTGAGGTCATGTTCATGTTTTCCAGTACTCTACTGTTTTAATTGAAGCCAGAGAAGGATTGTCGTTGTGCCTTTGTCAAAATACATGACTTGCCTAATTCAGCTTGTGATTTTGTGGGATGTGAATGTTGTGGATTTTGGTTTAAAGAAACCTAGTTATGAAAATGGTTTTTTAAGTTTTTGTAATTTCCTGTGGTATTTGTGACTTAGCATGGTGTTGCTCCTTAATGGAAGTTGTTTCATCAGAGGATAAAGTAATGCCTGACAAAGTACTAGCGAACCTTGCGGAATAAGAATAAAATGCATTAAATGAGTCATGGTTAACAATTCTTTCATTGTCAGATAACCCAAACTTTCCCACCTTTTTAGTTGAGCAAGGACTAGCTAACCTTGTCTTAACTAGTTGAGGATATGGTGTTGGATTTCTTGAAAGGGATGCACCTACTGTTGATGCAAATGTTTTTGAATATTATATGCAAAGGCCCTAGACTCTCGTAAGACCTCGAGTTGAAGAACAATAGTACATGCCTTCAAATATTGCTGCTTCAAATGCAGAGAAAGGAGATAGAAAAGCATATTCCAAATGTCCAAAACATGTGTTAGCATAAGGAGCTATTTGATCAATTTCACTATCATGAGCATCTCTATTTGGCGGTTTGGAAAAATGTCCAGAATTTGTTGTGGACCTTCCCAGGTCTTCTTGCAAGGAGATACGATGTTTCCAAATGAGTTTAAGTTAGCTAAGTCACAAAAAAGAAGCGAGACTTGTGAAACTGCCATATTTCTTAAATAACCAAAACCACTTTATTGTTATGAATTTCAAACTTCAACTATTACCTGGGCATTTCAAGTGTCTAGCAATAATGAAACAAACTATGGAAAAAATGATCTCTAAGAGATATATTATCCCAAATTATATTCAGGAACAATTTTCCCTTCAACTTGTAGCAGCAGAGGCTTGATACCAAAATTTTACCTGTCAATTACTAAATGTAGACTAATAGCAATGATACTAGATTCTAAACCAACATTTAAAAAGATGAAAGTAGTTTGAATTGAAGAAAAAGTGTTATTTCTTATATCTGCATGTCTACAATACACACACACAATGGAAATAAAACTGAGAAAAATGGAAGAAAAAATTATTACAACCAACATTTGTAGACAATCTGTAGTCCCATGGTTTAAGTCGGTTTAGAGCTAATCCCACAAATGATTAATGCAAGAGTTATCAAAAAATTGCAGATAAGATATAAAACAACCATCTACCACTAATTCCATGAACAAAATTGAGGAGATTGATTCAAATGTGAAGTTCCAAAAGTGATAGAGCTTGTGCTCTCTATATGGAAAAACAAGTAAAATCATTATTTACAGTGAAGACCAGAGGATTGGTGTTGGCTGCAAAGTACAGGGTTAGAGTAATCAATGGGAATGTGTTGTGGAAAATTGTGATTAGACATTGGATTCTCTTTGCGAAGAATATATTTGGTATCAATGGCCTCTTTTCTTTGAAGGATATCATTTGCAAAGCTTGATTTCACTCTTTAGGATTTCTTTGTCCTCAAGAGAATTTAGAAAGGATGGACAAATGTATCAAGAGAATTTAGAAAGGATGGAAAAATGTTTATTTTCTTATAATATGGAATGATGGAATCTAATGTGATCCAGACATTAGTTGAGATCTTGGCATCAATAGTAATTAATATTTTGGTGTCTTTGAATTGCTACTGTGTTTCTCGTCTTAGTTCCAAGGTTAGGTGTCAAGTTCCTCTTAAGACAAGGGTTTTGAAAAATGGAATGACTTGTTTGAATCTAAATCTGGTCGATTGATTTACATTTCAAGAACATTCCTAAAAAATGATCTTAGTACAAATGTATATGCATGTCTTCCTTGAAATAATAAACATCACAGACACTTAAGAGATCCCTTGCAATAGTTGAGCCTCAAGAGTAGTACCACTGAGAAGAATATTTCCAAATGGTTATGGATGTTGAGAATCAAACTGTCAAGGAAAAATAATGCTATCACCTTGAGCATCCATGCTTTAGAGAATTTGAATGGAATTTCCCAGTTCAAGGAGTAGCTAGCAAGCATAGACTTGCTAGAACCAGACCCATTAATGCTTCATGTATGGTGTGATGAGAAAGAGGACTTAACCACACATTCTAGGACTGTAAGTTTGGCAGACACTTACAATATCCACTAATGCCCAATAGTTTGGAAATATCTTCTCTTGACCTTTTCATTAAAGGGAAGCTATTTTATGGGATACTGGGTTGTATTAAAAGTCAGCTTGGCTATGCTATATATTCTTCGGTGTAATTCTCTCTTCTAAATTATATCTATGGAACTAAGATTTAATGAGACTTTTATGGGTTAAAATGGAGTTTTGTAAGTGAAATTTCTTCAATTTCTGGATTAATTAGCAAATTAGGTTTATGCTAAGCACCTACTACTTGTTCACATTAAAATGTTTTTATATTGTCAGTTTATGAAAAAAAGAGTTGATCTCGACCTAAAACAATTGTTGATGGGAAGAACAGGCCTTTCTAGTCCAATATCTATGAGTTGTATGCAGTGAGTAACCATTATGGAAGTACAGTAGGTGACCATTACATAGCATACGTAAATTTAATAGAGGAGAACTAGTGGTATAACTCTGATGACAACCAAATTTCTCCTGTTAGTGAAGATAGGATAAAGACATTTAATGCTTATGTTATTTTCTATAGAAGAGTCAAACCTGAATATCACTTAGCAGAAGATCGAGGACTATTCAATTCATAGATATTCTCGGACTTAAAGAAAAATTTCGCAACAACTCAATTATTAGTATGGGGACGTTGGAGCTATACCATCTGTGGGCTTTTGCAACCTTTATGGTCAACCGGGGAGAAGCTTCTTGACAGCTAACATGATTACATACATTTCCATGGTTTGACATCAAGCGTTGTAATGCATTGTAAATGTTTTGGAAGAATTTGATCAATGTTATTTCAGCATTTATTCTCAGTTTATAGAAGAGTCACATTGGCTGAAGCATACAAGTGACAATTCTCTTTTGGATTGAAGCATAAAAAACCTTCTTGTGCATAAAAACATTCAGGGGAAAGGAAATTAATCAATCTTGTCTTCAAACAAGGTGACATATTTGATGGACCATTTTTTTTTTTCACTTGATAACACTTGTGGTCAACTGATACCCCTTTGGTAATTTTCCTTTGAGAGTTTTAGAGCATAATCAAAGAACTCACACAATCTTCAATTTGATCCTCTGGTCAGGAAAATGTTATAGGTCCATGTAGAGACATAAAGGAGAACCCCAACAATTCTCCTTGCTAATCTGGATCATAACAATAGAGAGCAAAAAAGTTCTCAGACAAGGAGGTATTGGCATCCATGATTTTGCCCTAGAAGCCCATGCAGAGCCCTTGGAAATGAAGCTAGCCTTATATCACATTTTTGGAATTAAGGATAGAAGTTGAGAATAAAAGAAATAGGGAGAATCAAATTGACAATGTTGTAGCATTCCAGAATCGGTGCACAACATTGAAGCCACCTTCCTCATTGAGAGAAGGAACTCAACCTTCTAATTGGACAGAAAAACTATTCCTTTCCTTTGTTCCTAGATTTATGCGAAGCATTTTCTGATGCCCCAGGAAGGGGAGGAAAGGCAGATTCTTCAAGAGGGGAGTTAAGTGCTCTCCTACTCACTGTAGTGAGATACCTGGGAGGATCAGTTGATACAGTACTTGTGGAAGAACTTGCTACCATGTTAGAGCTCTGTCCAGAATTAAAATTCTCAACAGTTGCAGTCAGCATGGATTCGTGAATGGCATTTTGTATATCAAGCATCTCATTGCTGGCTGGATTAGCTGAAGAAAGCCGACTATTCATGTTCCGCCCTCGTCCTGTGGAAACTTGTTGAGATGCACGCTCACTCCCTAGACACCTATATTGAAAACTAACAGGAATCTGCATGGTATTTGAATCACAATATTTAGCAAATATGATCCATAACTGAGCAAGAAAGTTGAAAAGCCTAAAATAGGAAATCAATGCACACATCCACATATATCAGTACGAGGGGCATTGATGCCTTCCATGTATAAGGTTTTACAGTAGAAATAGGGATAAAAATATGCAAACAAGGGCACTCCATTATGTTCTTGTAAAGAGAATATATCAAATTCACATCACATGACAATTTTCAAAGCAGTAACAAATGACAAGAAATAACAAAAAGACACCCTGAAACAGCCAGAAAATAATAAAATAATTAAGCCACAAGCACTGCCTCAAAGCAGAGTGGGATGTGCACAAAGGCCAAATTAGAAGGATAACAAGCAATTGCATTTGAGAGGTTAAGTTCAATGTTGCACAGGGACACATCCCTCAGGGTGGATGCCCCCACATTTCCCAGACTCCAGAGGTGCATTGCACCTTGGGAAACATTGCACTTTAAAAAATGTCTCCCCAGTGTCAAGACACATTTCTAGAAAGGAGTGTTTAGGCAACCCCCTCAAAAAGGGGGCCATATGAACAGCGAGCACACACAGATCTGAACACTCAATATTGCATCTGCATTCAATAATCGAAGAAAAATAATACACAGCCATGGCACAAATCCTAGCAGACTATCAACGAATTAGCAATAATCCAACGAGACGATCCTCTTTATAGATGAGATGTTGTGGTCGAAATTTGGCGTAGAGGAGTACACCCTAATATGCATCAGAGAACCATTCCTAGGAAGGTGTGTCCATTAGAAGGGAGTGCAAGTATGCATGCATATGTCTCTTTCAAGGATCTACACCCCATCTATTCTTGGAGTCTTTCACATGCAAAGCATTGTAAATAAAACTGAACAACAATATACTTAATGATAAAAATAGAAGCTATTATAAAGAAAGAAAAGCACGTATTTTTCTAAATTTATGACAACAATTAAAATTGGAATAACCTAAGGCTATTGAAAAATTTCACCCTCTAATACAACCTACATATCCACTGTTGTTGTACCTCCCACACTAGCGCGCCTCAACATCGCATGAATGTGCATAGAATACTAGGTGATCTTGTCATCACTGTTGCACCATGATGACGAAGCTCATCCCTTTGATTCATATATATTATAAGGAGTTATTTTTAGTGTGATTTTTTGGACTTTCTTGTTAGGATATTCTGACACATAGGATATAGTTAAGTTCAACTTGGTCTAGTGTAGAGTTAGGTATAGAGTTAGGTAAAGCGTGTTTCTTTACCGTTGTACATTTTGTAACTTACAATCCGACGGTCACGATATGTAGTGATCCGACGGTTCATTCTCTCCTCGGTATTACCGACACTTGATCCGTGGCTTGACACCCGATTGGTCCATGAATTCTATTTAAAGCGCATGGAGGGTCATTTGTAGGGTAATCCGTGCATGAGAGAAGCTTATGTACATTTTCATTCTTTGATTAATAAATTGCCTGAAGTGGCCGCGTTGGCTCAGGCCGTGGACTGTTTCCCTCTTTGAGGGTTTTAACCACGTCAAAAATACTGGTGTATTGATCTGTGATCTGGTTGTGAGCGGTGTCCTTTTGGTGTTCTTTCTGAGGAACTTACCCTGTAAATTCCTACATGGTATCAGAGCTATTTGAGGGCCGCGTCTGTTGGTGATCCAAATCTGAAGCCGGTAGAACTGCATCCGACTGCCGTTTCCTAGATCTGCTATTTTTGACTGCATTCGGGCCGAGTGGACTGCTCTGTTGAGTTCGGAGCATCTATTCCAGTGAGGAACCCCTTTCGTTTCACGCGAAAAGATTTCCGGTAGCCCTAGCTGCGTCATTTTTAAGATCTGGAGGTATACAGTGTTTATTTGCAGTTTACTGTTATTTTCTCTCTGCTTATTTCGGTTTCAGGTTTTTTAGCTTTTTTTTAACCGGATCTATACCTTTCATTTCTGTGTATGCTCTTTGCCCTGCGACTCTATGCGATCTGGGCAAATCAGAAACAGAAAGGAAGGATTTTTCTCATGTGTATGCTCTTTTCCCTGCACCTTAGTGTGATCTCGGAAAATTAGAAACATTGAGAAAAATATTTAGTTTTTCGGCTAAAGCTAACTTTGAGCCGCAAGGTTCAATTTCTGAAAATATTTAGTTTTTTGGGTAAAGCTAACTTCGAGCCGCAAGGTTCGTTTTCTTTGCATGTCCGTGTTGGGTTTTGTGTTTTTTGTTTTGTAGGGAAAAAGAGCTTTCTCAAAGCAAGCACGCAACCCAAAGCCCCCCCCCCCCTCTCTCTCTCTCTCTCAAATTTTTGTATAGATCAATTGGTTCAAAGCTATTTTAAGAGAGTAGAGGTCTTGGGTTCAAGTCTCCATTTTGTGGGGGCAGACTTTTTCATTTCCGCACATTCCCACACTTCGTCGGCAACTTCAACAACTTTTTTTAAAAAGCCATAACTTCTTCATCCGGAAGCCTTTTTCAGAGCTGTTTTTTTTAAACCGGCCTAATTTTTTGAGATCTATCCATTGGAACACTTAATTTCAGCATCTTCAGCTTCAGTTTCTGTTCAAATGGAAAGTCAATACCAAGTTACCCTTGACAGCACCAACTACTTCCAATGGTTGTCCTACATGGAGGATTTACTTAGAAGTAAAGGTCTCTACCGAATAGCCATAGGCCAAGAAAAGAAACCGAAAGATGAAGACAAGGCTACTAAATGGGAAAATAGACAAGATCAAGCACGTGGTTTGATAGGGATGTCTATTTCTCTAGATCTTAGATTCCATATTGCAGAACTTGAAACTCCTCATGAAGCAATGGAACAAATCAATAAAGTTTTTGGGATTAAAAATGAAATTAGAGCCCATCAACTTGAAAATGAGTTTCTTACATTGGACCCTAATAATTTTTCTTGCATTGAAGATTTCTTGTCTAAGTTCAAGACCCTTAGATATCTTTTGGAAGGTGTTAAGGTTAAGAAAGAAGATAGTAACCTTATTTATTCCATCCTTACTAAGTTGGGACCAGCCTACTCTGTATTTGTTTCCACCTTCCATTCTACAAGAGAAGCCTTCATTTCTCAAGGAAAAGACTACAAGCCCCTTCCTTTGACTCTTTTTGTGATTATTTAATAAGAGAACAAGAAAAACTCTTACATCTTGGTCTTCTTAATCTTGGAAACTCTTCCAAGAAAGCGTTAGCCGCCCAGCAGCAACCAAATTCAAAGAATCCTAAGAAGTCATATCCTAAAAAGAATGGTCCTAAACCAAACAAGGGTCCTAAGCAATTTCAGCCCCAAAATGAGAAATCATTTCAACAAAATGATAAGAAAAATAAAAACAAAGGGAATAAGACTGATAGACATTGCAATTTTTGTAATCGAGATGGCCACTTAGAATCAAAATGCTTTAAAAAGATGGAAGCCTTGGAAGCAGCAATGAAGAAGCATAACATCCATTTGGGGCAATCTTCTTCAACTTCATCTTCAGGAATGGCACTTTCTGCATGTGGTTGTCAAGCATCTCGGTCTGGCTATGCATTAAATGCATCTTCTTCTTCTTCTCATTCTCATGAGTGGCTCATTGATTTTGGAGCTTCTTATCACATGGCCAAAAACAAAGCCATGTTTTCTTCTTTAAATGATTGTAACACCAAAAATATATATGTTGGTGATGATAGATCTCTTAATGTTGTAGGGACTAGAACTGTTCATCTAGACAATGGTCAGTTTAATGATGTATTATGTGTTCCAACCTTATCATGCAACCCTCTATCTGTATATCAGATAACTCATTTAGGTGAAGGTAAAATCGTTGAATTTTCACCTCATGATGTTGTAATCAAGGACTTAAGAGATCCTAAACAGATTTTGGCTACTGGCATTGCTGATGATTCCACAAGGTTGTATAAGTTTCACAACTTTGGGTCATCAAATCTTCCCTCAGTATTTGTTACTCATAACGATGAAGTGAGCAAACTTTGGCATGAGCGATTTGGTCACTTAAACTATCGCTCCCTTCAGCATCTATGTAAAGAAAATATGGTGACAAGTCTTCCTATGGTATCTTGCAGAGATGGTGTTTGTTCCGGATGTGTACTCGGAAAACATCATCGAGACAGTTTTAAAAAAAGTGCCTCTTGGCACGCCTCAGCCCCTTTACAGCTTGTGCATAGTGATTTATGTGGTCCACTTCCAGTTGTGTCATTCTCTGGTTGCAAGTATTTCTTAACTTTCATTGATGATTTCTCCAGACGCACTTGGGTATACTTCTTAAAACTCAAGAGTGAAGTATTTAACACTTTTTTGGCCTTCAAGGCCTTTGTTGAAAAACAATCTGGACATCAAATTCTTAAGTTAAGATCTGATAATGGCGGAGAATATGTTAAAAACACATTCATCAACTATTGCACTGAGAATGGAATTCAAATGCAACATACTGTTCCATATACTCCACAACAAAATGGTGTAGCTGAAAGGAAGAATCGCACCTTAAAGGAAATGGCTAATTGTATGCTACAATCTAAAGGACTTGGTCTTAGCTTTTGGGAAGAAGCAATTAACTGTGCAAATTACATAATAAATCGCACTCCTACTAAGGCTTTAAAGAATATCACTCTAGAAGAAGCATGGAGCTCAATCACACCAGATGTAAGTCACTTTCGTGTTTTTGGAAGTGAAGCGTGGGCCCATATTCCAGATGAAAAGCATAAAGCTTTAGAACCTAAGAGTGAAAAATGTACTTTTTTTGGATATTCTGAAGATGTCAAAGGCTATAGACTTATTCCATTTAAGTCCAAAAATGTTATCATTAGAAGAGATGTAAAATTTGATGAAAATATATCGGCCTGCGAGCCTAGTCCGACAGATGTGCCACCTCTCCCTATCTCTTCTACCTTTGAAAACATTTCTTCTTCAGATGATGAAAGTGAGGATGACAATCCTCCCCCACCATCTCAGGATCCTCCTTCAGCTCCTGAGCTTCCAAAATGGGTTCGTGCTACTCGAGATGCAGCAGGTGATCTTGCCGGTGATCCTACAGATCAGCGACGCACACGTTCTCAGTTTGAGAGAGCCTCTTCTTTACTAGCTCAAGCTCCAGTAAATTATGATCCTGACACCTTTGCAGAAGCTTCAGGCCATCCAGATTGGGAAGCAGCTATAAATGAAGAATATCATTCATTATTGGCAAATGATACATGGGATCTTGTTCCTTTACCAAAGGGACAAAAACTTGTTAGATGCAAATGGGTTTACATAACCAAGTATGGACCAGATGGGAAAGTTGATAAACATAAAGCTCGTCTTGTTGCTAAGGGTTTTTCACAGGATGAAGGCATTGACTACACTGAAACCTTCTCCCCTGTTGCCAAAATGAACTCTATCCACCTTGTTCTTTCCCTTGCCGCCTCTTTCAAATGGGAAGTCCATCAGATGGATGTTAAATCTGCCTTCTTGCATGGGAACTTGCATGAAGAAATCTATATGGAACAACCCATTGGCTTCATACAAACAGACTCCAGCCTTGTTTGTCAACTTAAGAAATCCCTTTATGGTCTCAAGAAAGCTCCTCGGGCTTGGTATGCCAAAATGGATAGCTTTCTTTTAGAATCTGGCTTTTCTAGGTGTCATTCTGACAATACTGTCTACACCAAGAAAGTGGGCAACTCTCTTATCATCCTTGTTCTTTATGTTGATGATCTTACCCTTACTGGTAGTGATCCCAACCTTATAAACCATGTGAAGTCTAGCCTCAAAAGGAAATTTGAAATGACAGACTTAGGACACTTACACTATTTTCTCGGTCTTCAAGTCTTGCAATCCAAGGAGGGTATTTCCCTTTCCCAATCCAAGTATGCTTGTGATATTCTACGTCATTTTCACATGGAAGACTGTAAGCCAGCCCCTTCTCCCTTTCAGTTTGGAGTCAAACTCTCAGTCACTTGTACTTCTCCTGAAGTTGATGCTACCTTATACCGTCAACTTGTAGGAAAACTTTTGTATCTAACCCATACTCGTCCTGACCTTTCCTTTGCTGTTGGCCTTGTTGCTCGGTTCATGCAAAACCCCCGTGAAAGTCATTGGAAAGCAGCTAAAAGAATACTTCGTTATGTTCGAGGTACAGTTCAGTTTGGCATTCATTACAGTGCCAAAGCATCTCCTCTATTGGTTGGTTTCACTGATTCCGATTGGGCTGGTGACCCTGATGATCGGAAGTCTACTGTCGGTTATGTGTTCACTCTTGGTTCAGGACCTATTACATGGGCTTGCAAGAAACAGGGTGCCATTTCTCTTTCATCAGCAGAAGCAGAGTATCGTGGTGACGTAGAAGCTAGTAAGGAAGCCTTGTGGCTTCGTCAGATCCTGTCAGAGTTTGGCTTTGAGCAGCAGCATCCAACTACACTTTGGTGTGATAATCAAAGTGCCATTCAGCTATGCAAAGATCCAGTCCAACATCAGCGCAGAAAACACATTGAACTGCACATGCACTTCATCAGAAAGCTCATTCACGACCATGTTCTTGAAGTGCAATATTGTTCAACAGATGATCAAGTTGCAGACATCTTCACAAAGGCTCTCACAGAGGTGAAGTTCACTAAACTTCGATTTATGGTTGGAGTTCAGGAAGTTGTCACTAAGGGGGGATAGGCTCTAGTGCCTCCTTCCTTCTCCTATTGTGTCATATTTGTAAATCCTTCAATCCTATCCCAAGTTGTTCTTAAGGGGGGATGTTAGGATATTCCGAGACATAGGATATAGTTAAGTTCAACTTGGTCTAGTGTAGAGTTAGGTATAGAGTTAGGTAAAGTGTGTTTCTTTACCGTTGTACATTTTGTAACATGCAATCCGACGGTCACGATAGGTAGTGATCCGACGGTTCATTCTCTCCTCGGTATTACCGACACTTGATCCGTGGCTTGACACTCGATTGGTCCATGAATTCTATTTAAAGCGCATGGAGGGTCATTTGTAGGGTAATCCGTGCATGAGAGAAGCTTATGTAAATTTTCATTCTTTGATTAATAAATTTCCTGAAGTGGCCGCGTTGGCTCAGGCCGTGGACTGTTTCCCTCTTTGAGGGTTTTAACCACGTCAAAAATACTGGTGTATTGATCTGTGATCTAGTTGTGAGCGGTGTCCTTTTGGTGTTCTTTCTGAGGAACTTACCCTGTAAATTCCTACATTTCTGATGCTGGAATCTAACGGAAAATTTTGAGGTGAATATTGTAGGGGTTACCCATCAACCTTGTGATTTTGATAAATTCCTGCAAGAAATTAGACCAAAAAAACCCACCAAAAAAACTTCCAAAAGATCTCACTAAAAACCAATCTATTGGTTAAACTAAACTGAATTCAAAGTAATTGATTACTTAAACTAAAGTAATAATATAATATAAAAAAGTAATAGGTTTAACGGAATAATAAATGGAAAGAAATGGAAAAAAAACACGTGTTTCCTTCTACATCACACCCATAAATAGACTTGCAGTATCAACACTTGCATCACACCCATAAATAGACTTGCAGTATCAACACTCTTGGAAGTGGAATTTCCAATTCTCATTGAAACATCATCAACCTATAGAAGTTGGCATGTGGATTGAGTATAATCATGAAATTCCAATTTTTTGAGGAATGGATGGGGTTTTGGAAAGAATTAGGGTAACCAGAGAGAAAAGATGATAAAGAAGACTGGGTCCAGGATGGATCCCTCGATATCAAAGGAAGGCTTGTTCTCAGATCGAAAATTGGTGGATGGAAAGTTTTGTTTTTAACCCTAGGTATCTCTTTATTTTATAAACTGCTCTCATATTTCTGTTTTATGCTAAGCACCTACAACTTGTTCACATTAAAATGTTTTTATATTGTCAGTTTATGGAAAAAAAACAATTCGAGTTGATCTCGTCCTAAAAAATTGTTGATGGGAGGAACGGGCCTTGCCAGTCAAATATCTATGAGCTCTATGCAATGAGTAACCATTATGGATGTATAGTAGGTGACTATTACATAGCATATGTAAATTTAATAGAGGAGAACTAGTGTTATAACTCTAACGGCAACCACATTTCTCCTGTTAGTGAAGATAGGATAAAGACATTTAATGCTTATGTTATTTTCTATAGAAGAGTCAAACCTGAAGATCTCTTAGCAAAAAGTCGACTATTCACTTCACAGATATTCCTAGACTTAAAGAAGAATTTGACAACAACTCAATTATTAGTATGGGGATGTTGGAACTATACCATCTGTGGTTTTTTGCAGCCTTTATGGTCAACCGGGGAGAAGCTTCTTGATAGCTAACATGATTACATACATTTCCATGGTTTGACATCAGGCGTTGTAATGCATTGTAAAAAATTTGGAAGAATTTGATCAATGTTATTTCCGTAGTTATTCTCAGTTTATAGAAGAGTCACATTGGCTGAAGCATACAAGTGACAATTCTCTTCTAGATTAAAGCATAAAAAACCTTATTATGCATAAAAACATTCAAGGGAAAGGAAATCAATCAATCTTTTCTTCAACCAAGGTGACATATTTGACGAGCCATGTTTTTTTTTACTTGCTAACACTTGTCGTCAGCTGATACCCCTTTGGTAATTTTCCTTTGAGAGTTTTATAGCATAATCAAAGAACTCACACAATGTTCAATTTGATCCTCTGGTGAAGAAAATGTTATCGGTCCATGTAGAGACATAAAGGAGAACCCCAACAAGTCTCCTTGCTAATCTGGATCATAACAATAGAGGGCAAAAAAATTCTCAGACAAGGAGGAATTGGCATCCATGATTTTGCCCTAGAAGACCATGAATAGCCCTTAGAAATGAAGCTAGCCTTATATCAAATTTTTGGAATGAAGGATAGAACCTGAGAATAAAATAAATAGGGAGAATTTAATTGACAATGTTGTAGCATTCCATAATCGATGCAAACATTGAAGCCACCTTCCTCATTAAGAGAAGGAACTCAACCTTCTAATTGGATAGAAAAACTATTACTTGACACTGTTACTATACAACATTCAAAAAAGAAACTCATGATTAAATTGTGCCTCTAGACCCTTGAATGTAGAATATGATTCACAATTTCAAGAAAAACATAACAATATAACGAGGCAAAATACCTTGCATCTTAGAATCTTAGACCATATAACTGTAGATGAGGAGAAAACTAGTGTGAAAATGAATGTTACAGATATTGTATCACAGAATACATTGTTGGTGGTCCAGTGTAGCACCGATGATGGATTGGAATGATAATCATTATAGGACCCTTACACCTCTCATCTCTCGCCATGCCTGGCTTTATACTGAAATGGTTGTGGTAGAGACTACTGTTCACCAATATCACAACTTGGATAAGTTTTTAGAAATCCAAAAAATGCAACATCCTATAGTTCTTAAAATTGGTGGGAGTCACATGTCAACCTTGCAAAAGTGGTTGAACTTGCAAATTCCTATGGTTGTAATGAAATCAATTTCAATTGTGGTTGCCCCAGTGAAAGAATAATTGTTCATGGATGCTTTGGTTCCGAACTGAGTGGAAAAACAAATGCAAGTTTTGAGGCATGAAGTGATGAGGTTGTAGAGACTTTAAAGATTGCAAGGTCAAATTTATAGGTCCATAGCAATACAGCAAGGTTGCAAACTGCTCTGTATACCTTTGATATTGTGAGTCATCGCATTTGAGCCATGGGATTTTATGGATAAGGAAATTGTTAGAAACTGATGCTATAAGAAGTAGCACGAATTATAGGATGGATTGTTAGAATAGTTTTCAAAGAGAGACTATTAGGGCTATTGGGAAGAGCACAAATACCTATGTAAATTGGAAATTGAATGGAGACTTAAAAGGGGTACACTTCTATATATGACGCAATTTATACCAACATGAAGAGTTGTCTTGACATTGTTAGAAGAGGAACCATCTAACAATGAGTTAGTGTAATCTGAGCCAATTTAATTGAGCTGACCTGTCAAGCAAGGTGAAATATAAGTAAATATGTATAATTTAGCAATCTAACTTTCAAGTACATACATTGTTAGAAACAATGGATGGGTGCTTTCTAATTTGGAATTGTGGAGTGTTATTGTGTATTTTGTTGCAATTGTGTTAATGTGGATAGCTCAATTTTAGTTAAATATTGCAATAAGGATATATTTGCCATACTAGGAACCAGATACTTCCATTTATGAGCTAACCAAATGCGGGTTCAAACCTATGGAGCACCACCTAATTTTTGGATCCTAGTGGTAGCTTTTGAGAGGCTAGAGCCTAGTTTAACATCATTCACTTCTGCTCCCCACAAAATAGGCTTTTGAATGCTTTCCACCTCACTTTCTCTGCCTGCCTTCATCTCTTGGAATTGCAGTGTCTACAAATACTAGATCACACTGATGGAGTCAGCTGAGGTTTTACAAGAACCTATGAAGCAACAAGGCATGAGATAGTTGTGCATTGCATTCATCAATAAAAACTTACATATCACATAATTAATACAAATGTATACCAAGCATTGATAGGTCTGTGGATGAAGGAAACACATATGTTGGAGGTCTTTTGTTCCTATGAATTGGCTGAGGGTTTAGAGTAGGAGGTGCCACAAACAACTCTATTTCTAAAGGAAAAACTCTCTCTGGTCATGGAATTGCACATGTTTCATCCCATTGCACCTGTGATTGAAAATATGATGAGTGCCAACAAGATTTGACCTTAAAAGATTGACAAAAAATGTCAAAAAGGATACATAAACAACTGGTACTTGTGAAGTAAACATTTTATTAATAGGAAAAATAAGTTGAATGAACCACCTAAACAACCACTACAATAGCTACAAGAACTAACTATGGTAAGCATACATACCTCTACACACAAATATGTTTGAGCAGGTTCTGTGTTACATTAGCTTGCCTAATGCCTATGTCAGATGCCAAAGTCCTAACCAGAGAATTCAGAATATAGAGCCTCATGCCCTGCAACCTCAACACCCTCAAGCTGCTCCATTTAATTTGGCCCCTCATCCCAATATTGGTGTTGAGGAAGGCTTGGCTCAAGTTGTTAGGAAAAACTCTCGGGGAAATAAGATTGATGCAACCCAAGAGTCACATGCCACCTGCCCTCAGTTTCAACTCATCTAAACCATGGCAGGACTCAAGATTCACAATCGCGATTCTCAACCATATGATACTAGATATTCCTCTCAAGGAATCACACCTTATGGCTCTAGAAAGAGCGTCCATACCCCTTTTTCCCATAAAAACTATGAGTACTGAGATCTTGAGGATGCCCAAAGGGAACCAAAGGTGCATAACATGCATGAATACTTTTCCTCACTTCCTTGAGGGCCCAAAAACATCCAATGTGTTCAATACCATTGCATGGCTACCAGAAAGTTCAAACAAGTATGATGACGTATCCATCCTACACAAAGGTCAATGATAGTAGTGTCATGCATATAATGGGACTTTCAGACCCCTACTGCAAGATAATCCTTAGAAAGATTCAATGTGGTTTTCAAGCTTTGGATATGTTGTCTGCAAAATGTTAACATTTTTGTGCTCATTCTTAAGAATTATTTGAATTGTATTTGAACAAATGAAACCTCTTTTGTCTCCAACCATGATGATGGCAGAGAGGGTGTTGCAACTCTAGTTCACCCTTATATCACCATGCTAGTATTAGATTGGGATTCTAACCCCTATCAATGTTTTTTCTGGGTTTTAATCAACTTGTAAAACCATATGCTTAATCTAACCATAATCTATGCTTGCAATGGAGTATGTAAGAAATAAAGTTTTCAGCAATGAATAGTCCACGAGCTCCAAGAAGCTCATTGGCACATAGAGATTTTAACACGGTCAATATTCATGAAAATAAGGAAAGGCTTTTCCCAATAAGGCTAACTACCCATGAAAAAGAGGCTTGGTTCTCCATTATATCCCAACTCAAACTTCATGATCCTAATAAATACATGCATAGCTATTGTTTACTTCGTGTAAATATCACAAGGGAAATGAGTGGGTCCTCAAAACCCAGATCACATTATACTTTCTGGGAAGATAACAAAAGACGATATAACTTTACTAATGTCTAAGGAGTGATTAAAAAATATTGGTCAATGGGACTAAAAAGTACAATCCGTTGTAGGAACATGTAGGAGTTTTCTATCTAACTGATATTTTAGCCTAAATTGTGATGGACCTCTAGACTTTGCCTTCCTTAGTTACACTACTGTTAACTGAACTAGGTGACAAAAATACTGTAGCCATTCAACAACATTGCAATGTGTAACTGAGAAAACTAGTTAGGGCTTTTGGTTACATTATTTCCTGAACAAACAAGAGCTTGTATAGACACTGATAATTTAGCAAAAGTCTTGTATTGTAAGATCTGTAGCCTGTGCGTTATAGGTGAAAAAATAAAGGAACTAATTATAATTCTGTATCATGTGCCTTGTCTTTCTAAATGATTTTATATTGTGACAAAATGCTATTTATGCTCTTTATGTAATTGAGTTTTGTCATCAGGAAAAGGACAGAGGACACCTCAATTTTGAATTCCAACCAGTTCATGCTCTTGATGTCATATATATAGGCAGAATTAGATTATTTTCAAGCCACATAAGGACAAATTTATTTACAAATGAGGCACAATAGTATGCATGGAAAAAATTGTAAGTATCCTTTGTATGGAGAAATACTGCGAAGAAGTAAGCTTTGTTGTTGCTTCTATAGTTTCCCTCACTACTAGCTTTAGTCATATTAAAAGCCTCAGTTCTTCATAGATCCCGAATAAGGCACATAAGGTTTATATATGTGTTCATCCAATAAAAAATATAAGTAAACCCTAACGTATCCTATGATTTAGATAAGCAAATACGAATCTCCATAATTTCTTGTGTTATGGTGTATCCTGAGTGCAGGATTATAAGACCTTCATGCATGGATGAAATTTTCTCTTATAAAGACTGAATTCATAGCTGGTTTGCTGCTCTTCAAACATTTGATGCCATGCCCATTTGTCCATGCTAAAGGTACTTTCCTCATTGCGCCTGAACAAATGGCAAACAAAATCATGTGCCCAACACCTCAATAAGAACAAATCAAGTTTATTTCGATCCCAGCAGTGGCTCCAAGTGTCTTCTCCATTTTATCACTGAAGATATGGGAATGTCACAACCACTTCTTATTGATAGCAAAAGATTTCTTATGCAAGCATGTGTGTTGCTGCCTTACAAACCCTGACTCTACATCTGGACATTCAAAACTGGAACACTTACTCTGAAGCATGACTAGAAAATCCTCTAGAAAGGTTCTCTCAACATAGCACTCTTGCTGTAATAAGAAAATATCTCCAAGCTCAGCAGACAATTTACGTAGTACCCTAGGCTAGACATCAAAGTTTCCTGCAAACTTTCCAACAGTAGTCACCAATCATGGCGTTGGGTAGTATGTTTACATTTGTTTCTTATATCTTTATGTTGAACTTTTGAGCTTCTCTTCCTCTCAAAGCCTATAAAAGAAGAATCTTAGTTCTCATGTTGTTTTAGACTCAACTATAACTCAACTCATAAAGAAAAATAAGACAATACCCCTATGTTGATGGATCATTAGTAAGGCTCCAGAGCATTAATGCACCTATACATCATACAGTGATAAATGCTGAATGCAAACCAAGTCTTACACTCTCTACAGTGACATGATCTATAGTTCTTATATCAGTTGAGCTGAATTTTGGAGATTTTATGAGTTACAGTAGCTATAGGCATCAAGCGATGAAATCATTCGATATTTATAACACAGTTAACCCTCTTTTAGTTTTTCTATACTAAGCCTTAAGTAGCACAGTAGAGCTTCTGCCGAAGACATGTTTGTAAGCAATGATATTGGATCGTTCGAAAGGATTCATGGTCCTAGAATTTTGAAGACTAGAAGCTATCATAGGACCCTATACAGTGAAGATCATTGATTACCTCACAATAATATGTGGCATCAATTCTGCTATGTGTGACACTTCTCTACAACTCAGCATCATCTATGATCTCTTTTCAAGTCTAATATTATGCATGGTATTACTATAGTCCAGTAGCCATAATGATATGTTGTAGCCCCAGTAAATTGATGATTGTTTTATAGCCTTGTTCACAATCGAATTTGTGAACAAGACATATGGAAACATTTGATAGCTTATCTTTTGAAGAAGCTACAAGGATCTTCTCGTAAAAGAAATTGCAGGACCTTAGATTTTGAAAAGGGGTGCAACACTCTTGAAACCTTTTTTTTAAAGAACAACTAAGTGAAGAAGTGCACGGGACATTGGAGAAGATCTCTATAACAACCCTTATCAACATGAAAGTTGAGGTGCCTTGAAGGAAGTGCATGAAAGATTCTATACGAGCATGATAAGCAGATGAGGTGTTTATTTTGACATCTGTCACCTAGCGATGGAGGATAATTCAGAAATTTTGAAATAATCTCATGGGAGAATTTCTTCTCCCTGATTGAAGAAGAACCATGACAATTCTTCAAAATTTTCCACTTTGACCTGGAGCTTCCTTGAAGTTTACTGTTGTAGTTGCCTCATGAAAAGTATCATCCCTTGCTTGAGAAGTTCATCATTGAAAGCTAGATGATCACATGAAACAAGTCTTCAGAGGGAGCTATAGAATCCTTGGAAGTATGACCTGATGACTCTTCTTGCCAAATGTTTATTAATAAGGGCAATAACTCAGATATATCCCTGTTATTTGAAAGACTGCATGAAAATTGCATGATAATGACTTTCGTTATATTTTGGCAAGGTCACCTTTTTATATATATCCAGAGTAAGTTACAGTCGAGCCATAAAGGTACAGATATTGACGATATTTAATTGATGACCCTCTCAAATCAAGAGGGAGCTGGCCTAGCCTTGATAATCTATTTCATGCACTTAAGATCTGATGAAGAAGTTGTTGGTCGACATATGCATATCTAGTGGGATCCCCGGTGTCCTAGATAAATGCATCGCTATGAAGACTCTATCTATATATTGATAGCTACTTAGTAAGATATCTCAGTGACTCTATTGTCTATAATTTGAGGTACACTGATGAAATCCAAGATTGCATGAATATTTTGATGCTAGATCGGTTGGCAGTATGATGGATGGAAAGAGAACATCTAGTACTATATCTCTTGATTCAGTTGCTCTGAAAGCACTATTGAGGTTGATTGTATAAAGCAACAAGCATGGCTTATTACAAAGCCATTTTGGCTGAATAGTTTCTTCAGTGAGCCATTTTAGCACATGCTATATTGTGATATTCTTCAGAGAATCCATACTCCACATATATTGGGTACCACTTTATGGTGTATTGGAAAGCTACCTAGATTCATCATTGTTGAATGAGAATATTACTTTCTTCAAAGAGAGGGTCGGAGTTGTGGATAAACCTTACTAGAGGGTCTGATTGAACATTGATCTCTGGGAGCTCCTGGGACCTTACGGTACTCCTTGAGAGCTATAAGCAATAATAGGGTGAGTGGTTCACCTTCCCCTGTGATACCGCATGATGGTAGACATGTGTGTAGGGTGAGTGGTTCACCTTCCTTTGTGATACCTCATGATTATAGACATGTTTGTAGGGTGAGTGATTCACCTTCCCCTACGATTGATGAGATATGCAAAGGATGAGTGGTTCACCTTCTCCTATGGCATATGAGTAGGATGAGTGGTTCGCCTTGTTAAAATTGGAAACTAGGGACAAACTCCCTGTGGGTCATATTATTAATGGAAACTGATATTTTTCTTGGATACCTCTCATTGAGAGGTGTAGGATTGATCTAAAGATCATCTGTATCTGATAAGTATTCATCGAGATATGAATTTATTTGTGTTATGGGACAATTCGTCAAGGTCGGCTAGCAACCAAATAAACCCCACAAGTGCTCAACGTTTTAGTATAAAAGGAGATGACTTGAGAGTCATTTTAGACACACACTTCTCCTAAGATCTCTCTCCACTCATCTGGGTTTGGTGGTTAAAGAGATCAAGAGGGAGAAGCCCTAGATGCAGCAAATCAAGGTGCCCTAGACGCAGTTGAAGAGAGGAACACCTAGCTGCAGTTGAAGGGGATCTAGTCATGCCCTAGCCGTAGCAAAAGAAGGTCTAATGCAGTCATATATTTGTCGTTGAAGGAAGGCTCCTATACACTGTATAGAGGAGGCCTATTCGAGATCTTAAGAAGACCTAACCACTGTCATATCAAGCCCTAGACATAGCAACCTAGAAGAGAATGGGAGGAGTTTAGGAGTGTGGACAGCGTGGAAGAAAGGGATCCAAAGTGCATCCATTCATGAGTAATACACCTCTGAAATAGCCGAATTTTCTAAGGGAGAAGGAGAAGCTTGTAGGAGACTGTTTTGGGTTAATTTGTCCCTTACAAGGCCTCAGATTTCAACAACAGGAGGCCGCAGCCATGCAGGGTAGTTTTGGGTGGTGGATAAGCCTTCTCCTTGTGGTATCTTCCTCCCACAAGTGAGCTGAAGCTAGGAGGAGCTGCTACAGCTCAGCCACAGGCCTAAAAGGCATTGTTAGGAGGAGAAAAGACACAGGCAGGTTTCTGTGTGAACAGGAGGCTGTAGGGCAGTGTTTGGAGGCCTAGAAGGTGGACTTAACAATAGCATAGGAGAAGATATATGTGTGGGAGAAGGCCACACTATTTAGGGGGTTTCGAAGTCAAGGAATGCGGGCTATAGCAGGCAGCAATGAAGCCTTAACTAGTGACCTAAGAGCAGAGAATAATCACCAACCCTTGAACAAGTAGAGGTATGTATTTATGTTGATGTGGGTGCTAGAGGATCAGTCCTAGTATGGACAGAATTATTGCAGCCCCTAAGTGCCATGTATTGAGGTCAACATGAGCAGTTGGAGATACACCAGTTTTCCTTGCAGCCTGTTGGAGCCAATTGGAAGCACATTGGTACAGCAGCATGCAAGGGACAACAAACTAACATTGTGACAGTTGTATGGTACTTAGCAGCAAGTACACCTAGCATGCAAAGGTACATCATGTCTAAATGGTAAAGCATGGACAACTGCAAGCATGGTGATGCATGGAGCAACAATGAAGTTTGATGGAGCTAGTAAATGGGACAGCTAGTACAAGGTGCAACAGTCATAAGGTCCAGCATTGTAATGATGGGTGCAACATGGTGCAACACGGTGAGGTGCAGCATGATGACGAGATGCAGCACAATGATAGGTGAAGGAGTCACCTTGGAGAATCAGTTGAAGCAGCATGTCTTCAACTGATCTCATGTAGAGATGATCTATTCTCTTATCTAGAAAGTCTAAGCATTGACTTCACTTATAAATGTACTCTCTCTCTCTCTCTCTCTGCTGAACTATTGAAGAACATATAAGAAGAATTGATCAAGGGTTTCCCCACATTGGGGTTTGTCCCTGGCTAGAGCCACATCTTGTGTCCTCTTGTCGTGGCTTGTCTTCTGTGATTTATTTTTATGTTCTATCTGCAGTTTACTTTAATGATGATGTGATTGCTAAATTTGGAAAATATATTAAGCTAACTATGAAAATTGAATTAAATTTCTCTAAGCATAGAACATACCTAAAATTAACACACCTTCTCCTATGGATACCCCAGGTGAGAGATGCATTCAGGAATCTGCTTGTGGACATATTGGTGGGATGTGGTTCATCCTTTTTCCACATGTAGGATGCTCATTCCCTACGATTGATGGTTAACATGTCGGTGGTATGTGGTTCACCCTTTCCCCACGTGTAGGATCCTTCCTACGATTATTGATTGGCATGCATGTAGGACATGGTTTATCCTTTCCCTACTCTTGGTTTTCATGTGTGTAGGATGTGGGTTATCCTTTCCCTACATATGGTTTTGACATGTGTTTGTAGGATGTAGTTTCTCCTTTCCCTACGTATGGTTGTGACGTGTGTTTGTAGGATGTGGTTCTCCTTTCCCTACATGTGGTTGTGAGCAAGATGTGATATATTTTTTCCTTGCTAGTGTTCCTACATCATCCTACCCATGTAGTCTGGGACACATGGGAAGTACCTACCATCTGGCCAATGAGTTTGGAAAAGTGGTTTGGGACCATAGCACTACCGATGGACGCATCATGTACTGTCATACTCCCTATGTCTAGGATGAATGATGTTCAACAAACTTGATTACTTGGGACCAAGTTTGATTACGGTTTTACATCTGGTTATATGTATTGACTTTTGTCGGTGGAGAGTGGTAAGGTATTGTGACTCACTCTCAATCAATTCTTCTTCATTATTCTTATCAATGTTCAGCAGAGTAGAGAAGAGAAAAGATACAAAGATGGCATGTGACATTAGGATAGTTGATGATGACTAGATGGCATGATAGATTGCCAAATGGAATTCTCCCTAGTTGAGAGGAAGTGTTAAAATTGGCAACTAGGGCCAAATTCCACCATTGGACAACTCATCTATTGGAGATGATTATTGCATTGAACTCCTCTTTTCGAGAGGACCAAAAACGACCTAAAGATCATCAAATTTGGACAAGCAGGAGTGTGTTTT
The DNA here is from genome assembly GCA_031772625.1 of Pinus tabuliformis. Classification (NCBI taxonomy): domain Eukaryota; kingdom Viridiplantae; phylum Streptophyta; class Pinopsida; order Pinales; family Pinaceae; genus Pinus; species Pinus tabuliformis. The sequence continues at coordinate 367,457,810 of CM062814.1, forward strand.
TGAATTTATGTCCACTCATGTGCAAATTGTCAAGGTCGGCCTCATCATCATAAAGCCCAACGGTCATGTCTTTTGACCCTCAACAATTTGTATATATAGAGGTGCCTTCAACCTCATTTGATACATCAAAGGGATCCAATTTATATCTAAGGTAGTTGAGCTCTTGAGGAGGACGAAGGGTTGTTTGTTTTGGGTTTCTTCCTCAACAACTAGGGTCAAGATTCCTTAGATAAACAACGACAGGATGATGAAATTTCAGGGCAACTTGTATGTATAATCTTGTCATTATAGGTTCGAATTCAACCTCAGAAAGTTAGGTCATGTTTGGGTATTGACTTCGAGTTGATCTATGGTCAATTTAAGGAAGAAGTTCTCCCTTTCCGTGTCCGCACTTCAAAGCCATTACTTTAGGTAGGTTTGCAGGCATGCACCAGGTTAGACAGAGGGGTTGATAAGCTTATCTTGGGTTCAGATTAGTTCTAAGGGCCAGCGATGGACAACCTCTTTCTTGCCAAGGAAAGACGCAGTTGAAAGGAGGGTTTCTTGATCAATTGAATGGAACAATAGTGGACTGTAAGAAACCTTAACTAGATCTTAGCTGATTATTATTGACAACATGATGATATTGCAGTTTTGGGCTATTAACTTGTCCAAGGGAAATCATATTGGATCTTCAAATTGGTAAGTCATTTTGACTTTAAATTATTGTACTTTCTCTCTCTGTTTAACATTTGATATCATTAATAAGATAAAGTGTTGATCAAGGGTTTGCCCCATCGTGGGGTTTTTCCTTGGCTTGTGCCATATCCTTGTGTACTCTTGTCTTGGCTTGTCTTTTGCATCTTTCATCTATATTCTTCCTTTAGTTACTGTCATTATAATGATGTCTTATGTGATTGCTAATCGAAAATTGGGATAATATGGATCTTTGAAGTAATGCTGGACGTAGGTGAATTCACAAACTCTGAAGACTTGAATATTGGCTCTAAGAGTATAGCTAGACTGATTCTCTTCTCTTGGTCTATTTTCATTTATCGCTCTAGTGTTATTATTCTCCTCTCTCTTAAGCTCTTGCTTCTTACCCTCAATATTGAGTTCCTTTTCTGAAAACAAAAGAAGATAGAGTGTAGTCTGTAAGACATGAAAGATGTTGAACACTATAATCTAAACTAAAGTATAATATAAAGGATTTATATGACATATACCTCAATATCATCAATGTCAAAGCAATTTTTCGCCATAAAAGCAAGAAACATGAACAAGTTAATTTCTTCAGTTGGGCGATAGTGGCCACAATGTGGCCAAATGACCTTTATAAACAAATCAAATAAAATGTCACCATAGAAAATAACACCGTAGTAACTTAGTATTCAACCTTCAGGGATAGCTTAGGCACAATCATGCCAACTAAGTTACATGCTAAAAACCTCAAGTTGTAGATAACTCATGAAAAAAAATAAGCTCAGATGTGATGTATAATCCTTGTCATTTTATACGAAACAACATTTCATTTTATAACACATTAACTCAGTCAAGTATATAAAGAACATGAAAGTAAACTTTTCTAATAATCATGAAAATATTTTAACACAAAACAACTAAAAGGATTTCAATCAATATCGTGTATACATACTAATTTCATCTTCAATATTTGGTTGTTGTTTAAATGGACATGATACCAAGTGTTTTCAATTTCATAGTTAAAAGAAAAGAAAACAAAATAAATGTCCAAAATACAATCATACAATAAAGAGACAATATCATGGAATGGACATTGCAATTATAAAAAAAATTGTCTACTTGTCCACTGATGTCTAGTTTGGCATTCCTAAAAAAATTGCTTGCCCAAAATAATCAATAAAGTGAAAGAATCGCATCATTAAAAACTTAGAAACATTTCCAAATTCGATGGCTCAGGTGCCTGAAGGATCTCCAATAACAAATGAATCATATCCAAGTCATGCTTTGCATTATCTCCCCATCCTTTTTCCGATTTCCTTTCCCATAACCTATCCACACTAGAGTCAAGTAACAATCAAATGAAGGCATTGACATTTGTTTTTATATTTAATATCCATAAATTTTGAATCTAATTTTTTTTAACACTAAACAACTATAACACTAATATTATCTTCAAGTTTTGGATGTTGTTTAAATGGATATGATACAAAAGATGTTAAATTTTATAGTTAAAAGACAAAAAAAACAAAGTAAATGTTCAAGACACAATCAAACAATAAAGAGAATATATCATGGAATGAGTGTTACAATTATAAAAAGTTTTTTTTACTTATCCACGAGTGTCTGCCATTTCTAAAATTTCTTGCCCAAAATAGCCACAAGGTGAAACAATAAAAAAATTAGAAAACATAGGAATGCTTCCTAGAAACATTTCCAAAGATGATGGATCAGGTCCTTGAAGCATCTCCAATAATAAATTAATCGTATCTAAGACATTTTCTGCAATTTCTCCCCATCCCTTTTCCAACACAAATTCTTGTAATCTGCCCACACTTGAGTTTGGTATCATTCAAATGAAATATTATATATTTTGGTAGAAAAAAATGGAGATTTGTCAAGCATGCCAACTGCATTGTACAGAGACTCATAAATATTTGCAGAAAATAATATTAAAATATTTTATATTTTTGTAAAAAAAGTTGGAGATTTGTCAAGTAGGCTAATTGCTCGGTACAAAAATTGTTTCCGCAAATGTATCCATAAATACGGTGGATCTTCATCATAAATATTTGCAGAAGATTTGTTAAGAAGAAAACATGCACGACTTTAGGGTCTTAGTTGTATGAACGTTTACATATTTGATGCAAATTTGGTTTTGTTCTTATTTGTTTGAGATTTGAAGGCCCTTCACCTAGTGAGCCTATAATAAGAGTACCTCTACCACCATAACCCTTACACAAAGTTGGTTCCAGACTACTTCCAGTCCTGCAAGTTGCTACAAATTCAAACAACAGAGGCGAAACCCAAATAGTATAAATTTACAAATTGATTGTTAACCCAACCATTGTTAGTGTGAAAGGCACTTCTATTGCTTGGAGCATTTGGAGGGCCTAGAAGGTTGCCAATAAGATCACCTCTCTACTCTTTGGAGTTGGCCTTCTATGTTTTCATATTTGATTGTGATTTTACTTCTCGTCTCTTTCTTTTATATGGGAGTCACTTTGAAAGTCCCGCTTTGTATGGACATCATTGTACCTAAAACAATCTCATTGACCTACTTCAGTAGTCATTTGTTGGACATTATTACATTTATCTTATATTTTATTATTTTATCTTAGCTACTAGTCTAACATATCCAGAAATTGTTTTACAACTAAACAAATATATTCAATAGATACACTAATAAAATCAACAATCATCCAAGTGAAGCTTACAATATCAATTTAGGCATGTGCAACAAAAGAAAACAATTTTCTATTGAATAACTAGCCTTGAATAATACTTTTGAAATCTTAAAACATAAATAGTCAGGAAGAAGGTCAAGACACCTCTCTATTAGCCCCTCAACAACTAGCATTAGCCCACTATAACAGTACAATATGATACCCAACCAAGAATGAATAAATCTAAAACTAAATGATGATGACCTTGGGTGAAAATCAACCCTAAATATTTTTCCAGAATCAAGCTTCAAACCTGCAATTTTATCTTCAACCCCAAACACAAGTGTCTACGTAATTTCTCCACAATGAATTATTGTCAATGGATATGACACCTCCTTTTATAGGCTTGATTTACACTTTATATGGAAAAAAATATAAATGAATAATCTAGAATTTTCTAGATATGGGACGCTCCAGTAAGCAATCCTTCATTATGACCTGGAGATAATCAAACCATCAAAATATCACCCTTCTATACCAAATGCTCCACTAAAATATTGTTTTTCCTTAACATTTGTGCCTTTCGATATGCTTCTCCATGCAACAACCCCTTAAAATACGGTTGATTAATCCTAAATAACATTATAATAATGCCAAACATATGCATACAATTTTGTAAGAAACAAAAACAATATTAAACTACAAATGTATGCGAAAAACGGTTCCATCTGTACAGCAAGGATTGATTAAATTAGGGACGCACTTTAAGTTTCAAAAAGAAAATAGAAAATGGATATTAAAGGCTCATATGCATTTAAATAGGTATTAGAAAATGTTATAGAGTGTTACATGTTCTAGCGCTTACCATCCACCATGTCCAATAGCATCCTCTAGAAAAGAATCCAACATGTGAACCATTGAAGAGTGCACGAAGGTTGTCTCCAGAAATATACATTCTATATATTTGTCCTAAGATCCAATAAAAAAGGAGGTGCACTATTTATATTACTATCTGATGATACTCTAGCTTCCTCACTGATATCTTCAGAGTAGCCAATAATTGCACTAATCAAAGAAAAAATATAATAAAGAATTCTTGCATGTTAGTATTGTTTAGGCTGGGGAATTGCAAGTTTGTTGAGAACATCATAACCAATGAATGAGTTTTGCATGATAAATATTAGCAAGTATGAAAGATATATAAACATGGAAGCTAAAACACACCCATACAAAAATAGGAAAAAAATGAAAAAATGATGAGAAGTGGCCCTAAATATAAGAGAAGCAAAAAGTACCACAACATAAATACAGACATAAAAATCAAGATCTTTCAAAGCTATACATCAACTATAATTTCATATTTCCTAGGAAGAAAGAAAACCCAAATAATAAGATCCATCCAAGTTATGATGGTCACAAGCATATCCAACTACACATTTCTTCCACTCTTATAGGTAGGAAAACACAGTAAGACATGGATCATAGTGGGTTACATGGCTTCTCACTAATCAATAGAGTGCAATAATATATTCTTAATATTTCCATTCTAATCAGATAGGAAACTGCCTGTATTTGATTCATTTCCCATTCTTCACCTTTGTCAGGGAAATCGAACTAGGAAGAAAGGTGTCTTATGAGCATAACCCTATTGCTTTCCATCCAAGCAATGAGCTTTGGCAGACCAAAGTATAGTTTTGTGCACATTTCTATAAAGTGAAAAGGTGGAATGATATGGGAGCCACCGAAATAAGGCTTTGTCTTATGGTATTATTGGGGTATGATTGATTATATAATGCTAACCATTGGAGGAGGGCCCAAATGGGAGGAGGATCTGTTATTAATACAATATTTCCTATAAGTAGGACTACCCAATGCATGTATAATATTGGATTCAATTATCATATAACCTAGGTGCTTTTGTAAGCTTACATCCATGCAAACTCAGGTGATCTTAATTGTACTTGTGTAATAAATGTGGGGAATTTCTCACTAACAAGAATTTTCAACCGAGACATGGTTGAACTAAAGGACTAAAGGCAATGATAAGATAACATAATATAAGATAATTACGTTAACATCAAATAAATGACCACACAAGTATGTAAATGGGACTAATAACTATAATGAACTCAATACAAAGGAGGAGTACTAAAAAGTATCCCATATAAAGAACAAGAAGTAATGTAAAAACATGAAATCCATAAGGTAAAAACTGAGAACAACCTTAGATTCAAGTGCAGGCAGCGACAATTGTATGGAGATATGTAGAGGGAAAGGATCTAGGGACTAGGTCATGATACACTAGATCTACCTCTCCAAACATTAGAGGCCAAATGAAGGAAACTCAAAATAGGATGATGCCCTAAAGAAGAGATAAGGGAATATTTGAAGCCTCTTCTATGTGGTTGTGTGGCTACTATAACTTGCTATTGACGTCGAGGTGATCTGATATGCCTATCGGTAAGGGATCTAGTATGGCGAAATCTTTGAAATCATTGGGCAAGGGGAGTGGCCCCTATTGTATGTGATGATCTAGAGCTAGAAGAAATGTTTTCATAATCATATCTCTTAGTTCCCGTAGCTTATTGGATCACTATAAACGAGGAGGTAATCTATTGAACAAGATTTGTCTTAGGAGAAGGATGACGATTGTGGGTACAAATTTTGAGGGCTTCCAGATAGTATCCATAATGGATTAAGAAACTTTTGCAATAAGAAAAAAATTGGAAAAAAATTGTTAAATATCGAAACACACTAATGCCCATATCCACTGATGTTGATAACCTTAAAAGGATAGACCAGTGGTTCAACCATTTATTCGAGAGATTAATCTCTAAGGAGATCATGGGATCCATTCCATCTGTGTCCTCCAAGGTTTAGTAGCTTCCATTCCAATTGGTAGTTAATACCTCCTTCCACCATGGAAACTGGACTGGGGGGAATATATATATATGATTGTAGAAGTGACCTAACCTAGTGATTCTAGATTCAAAAAGTTGAATAAAACCAATTGAACTAGAGATGCAATAGACTGGAAAGGGTAATGAGTTACTAACCATCTATCTGTACCTAATAATGATGCATTTCTATTTGAAGGCTAACAAAGAGAATGAATTAATAGTAAGTTGTAGTTCTTTTATAAACATGCAGGGCTTGGTTGGTAGGAATAGAGAGCGTGTTGTTATTCTCCACAATATTCAAATTCCCATGTACATATTCATCCTTGATGGGGGCATGTTTCCCTCTCATGGGTTGTCATGTTTGTACAAGTGGGAAGTTGAATGCACTTGGGCGAGTTGCAACTTTTGGGTGATTTTGACTGAATAAATTTCCTTCATGATAACTATATAGCCCTAATATTATCTTTTATAGTAGGCAAAGTTATATGCTTCTTTGTGATATCTTGTATTGAAATGTGTTGGCTGCTTGTGTCCACTTGAAGCACCTGTTTAAAAAATAGTAATTCATTACATAATGCTCTAGCAACTCTGCATTTCTAAACACATCCTCAACAATCTCTATTTAACCAAATCTTAGCGAGGCCTGAGTATAAGACTTTGACCTAGACATTGAAAAAGAAAGGAAGGTAAGAGTTTGTCTTGTACTTTTCAAAATTAAGGAGGTTAACTGGGAGAAAAACTTGAAATTTTTTGAGCACCAGAATGATTTTTTTCTTTGTTTTAGATTTTTTCCAGACTGGATTTTTCAATGGTCCGGGCATCAAATAAGCCAAACCATGAAAAACATGACTTGTACTAGCAGGTCAAAGTCTGACCCATGAGTACTTGTGATTCAAACGGATTTCCCGCAAGTCAGATTCATGGGTAGTGAATTTGACTTTTCCTCAAGTCAAAATAGTTCATCCTTTTGAGCCAAGTTGAGTTTAACTTTCAAATATGCTTCAATTTGAACAATTTTTTCCACTAGTTAACCATCTGTTAAAAGGAATAAATAATAAGTCCATTTATAAACAATAACCTTCATTATTTGTTGTACATGTTGTACAATTGTTATACAACATTGTTTTACGAAATCTGTATGAGTGTACAAATGTACATACAAGACTACACACTATCAGAAACAACTTTCCTCGCTACCTGCTTTCTCTCCCTCTTTGTGTTCAAATTGTTCAATTGCTTGAGTGAGTCAGCCTCTACATTACCCTATCTTTAGAATCTATATTTAAGATTTCTCCTAGTCTAAGTCATGAATGAGATACAATTTTAGAATCAACTTTCACTTTTTCGTTAAAGTGAATTACAAAGTAAAAATTACTTTTCCAAAGATCAAATTACTATTTGGAAAAAAAACATTTTCAAAAATATATTGAACTACTTCTCCCATGTTCACATGGAACATATGTGAAAATACTTATCCAAGCTATAACTCTCTCAACATGCTAGACTACAAGGATAACTATCTCAATAGCAAATCTAGAGGGACATTTCACATCTATTGAATAAGAGATCACAGGGCAACATCATTAAAATATGAGTCACAAGATATTGATGACCAAAGGGACCAACAATTGGCACTCATCCACTAATCAAACCAAATGTTTTGTCAAGTTAGATGATGAATTAATAGACCAATAGATTGAAATGCGTCTGTTTCAATAGAGGACATTATTGGGTAGTTAAAATGTCACTCAATATAAAATATGGTTATACTCCAAGAAAAGGGTTCAAAATGAAGATAGAGAGTAGAGATTTAGAAGCTAGCAGTTGAATAGGAAAGAACTCTAGGAGTCCTACTCTGCAAATATGATAGTTCCTCTAAAAATACTAGAAATCGGTGTTGAGGGAAAACAAGATCTATAAATATAGACATTATTCAATAATGGGATGGATTTTAGTTTTTTCTATTCTGTGTAAGACACCCAACTCAATATATTTTTTTCTAGCTCAAATTCTAAATATTTGTTGTGTACCCGTTTTGAGACAAACGTTCATGTAATAATGAAAAATAGTTTGTTTTTTTCCAATAGTCATAAAGAAATAGCAGAATCAATGTCCAATATCAGGAGTTGGATCCAGTTTTTGTAGAATTATGAGTCAATTAATTTAGTTTTTTAGTGGAGAATACCCTATGTTACTCGCTACTTTACATGAGAGTAAGGACAATCAAATAGTTCACAAATGTGTGATAAATCACTCCATTCTCTTAAAAAATCATTACTGATGATACATACTTTACTATGTGGTCCTTTTAGGTTTAAGTTCTGATCACCATCATTTGGGTCATCATGGTGTATAGTGGAATAAATTAGGCTTGGAAATTGATTCATTTTTCAAATATGTTATTTATCTTATTTAACATATCGCAGGAAAGTAATTTTTATTTTTGGTTACAAAAAAATTCTATTTGCAACGCACTTTACCACTGAGTGCATATTATTAACACCAAAATCAACTCTCTAACAAGGGTATGTTGTTCAATAAGATAAATTTGGTTCAAGCTTTAAAACTTTATGACAATCAATTTTTTCCCAAAGAAAACCTGGTAGGATCCCCACACTCGCCTATAATGAACCTGTGATTTATAGCCTTCCCCCATCAGCGATATGCCTTAGGCAGGTAGTTCAACTAATTGGAATAACCATTAGGGATTTTATGACAATAGTTTATATAGTTCAAGCACGCAATTCCAACAAGTGGAAAAAATGCATTGCATCTTAAGCCACCAACAAATGTTTTACATTAGGAATGAAAAAGGTTGACTCCACAAACTAATAAAATAACTCATAAATACTACATCAAAATTCTGTGGATTTTAATAAGGTGTGTCAAATTTACTGCTAATAGAGTTTTCTGTTAAGTATTGGTCTGAAGCTGAAAAGTGAAAGTTGTTAGTATCAGGTATCAACCCACATACTCACAAATGTACAATGCACAAGATAACAACAAAAAATAAGGGCTTACAAGATGTGAACAATCTACGATAAAGAAAAAGTAGGACCATGTTGCGAGCTCTATTAGCCACAACAAAAATAGTTTGATTCAAAGCAACATCAAACAAAAATTAGAAATGATACACAAATCTAAACTATGGAGCAAATAGGGTTATCTTTATGGTTACTGCAAACGTCACAACAACAAGGTTAATCTTAGTACATCATGCACCATATATATTGTGAAAATTCAACAGCATTATATATCATCATAGAGGTAATTTGGGCCTGGAAATGAAGTTAGTAGAATAAGAACTGGCTCACATAGCCTGTAGTTTTCTTCTTTTCCCTCCAAAATTCATAACTCTTATTTTATTAGTTCCTTATTATTTTATTATTTTTCCTTAGGAGGCAACTTTTAGCCTGAAATTTCCTCTAATTTTACATGGCCAATCTATTCCACTAGATTCAAACATAGGACTAGGGCGTTGTTACACATCTAACACCTCTAACAATTGTCTAGGACATTTAACGGTCACAAATACTATGGCTCAGATTCATCTACAAGACTGTTCTTTCCAATAATATATGTTATGGACTTACTCTCACTCTTTGTATGGGTTATAATTTCTTACATTGATATCCTTTGATCTCTACATATGGCTCTCACACTCTAATATGATATGGCATTCATAGATTGGTATGCTAATCACAATTCATGTATGAGAACCAATCCCTGTAACTCCACTACAATGACTATCTCAGTCCATTGGTATGTATGGATCCCTATGAACAGTGTTGGCATAACTTCTCTATATTATGGTTCCTCAACATATTGTATTCACATCTATTCAAATATGCTCTTCATATGATTATCACATTTCTCATTCCATTGATCAAGAAACTCTGTGATAGTCTTGACACCATTGATTTGGGAACAATACATTGGTCACGATATTGTCCCATCCCCCTGTGATATATATGTCGGCACCTTGACCGAATTTCCTCACGACTCTTTTATGTTATAAGTGACATGAATACTCTGGATTATATGTATGTATATGTATATATATATATATATATATATATATATATGAGATTTTCCTTGAATATTTTACATCTTAGTCTCCTCCTCACCTCATTAAATGTTCAGTTTTTCTACAACATAGTAATCTTAGCATACACAATACGTGTAGTACTTGTTGCTTAGTATAATATTAAGGTTAACATCTCTTACGTATGGAATCTCCCATGTATCGAATTTCGACATCATAGTTATGTTGTAGCATTGGCATATGTTTGACTTTGTTGATATTTCATTTCATTAGTATATGTATGACCCAATTGTCATTACAGTTCAAGTATATGTAGGGTGTCACTCAGTCCCGAAGTAGTGATGGTGACTTTTAGTACAATAATAGAATAATTCTAAAAAATTATTCTTAACAATAAGCTATGATGATGATATGTGTATTGTGAAATTCACTGTTGTAATTTCAATGACAATCTAATAGAAGAAAAATAATTGAGAAGGGTGTTCCCCATTGTGGGGTTTTGACCTGGTCTCTGACCAAATTCTTGGTGTCCTCTTTCAGCATGTTTTCCTTCTTATCTTCCTTTATGTTCTGTTGTTATGATTTATTATTATTTTTGCATAATTGAAAATGATGTAATGATGTTTGGGGTGAATTCTATATGTGAGTGATGAATGCAATTATCTAAAGTAAAGAATAACATGGCCCCAGATATTATAAAACATAAAGCAAGTCATTTAATAGATTTTGAATGGGGTACATTCTAGCTAAAAATAGAAATAGTATTGCAATGCTCAATGGGATCATAAGTAGATTATCCTATACAAATTTTACCTTAACTTGTAGTTATTCATGCTAGTAGTATTCACCTTAATGTTGAGGTTTTGTTTGTATGTTTTGTATAACTGCAAAAGAAATTTTGGAGGATAATGTTGAAATTTGTTATACAGTCAATGATGAGGAGGGTTTGAGGTGTGACTGGCATCCAAGGGCATTGATTACAATGTCTCCTAAATGGATCATAATAGAGATTGAAGGATTTGGTGGTTCAAGAGTACCTAAGTTTCACAAGTTTCCATCACAGAGGAATGGAGGGACCTTGGGGATAACTTGAGCACACACCCAAGTTTTCTGAAGACAATGGATTAGAAGTAGCAAAACATATTTTAAAAATAAGAAATTATAAAAAATCCAAAATATTTTCAAAATTCCCAAAAAAAAATTCATAGGATTTTTAAAAATTAAACATGAATGATGAATAGAAACCTAAGTCTCGATCTCTCTACCTCCAACAATAAATTTGCAAGTCACTCAAATAATTAATCTGTTCTCTCTGTAGCCCTGTCTTAACTCCAGAAATATGTGAAAAAGAAAAAAACAAACTCGACTCTGGAATACAAATGGTGGGAGGGCTTCCAAACAATAAATTCATCTCCAAAGTGGAAAAATCCAAACCATTTTTATCAGAACCAGACTGGTTCTGGAAAAATTGGGTAGTCTGACGAGTTCCATGTCCATATTTGTCTGGTTGAAGGTTTCAAAATGGTAATGGCCAGTTTTGTATCAACATTCCATAAATTCCAAAACAACGAGTCTTCTATGTGACCATACAGCCAATGATGCAGAAAAATTAAACTCAAATTTAAAAATTAGAAACAAAAATTTAGAATTATAAAATAAAGAAAAAAGAAAATCAATAAAACAAAAAAGGTGAAACTCTAAACCTAACCCTAGGTTCCCATTTATGATATTTAAAGCACCCCCCACCATTCACTTCACTCATACAATTGATTTGATCAATTTGGATTTTTTAGTTGAGTTTATTGGGATGATTTGGAGAGGTGATTGAAGGGCTAGTTTGAAGAATTCAGAGGGACTTGAAGAGAATTTTTGGAGAGTTTTTGAGCTGAGTTTCTTGGGCTGATTTGGAGCTGATTCAAGGGTTTATTTTCAAAATTTTTTGGGTTGATTCCATTCCAGAAATTATTCAGAGCCTCTTTATTGGTGTATTATGGTTCAGATGTAGATTACATAGTGTTATCTTGGTTATAAGCAATATTCCTTGCAATATACAAGATAAAGTTTTCATATTTATGTATAATGGTTTGGATTCACTTGGATTCCCATGGATGCACATGAATATATACATCTTGTTCAATATGTTATGTATTTTTTGGTCAACATGTTTTGTGGCCCAGTTTTGTTTCCAGTTTGTCTGGTTCTAGCTTCTGGTGTCTTTTGGTTCAATGACCAATCTGGTTCTGATAAGATTGGTCCAAACACCACAACAAACTCTGATCAAGAATAAAAACCCTCCGCAGTGGTGAAATCCAAATAGTGAACAACAAACTTGCTCCAAGCATGAATTTTACATCCAAACAACAACAACTAAGCTTGAAATGGAAAACACATGCGACAAACATTTCTTTTATGAAACTTCACAGGTTTAGGGATTTCATTTTTCTTGGATTTTGTTTCAATAAAAATGAAATTCTTGGCTAAGATGGGCCACAATAGACTCATACTTGGCCAACTAGGCACCATAACTAGCCTGTTTTGGTACCCTTTTTGGGCTGGAATATGCAAGGACAACTGGATGTACCCAATTTTAGTAAGAGACCTCTTGGACATGCCTGGACCATTCTCAATCTCAAATAATGGGAAACACGGGGGAAAGCGAGATGTCTCAATCCATCTCAAAGTCCATTCATATGAACTAACTTGAGCAACAGGGTCTCAAGGGGCGGGGGCAAGCCCCTGTGTAACTATAAAAGGTACCCAACAATGATATTGCAAAATAATACCAAAATAGGGACAATAAATTCATTTCCACTACAATTTTTATCCCCAATCTTGTAACTTTGAAGACTATGGAGTCTTCAAATGCATAATATAGGAAATGGAACCATGTAAGGAATTCTAGTGCTCCAAATAGAACAAGAATAGAGAGTGCAACAAAATACAACCAAAGTAATAGAAAATTCACAAATTGTTGAAAAAATAACCATTGCCTCCAAGTGAAAATGGAAAGGTTGGGAAATACCACTGCCTCGAAGTGATGAGCTACATATTGCATGCCTCGACAAGATACACAATATACAGGGGAAGAAAACTTTCCACAACAAATATTATGAATACAAGATGGATAATTCTCCAATGATGATATATTTTGGGAGAGATGCTTATATTTATAGCAATAAATTGGCAAAACCCTAGACCATGGCCAATTGGCCAACATATGAACGTATTAACAAAGTCATTAGAAAGATTTGTCGATGCTTAACAAATGACCAACCACATGAAATGAAATTAAAAAGTCACTAATATTCAGTGTTCCACTAAGCTTTCGGAATGTGGGAACATGGGAATAAATACAGGGAACATGTGGAGACACCCCTCAAATTTTTGGGAATGTCACAAGAGACATCAGAGTCAGGATTCCTTGCTCAAAATACTGAAAAGTTGGAAATTTAAAGTTATGGAAAAACATAAATAGTACATAATTATTAAACAATGAAATTTGAATCAATAAAAAATCTAAAATAAGCATTGCCTTTAATAACATCTATCACCATGTAACTAAACTATAATATCAGAAAATAAATCAGAATTATATTTCTCATTATGTTTATAAATTACAAAATATATTGATGAGTAAAACATCAAATCTAATCATAATTTGTGTAGGATATTGTTGGCATCATAAATTTTCATTCCCAGGTCTATTCCTCCTTCACCAAGATACGTGTGTAATTCCCCATTTCAAGAGATTGAGTGCTAAAGGTTAGGAGGTTGAATCTGAAGTCGAAATTCCAAAGATTAAGCATGAAATCTCCAAGACCATGAGTATTTCCAAGCAGGGATGAATTTAAAGGCCAAGTTGAAGAGACAATGAAGAAGGTGTTGAAGACACCAAGTTTACCTAGTGTAAAGGCTGAGTTCCGTAGATGATTCATATTTATTTGGAGTTGCCTATTGGATATTGTTTTCGCCTTAAACCAGTACGATGAATTCACTAGTACTGGAGAAAATCCATATCAATGACATGAGGTTGACTTTTTGGAATTTGCATGAAAATAATCTATGATAAATCAGTCGTTTTTTGGAGCAGATCATAGTGATGGAGCAAATCTTTCCTGGAAACCAAAGGACACCATTCAAGAGGAAACATCCTTGCAATAAACAGTGTTGATTACTTTTGTGGCTACCTAGTCGAAGTTTCCGTTAGTGAAGGACGATTTTTCCTTGCCTCCTATAGACTTAACCATTTTCTATTATCTACGCCAAGTTCTGGACATTTAAGGGTCGAATTTTCTTCTATACTAGGTTGCATTCTCTTCTCATACCTTTTTGTTTGTGCATACACTCCATAGGACTGATCTCAGTGTATTTCTGTGGCTAAATTAGGCATATTTCATGGTTAGATGTTATGGGAAGTCACAGGCAGATGTGGTTATTGTCTTGCTGATTTGGATAACTGATACACTATTCCTGGGCATGCTGTGATTACCTAAGTTCAGAACTTATCAAAGGAACAAGATACTTATCTACTGATACATATTCTCGATTCTATAGATGGAAATGCACTGTTGAAAAGGGGACTGATATATACTTATATATGTGCCACTGCTCAACTTGAGGAGGTATGATATTCAAGTAGAATTATTAGAAGAACACTCCAGGTTCCTTATTCATGTGCTCATTGTATATGTCCATGGCTAAATAAATTACAAGTTGGTTCATGTTAAATTTTTTTATCATTTACTCTCATATCAGCCTTGAATATACAGTTATATAGATTTATGAGGGCATTACATTTAAGTAGTGACTATCAAGGAGTGTTTCCATGATGCAAAATGTCCATTGTGCATTTTATTTGAAGCTAATTATACAAAAAATACACCCAAAATAGTGTATTGTCAATGTATTTGATAAAATCCCTCACTTAAAACATTCCTTAAAAATTATTAAAATTCAGTGGTCATTTTAGGTGTTTCTAGTGGGAAAATTACAGTGCTATTAGAGCCATAATCTAGGCTTAGCTTGTGGGAAACCCTCCATTTTATGACACCAGAGCATGACTCTGGCTAGTTGTGGGTCATATCAACAAGAAGAATTCCAGTACCGATATTAAAGGCTAAAGGTAACTAAGATAAATTCTTCCCACTCAAAAATTCAACAATTACAGTCAATGTTTCATAAAAGTGATAGAACTTATAAAGGCTTGGGTCTAGTCAAAAAAATAAAGAAAGGAAGAGGAAGGTTGTACACTTGAAGATAAATCAATCACCACAAACCCTGAAGAATGTGGAGAAGGATATGAATTTTTCCTCCCCAAAGATATTCCTCAAGATGGTGATGAAACACTATGAAAGCCCATAGATGACTCTCTAACAAATAACAGAGAAACAAAAAGATCAAATTTCTCCAAGAAAATGTTTATTTAGTTTGTCAACCATTTGTTCATGTATGGGATGTGGATGACACTAATTCTGAAGATTTCTCCATTGTCTAAGAAATTATTTCTATTCCACTACAGAATGACAAGACACTTAAGCAAAGGTTAAAGAAGGACAAAACTATGAAAGATCCTTCTTCCAATTCTTGTAATGTTGGTGGTGACATGAGAAGAATAGGAAAGATAGACAATGGGATAATTGGCCTAGCAGTACATAGATTATTGTCTACAGATGTCTATAATCTTGGGCCTCAGTGTATCATGGGAAACCTCATGGATCATATTCTTTTATTTACAAATGGACCACTTCTATCATATGCAGTAGAAGAGAGGCAGGAAGGAATTTGGACAGCTGCTGTGTTTGATCGAGGTAAGAATAAGGAGGTTGCCATGGTACAAGAGTTTTACGAATCAAACTTAGATGATGAGTTTTCCAATGCAATACAATTCAAAAATCTATTTTCCAATGCACTATAATTCAAAAATTTGCCTGAAGAAAAACACCTTAAGTATATTCCCTGGGGTTTTCACAGGGCCACAGTGGAATACTTGCCGATAAACGAAATTGGAAGAGAGAGTGCAGGAAACAAATTCCTTTGTTTAATTACAGGTGCTCAATCCTTGATCAAAGAACCCGAAGAGGGAACAAAAGAGGAACATGTAGACATAATTTCTAATGAGATGGAAGAGAATGATATCCAACTTGACATTGTAATTTTCCGATAGAGGATGCATAAATGAACTAAGAGATTTAACTTTTAAACAATTTTTCAAAGAGAGCAAAAGCATAAGTGATATTTTTTAAAGTTCAACCTCACTATTGGGTGCTATGGAAGCCATGAACATTTTTCCAGTAATTGTGTTCATAGATAACTTGGAGCTGACTCTTATCATAAGAATTCATCTGTAGGATTATAAGAAGACAAGGAAATAGAGCATCCCTCCCTCCTTTAAAGAGATATTTAGACACGACACCTCCAAATGATCGAAACGAAACATGAGAAGTGAAGGCGGATGCTATGTACCAAGGTAAGGAAGATCTTGAAAATAAAATACCTTCAGATCAGAGGATTGAGGGTTTTCGGTGTTGACCATCAATGGCTCCCATTTCCACTACGGAAGAGGAAGAACTTAAATTCAAGCCTGAGAAGGGCCTGAATATTTTGGGATTTATAGATGGATCAAACATTCTAAGGCGCTACTCTATCAGAGACAAATATTTTTATCCCAGCACCAGGTAATACTGTTGCCATTTTTAGAGTGGTCATGATAGTGCAAACAACAAACAATGTTTCCATTTTTTGTTATCTGTGGAGGAAAGTACAATCAAACATTATTCTTAGTATTTTGACCCCCAACATATCTAACGTAGACAATGTTATGCTTGACTTGGTGCCCAATGGAAGAGAGGAGGCAATGGAACTGGAACTAACATTGAATCCTATTTTAGAGTGGTTCTACAATGTTCTTCATTTAAAATCAAGAAGATCGGATGTTGATATGCCTCCAATTGACTATGTTTTTAAGAGGATAATTGAGCATGAACCAAATTTGTTTGCTAAAAATGAACTTAAGAGGTTTTGTAGCCTATTCCAATAGAAAAAGAATCAAAATATAGAGGAGGTCTCCAATAGATTTTGGAGGGAAAAACCATTATTATCTGAAGAACGAGCAAGAAAAGATGCAGGAGATAATATTCATCATGGCATCTCCTTTGATAGTCTAGAAACAAGGAAAGAAGAACAAGTTGGAACATTGACACTATATGCAGATTTTGAGGTTATTCTGGCACACGGAGACAATGATGAATGGATTCCCAAGGCTATTAATGAAATGGAAAATCTTATCACTGATCTGTTGGATTCTTCTTACAAACAAAATGCATATCATAAAATGATGGACTGCACTACGGATGGATGGATACAACAAGAAGAGGCAATGGAATTCAACGACTTAATGCATGAGTTAGCAAATAGGTGCTGGGGTAAAGGACTCAATGAATTTTTGGAGTTACTTCTTCCCAAGAATGTCAGTTTGATAAACAAGGACGAAGTTGTTGACAATGATGTGACTGAAGTACAAGCGAAAGAAATTATATTCAAATCTAATGGAGCACATGAGCAAGCCCCAGAAATAGATGTATATGAGATGAAACATCATTTTTGAGTGCTTTAGACATCATTTATGTAGGCTTAAAAATATAGTTTACATGGTACTTGAACACACGGCCTCAAAACCATGTTTTGATTCTGCTAGCGTCAATAGACTCTTTAGTGAAAAAGGAAACTCAAGGCGGTGCCTTGGTAATCAATACTCCTGATAGGCACAGTCCTTTGAAACCTGAAAAGGACAATAACTCTTTTGTGCATCAAGGAGTTGACACTTTATTGAAATATGAAAACAGGGAATTTGAACATAAGAGCCATGGGGATATTGGTTACATAACTAAAAGAGCTAAAGATTTAAATATCAAAGACATCATTGAGCATAGCGTCATAAAAAACTAGAGACATGCAAAAGGGAATAGGGACGTTTCACCTAACATGCTGATGGTTGAAAAAGGGGCCATTTGAAACTGGTGAGCATTCCATTTGCAAATACTTCCATGAAGGTTGATAGAACAACTACTCCCGTAGGCAGAGTAGGTTCATCAATACAAGAAATTACTTAGCAGATGGGGGTCAATTGTATGAAGGCACTCAACATGTGGGTTTGCAATCCTGGCATAGATATGCATATTCTGCATCATTTACAACTAGAGTTTCCTAGTTATGTGGCAGATCCAAGGATATAGTTCCAATTTAGGAGTCTAAGGAGTCACAATATAACCCAGCCGACCTAACAATAATAATATAAAGCCACAAAAATAACACTAGAGGGATCCTATGGGGCACAGTAATAACAATATGGGGATAATAGGGGCACAACAATATTAATAAGGGGTACAACTACAATAGTAATGGGGTAATCATTAGTATTATAGGGACCCAACATGCCCCTCTCCTTAAAAAAAGTGTTGTCCTCAACGCTTGAGAAGTTCTGGATGCTTTTGTATAAAATTCTCATCCTCCCATGTGGAATCTTCAATGGATAAGTTCTTCCACTTGATAAGATACTCCAAAATTGATCGATTTCGTAGCTGTCGAGTTCTTGATTCTGTGACTGCTTCCGGTTCCAATATAATTTTTCCTTCCTCGTCAAGTTCTGGCAATATTGTTTGAACTGGGAGCTTTTTGCCTATAACCTTCTTCAAACATGAAACATGGAAAACTGGGTGTAATCGAGAAGCTGTAGGAAGCTCAAATTTGCATGCCATAGTACCAATCTTTTGCAACACCTTGTATGGACCATAATACTTTGGTGATAATTTATTATCCTTCTTAGATTGCTTGAGGGACATTTGCTTATATGGTTGTAGCCGTAGGAATACCCAATCGCCTACATCAAAACTTCTTTCGCTACGATGTTGATCTTCCTGTTGTTTCATTCTATTATGTACCAACACGAGGTTATCCTTTAAGAGTTGGAGGACTTGTTGTTGATGTTCAATGTGATGTTCCACTGCTTGAACCTTAGAATTTTCTCTTAAATATGATGTGATGGATGGTGGCTGATACCCATAAAGTGCCATAAATGGGGTCATTTTTGTTGCTGTATGGAAGGAAGTGTTATACCACCATTCAGCCAGAGGCAACCATTTGACCCATTGTGTCTGTTTATCAGATACAAAGCAACAAAGATATCCTTCCAAACATTTCTTTACTATCTTAGTTTGCCCATCAGATTGAGGATGATAAGATTAGCTATGAGCTAACTGAGTACCAAGACAAGAAAATAATTTTGTCCAAAAATTTCCAGTGAAAATGGGATCTCTGTCACTTACAATAATCTTTGGGTTTCCATGTAGCTTTTGAATTGTTTCCATAAATGCAGTAGAAACTATACTGGCTTTAAATGGATGTGATAATGCACAAAAGTGTGCATACTTGGTAAGTCTGTCAACTACCACCATGATGACACTCTTTCCCTCAGACTTGGGTAAACCTGTGATAAAATCCATTGAAAACTCCTCCCAACGTTAGCTTGGAATGGATAAAGGTTGTAATAGACTCGGTGTCTTAATTGTTTCAACTCTATTTTGTTGGCAAACCAAACATTCTGCCACAAACTTTTGAAAATCTGATTTAAGGCCATCCCAAAAAAATTCCTTCTTAACCCTGTGGTAAGTTTTTAAAAATCCTGAGTGCTCTCCTAAGGGAGAAGTGTGCAATTCCATAAGAATCTTTTGTTTTAGTTGGGAATTATTACAGAGGTATAAGCGATCTTTGTACCATAATGAATCATTTTGCCAGCTAAATGTATCAGACATACATGAATCTTGTTGTAACTTTCGAATAAGTGCCCACACTTCTTCGTCATTCTTCCATTCCTCCCTTGCTTCGTTTATCCAATCTGGTTGGATAATAGAAATGGCACACAACAATGCTTCCACATCCTCATCCTTTCTTGAGAGTGCACCTGCCACCACATTTTGCTTCCCTTTTTTGTAGATGATTTCAAAGTCATAACCCAACATCTTTGTGACCCACTTTTGTTGCTCTTCAATGGATAATCTTTGTTCTAAAAAGTATTTAAGGCTATCATGATCCGTTTTTACCTTGAAGTGTCTTCCCATTAGGTAGGGTCGCCATTTCTTAAGTGCATGGAGTATTGCCAACATTTCCTTCTCATAAATAGCTTTGTGTAAAAACTTTCCCTTGATTGGATGACTTTCAAAAGCAATGGGTCTTTCATCTTGCATTAAAACAACACCAATTCCATTTCCTGAAGCATCACATTCCACAATAAAGGTTTTTGTGAAGTCCGGTGTAGCTAAGATCGGTGCTTGGCACATTGCCTCTTTAAGATGTTCGAATGCCTTTGTTGCTTTTGAAGTCCATGAAAATGCATCTTTCTTCAATAATGTTGTTAGAGGTGCTGCTATTCTCCCATAATTCTTAACAAACTTGCGATAATACCCTGTCAACCCAAGAAATCCTCGCAGATGCTTTACGGTTGGGGGAATTTTCCATTCCTTAATGGATTTAATTTTTCTAGGGTCTACCTTAACTCCTTCATGAGATACAATATGACCCAGATATTCCACCTCTTGTACTCCAAAGAAACATTTGGATCTTTTTGCATATAATTGTTTCTCCTCCAATAGTTGTAGCACCCTGTCAACATGTTCAACATGATCCTTCCAAGACTTGCTGTAGATTAGTATATCATCAAAAAATACTAACACAAATTTTCTAAGGAATGGTTTGAAAATTGAATTCATCAAACCTTGAAATGTTGAAGGTGCATTGGTAAGGCCGAAAGGCATGACCAAAAATTCATAATGACCCTCATGAGTTCTAAATGTTGTTTTCAGAATGTCTTCAATCTTCATTCTGATTTGATGATATCCTGAATGAAGATCCAACTTGGTGAAGTAAATTGATCCATGCAATTCATCCAGTAATTCATCAATGACAGGAATGGGAAACTTATTGAGCTCCCTATAATCCGGACACATGCGCCATGATCCATCCTTCTTGTGCACCAATACGACTGGAGCATAGAAAGAACTTTGACTTGGTTGAATTATACCGGCCTCTAGCATTTCTGCAACCATACGTTCAATTTCACTCTTTTGGGCATAGGGATATCTGTACGGCCTGATTTTTGGAGGAACACTTCATGGAATCAGATGAATAGCATGATCATGATCACAAATAGGTGGGAGACCTTTGGGAGTCTCAAATACCTTGGATTGATTGTCCAAGACTTTTTGGAGATCTGGAGAAATAGATGATTCCATTGTGGACACATCTAGCGAACATAATTGTGCAATTACACCTCTTTGTTCCTTTTTTAGAAGCTTTGTCATACCGTTAAAGTTGATTATCTTTCCCGGTTTCCCTGCAATACCCCTTAATTCAACTTCCTTTCCTTCCACAGAAAATTTCATGAAAAGTTCTTGAAAATTAAAAGCTATTGTACCCAAGGATTGTAGCCATTGGACTCCTAGTACAACATCAGCACCTCCCATTGGAATGGAAAGCATTGGGCTAGTCAATACATATTCTCCCATGGATAGCTTGATATTATGGCACTTTCCAGAGCAATTTATTGTTCCTCCATTTGCAACCATCACTTGACACTCTGGTGCTGGATATAAGAAGCAATTCAATTCTCTTGCTACCTTACAATGAATAAAATTGTGGGTACTTCCTGATTCAATCAACACTATTACCTTTTTCTTCTTGATTTGTCCTTCTATCTTGATGGTTTGAGGAGTGGTAATTCCCGCCAATGCATTACAAGATATGGTCGGATTCATTTCTTCTTTATCTAGGCTTTGTTCCTGGAGTATATCCTCTTCTTTTGACCTTTCTTGCTCCTTTTCTTCTTCCTCTTCACAATTTATGTAGAATAATTTCTTCTCAGCACACTTATGACCTTTAGAGTATTTGCTATCACAACTGTAACAAAGCCCTTTTGCTCTTTTTTCTTCCAATTGTTGTGGTGTCAACCTTATAGGTTGTGGAAGACTGGCGGCAACAACACTTCCGTCTTTATAGTTGTGAGTGGTATGCTTCCTGGTTGCCATAATTGTGCTTTCCATTTTTCTTGCTAACCTGAATGCCTTCTCTAATGAATCAGGTTCCCAAAGGCAAACATCATGTTGGATATTATCCTTTAAAGACCCTATGAACACATCAATCCTATGCTCCTCTGGAATATCTTTTACTCTTATGTTCAATTTTTGGAACTCCTCAATGTGCTCCATTATTGAACCCTTTTGTTTGAGACTTATCAACTGGCTAAAAAAAGTGTTTCTTTTTGTATCCTCATAATGTGCTATCAATTCTTCCGTAAAAATTGCCCAAGTGATAAATTGTTTACGAGAGCAAAGCCATTGATACCATACAAACTGATTTGGTTCCAAATATAAAGTTGCAATACGTACCTTTTGTGTGCTTTGCACATTATTGAGATCGAAAAATTGCTCCATCTGTAATATCCATGCTGCGGGATCCTTGCCATTAAAATTCTTCATATCGATTTTTGGAATATGGTGGGTCTTTGATCCAACATTAGAGTCTATGGAATCATGATTAACATTTCTTTTGTTCTCATCATGAGTTTCCTTTACTACCCTTTCACCATTAGTGACCCTTTCTTGTAGCAACTTATTCATATTTATCTTCAATTCTTCCATGTCTGTCTTCAAATCTATCTTCAAATCATCCATCTGAGCTTCCACTTCATTCATCTTAGCTTCTACACCTTTCTTTAAACAATCCATCTTAGCTTCTATGCCTTTCTTTAAACCATCCATCTTAGATTATGTTCCTTTTTGTGCAAGGGACAATTGTTGCACTTGGTCTTGTAATTTTGATATATCATGTTGCATTTCTTCCTCTTCTTCATGAGTCATGCTAGAGATTTTAGGTTCCTTACTAGGTGCTTGCATTTTCTTTCCTCGGGGCATCAGTTACCAATAATAATGCTTTATTATGCCCTTTGAATTCCTTCAAAATAAATTTTCAAACCAAGCTTAAGCAAAAATTTAAGAAAATCTACACAACTTTTTTCACTTTGTAGGAGCTCGATCTTGCCTCTGATGTATCTCTGTACTTTCCAATCATCTAGATCTGAATTTGTGACCTGCAATAGCCCTCTTTCTTTACCTTCTTACGAAATTTCAATCTGATCCCCAGAGAGAAAGTTATGACGCTTTTCCCCAGGTCACCTGTTTGGAATGTAATTCAGGAGTCTACAAAAAGACCAACTTCCTCAGATCATATCTCCGCAAATATAGCGCAAACAACTCTAAAATTCAGACCCGAGGTTCAACGCAATTTCTTCTCAAATGGGTTTTTTCTGCAACTTCTGAAATGTCGCAGAAAAAAAGGTTATAGCGAAAATGCCACGATGACCTGTTTGGAGCAGCGAAACCCTAGAATCCAAAGCTCTGATACCAAATGTTATGAAACTAGTTCAAGAAAAAGATAGAAAAAATAGATCAACGCCTTAGAATTTAGCCTCTTAGAGGGGGAAACCTCCTTTACATTACATAAATGAACAATTCTTGGATGATTCAAATGACAAAACCTCCTTTCTATATATAGGATTCTAAGGAGTCACAATATAACCGAGCCGACCTAACAATAATAATATAAAGCCACAAAAATAACACTAGAGGGATTCTATGGGGCACAGTAATAACAATATGGGGATAATAGGGGCACAACAATATTAATAAGGGGTAAAACTACAATAGTAGTGGGGTAATCACTAGAATTATAGGGACCCAACAAATTATTATTTTATTGGAGAATGGATGAAAATTAATATTTTATTGAAAGAATGAGACAAATTACTATTTTATTCAAAATGGCGGCAAAAGTATCCTAGTGGAAAATGCATCCAACCAATTAAATAATTAGGAAAAGGGAAAATCTAGAAGCTAGGAGGAGCCTCAAAGAAGAATTATGAATAGAGGATTGAACTCATTTGAAGGGGATTCTATTCTATCTATTTCATTGATAAATGAGGGGAGCTCAAGCAAGTTCAAGGGTTTCAAGAGAAACTCAAAGCTAATTTTGGTGGACTTCGAGTGCCACCCTAATTAGCCTTAGGGAAGATTACTCCAAATCTTCCATTGGTGCTCAATTGGTTTGGTTGTTTTATTCAATTTGATGATCCGATCATAATTAGCACAGGAGATTGTTGGCATCATAAAATTGCATTTCCAAGTCTATTCCTCCTTTACCTAGGGACACGTACAATTCCCCATTTCACAAGATTGAGTGCTAAAGGTTTGGATACTAAATTTGATGTCGAAATTCCAAAGATTAAGCATGAAATCTCCAATACCATGAGTATTTCCAGGTAGGGATGAATTTCTAGGCCGAGTTGAAGAGCCAATGAAAATGTCTTGAAGAGGCCAAGTTTATCTAGTGTAAAGACCAAGTTCCTTAGAGGATTCATCTTTATTTTGAACTTCCTATTGGCTATTCTTTCTACCTTAAACCAGTAGGCCGAATTCACCAATATTGGAGCGAATACATATCAATGACCTGAGGTTGACTTTTTGGAATTGGCATGAAATCAATATTTGATAAATTAGTCATTTTCTAGAGGAGATCATAGTGTTCGAGCATATCTTTCCTAGGAACCAAAGGACACCATTCAAGAGGAAAAATCCTTGCAATAAACAATGTTAATTAGTTTTGTGGCTACCTGGTTGAAGTTTCAGTTAATTAAGGACGATTTTTCCTTGCCTCCCACAAACTTAACCATTGTCTATCATCTGGGCCGAGTTCTGGACATTTAAGGATCAAATTTGCTGCTATACTCGGCTGCATTATCTTCTCATACCTTGTTGTTTGTGTGTACACTCCATGGGACTGATCTCAACATATTTGTGTGGCTGAATTGGGTGTATTTCATTGTTGGATGTTGTGGGAAGTCACAAAGAGATGTGGCTATTCTCTTGGTGATTTGGATAGCTAATACGCTATTCCTGGGCATGCTGGTATTATGAAAGTTTAGACTTTATGAAGGGAACAAGTTGTTTGCCTATTGATACATATTCTTGGTTGTATAGTTAGAAATGCACTATTAAAAAGGGTACTGATATATACTTATATATGTGCCACTGCTCAACTTGAGGAGGTTTGATATTCAAGTGAAATTGTTAGAAGGACACTCCAGGTTCCCTTATTCTTGCACTCACTGTATATGTCCATGGCTAAATAAATTAAAAGTTGGATCATGTTCAATTTTGTTATCATTTACTCTCATATCAGCCTTGAATATACACTTATATAAATTTCTGAGGGAATTACATATAAGTAGTGACCGTGAAGGAGTGTTTCCATGATGCAAACTATCCATTGTGCAACTTATTTGATGCTAATTATACAAAAACTATACCTACAACAGTGTATTCTCAATGTATTTAACAAAATCCCTCACTGAAAACATTCCTTAAAACTTAGAAAAGTTCAGTGGCCATTTTGGGTGTTTCTAGTGGGAACATTACAGACACGCTGTAACAATTTTCTTGCACGTTGAATGGTCACAAGGAATATGGCTGCTATCATATTATTGTTTAGCATTATACTTACTAGAAATTAAATCCAAACCATGTAATTGTTATAAACACTTTGGAAGTCAGCATAAAGAAGAACATTTCAAATTAGAGGAGAACATGAAAAGGTGGAGAGAGGTACCATCAAAGGTTGTGTTTGGTAAATGATATACATCTTCCTTGAAATCATTTGCAATAAAAATTTGTTGATTATCTTGGTCTCATACCTTTGAACGCAAATGAGGAAGTGGGCCTTGATGACGGTCTGTGTAGGCAGTGCCAATCATGGCCATAAAAATATCTAGTCCTATGTGATCTGCTTCCTCAAGAGAATCACAGCCATGGCTCGGATTTCCACCTGCACACGTGACTGAACAAGCTTCAGGGTGAGAGCATCTAGGTGCTTCTCTTTGCAACAACACTTCAGCTTGGCATCTCTTCTCATTGTCAGCACTCATGAGGTGCATTATCAGATCTAAACATCAAAAGGGCCAAAGTTAAAAGAAGGTGTTTTATAAACCCCTCCTACAGGCTTAAATCATGTGCCACCAAAATATCATTAACTTTTTAGTGAAAACGTTAAAAAAAAATATATTTGTTTTGGGTGGGGTTCTCTTAAATGTTTCTTGGGGTTTATAAGGAATTTAATTTTCATTTTTTATTTTAGAATATTTAGACTTTTAATAGTTAATGTATTTTTTATATTAAAAAATTAAAAATATTTAATCAAGTAGAAATTATTTTAGATTATGTTTTCAAATTAAAAGTATTTTTAATATTTATCGAGAAAGTTAAAGTGGCCCTTGGATGGAGTATACTTCCAATATTGTTTAATTTTAATGCATTTAAAGAATATTACTAATAGTGTTAGTGTTCAAGTTAACGTAATAGAATGAAGAATGATTAACCTCCTAGGAGCACAAGAGGCCATGATTATGTGACATAAATGATGAGAAATGTCATTAGAATATTCCAAAAGTGATGAAATAATATGAAAAAAAATCAAAAGGTTAGGCCTCCTTACTCACCTACAATGTCATGATCCTCCTATAAAATATAATAAAGCTCTTTGCATCTCCACACATACATATAACAAAACAAAATGAGAAAAATGAGAGAAAATATAAATCTAACTAGGATTTAAAGTATGTCTTCTGTATTTAGTAGAACGATATCAATCTCACACCTCACATACATAATTGAAGCATTCGTTTGAGGTGATAATTTAAGGAGAGGATCCAAGAAAGTGTGAAGAAAGTATGATTCTCAACACTTAGATAAGAATGTGAATGCAACAAGTCACAGTAGGCTTGAATATAATCCTTTCATTGCTTACAGGACTTGGCAACAAAATGCAATTCATTGTTATAGGTTGGGCATCTATCAAAACCGTCATTGAGTGTATGGCTACGATGGCATCGGTCTTTCATTTTTTCGTGTTTGTTGAGGTGTTATTGTTAGGACCAAGATGCTTGAGCCCTACAACTAGAACCAGAAAAATTACGGACCGTTGTTGGTGTATAATAACAATTCCTTTACAAATGAAGTCTACTTGTGTGCCATGTTGGCGAATTAGAGATAAGAACGGATGCGATAAAATATGAATAGACACGCCACAATCTCGAATGTAGTTTAGGAATATATTTTTCCTGGCAGAAAAGTAAATTTATATATCTTCAAAGTATTGAATTTCTCTTTGGTTTTGTGCCTGAAGAATATAGAGTAATTTTCAAATTTTCCACACAATTAAGGACGTAGTACTCTTGAATTGATAGTTGATTAGAAACTTTACCTATTCACTTTTATGGGTAGTTGAGGTAAAGGGATCTTTGGTTTGATGCTTGAGGAAGATAACAAGTAATTTTTAAATTTTCCACACAGCTAAGGAATTACTTTTGAAATCTAAGGTATTACTCTTGAATTGATAGTTGATTAGCAACTTTACTTGTTCAATTTTATGGTTAGTTGGGGTAAAGGAATTTTTAGAAGACGTTTTTTTTTGGGTTTTTAGGAGTCAACAATGTTAATCACAATTAATGTAGTGAAAACATTATAGATAAATTTATATATTTATTTTAAATTTTTCATAATTATTAAAGAGTAAAGAAGGTATAAATATATTTATAGGTGGTGTTATTGTTGTTGTTTTTTATTTTTTGCAATGTTAAATTAGGTGTTAATTTAATATTGAGGAAGATGGTTTGTTTTACTATTCTCCATAATATATTCTTCTCTTTGCAGGTATTCTTAATAATGTATTTGACTTAGTTGTAATCCTTTGAATTTAATTCCTTCTGAATGTTGTCAAAGGATATAAACTTGAAGGTTCTAATCAACTTCATAACTCTAATCACCTATTGATCCAATAAAGGAATGTTCAAGCAAGTATAACCTTTAAACCAATTTATAATAGCCTTTGAATCCCCTATCACTTGTAAGTTCAGATTGTTGAAGTGACACAATTAAAATGACTAACATAAATGACTAATTTGTATTATTGTAGTACTTTTTAAGTAGTCGTATTTTTGTTCCTAAACTAAATTAGTCATTCACATTAGTCATTTTTAGTTGCATTACTTATTATCTAGTAGTACATTTTAACTCGAGACTAAATTAATAATTTATGTTAGTCGTTTTTATTTGGGTCATTTAAGATTGCTCATGTTTTGTAGTATTTCACTTGGAAAATTTGTGGTGACTAATGTTTTTAGTCACCTGGTCACTAATTTCATCATGTTTTACTAGTGAATGCACCGTACAATAAAATTAGAAGGACACAATTATACATGCTTGTTGCTAGGGCTAAAATATTTCCTTATTATGACTTGATATAATGGATTTTGGGTCATATTGACATTCATACATGCAAAATTATAGATTCCAATAGAAATGTGATAACATCCTCGAGGTCAGACACACTTTCAACAATTTATAAGCTCAATTCTCCTAACCCCTTCATTACTTCTAAGTTTCTTGATAATTTCAACAACACAGTTTTTAAAAAAAGTGGCAAGAATTATGATAAATTGATTGAAGATTGGATGCAGGAAGGGAAAGAGGGTTTGAAACTCAAATAATCTAATTATTTCCCTATTGTTGTTTTCAAAATTCCCTTTAGGTTCATCATCAAAATTTTGTTGATATTATATGGGGAAAAGGACCTTGAGTATTGCAAAACTCAATGGTTTTTGTTGATTCACAGTATCCACCATGACTTAAAACATTTCAATTGGGATAATATTATGTCTCAAAACATGACACACGCTTTGAATCTGGCAGTTCCATGCCCTTCGTACAACAAACACATTTTCTTTGTATGCTTATCTCCTTCACATTGTGATTTCCTCCACCTCCTTTCCTTTCTTGAAGTGGAATTATCCCATTGACGATTAGTTTCTCATTCAAAATTATGCTTTAGTATTATGGGGAACTAATTATAAATTTCATTTTTATGACATTTGAAATTATGTAATGATCCCTCTACATGAAGTAATTTTTGGCATTGCTTCTCCAAGGATTAGACAAGAGTTGACAAAGGCACTTGATCAAATATGAGACTAGTTCATTGAAGATTTATTTTTCTATATCAAAATATATTGGAGTGAGGTTGGTCCACACATATTTCCAAGGTAGATTCCTAAGATAATTTCTCCTAGAAAAGTAGAAAATAAAACAACAATAAATGGTAAAGCATGAAAGATGAGTAAAATTCAAAAGAATACTTGGGCAAATTTTCCAACTAGGTTTAGAAGAAAAAAATTGAAGGACATAGGTCACACATTCAGGGAAGATGAAGAACTTAAAAATATTTGGTTTCACTCCCAATTTTTTATGACCCTAGTGGAATAATAAATGATCATGATAAGGTTGTAATCTATCTAAAAACATTTACTTGTCAAAAGCCTCCTTTTGATGATGTTTTCATAAACATTGATAGTTTTGATCATGTGATTGAAAGAGGAAAACTAATGAGTATTTAGGATATGGAACAACTTTAGGAATTTAGAGAAAACAATTATGAAGATTTTCTTAAACCAAGAAGTATCTTGTCTTCTATTATAATTGAAGATTTGAAATCTTTAGAATGTCTAAAAGTTAATTCTACTCAACTTCTTTTAGAACCATTGTCTTCTTCTGAGCAGTTTCAAAAAATTCAAATTGAAAATATGCTTGATGATTCTGTTATGGTCCAACATTCAATGATTCTCAAGGCTAGCAAAGATGTTAATGTTAAAAAACAACCACAACAAGGTCAGAGCATTAAAGAAAGCATGATAATAATAGAGGTTAAGGACCAAAAACACGAAGGAGAGGAGTAAGTAACCAAGTAGAATGTCTTCCCCAAAGACATTATTTTCCTTGACCCTCATGAAGAAACCACCCAAGAAGACTTACAGTCCAAAAAAGACGTTGAACAAATTTAGATATGGAGATTGATAAAAATTATGAACAAGAAATGGTTCATTCAATAGTTATAAAGAGTGTTGACAAAGAGACAAACTCAATTAATAAACACACTAAAACCAGTAACCTTTGAGTACTACAACCATCGCCCACAGTTTCCATGACTCCCATCTCCACAAAAATTCCTCTAACTTCATTTCCTTTTAAGCATGTCACTCAGATGGAACTAGTATCTAAAATTGTTCCATCTTTAACTGGATATTATTTCCATACACAAACAAAATCCGTTGTAAGAAGGGATAAGAATAGGAAAATTAACACACTTAAAACAATGTTTGAACATAACTGGAATCCAACTGGAGATGTGAGACAAAAAGATGAATAAACTTCACATGCCCTTCGAGAATTTTTTAATAGTTACCAGTATCATGTCAATGAACTTGGAGCAACCTATAAAAGTAAGCTGCAAAGAATTAAAGAGTTAGAAATGAAAATCAGAAAGAGAAGAGAATTTAGTGAAGAGAGTTGGCAAGCTTGTTTTACGACTCTGGTTGAAGGTTTTACTATTGAAAGATCCAACTTACAAAGTTAGTATGAAATTAAATTGAATGAATTCGAGCTTAATCATTCCTACCATATTGAGAAAATGGGAAAGGAGCATGAATGAGAAAATCAGGTATTGAAAGAAGAAGATGAAAGAAAAATTGAACTTATGACTGCAACACTAAAAGAAAAAATTGAAACTCTAGAGTCTGAAGTGAAACATGATCATGATGCTAGACAAAGTCTGAATGTACTCAAAGAACAAGTAGTGTAGGTTAACCAAATACTGAAAAAATACCAAGCTAGATTCTACAAAAGAATGGATAAAATTTGTATTCTTTATCACGAGATTGTGAATCAATGAAAGTATTGAATCTTTGGTTGAAGAAGATAGAAGTGTTAACGTTTTTTTCCATAAATTATCCAATGGGAAAATAAATTACAACCTCAATATATTCCTAAAACCACTAATGAGGACAGGATAATAAGGTATGCTTCATTAAACCACATAGAAACAAAAGCAAAGGAAATCCAAGTGTGGACCAAGAACTCCATTGAACTTTGCATCAAGGTATGGGAAATTGGGACTGACTTCAATAAATAATTTGATCTTCCCAGGTCCAAACCAATAAGGGAGGCAGTCTCAAGTTCTGTGAATTAACAACAGAAAAAATATTGCACAATATAAGATATGAGGGAGAAGCCTAAAACCAAAATTTGGATGCAGCAAACTTTCCAAAAGTTTATGCAATTTCATTTTGAATAGATCAAACTAATTTCAAATTTTGATGTTAAGTATAATAGATAGAAAATGTTTATTTAGAATTTAATTTCAATGTGCTAGGTCAACAATATTCATTTCCATTTGATTCACTTTTCTACAATTTCTCAGGTGTATACATATTGGGTAAGCTTTATCCAAACAAATTCTCTTCATCAACTCACCATTGAATATAAGGACTTTGAAGACAAAGAGGATGTTTGAAAGAGTTTGCCATTTTTTCTGGGAAATTATCCTTGGATAATGACATTATTTCGTTTTTAGCATCACCACTGACTAAAGAAAATCTTGAAGATTTTGTAATTATTTTAGTATTTATATGGTCTCTTACATTGGTGAAAGAGTCGATGAGTTTTGGAACTGAAGGCCTGCAATCTATAATCAATTTTTGAAGCTCAAATTTTCTGAAGACAAAATTTAGCATTGAATATTTTTATGAGTTATGTGTCTTATGTCTTGTCATAATTTTAATTAGTTAATATATGCATGCGGTATTCATTTTCTAACATTATTCATATTCAACTCTGATTGAATCTTGTGATATTTTGTTAGCATTTATTACGATATGTTGTGGTGTATTTTTACTGACATACAAATATTATGAATTGTTTGTTGTTTATGTTCTTATTTTATCCTGAAATATGAAACCAAAACAATTTTCATTATACTTTTAGTTTAATAGTTTCTTCAAAAACATCTTATGTGGCTAGCTGGAACGAGATTCCATTGATATTCAAACACACATAATATTTTCTCTTAAATATTATGTTTGAATGAAACGCTCATCCCACCATATTCACTTATCTTTGTTCCATCAAATCGAGGTTACTGCACATCAACAATAATTTGTATATTTTTTGTAGATAACTATAAGTACATACATATGCCATATATTTCCCTAATTTTCAGTTTAATCTAGATGATCTTATCACTATTGAGGAGTGCGTTAAACAATTTATGTTATCCCTGAAACTAGAAGTAGTTTAACATGAAGATCAATTATTTGTTCTATATGTTGCATGTATTGATAGATCCTCTAAAAATGTTTCTCAAAATATGTGAAAATAGGTCTATGGATGGTTTTTTAAATGCTATATTATTCTAGTTTTATTGTTACATACTCATATTCTTCTATTTACTCTTAGGAGTCTAAATCAATGGGTCATTGATAGGAACATGTATGGTTCTATGTTTTCCTTTTGTTTTAGAGAGATCTAGAAAAATACATTTTCATATTAGATTAGATACATTTAATTATTTAGTTTTTAAAACCATAGATGGTTGACCCCAACCATAATTAGTAAAGCCCCAACCCAGTAATGGCTACAAAGATACAATTTGATCTAATTGTATGTTTTCAGTAAGTGTAACACATGCTATTGGCCAAGCTAATTTTGACCCATCAACTAAAGACAAACCAATCTTTGCATTTAGGCATATTAATCAATTATGATGTTACATATTAGAATTTAAAATTTGTTTAGGAAAATGTAATATGTCAACTGATTACTGACACACTAGAAACATAACACATTACTATCCAAATCAGCTCGTAGTTGGAAATAATTCATGGAACTCTTTGTCATTTCTCAATAAAAAGTATAATTATGAAGAAATTTATAGTGAATTTGATACAATACATAGGAATGGAAATGAAACTATGGGTAATTTACTTCAAAGCTGATGGAAATTTGTTGTAGGATTCCTAAAAGTAACAGAGAACCCACCCAATAAATTGTTGACTAGTTTCCATGCCTTCTCTTTGCCCCTAAAGAAGATGAGTTTCCCTTAGGCAATGAGAAGAATTTAATGTTGTGAAAACTTGATTTCTCTTGAATTTTTAAATTTGCAATCAAAATGTCCACAATTGTCTTGTAGATTCAACAGCTTCACCAAATGTTATGGTGGATCCATTGCTAGTTGGGATAATTTTGAAAAACAATTTATCAAAAAATTTGGTGAAGATAAAATAAAAACATTATTAATTGTGGAAATTTCAAATATTAAAATGAATTTTACTGAATCAATTGAATATTTGAACCAATGATTCCATTCTATTCTTAAAGGGATATTGAAAATGGGGAGATCATGTGTTAACTAAGGTTTATACTAATGCCCTTCCCTCAAATGTGGCTTTTTCCACTATTTGTGTAGATAAAGAAATATCAGCCTTAAATATGGAACAAGCTTTAAATGCCAAAAAACAAATTCTTAAAATAGCATCTAAAAAAATTTCTTGTTAGGGGAAAACAAAAACAATTGCTAAGAAAAAAAATTTAACTAGTAAAACTACAAAATTATGTTATATATATATATTGATTGTAAGCTTGGTAGCACTCTTCGATTTTCGAGTTTACATGTCCATTATTCACCGTGCTACAAGGGGAGGGTAGCACAAGACTCGAACCCAAGATCTCTTGTTCGGTGAGACTTCATTCCACGACCATCGCCACTTGAGCTACCTCACATGGACTTATTTATTTTATATATTAATTAGAATGTTATGTTTTAATTTATTTTAATAATATAAATAATTAATATATGAATTGCATTTTTTTCTCTCCCAAATTTAATGCACTAATTTTTAAATAATCATTTTCTTTTTTGTAAATTCTCATTATTAATTTATAATTTTGTAATAAAAAATATAAAATACTTTTAAAAATTAATGATTTTTTAAAAAGTATCCAGTCACACAATGCAACATCAAGGTAAGGTTCTATGGGTTGATTTCCTAGAAACGTATTAGTAGAGCCGACCCAGACTATGGCATCTTCACATCGATTTCCCTACCTCCATGAGATTGTATTAATTATTGAGATTATCGACACACAATGATCCCTGAGAGGCCCGACTTTGTTTCTCACCGACTAATCTATTACAACCGTGTCAATTTAATTGAACCAATCCATTCTTTAGATAGGAAATTGAGAAAGGTCACAAAATCTAGAGTTTTCAACAATGCATTTCATACCTTTTTTTAAAACGTTATGGTATATGCTTTTTTTAAACTAATTTTAATCTTAATTTTAATTGATTATAGGAATAGAATGTATTGTGTTTCAAATATTGCTACCTATTATAGCGGCTACAACCACCCCCCAAAATTTTTCCTTAGCCTATTTTGGAGCCTCCCCTACCAACCTTACACAGCACTTTGTCCTACTTCATGAAGTACTCAAGCTTTAGTATTTTCCTCGCACAAAGGGAACTCGTCGATCACAGTCAATCCATTCCCCTCACAGGCTACTTACTGGGACTTGGTCCAGCTACAGGATAAGCAACTTCCCCTTGAAAATGGCACATTCCAGGATGAAAACCAGCCTTTCCCTGTAGGAATTGCGTAATCCTCTCTGACAACTTGCTGGTCTCCAGGATTGCACAATCCTGCAGCCAACATTCCCAGTAGGATTTACACAATTTTTCCCATCAACAGGCAGTTCAAACAAGGATTTGCGCAAATCTGGGAAGAAATCATCTGCTCTGCCTAGAAATTTCACAATCCCCTTGGGCAGTCAGCCGAGCTTACAATCAGGAATGTGTATTTTTCCCAAGCAGTTGAGCACTGACATGCATGGACAGCTCGGTTGACTAGTTCCACCCAAGATGGAGGAAACTTGACTTGCATGCATGCATGACTTGATATTCCTAGAATAGCAAGAGAAAACATGCAAAAGACATCCCATGATTCAGGGAGCTATTTTTAGCAGCTCGGGGTTACATGCAAAGTTTTTTTACAAGTTTCCCTCCAAGTGTTGTTTTTACCTAGATTTGTGGCATGCACGTCTTGAGACCAAAATTATTTATTCGACGCATCAGAGCTCATTCATTCACATCAATCTTGGAGCTCTGACATCCCACACCACATCTAGGACTCTTCGACATATCTGGCTCAACTATTCATGGGTAAGTGGCCTCAACTTGTCTTTTTCAGCATTTCTGTCGCTTTTTGTGTATTCGCTCGTGTGAGAGTTTTTGTTTGATTTCCTCGAACGCCTGCTGTCTCTTACTTATAATATAGCTTGTCCTAGCTCTGTTTCAATATTTGTTTCTATCTCACTGTTGTCGCATGCATGAAATTGTTTTGCACAGACATTCGCCCAACCAGCGAACGACCTCATTGACATGCATCTTGAATTGTTTGCTTAATCTTCCATTCATGTTTTGCATGCACTATTTATCACTTCTGCTATCACTTAGTGTCGCCATGCATTTCATCAAATTACTTGATTTCAGTTTCCCGTTGGCAAGTCAGGCCAATCTTGGCTCAGTCTTTGCCTTCACCAAGGCTACATTATGCAATATGGAGAAGGAAGTCTCACCTTCCTCTCTAGATTTGTGCATTCTAGCCCAGCACTAGCCTCCTGGAGTGAATTGCCCATTTCTGGAGGTCAGTGTCTGCTTGGCCCAAAAAATCGCTCAAATTTGTCCTTGGGCCAGTAGTCTTTCCTAGTTGGAATCGCACATTGCACAATCCCAATAGCCAACTGCCCAACTAGATTGTGCATTTTACAGATCCAGCAACCAGTCTAGCCTCCTAGTTAGTCCAAATAGCCTTTTGCGTAGTTTTGGTAGTGAGTCACTCAGCCTCCCAGTGAAATTTGCACAATCTTGCTCATCATTTCCCCACGTATGTGATTTTTCCTTCCGTGGATTTGCTTTGCTTTCACTGGCATATTTCTTGCCATGCATGCTTCTTGTTTCCATAACTTTCAAGTGTTCATTTGTCTTAATGGCTTCCAAGAGAACAGGATCCCAGGACATTGAAGGTGTTGCAGCTGGAACAATAGTTGAACATGTGTCCTCTAGCATGCCGATCTACGAAGATACAAAGTTGTATATGGACAATGACATCAAACTGAAGTGGCAAGAGGTGAATGAAACAATCGTAGGTACTTTTGGGGAAGACTTTGAAGACTGTCTAGTGTATGTGAACATTCATAAGTTCGGCCTGTGACATCTCTCACACTGACCCTGAGACGATGACCTTCAGCAGTGTCAGTGGGATGAAACTTGCAACCTTTTGGGCATGAGACTACGATGAGATGTATCAGATGAATGAGCCCATGACTATCATGACTCCTCCATTCAGCTTTCCCAACAATAAAGGCCACTCCAGAGACATTCTGAAGGATTGGGTAAAGGAGCCAGCTCGTTTCAAGATGACCCATAATCGGATCTATAAGACGAAGATATTGAGGAAGGCATACCAATACTTGGTCATATTCGCATGTCAACTGAGTGGATAAGCGAGCACTGAGACCTTCCCTCAGAGTTGGGTGGTCGCACTAGACCAACTCGCTAGATAAGGAAGACCATGCAACTGGTTTGGGATATTGGCTCATCAGTAGAAGGAGCAAGTCACAAAGGCTCGAAAGTCACCTGAAGGCATGCATGCAGAGATTTACATGTCCACCTACATTCTAGATGTAGTCTATGCCCAACATAAGTTCCTGGGCTTAGAGTGGGCATGGTCACTGGCAGAGACTGTTCTGAGCACATATTTCAAGTTATTGTCCGAGTGCAGCTTCAGAGGAGTGATCATATGACTACCCAACCATCTTGTTACCCCAATGTACACGTTGATATTCAAATAGGATCCACCCTGCATGTCAGAAGAAGCGATGAAGGCATTGTTAGGCATTGCGGATTGGTATGCCTCACCAAATGGCACATTCATCGGAGTGTTCAGCTTGGAGAAGCCTCCGCATGTTCTACCAAAGTTTGCTTTGGATGTGTTTTTCATGCAGGAAGTAGTGTATCATATCTCAGCATGATTAACAACTAGGTTGTAGCACAAGAAGAAGGCACCTTGGCCCACTCTTCTATTGCGGATTGGGTTATATGAGATCAAGAGCATCAAGCAAGCGAATGTTGAAGCTAAACAAATGAAGAAGTACCCATTCAACCTCTGAAGCTTCAACCCATATGACCCACATTGCATTGTGAAGGATCACTACATCAGAGTTCAGTTCAATTGGATCCATGGGGCATGTCATTGGGCCGAGGAGGACTCATGGAGGTATTGCTTCAATTCCTCCAGACCTAATGAACTGGTTGGTTTCACCATAGAGTGGTTACCACAACAGCATCACACCTAACACCAGCAGTAGTAGCAGCAGCAGAAACAATGGAGCCAAGCATACTTGTGCGCGACAAAGGGAAGAGAAAGATTGTTGACCGCATGGAGGAGGAACAAAGCTACAAGTTTCAAGTAGATCCACTGGTAGAACAAGCAGCTAAGGCTATTTAGGTAAAGAGGTAGTAGCACGATAGGCATATCACGCGAAGTCAGAGGGAGAAGAAGAAAATGGGAGAAGAAGAGAAGGAGTTGCACGAGTTGAGAGAGAAACTCTGGAAAGAACAAGAGCTACACCAACATGAGAAGGAAGTGCAGCAACAACAGATTCAGCAGGGGGCACATCTCATGCAATAAGACGAAGAAGTGCCCGTACAGGTAGTTGATTCTTTTGAACAACTAGCATCAAGCGAACAGGGTGAGCCCCCACAGGGGCAAGATTTTTCTCATGAGATAGAATAGGCTCTTGAACAATTGGAAGCAGACATGGAGCAACCGGAGTTGGAACGGGATACTGACCTCATGCTTCACCACAGAGAGGTCGAATCACCCGCTTCAATGCATCCAGGCAATGAGCAACTCTTGAATGACCAATGAGGCACTGAG
Organism: Pinus tabuliformis; assembly: GCA_031772625.1. Lineage (NCBI taxonomy): Eukaryota > Viridiplantae > Streptophyta > Pinopsida > Pinales > Pinaceae > Pinus > Pinus tabuliformis. The sequence goes on from CM062814.1 coordinate 367,496,078, forward strand.
ATCCTTGGTGGTCAGCCAAAAGCAGAGATGCGCAACAACTCCTTTGATGAATCTCAACATAGATTTGTGTAGCCTGACAGAGTACAAACCCCAAAGGATTGAACATCCCTTGCACAAGTTGAAGAACAGGTGATCATGGCCGATGTGTACAAGGACCCAGTTGCTTTGGCTAATGCAACTAGAGTGTATGCTGAAGCCACCACCTCAAGTGTTCACTTCCTCATAACTGAGAAAGACTGAATGGCGAAGGAACTACAGGTGGCAAAGCAGGGAGGACACTTGGTGACAATGTCCACCCGAGCTAAACTGAAGAAGGAAATACTAGATGAAGTGTTGTCCTTGGATACAGTCATGCAAGCATTGTACTCCAAATTCGGTATCACGCATCAAGCAGTCATTCATCTTCACCATTGGCAACATCTATGTGTGATAGGATCTTGCATCTTGAAGAACATGCATGCTATTGTTGAAAACATGCAGCTATGGATGATGAAGTACAAAGGAGCCCTGCTTCATTTTCCCAAGATTATGAGGGCCAATTCAGTTGAGTTTCAAGCACATATTCGGAGTCAGATCCAGAACTATGACGACCTACCGCAACTCATCATTGGCATACAGGCTTCCCATGCACGAGTATTCAAGAGCATGGAGGTTGTGGTGAACACAAATGTGATTCCATCACTTGGGACTCTCATCCAAGCAAAGACCAAGAAGCAGTTCCAATAGGAGCTTGACTCATACTTTGATGAGTTGATGTGCATTGCCACTGGTCCAAACTTGCCTATCAGTGTAGACACCATGCACAAGTATATTTTTGGTCCCACCACATTGAGGACAATGTTATGCATTCTTTCAGATGAGTTGGATAGAGGAGCCCAAGCAGTGTACCTGGATGCCATGGAGGCAAGGTTCAGGTTCCAAATGGATGTCATAGTAGAACACACAGACACTATTAGAGACTACCAATCTTGGCACCAATATGTCATGGTTGATCAGCATGATGACACCGAGCAATTGGACTTTTATAGTTGTCTAAGTCAGAGTGGTGTCTAGTTTGGCTTGTTCAAGCCATTGTTCACATGGGTACATGTGCATTGTAATGTTGAATCATGTCAAGTAAAGTCTAGTGTCAAGCGTGAGTGTAACAGTCATAGAGTAGGTGAAGAGTCATGAGGGTAGTTGAACGGTCACAAAGGGGAATTTTAAGGGTCACCCCACCCTTTTCTATAAATAGTCCCTCATAACTCATTGTATAGGCTTTTGGTCAGCCAAGCTTCTACTAAGACTATCTTAAAGAAGGCTTGGAAAGTATTGTAACACACCTTGGCTTCTCCACTGCATAGAGCTAGTACATCTCTGTGGAGGAGCAGGCAGATGTGGTTGTAACATTCCACTGATGGGGCTAGCAGGTTTACATGGTGTATTGTATGATTGTGACTTACACTTCTTTAATAATAGGAGCCAACACATTTTCATGCATATGTTGTTATTGTAGTTGTACTGTTCCAGTTTTCTTAATGATATATGTTTTTTAACTTACGTAATTGTATATGAATTGATTTGTATCCATTTATATGAATCTTGTTGTTAATGTGTTGCATATGTTGTTAATGGTGTCATCGTCTGTGTCAACTACTCTGCTAGACATCAGACATACCCTTCTCATGAACCTTGCTATATCAACCGTCACACTCGTCTGGGACTGATCTGTAAGCATTGTTCATGTTGTCGTACCTTGTCGTTGTGACTACCACATTTGAGTGGACTACTCTGCCGGAAGCTATGCATGTCGTTTTTGTGGTGTGTTCCTAGACGAGTTGGGACTAATCCCTTTCAACCTGGAACTCACCTTCACCTTCCTCTCCCTTCAAAGTGTTGTAACCTCTCGTACACATTCCTTGACTCTCTGCATCAGTCACACCCTTGCTACTGATCGAGTTATCTTACTTGCCTATGTATGACATATTGGTCAAGGCATTACCTTACGACCCACTGCTGGGACTCCTACACCAAACGGTATGACGTCTAATTGTGACTTATTACCGAGGAGATCCCCTTAACATTTTGGTGGGTCCAGCATTGTCAACATTTCTGGCACTAGAAGGAGGGCTTGATGACATGCAGTGTCCTCTCATCCAGTTTTGAACCTTTACATATCTTCCATGGAGTCTTGCATTCTTCTTCCCATGAGGTGTTTTTCGAATTGTGAAGATATCTCCATCTTGGGGAAGCTTTTTAATCTCTTATCCACTCACATGTATGATGGGGAAGGTGAAGTGGTCTAGCCTAAGAACTTACATAACTTTGTTTCCATGATTTATGGGGAAGATGAGTTTACTGACGAACAGGCCGGGTTGCTGCTTGCATACACACTTCACGAATCTCCATTTCACTGGGTGCTTAGCCAACTAGCTCACACTGTGCACTCATGTGAGCATTTCTGTCATCTTATTGAAGACACATTCTGTCATTTTGATCCAAACCATCTTGACCAGAAACTATTACATCAATGGAGGGCTTCGCATGAATCCTTTATTGATTTTTGGCAGTGCCTCTGTGACTTGCAGTTTCAAACTCCAAGGGGCCAGATGAAGTTTTCTTATCTTTGGGACTGATTTGAGTACTGTCTTAAGAAATCTTCTTGTCCCAAGAGGAAGCTTGATGTCAAGCCTCGCTCAACCTTCTTCGTTTATGGAACTGAGAAATCCCATGTGGGAGCAGGCACTATCTCAATGGACTGTCCGCCTCCCTCTCACTCAACAGTTCCACCATCCCCCAGTGATGTTGAGCATCATGTTCGCACATCTATTTACCCTTCACACCCTTCCAACATCACTCCACTCAATTTTTGCTCAAAGTTGGTTGTGAGTCCTTTGAGTTCCCATATGCACTCTTTTCTTTAACCTTCGTCTTTGCACTCACGTGCTCCTCCGGATGATGTTGTCTTGTGTTCATCCGTTCCAAACTGTTCACTTGTTGTGAACAAGGAACAACCCATTGATGAAGTTGGTGTTGCACAACCAACATGCGCTGCCATTCCTTAAGAGTATGAGTGGGAGCTTGAACATCAACACTTGGTGAAGGATGACTCCCTTCTATCCGAGCCCCCTCCATTCTTTCCTACCTTCTTTGGTGAATCTGCCATCCATGACTTTTCATGTGTGTCTTCAACCACGAATGCACCTATTGTTGACCACTCGCAGGACTCACCAGATGCTAGTCCATCATTCGACAATAGAGAGGATAAGTTATTGATTGAAGATTCACTTGATCCTTCATCTGTCTTTTTCGGAAACACAGAGGATGAGTTCGTTTTCTTTTCATCTACCCCTCTATTTGATTCATTTGATCATGAGGATGTCAAATAATTCGTTAATTTTTATGATCGTGGCGGTCGTGATCCATTTTCTTCCAATTTTGATCATGATCACAAATCTATCGCAGTTGATCTTTCGAAGCCACTGGTTTATGATGATCTACCTATTCGGTGTGGTTTTTTACCTTTTTCTGCACATTCTTTCCCTTGTTTTGACCTTTCTATCCTCCAAACCTGTGCCCTTATATGAGAAAACTCTCTGTTTTCCTACCTTTTTAATCCATTTTACTGTCATGTTACTTTGTTGTATTGTACCGAATAATACAAGTCTTTATTCCTTTTTGTGGCCAACTGGGAGAGCATTGAAGGAGTATTTTGGGAAGTTCATCTTTTGCAGGTGTTGGCTTGCATAAATGAGTCTATGAAGCAGATAGGAAGAAAGGGTTAACTAAAGGGAAGGGTAGAATGGTTCATTGCTACACCCTAAGTGTTGTTACAAATCGCTGCTATATACTAGGTGCTGTTACAGGGTGTTGTTGTTACAGGTTTTTGTTGTTACACATTGGATGTTGTTATAGGTTGTTGTTACACATCGGATGCCGTTACACTTCACGTGGATCCACCTTCACATCAATAGTGCTGTCGTTAGTTATGACGCATCATCCCGAACCGCCATTTTCTCAATGCTATTGCACCGAAGCTGGAAATGTGGGTACTATTTCACATAACAACTGTCGGCAGTAGGATTGTTTATTTTTGAAGAAACAAGACTCAAGTAGTTGCAACGGATGTATATTTATTTAGTAGTAAGTTGTAACTTCTTTATTTTTGATGAGTATGAGAATCAAGAGATTCTCATGACTGATATGCTCTCTAATTTTCGGGTTGTGAAAGTTATAGAAGACTCGACTTTTTATGTATTGGCAGACAACATATAAAAGAGTATCGTTACTCTGTTTATGTAATCCTGAACTTATTCAATATAAATTGGCACGGTGATGTTGTTACTTTCCAACTGATTCATTGATCACCTTTTGTGTACTTCCTACGCCTTGCTGAGGAGGAAGGGCCCTCCTCTTTGGCAGGGATTCCAGTGATTAGGTAGTGTACATTTCAGTTTAGTTCATTGATTTATGGTTTCTCACCATTGTTGTACAAATTGTGGATTACATTCGTTGATGTTTCTATTTATCTTATGCTGTTACACAGAGTTAAACAACATAGTAAGAGTAACCAGCATGCCTTTACTTCAATAGCTGTGAGTTGTGATTTAATTATGTAGAGTGTTTTCTTTGTATCTACACACATGTTTTGATTCAGCAATTTAGATTAGTGACATATTTTATAGCTTTTCTCCATTTTCTTATGCTTGGCTGGAGTGTATCGACACATACAATGCGAACTCCATTGAAACAGCAAGACCTACCCCGGGTTGACAAATAATGTTGCAGTCTGAGTCAATTAAGGCTGATTAAAACAACACTGCATTTTGGTGTCATTGTCAGGGATGGCAAGTTGATGATACAATCAGCGAAGTTGTTTGTTTGATATAGAGTGCTCCTAGTCCACAGTTGTTGGGTGGTAAGACGAGAGGTAAGAACATGCGCATCGCTCTAACATACTTGGGCGGGCTCACCATTGTGATCAGTAGGACACTTAGGACATTTTGATGCTTTGATTAGTGTGTCTTCAACTCTTCAGTCGTTGGGCGGTAAGACAAGAGGAAAGAACCTGCGCATTGCTATAACATACCTGGGCGGGCTCACCACTATTGAAGACTGAGGCATTTAGAGTATGATTTAATACACATACAACCCATGTGTGCATTTTTAGGACTTATAGAGACACTGAAATCACCCACTCTAATAAGTCACTGGAATGAAGGGTTGTAAAAAGGAAACGGAGGGTGAAGATTTGGGAAGGAAGACATTTATCCAAGAATTAATCTCCAAGGCGGAAAAAGAATAGTCCAAACCTAAAAGGAATGCAAGGAAAACAAGGCCACAGAAGGTTGTTACTCCCATAGCGAAAGTAGAAACCTCCAATCCCTCCATCTCGGGACCGTATCGTTATAAGGCTAGCACTCATACCGCCAGGATCAAGGATTTGATTTATGAACAAGAAGGGGAATTTAGTACCCAGAATTTGAGGAACAAGGGTCAAGGGGAAACTGAGGGGGAACATCAGACACCTGAGGAGGAAAAACACTTGTTGATTTATCAATATCCGGATACAGGTAGTGCGGTGAAACAACCAACCACAGTGGTATCTAAGCATTAATCACGTCTGTAGGGCCATAAAAAAAACAACTTCGAGAATGTTTGGTATAGGAAGGGTTAGAAGAATTCATCATGGGAGACAACAATGATAACAATGCTAAAACATACACCACTACCACCACCTTTGAGTTCCCAATTAGGATTATCGGAGGTGAAGCCCTTATGAAAAACATTCCTCTATCATCCTTACCATCCTTTCAGGCGATGATTGTGGAGGATCAAGATACATTTCTGTTTGAGTTTCATGTCCTATGTAGAAGTTATGATTATACAACAGATGCTTAGAAACTAAAGATATTTCCTACTACTTTAAAAGGAGAAACCTTGAGATGGTTCATGGGATTAGGTCTCGCTTCCATTTCAACATGGAATGCTATGAAGGAGATGTTCTTGTCAAAGTACCAGGACTATTGTAGGACCAGGGACTTAAGGGAAGAGATATTTAGAATGACAGATAAGGAGGAAGAAAGCTTGGAAGATTATGTGGAATGGTTCCACTACAACCTGCAGAAGTCTAAACACAACGATTTAGACACGGAAATCGTGAAGACTATATTCCTCAGAGGAATGAGGGATGACTGCCTTGACAGCCTAAACCTATTGTGAAAAGGGGATATATCATAAGAGCCATGTGCTGAAATTATAAAGCTTTGCCTACGATGCTCTCAAGGATCATCTAAAGGAAGAAGTACAATTTGGGATGCCTCTATTCACATACAAAAATCTGCAGGCAAAGGAGTAACTAGAGCAGAGATCGGAAATTTGTTCACAAATTTCAAGACCGATATCCTCAGTACTCTCTCGGCCCAGATAACAACAACACAGATTAAAAAGACATAAAAAGAAGCTGATAGACCCCTTGCCGTGTTCTGTCTGACTTGTCGGAAGAAACATCCTCACAGGGAATGTGAATTTAATAACATCAACTTGTGTAACATCTACGAGCTAGAGCATTCCACAGAGAAGTGTCTAGAGCTTCCTAGACTAAAGGAAGTACTCAGAGAATAAATTGAAGAGGTGCAACCCTCTTACTTCATTGCACCAAGGAGACCATGGAAACCATGATCTCTAGGTATGTCTCAAGACTTTTCCTCTTTCAATTCATGGAACAATGCATATAATAACCAACCATAACCATGCCAATATTCTACCCCTCCTTCAGCTGCATTCCCTTCACCCTGGAACCAATGGTCTCCATCTCCTCCTATTCATTATCCTCTATCCCAACCATACCCTTGGAACCAGAACTGGAGAGGAAATGCCCAGAATTCAGCTCTTCCTGCACCACCCATGCAGCAAGAGCTCTAGTTACCTCCTTTCCAAGCTCCTGCTCTTCCACCACTTGCGCGACCCCAACTACCTGTGCAACCTAACCCAAACCCAAACAATAAAGCAGCTCAGGGCATAGAGGCTCCTACAACCTTCCAGACCTACTTTATTACCCCCGTGGAACTTAATGAAATAAAATTGCAATCAGGCATGGTAATTAACTCTAGTCACTCCCGTATCATTACAAACGAGGACTGTGAACCATCCAAAGGAGAATCCAAAGGCTCTGAGGTAGCTACTACATCTACAACAACTGATACGGAGGATGTTGTTACATTTGTAACATCCGACCCGCGATGAACTGTTACATCTGTAACAGCTAATTCAGGTAAGGATGATACACCTATAACAATAGATTCAGCTATTGTTACACAAGACCCCTTGTACCCTCAAAGACTGGCCGAACCTAGGATGACTTCACAACCTGAATATAATTTCCTTAGGGAGTTGCAAAATTTGTATGTAAGAATTCCTTTCCTGTAAGCCCTTAAACAAGTACCCATCTATGCGAAGACAGTGAGAGATTTGTGCATCAAGAAGCTTGGGAGGAAGCCTAACGATCCTGCCACCATACATGTGATGGGAAAGTTATCCCAATTAATGTCTGCTCAGCCTCTCCTTACTAAGTACCATGATCCAGGAAATTCCACAGTCACCGTCTACATTAATGTTCAGCCCATAGCCAATGCATTGATTGATCATGGGGCTTCCATTAATGTAATGACGAAAGATCTATTTATCGCTCTCGGGCTACAGGGACTTAGACACACTCCTATTGTGCTGGAATTGGAAGACAGGTCCCGTGTTAAACTCGAGGGGATGTTAGAAGATGTAGTGATTACGATAGCTTCTTGGAGATACCCGGCTGATTTCCTTATCCTACAACCCAAATCCAATTTGGGGGGGCATCCTTTGATCTTAGGGAGACCTTGGTTGGCCACTGTAGATGCATTCATAGGTTGCAGGACGGGATCCATGGTGATCTCAGATGGCCAAGCAACCCAGAACCTTAATATTTATCCCCCAAAACCAAATGTGGATGTGTACAACCCTTGGTGGGATGAGTTTGAGCCTGAGTCAGATCTTTCCCTACCACTCCTCACTTTGAGGAAAGCCCAGTATTTCAAAGACGAGACAGAAGACGATGTTATTAATGGTTTTATTAGTAATTCACTTTATGTTGCTTCTATTAAAAATGCAAATGAGGAAGAAAAGGTGGAAGATATAGATTTTGAACAAATGAGAACTACTCCAGATGCAGCTAGCAGCCCAATTGAGATTGAATCTAGAAAATTTTTGAATGTTAATCCCAATTTGATTGCTGAACAGAATCAACAGCTGTTACAACTGTTACAGAAGTATAAAAAGGCTTTTGCATGGGATTATACAGATATGAAGGAGATCCACCCTAACCTATGCACTCACTGTATTTATTTGAAGGATGGTTGTAAACCAATCAGATAGCCACAACGCCGCATGAACCCTGCACTAAAGGAAGTGGTGAAAGAAGAACTAGAAAAACTCCTAAGTGCTAACTTTATTTATCCATTATCTGACAGTTGGTGGGTGTCAACGCTTGTCATCATTCGTAAATATAATGGAAAGTGGAGAGTTTGTGATGATTATAGAGAACTCAACAAGGCCACTCAGAAGGACCATTTTCCATTACCATTTATAGATCAGGTCCTTGATACTCTCTCCATAAAGAAATAATTTTCATTTTTGGATGGATTTAGTGGCTACAATTAGATACATATTGCCCCGAAAGACGAGGATAAAATGACCTTTACCAGTCCTTGGGGAACCTACGCATACATAGTGCTACCTTTTGTGCTCCATAATACCCCAACAACCTTTCAAAGGGTGATACTGGGAATTTTTTCTGACTTATTGAATGATTGTCTGGAAATATTCATGGAAGATTTCACACCTTATGGAGATGATTTGAAACAACATTAGTCAATTTGGAAAAAGTGCTAAAGCAGTGCGTACAAACTAATGTTTCCTTGAGCATTGAGAAATGTCACATGATGATGACTGAAGGGATCATGCTTGGACATTACATTTCTGCTGACGGAATCAAGGTAGACCCTGCAAAAATAATGGTAATTCTAAGGATTCAAACCCCCAAAATGCAGAAAGAGGTACGTAATTTCTTGGGGCATGCAGGGTATTATAGAAGATTTATAGAAAAATTTTCAAGAATTGCATTGCCATTATTTACCTTGCTCGTGAAGGATGTTGATTTCTTGTGGAGAGGTAAGTGTGAGCAGGCCTTCTTAAAGATGAAATGTTGTGTATCAGTAGCTCCGATCTTGCGAGGACCTAATTGGGAACTGCTGTTTCACATAGCTACGGATGCATCAGATATTGCGGTAGGTGTTGTTTTGGGCCAACTGGAGGATAAGAAACCTTACACTATTTACTACATAAGTAAAAATCTAACTCTAGCTAAGCTCAACTACACAGTGACCGAGAAGGAGTTCTTAGCAATCGTGCACGCCATCAATAAATTCTGGCATTACATCACTGGATATCAAGTATTTGTACACACTGACCATTCTTCCATTCTTTTTTTGATGAATAAGCTAATTACAAATGGCAAGATTACATGTTGGTTATTGTTGTTACAAGAATTTGATATCACTATTGTAGATAAGCCTGGAAAAGACAATGTAGTAGCTGACTTTCTTTCTAGGCTAACTATTCATGACAGTTGCACTCCTACTGAAGATTCTTTCCCTGATCAACATCTTTTCACTATTTCTACTTACTCACCTTGGGATGCATATATAACTAATTATCTTACTACAAGGAAGTTTCCCCAATATTTATCCTCCAAGGAGAAAAAGAAAATCATACAACAAAGTGCTACATATACCTGGATATATGGTAACCTCTATCACACTTGACCTGATTTCCAGATCAGACACTATGTTAGAGAGGACGCGGTCTGTGATATCCTAAAAGCCTGCCATGAGGAACCTTGCAGAGGACACGTCACAGACAAACGGACAAGATATAAAGTCCTTTCAACAAGGTACTATTGGCCGACAATATTTTAGGATGCCAAGACGTTTGTGAAGGGATGTGACAGTTGTCAAAGGATGGGCCAACCACTGCAATCAGATGAGATGTTGTTACAACCCTAGATCATCATAGAACCTTTTGAGAAGTGGGCTCTAGATTTTCTAGGACTAATCAATCCTTCATCTAAACAAAGATACTACATCTTGGTCTGTACTAACTATGTCACGAAATGGGTCGAGGCGAAGGCACTAACCAGAGCCATGGAATAGGCTATCTCATATTTTCTATCTGAAGACATCTTCATCTGGTTTGGCATACCCAGAGAGATAGTCATAGACGGAGGACCGTGGTTCACATCTCATATGATTCGGGAGTTAGTGGAAAAATATAAAATCCATCATAGAATAACAATGCCCTACCTAAACAGTCGAATGGCCAGGTAGAAAGCACTAATAAAGTCATTGAGGGAATCCTTACTAAGATTGTGGCCAGTCTTCAAAGAAATTGGGATGACAAACTTCTTGAAGTGTTATGGGCATACAGGACTACATGGAGGAACACCACTGGATTCTCACCATATGAACTTGTGTATAGAAAGAACCCTTTATTCCCCATTGAATTTGAAATCAAAACACTAAGGATAGCACTGCAGGTCAATTTGGATTTGTCTACAGTACAAAGGCAAAGATTGAACCAGCTCAATGAATTGTAGGAGAAACGGTTGGCTGCTATCCAGCAAACATAGATTATCTAGCAGTAGAAAGCTAAGTGGCACAACAGATTTATAAAGAAGAAGTAGTTCGAAAAAGGAGATTGGGCTCTCTTATACGACTCAAGGTTTAAAGACTTCAAGGGTAAGCTCTGCACTAGATGGATAGGTCCTTATGAGGTAGATGCAGTCTTTGACAATGGGACTGTAAATTTGGTAACCATTGACAAGGCAAGGACATCATTACTTGCAAACGGGCATCGTATTCGATTGTATCACAAACCTACCTCGAAGGACTCATTTGTCAACATTGTCACAAATTCGGATCTATAGATTATAGGAACAGGGGAAATCCTACCTAGGCTGCAAAAAAATTAATTTTTCCAATAAGTGTAACAACTGAAAACCACTTGGTGGTGGCTGTTACACCCTTCCAAAAAAATTTGAATAAATTAATAATAATAATAATAACAACAACAACAACAACAATAATAATAGCAATAATAAAAATAACCTGGCTGTGAAAACTTTTCTTAGGAACAGATAGACACTTTTGTAGTAGTTGAAAACCACCTGGTGGCGGCTGTTACACCCTTTGTAACAACATTCGTTATTCCAAAGTATTTCATGCGATAAGTGTTGTTACATGATATTTTTTTCTTTATATTTTTGAAGAAATTAGATTAATATACATCAGTCATCTTGGCTGTTACCCCTGTAATAGCTGATGACTTTTCAGGAATAAAACGAGATATTTTATTGTAATAAACAACAAAAACATCATTGTGAGCCCCGTCATCAAATTTAAGTTCGCGCGTCTTGCTACCCGAGGATGATTCAACATCGTGTCGCCCATTACTTCGTTCCACATCACCTAGGTACGTCATCAAAAAGGTAATAATGAATTTGTTTTATTTTGTAATTATGGAAACTTAACAAGACTATTGATGCCCAAGGACGACTATCATATTTAAGCTGCAGGGGGAACGAATCACATCGTGACATGATCGACGCATTATTTGTAATTATTTGAACAAATCTAGCAATTAAGGCATGTGATCTGGTAGTTATCATTATTTAATGTCGAATCATACCAAAAAGGGTAAGGGCACGATTGATGAGGCCTCCCCATGACTCACCATTAAGGAAAAATTCATTGAGTAGTACAAACCATTCGTGCCAAATCTTAATCAAAAATCTTCACCTGTGCCACCCTGCTGCCCTACCATTTACCCCTGCTAGAAGCACTAAATCCCCATTCAGAGTGTTCAAAGAGGAGAAAGATAGAAGTAGAGGCTAAAATAGCTAGAGTGTGTGCTGGAGGGAAGGGTAATCAGGTGAAATAAAACTAAATTACATAGGCAATGGGAGGAGCAGCAATACGGCACGAGCCAGGGTCCACAAAAGCCCTGGAAGGTTGCCCTAAAGCATGCCAAGTTTTCAAAGATGTAGGCTGGTTCGAATTCTTCTAGAGATTGGAAGGATCGGACAATGGTGTGGCCATGGAATTTGCAAAGAACCTGCAAAGAAACTAGATGGAAGTTAGAGGATTGCAATTGGAGCTCACAGAAGAAGTTATTTCTAGAGTAACAGGATTGCCAGTAGAAGGGAAGAGATGGTTTACTAGGAAGGTTAATGACCCCTCACTGAAAGGGGATTTTCTTCAGGATAGTGAGTCATTTGTTAAGAAAGGCAGGGGAATTGATGGGCTATCACTCCCCTAGCTGTGGGGAGATGTTGCTCTCTTCCTCATTAAGTACATTACTTGTGAGGGAAGGGCAACAATTGTGTTTAATTACCATTTCCCATTGCTGAACCATCTCCGCCATCAACAACTGATCAACATTCCTTATTTCTGACTGGGTGTTATAGAAATTTTTGTGCCTTACAGCATTGAGCATGAAATGTCCATAATCTAAGGGATCCAAAGTCCCTAAACATGTTGTTCCTACCCCTAGAGGAACAAGGCCAACTAACCACAGCAATTCACTGAAGTTCTCCACCTGAAAACACTCAGAAACAAGCCAATTCTGGATCATGTCAACTGCTCCACTGAGCATCTGCACTGAATGTCAACTGCTCCACTGTCTACCTGCGTTGACTGTCAACTCCAACAAAGGCTACCTACGCTGAGCGAGTTTGGACAAGTGGCAGAGTCATCTCTCAAGGTGTCAATGCCCAGGAAGCTTCCAAAATGACACTTGGGTCAAGGAATTCGACTGATGATGAGTAAGAGGTTCCAAATCTCCGAGTGGAAGCAAGAACCTCCAAGTGGACTCAACAAATGATAGAGGGAGAGGACACTAGTCACTTCTCAAGCTGACTCATCCTCTCTCCAATATCCCTATATATAGATCTCTCCTCTATGAGATCAAGGAGGCTGGAATTTTGTGAATGCAAAGAATTGTTGTTGGTTTGAGACTCGATCATTGGGTGCTTAATGCTTTGAAGGGAGCTGAAGAAGGAATTCCATTCTGCTGGGAAGGAGATGCTGGATTGGAGCCCTATGGGTTGTATCTCTTCCTGAACCCTGTTACTTATCAATAAAGCTATCTTGATTCTTTCCTATATGCTGGTGTATTTTGTATGATTGCATTAGTATATTTGATTTACTTCTAATCTTGAATCATTTATGAATATGTATATTTGCCTTTGTATTGTGTTCTTCTCTTGTCGCAAGTAGCTGTTCTCTTGTCACAGGTAGCTGTTCTCTTGTGATCTCGTGGGATTCAAGTAGCTGTTCTCTTGAGCAACTGAGGAGACAAGTAGCTGTGGACACACAAAGAGAAGAGGATCTAGTTCAAGGGACAACCGGAAGACAATGGTAAGTCTGTCGATCTCCCCTCTTTCACATTTCATAAAGGAAGAAATCATAATAGCTGTATTCGTTTGTTGCTAAGGCGCTGTCACACCTTAGGTGGATAGGATCGTCCTGCATAGGCATTTTTCCCCACAACAAATTGGCAACTCCGCTGGGGAGAACTTGTTTATTCATTTCATTTGTGTTTCCGTCATTTGTTTACTTCATAGACTTGAGAGCAACTATTGAACTGCATCTTTCCCGGATGCAAAGTAAAAAGTTGCTGCTTCGATCCAGTTGTTGGACTTGTCTATGATCTAAACTAGATCCACAAATGATTTGATGATCCTTGTGATAGTCTTTAGTACCCTATCAAAGCATCCCTCTATTTATACCTTGCTTTTGTTTCTGATTTGGCCTGAAACAGTTGATTTTTGAGCATTTTATGACCCAGAAACCAAGAGAAACGAGAGTTTCTCCTTTCAACGCAGAAACTGTGAAGGCAGTCTGAATTTCAACGCAGGTCCCGTGAAGGCTACCTGTGCCGAATGTCAAACTGACAGTGTTGGACTTGCGCTGAACCAGTGTGGCCTTGTGCAACTGGGGTTCCTTGCTGTCTTTTGCCCTGTTTTGATCTCTGTTTTTTGCAGCCTTTAACCAGCATAGGTACCAGTCTGATAAGTCTTTTCTTTGCTTAGATTCCGCCTCGCTTTTGTACAAAAAGATTGTGAATGTTTTTATGTGTTTGTGGCGTCATTTACAGTCTTCCTTTGCATGAGTAAAGTAGTCATCCTGTAGCCTTTGATTCAGATCTGATTGATTGTGGTCTTAGAAGAGAGTTCATTGGCTGTTTGCAGATTGATTATAGATTTACTTTTGCTTATTGGTTTGAATTTGTGTCTTTTAAGGGTCAAAACAAGTCTTTATTTCGAAAATAGCAAAGTGATTGTAATCTCTTCTACCCTTGTTGACTTCGAAAAAGTGTACTTGTTTGTATTGATCATTTTAAAAGCAAGTTCAAAGTTGTGCAAAAGGCTTTCTTTGTAGGCATTTATACTAAGAAAGTTGAAAACAAACACCTGCATTGTGCATTTTGCATTTGATAGTTTGCATGTTGGATTTAGGGAAAGTGCATTAGAGTGTGCTGATTGCTCTTTGAGAAAAGATAGTGTTATTCTTTTCCCTTAGTAGCTAGGATTTTCAAAGTTGAAAGATAATAAAGCTTGCTTATCATCTTAGACTGCATTTAGGAATTTGTATCATACATCTCGTGGTGAACCTTGAAAGGCAAACTTTAAAAAGATCAACCTAAAATAAACTGAATGAACCTAACAACGCTTTGTAACATAACGCACAACATAGAGGTCTAGGCTAGAGACGTGTTCCGGCGTCGTTAAACATAGTGACTGTCGATCTCGAAGAAGGTGGGTGATTCCTCCTGAGAGACAGTAGCGCTAATACGGATTTGTGCTCCCACGTACCGTCGCGTATATATTGGGAGACCCCTATAGGCATATATCTTTTATCCTTAGGAAGCCGTGTCGGCCGCCCTACTGATCGCAATGCAGTGAACACAGCATTCACGAAGATCGACCACCCGTACCGTAAAAAGTATTCTGTGGTTTTGCGAAAAGTTTGGCACACCCTCTGCCTAGATCTCCAGAGCAGTTTCTTTTGGCCTTTTTTAGACTCTATAACAGAAAAAGTCCATCCGAGCATTTGTCACTTCGGGCTCGTTAAAACATCGAAGGAGACTAGAGTCATCTTTAGCTTTTTCTCGACTCTTTAAAACTGAAAAAGCAAGTTGTGTCTAAAGCGTCGTTAACAATTTATTTTAAGCGGAACAATCACCCTTTAATCCTGCGTTGATCTTTAGGTTGAAAAGATGGAGCACACCAACCAAGGAGTTCCCTTGGGTGGGAATCCTAGTCCCTTATCCTCTTGGGGAGATGTTGGTGCACCCCACATGGCCACATTGTCGCTTCCAGGATTGACAATTGGCCTACCAGTTTGGCTCTTTTCAACCAATGTCGTTCAGAATACCACCATTCCTGAACAGTCGAGTCAACAGTTAGATCAGACAAGAGTTGCCTCCCAGCCTTCAACTTCATCTTCCTCCCCTCCTTCCTCTTCGCTTGACGGAACTGGTCGAATTAAAAACCAGGTTCCTAAGGAGAAGAAGGAGAAGAAGAAGAAAGAGAAGAAGAAGAAGGAGCCTAAGGCGACTGGGGGCAAGCAAGTGTCATCTAACAAAAATCCACACACCGCACTCGTAAGGCCTGAATCGCCATGCGTCATATGTAGGGGAGACCACTTCCATAGAGATTGTCCCTGTATCCCACAGATACTAAGAGACTGGTCCCCCCGTTTGCACAATTCGGTAGCATCGACCTCTGATAGCCATGTCGACTGCTCACCGTCAACTAGTGGGAGTGAAGCTCCAGGACAGAGCGGGAAAGCTAAATTTCCCTGCAAACTGTGTGAAGGTGATCATGTCATCCACCGTTGTCCCTTCTTAGACAAGGCGAAAAGAGTTTTGGAAGATCGCCCGATTTTACGAGTGCATCTCCCTCCTGGGTATCAAAGACTCCTGCCAAGTCCCTCGCTAGTTGAGAATCCGGCTGAGCCACCTAGGTGGTCAGCCGAAGCACCTGTCATTGAAGATGAACCATTTGGATCCATGCCTGACAAAAGTCAAAAGGTTGATACGGCAATTGACCCGGTTTTGCCTTCAAAGGCTCTATCTTCGAATGACACCATCACAGAGGAGAATCAAGACGCCAACATCCAGATTCTCTTCATCAGCACTGACTCTGATGATCAAGGGGGCAATGCCACCATTCCTTTATCGCAGGAAGGAATTTCATCAGAGCGCTATCTGGCCGTATATTCGGTCCCACCACCAAGCAACCTGGTTGTGTCCTTTGATTGGAACCAACTAGGCAGACCCCGGTTGCCTGCCAGTATACCATTCAGAATTATTTGTCAAAAATACATAATGATAATGGCTGGCACTATCATTGATGAGGGGGCATCTGTGAGTATCCTTTCCTCTATTGCTTGGAGAGCGCTTGGTTCGCCAGCACTCTTACCTGAGATGAGAAATCTATCAGGTTTTGATAAAGGAACCAGTCGACCTTTAGGGATCCTCCCCAATGTGCCTGTAACATTGAAAGGGAAGACCGTTCAAATGAACGTGATGGTCGTTCAAGGACCCTTGGATTATAACCTACTCCTTGGACGAGACTATATATATTGCATGGGAGCTGTAGTCTCCTCACTCTTTAGAGTAATGTGTTTTCCGCATGAAGGAAGAATGGTCAAGCTCGTAGACCAACTTTCCTTTCCCGGATCACACATCGCAAATAGTCATGTACCATCCCTAAATGGCCTATACACGCAAGAAGTGTCTCAACCCACGGTCCGTCCTCCTGATGAGTGCGAGTAATCCGGGAGGATATGACCAGAGCCCAGGGGGCATGCATCCTGGCCTGCTTCGGCAGGGAAGCTTTGGGTATAGGGTAGGTTTCCGCGGGAGAATATGACTAGTTCGTACCCCATCCGTGGATTGAAGAGGGGTTGTTCTAGAATAGGATTCTTTTGTCAAAGTTACGTGTTTGGCGCCAGAGTCATTCACCCTTATCTATTTCGGTAGACATTGCCGAGGAAGTGTTTTGTTTGAAAGAGTAACGAGACAATCTTTGGGTAACCTGAAAGAGGTAAGCCTCTCTCGATTAAAACAAATGTTTTGGCGGAGGGTAAGTAGAGGTAACCTTGAAACTCTGTTTTATACCTGGGGGCATGCAAACCTTTTGGAGTGCAAGCAAGGGGCGACTATTTATTTTTTAAATTTTTAGGTCCTCCCTTTAAACCTGTAGGTCTAACCCTTTAAACTCATAGGATTAGCCGTTTCTGAACTTGCATAAAGAAAGGAGAGGGAGCATAGCTTTGGTAAGGCACAAGCTCTATAAAAAATGGGATCTTTCATGAGACACTCTTATCTTATGACTGTGTAATCGAGCAGTTTTAGCATAAAGTTCATGCTCGTTAAAATATAAACGCAAGATTTAACGCGGTCTTCATGCTCGTTAAAAAATAAATAAAAGCAGTGAGCAAAGTTTCCTCCAGTGTTTAAGCTCATTTTTATCTAAAAAATGAACCTATCCCGGTAAATAACCACAGTGATCGTAAATTTATCAGCCATAAAAGCCTTGGTCGTGTTTGCACCTGCCGCCTCCACTTTTCATTTGGCCGATCGTTCACCCCCATATGATTGTTTACCCTTTTTGAGGAACAACTGCGAAGAGTGATTTCACCTAGCCATCCTTGTGACACTGCCGTGATTGGAAAATTCTAGCCTGTACCTGGAATTAGTTGCTATCCCTGTTTATCACTCATTCCTCAAAAGACGAGTCTTCTTTAAGCTCTTTTCAATTGACTCGTAAAATATGAAAAGATTGCCGAGTTTTGGCCTTCCAGCTCGTTAAAGGACAGGAAGAGCTATCCCTCCTCTAGATTTTAATCTTTTTGGACCTGAGGGATTATTGCACAAAAAGGTCGAGCGCTTTTTTTATTCGGCTCGTTAAAATTATCGAAAACTCATCCCTTCTGTATTGTTTTATACTTTTTCGGACTTAAGGGATTAGATGACGAAAAAGGAATTTTGGAGTTGACTTTATGTACCTTTTCAGACTCTCTAAAAATGAAAAGGACCGAGTTATCCTTGTCGTTAGACTCGTTAAAATTATTAAATAGCGACAAACTTGTCTTTAGACGAAAACGAGTTTCCCTATCGCTAGGCTAGTTAAAACATAGCGATGGGCTTGCCCGAAGGGCAGGTTATAGAACAAGCATATGTTATCCTCCTCAAGCTTGACAAAAATAAAGAGGTACTGGTCAGCAATGACTAGGGAAAATTGGGAAAAAATCAAGAAAACTTTGATGGTAGCAGGTCGCTCTTGAACATGACACTTTTCCTCTGTATCACAATCGGGTTGGGTTGTTTCATTCACGGGTCACATTACCATGGTCTCGCCATACCATCCATATTTGGGGTAGTGCTACCGATCCATCGCATCAGTGTCGCCATATGTTCAAGAGAAGTCGTTCAGAAAGAGTCAACCGGGTCCCATCCACTGCCATACATTATCCTTCATCCATTCATGACCGCCACCCTGAATCATATGTCACAGATCGTTTTCACCTCCATTAAAATCATTAGCTCCGTTCCGTGTCACTAATGTGGGATTCATTAAGGCCCTCCTGTGACGGATCGCTTCTTGTCGACATCAGCTCATTATCCAAGAAGTTGATCTAGGAACACCCCCTTCAGTACTTTGAAGCTTGCATGCCTCAATGGCAAGTTTCTCACTTCCGGCGACAGGTATACATTAATGACCTTCGACCAGAAGATTTTGCGTGGTGTTCGACGCCAAGTCCTTTATTCACACCACGTGAATTGTACTGTAGTACCTTGAGGGTCATTATCATTATCGGTGATTCCTCTCGCGCTTGTTAACGGTTTACATCATTGACCCGTAATCAAGCGATGTCTTTCCATGTTCGACATCAGCGCAATTCTCACATGGATTGACTTGTACTTAGAGTGAAGATCGAACGAGTTTGAAGACCCCGGATCTAGTTTCATCCATCTGGGCTGCGATATATATTCAGGAAAGATAAAGACATTTGACACGTACATCATTGCAGCAGATGATCATCCTACTCAAAGGATGATAATTTCGCCAAAATTATCAGTCTACCATCAGACGATCGTCTGTTCTATGTACAAAAATGAATTTATAAGGCTGAGCATGGGAATGCCCGCCTCAGCTAGATCATGAAAGCATTATGAATCATAATGTATTGTATTGTATTTTATTACAGGTCTCCTCCCGGCAAATGGATGAACTTCGGACCCTCGTGGATAAAGCATTTCACCCGATAAACGGCCTCATACTTTAGGGGGCAACTGTTATAGACATTTTTGTGCCTTACAGCATTGAGCATGAAATGTCCATAATCTAAGGGATCCAAATTCCCTAAACATGTTGTTCCTACCCCTACAGGAACAAGGCCAACTAACCACAGCAATTCACTGAAGTTCTCCACCTGAAAACACTCAGAAACAAGCCAATTCTGGATCATGTCAACTGCTCCACTGAGCATCTGCGCTGAATGTCAACTGCTCCATTGTCTACCTGCGTTGAATGTCAACTCCAACAAAGGCTACCTGCACTAAGCGAGTTTGGACAAGTGGCAGATTCATCTCTCAAGGTGTCAATGCCCAGGAAGCTTCCAAAATGACACTTGGGTCAAGGAATTCGACTGATGATGAGTAAGAGGTTCCAAATCTCCAAGTGGAAGAAAGAACCTCCAAGTGGACTCAAAAACTGATAGAGGGAGAGGACACTAGTCACTTCTCAAGCTGACTCATCCTCTCTCCAATATCCCTATATATAGATCTCTCCTCTATGAGATCAAGGAGGTTGGAATTTTGTGAATGCAAAGAATTGTTGTTGGTTTGAGACTCGATCATTGGGTGCTTAATGCTTTGTAGGGAGCTGAAGAAGGAATTCCATTCTGCTGGGAAGGTGATGCTGGATTGGAGCCCTATGGGTTGTATCTCTTCCTGAACCCTGTTACTTATCAATAAAGCTATCTTGATTCTTTCCTATATGCTGGTGTATTTTGTATGATTGCATTAGTATATTTGATTTACTTCTAATCCTGAATCATTTATGAATATGTATATTTGCCTTTGTATTGTGTTCTTCTCTTGTCGCAAGTAGTTGTTCTCTTGTCACAGGTAGCTGTTCTCTTGTGATCTCGTGGGATTCAAGTAGTTGTTCTCTTGAGCAACCGAGGAGACAAGTAGCTGTGGACACACAAAGAGAAGAGGATCTAGTTCGAAGGACAACCGGAAGACAACGGTAAGTCTGTCGATCTCCCCTCTTTCACATTTCATAAAGGAAGAAATCATAATAGCTGTATTCGTTTGTTGCTAAGGCGCTGTCACACCTTAGGTGGATAGGATCATCCTGCATAGTCATTTTTCCCCACAACACTGGGCAATATTAGGCACATGGCTACGGTTTTGAAAATGACTGCACATCCAGAAACGTGTGTTACAAAACATGGCCTCATTAAACTCATTGTGTTGGATGCCTTGAGCCAACAGGGCAAGAATTGGGAAGAATTCATGCGGAAAAGGTCGAGGACCACTCGTAGAAGGAAAACAGAGATGGCTCGGGAAACTCCATAAGTGATAAAGGAGCAACCCCAGTCCTTGACGGTGAGGGTCAACAAGAAGTCAGTTGATAAATCGATTGGTGACAAAAGTCTGAAGTAGAGGATAAGGGTTAGCAGGTTCTTAGAATCCCCATCCATGTCGAGAAAGGACAAAGAAGCAGTCGAGCAAAAGGACCAGGAGCAAGTTGAGCTAGAAAAACCTCCTTCACCTAGTAAGAGTGAAACCTAGTATTTGTTGTTGAAAATTGAAATTTTAGAAAAAGAAATTAAATAATTGAGGGAACAGCTAGAAGTAGGAAAGGCAGAGCCAAGAGCCCCAGGGCTGGATACTTTGGCAGAGGCCATGGATAGGGCCAGAAGAGGAGAAATCTCGGGCACTCTATGCATAGCCTGTGCTGAGAAGTTGGTGGAAGTCGGATTCGTAGTCTATGTAGTAGACACTACCTTGAGGGGGATTCAAACCGAAAACTGGGAAGCTGTTGGACCAGAACTTATCGAGGACATTGCTGATACACAAGAACCAGCAACCGAGACAACACAATCCACAGGGAGTGATCAAGTAATGGATACATAGGAACCCTTTGCTGACACTGCTCTTTCACCAGGAACACTAGTGGAGGAGGAAATCAGCTAAGAGGAGGAAGAGAAAATATAATATCCATGAGCTGATGGTCACTGCTGTTGTTACACAAGAACCAGCAATAGAGACCGAAGCTGGTCCGAAGGAAAATGATGAATAGAAGCCTGCGGGTATTACTGCTGCCATGCAAGAACCAGTAGTAAAAATGGAAGTTGACCAGGAAAATAAAGAAACTGTGATAAAACCCACTAACGAAGTTGTTGTTACACAGGATCCAACAGCCAAGGTGGGACAATTTGGCCCTCAGGAGGCTGCTACAGCTTTAATTGATGATGCATGCAGGGGAATGTTGGGTCTTATTGAAGGATGGCGTTTTGAGAAATTGTTGTTATTGGCAGAGCTACAAAAATGGAAGCAGCTGGCACTCTCTGTGCAGGAGGAAGTGATTCCAATCAAGAAACATAAGAGAATGATGGATTCCCTAAGAGAAAAATGGTTAAAAGAAGAATGGGGAAGAGAAGAGGAGGCATGGAGGCATAAAGAAATTATGAAAAAAAATGATGAACAACTGCATCAGCTACATCGGGAGGTCTCCGACCTGATGTTTGGTAAGACGAAACTCCATGACCTTGCTCTAAACCTGCTAGAATGAAGGCAATCACCCCCATCATACCCTGTGTTCTTATGGGAATGTTACTACTTATTCCAGTTAAGGGCAGTTTGTGAGAACAGGTCCTATATGGGTTCTTTAATCCGCACATTTTCAGAAATTTTCCATTCCTGTGATTTTGATTATCAGAATTTGATGTGTGAGTTGTTCTTGCACAATATGATGTGTGAACATGTGAGCATGAGGATGGTGGTGAGTGTCATTTCTTTCATGGGAGACTTGCAGTTGTGGGCATTCCTCTCATTTATGAGGAATCAAATTGAGTGGAAACTAGCCAAGAAAACAATAGAGACCATTGAGGAAAAGACAACATTGTGGGTCAAGGCTGAACCAGGAATGGCTTACGAACTCCAACGAGAGTTCAGATAGTTCCTGAGCATTCTGGAAATTAAAGATCAATCGACCATTTATAGAAAGAGAATCGTGGGGATCTGCCACAACTTATTTGCAAACATGAGGAGCCAAGTGCTAGTCGGTTGTATCAAGTGCACTGAGGCCTATAGTGAAAAATTGTTGGAAGGAGACCCCTTCGAGTATAAGAACTTTATGGCTTCTATTACATGGGTGCCAGAATATGGTCAAATTGTGCTAACACTGGGGGCATTTTGGATTGGCCTCAGGTTCAAATTCCCTTTGATCTGGTTGCCATTGGAGGAGTATCAGCCTGATTATCAGTTATGTGATTATGAAGAGGAATCTTGGTCACTTGAATTAATGGCCAATCAAGGATTCAAAGCTCCAGGTGATGATAGTGCTGGTGCCTACAATTTCACAGATTTCCACCAGGGGCACAGTAGAAGGAACTAAGATTTTGCATGGGGACATGCAGTTGCTTTAGTTGGGGGGAGATGTTGGGTGTGGTGTTTTACCTATTTTATGCACATTCTTTCACCTATTTTAACCTTTCTATACTCAAAGCTTATGCCCCTATATGACCAAACTCTCTGTTTTCTTACCTTTTTAATCCGTTTTGCTGTCATGTTACTTTTCTTTATTGTACCAAATAATACGAGGCTTTATTCCTTTTTGTGGCTAACTGGGAGAGCATTGGAGTATTTTGGGAAGTTCATCTTTTTCAGGTGTTGGCTCGTGCAAATGAAGCTATGAGGCAGACAGGCAGCAAGGGTTAACTGCACGGAAGGGTAGAATGGTTCATTGTTACACCCTGAGTGTTGTCACAGATCACTGCTATATACTAGGTGCTATTCCAAGTTGTTACTGTTACAGGTTGCTGCTGTTCCAGATTGATGTTACACATTGGATGAACTACGCCGCGTCATCCCGAACCACCGTTGCTCAATGTTGTTACTGAAGCTGGAAATGTGGGTACTATTCCACATAATAGTTGTCGGCAGTAGGATTATTTATTTTTGAAGCAACAATACTCAAGCAATTGCAACCGATGTATATTTATTTAGTAATAAGTTGTAACTTCTTTATTTTGATCAGCATGATAATTGAGAGACTCTCATGACTGGTCTTTTTTCTAATTTTCGGGTTGTAATCATTATAAAAGACTCGACTTTTTATGTATTGGCAGACGGCATATAGAAGAGTACAGTTACTTTGTTTCTGTAATCCTGAACTTATTCAATATCAATTGGCACAGTGATGTTGTTACTTTCCAACTGATTCGTTAATCACTTTTTGTTTTCTTCCTGCGCCCTGCTGAGGAGAAAGGGCCCTCCTCTTTGGTAAGGATTACAATGATCAGGTAGTGTACATTTCAGTTTAGTTCATTGATTTATGCTTTCTCTTTGTTGCTGTACAAATTATGGATTGAATTCGCTGCTATTTCTATTGATCTTATGCATTTACACAGAGTTAAACAACAGAGTAAGAGTAACTAGTTCGAATAGATGTTAGTTCTTGTGTGGCATGCCTTTACTTCAATAGCTATGATTTGTGATTTAATTCTATAGGGTGTTTTTTTTGTATCTACACCCATGGTTTGATTTAGCGATTTAGATCAGTGACATCTTTTACAGCCTTTTTGCATTTTCTTATGCTTGGCTAGAGTGTATCAGTATAGATAGTGTGAACTCCATTGAAACAACAAGACCTACCCTAGTTTGACAATTAATGTTGCATTCTGAGTCAATTAAGGTTGATTAAAACAACACTACACTACCTTATGATGAAGTTGAGACACCTAGGACTGTCGAGGCACTTCTGCCTGAGCTGATGGTTATGTCAAGCCCTCGCTCTCTTGGGGTTAGTCTCACTTTCAATTATGAAACTGTTCAATCACCCAAGGCTCTTCATCACTCATTTGTATGCATTGAAGATCCATCTCACACATAGATCATACTTTCTCCACTCGAACTGCATGATCCCATTGCTCATGCATTGGAGGAGTCTTACATTTCAAGCACTCGTTTGCGACACAAGTTATCTTTGTTTCTTTCGTTTGCTTGCATGCCTCACTCAAGAGTGTGATTTTGCTTCAAAGTTTCACGTAGTGTCACACAGCACCATGATAAGTCCACGGACTGTCTGTCATGCACATGCACTCACTTATGTCCCGTGGGCACTTTGAAACATGAAGTGTGGTTGTCTTCACTGTCATATATTTCTTGTATGTTGGTCCACACAACTGGGTTACTCGCGGACCAAGCCTTCACCCACATGGGTCTACCAATGCACCGGTGGCTACGTTGGAAGTATCACCTCACGTGATAAGGCCCATGCACCATTAGTGTAGAAGTAGGAGTGGTGTTTTATTTCAGTTTTTTGCTTGCATGCTTGTTTACTTTCATGCTTTCTTTGCTTTCTTTGCTCTCATTTTTGCTTCTTTTTTTGTTTGGATTTGTTGTCAGTTCATTCGCTTGTTTCGTTCATAGGTTAGTTCGCATGAAACCATGTGTGACTCATGAAACAAGCTCGGTAAAGTATAAGAGGGTTTTTACAACTATCGCTACTTGGTTATTTGTCATCTTTCATATGTATGATGAACTTGTTACTCTTAGTCCATGATAGGTCGAAGTAAAATACGTACTCTTCGATGTGAACCTTGGTGTAAACACAACGCTTGCGTGCTAACTAGTGTCACATTCTATAGTCGATTGCTTTTGGGTTAATCCTTGTCAGCTCAATCAACTAGGGTAAGGTGAGTGGGAAAACTTAATAGGTATGTCAAAGATATAAACTAATTATCTGCTGCAAGAGCCTCCTCTGCTCTGAATAAGTCAAGATCCCTCTTTCGCCTCTAAGATGAATGAGTGCTATGCATAGTGAAAATGAAAAAGAAATACAAATGAAAAGTCAAAAAATTAAAAATGAGAAATGAATAATGTGAAAGAAGAGAAAGGATGCCTGTGTAGGGAGGTGATGCAAGTAACTTTGTTGGGGTACTGACTAGGCTCGCTGGCAGTGGAGCCATGCTTTTGCTCCTATGTGACTCCACCAGGGTACTGACCAGGCCTGCTGGTAGTGGAGCAACACTAGAGATGAAGCTGAGACTCTGACGACTATAGTGCTTGTGCACCTATATACCTGTCAACCCCAATCAAAACAACTGTGTTGCCTTGGCTTCAGATGTGTGTCAATCGACCAAGGGTTTGGCAGATGCTGCATCTTACAATCAAGTTAGTGTGAAACCAAGATGAGCTAAGAACTGAACAATACTTCCAGAGGTGTTAGACTTGCTTTTCATGAACAAGGTCTATGCAGAGAGTTGGAGTTCTACCAGTGTGCCACCAAGTGTTGTAGCGGCTACAACCACCCTCCAATTTTTTTCCTTAGCTTGTTTTGAAGCCTCCCCTACTAACCTTACACAACACTTTGTCTTCTTTCATCATGTACTCAAGATTTAGTGTTTTCCTTACACAAAGGTAGCCTGTCGATCACAATCAATCCATTCCCCTCACAGGCTGCTTACAAGGACTTGGTCCAGCTACAGGCAGACAAACTTCCCCTTGAAAATTGTGCATTCCTGGAGGGCAACCAACCTTTCCCTCCAGGAATTGCACAATCCTCTCTGACAACCTGCTGGTCTCCAGGATTTTGCAATCCTGCCAGCCAACCCTCCCAGCAGGATTTGCGGATATTTTCCCATCAACAGGGAGCTTAGCCGAAGATTTGCACAAATCTGAGTAGCAGTCAGCCGCTCTACCTAGAAATCATGCAATTCCCTTAGGCAGTCAACCCAGCTTACAGTCAGGAATAGACATTTTTCCCAGGCAGTTGAGCATTAGCATGCATGGATAGTCCGGTTGACTAGTTCCACCCGAGACCGAGGAAACATGAATTGCATGCATGCATGACTTGATCTTCCTAGAATAGCAAGAGACAACATGCAAAAGACATCACATGATTCAGGGAGCTATTTTTAGCAGCTTTTTCCTAGATTTGTGGCATGTGCGTCTTGAGACCAAACTTATTTATTCGACGCATGAGAGCTCATTTATTCACATCAATCTTGGAGCTCTAACATCCCATAACACATCCAAGAGTATTTGACACATCCACTCAACTATTCACGGGTAAGTGGCCTCAACTTGTCTTTTTTAACATTTTTGTCGCTTTTTGTGTATTCACTTGTGTGAGTGTTGTTTGCTTGATTTATTTGAATGGCTCCTATCATTTACATATAATCTAGCTTATCCTAGCTCTATTTCAATTTTCGTTGCTATCTCACTATTGTCGCATGCATGAGATTTTTTTGCACGAATGTTCGCCCAATCAGCGAAAGACCTCACCCACATGCATGTTGATATGTTTGCGCAATCTTCCATTCATGTTTTGCATGCATTTTTTATCACTTCTGCTATCTCTTAGAATCACCATTCATTTCATCGACTTACTTGCTTTCAGTTGCCCGTCGGCGAGTCAGGCCAACCTTGGCCCGATCTTTGCCTTCACCAAGGCTGCATTGCGCAATCTGGAGAAGGAAGGCTCACCTTCCTCTCCAGATTTGGGCATTCTATCCTAGCACTAGCCTCCTGGACTGAATTGCACATTTTTGGAGGTCAGTGGCTACCTGGCCCAAAAATTTTCGCAAATGTTTCCCTAGGCCAACAATATTTCCCAGCTGGAATCACGCATTGCGCAATCCAAGCAGCCAACTACCCAACTGGATTGGAATTTTGCAGATCCAGTAGCCAGTCCAGCCTCCCAGTTAGTCCAAACTACCTTTTGCACAGTTCTGACAGCTAGTCACTCAGCCTCCGAGTGAAATTTGCATAATCTTGCTCATCAGTTCCCCAGGTATGTGTTGTGTCCTTCCCCATATTTGCTTTGTTTTCACTGACGTATTTCTTTCCATGCATGTTGCTTGTTTCCAGATCTTTCATATGTTCATCTATCTCAATGGCTTCTAAGAGAACAGGATCCCAGGACACTGATGGTGTTGCAGCTAGAACATTAGTTGAACAGGTTTCCTCTAGCATGTCGATCTACGAAGATACGAAGTTGTATCTGGAAAAGGACATCAAACTGAAGTGGAAGGAGGTGAATGAACATTCGCATGTAGTTTTGGGGAATACCTTGAGGACCCCTAGGTGTACGTGAACATTCATAAGTCTGGCCTGTATCGGATTTCCTGCAGATACCTTGCGTTCCCATGTGCGGATATGATTCACTGGATCATCTCTCACACTAACCCTGAGACGATGACCTTGAGCAGTGTCAGTGGGATGAAGCTTGCAACCTTCTGGGCATCAGACTACGATGAGATGTATCAGATGAACGAGCCCATGACTATCATGACTCCCCCATTTAGCTTGCCCAATAGTAGAGGCCACTCTAGAGACATTCTGAAGGATTGGGTAAAGCAGCTAGTTGTTTTCAAGATGAGCCCTAATCAGATCTATAAGAAGAAGATATTGAGGAAGGCATACCAATACTTTGTCATATTCGCATGTTGACTGAGTGGCCAAGTGAGCACTGAGACCTTCCCTCAGAGTTGGGTGGTCGCACTAGACCAACTGGCTAGATAAGGAAATCCATGCAACTGGTCTGGCATACTAGCTCATCAGCTGAAGGCACAAGTCATGAAGGCTCGACAGTCATCCGAAGGCATGCATACAGAGATTTACATGTCCCCCTACATTTTAGATGCAGTCTGTGCTTGACATAAGTTCTCGGTGTTAGAGTGGTCATGGTCACCGGTGAAGAGTGTTGTGAGCACATATTTCAATTTATTGTTTGAGTGTAGCTTCAGAGGAGTGATAATACGAACTTTCGAGCATCTTTTCACCCTAGTGTACAGGTTTATATTCGAACAGGATCCACCTTGCATGTTAGAAGAAGCGATGAAGGCATTGTTAGGCATTTCAAATTGGTATGCCTCACCAAATGACACGTTCATCAATGTGTTCAGTGCGGAGAAACCTCCACATGTTTTGCCAAAGTTTGCTTTGGAAGTGTTTGTCATGTAGGAAGTAGCATATCATATCTAGGTAAGATTACCAGCTAGGCTGCAATGGAAGAAGATGGCACCTTGGCTCACTCTTTCATTGCAGATTGAGTTATATGAGATCAAGAGCATCAATCAAGCAGATGTCGAAGCTGAACAAATGAAGAAGTACATGTTCGACCTCTAAAGCTTCAACCCATATAACCCAAATTGTGTTATGAAGGATTACTGCATGAGAGTTTAGTTCAATTGGATCCATGGGGCATGTCCTTGGGCTGAGGAGGACTCATGAAGGTATTGCTTCAATTCCTACAAACCCAATGAACATGTTGGTTTTACTGTAGAGTGGTTAGCACAACAACGTGAAGCAACATCACAGATAACACTAGCAGTAGCAACAACACTAGAAACAACAGGGCCAAGCATACTTGCGTGCGACAAAGGGAAGAGAAATATTGTTGACTGCATGGAGGAGGAACAAAGCTACAAGTTTTGAGCATATCCACTTGTAGAACAAGCATCTTAGGCTATTCAGGCAAAGAGGCAATAGCGTAGTAGGCTTAATGTGCAAAGGAAAAGGGAGAAGAAGAGAATGGGAGAAGCAGAGAAGGAGTTGCATGAGTGGAGAGAGAAACTCTGGAAAGAACAAGAGTTGCGCCAACATGAGAATGAAGTGCAACAACAACAGATTCAGCAGGGGTGCATCACATGCAGACAGATGAAACAGCACCCGTATAAGTAGTTGATTCTTCTAAACAGGTAGCATTAGGCGAAGAGGATGAGCCCTCACAGGGGAAATATTTTTCTCATGAGATAGAACAGGCTCTTGAACAGTTCGATGCAAACATGGAGCACCTAAGTTAGAACATGATACCAACCTCATGCCTCACCACAGAGAGGTTGACTTGCCCACTTCAATGCATCTAGATGATGAGAAAGTCTCGAATGACCAAGGAGGAAATGAGATGCTTAGTGGTCAGCCGGAAGTAGAGATGTGCAACAGCTACTCTGATGAATCTCAACAAAGAGTTGTGCAACCTGACATAGTACCAACTCTGGAGGACTGAACATCCCTTGCGCAAGTTAAATAACAAGTGATCATGGCTGTTGTGCACAGGGACTCGGCTGCTTTAGCAGATGCAACTAGAGTGTATACAGAAGCCACCAGATTTAGTGTTCTCTTCCTCATAGCTAAGAATGAGTGAATGGCGAAGGAACTATAGGTGGCCAAGCAGGGAGGAAACTTGGTGACAATGTTTGCTTGAGCTGAATTGAAGAAGGAAATACTAGATGAAGTATTGTCCTTGGACACAGTCATGCAAGCAATGTACTCCAAATTCGGTACCATGCATCAAGTAGTCATTCATATTTACGATTGGTAGCATCGATGTGTGAGAAGAGCTCTCATATTGAAGAACATACATGCTATTGTTGAAAACATGCAAGCATGGACGATGAAGTACAAGGGAGCCCCGCTTCATTTTCCCAAGATGATGAGGGCCAATGCGGTTGAGCTGCAAGCACGTATTCGAAGTCAGATTAGGAACTATGAGGACCTACCGCAACTCATCACTGGCATACAGGCTTCCCATGCATGAGTATTCAAGACCATGAAGGTTGTGGTGCACACAGATGTGATTCCATCACTTTGGACTCTTACCTAAGTGAAGACCAAGAAGCAGGTCCAACAGGAGCTTGACTCGTACTTCAACGAGTTGACACATGTCGCCACTAGTCTAGACTTTCCTATCAGTGTAGACATCATGCAGAAGTATGTTGTTGGTCTAGCCACATTGAGGAGAATGGTGCACATTCTTTCAGATGATTTGTACAGAGGAGCCCAAGCAGTGTACCCAGATGCCATGGATAAAAGGTTCAGATTCCAGATAGATGTCACAGCGGAACACATAGACACTATCAGAGACTACCAATCTTGGCACCAATATGTCACGGTTGATCAGCATGAGGATGTCAAGTAGTTGGACTTCTATAGTTGTCTAATTCATAGTGGTTGTTACAAAGTAATTTGTCACTGTCGCTCTGTCAGTCTCCCTACCGTGTCATGAATTCAAATTAATCATGCTCATGCTCTCTAAACTGGCCAAATGACCCACTTTGCCAAATTTTATTCCATCATCGCGACTGTTATTAAAATAACCGCGCTGACTGGCGCCCCATAGTGCAACGAATGCGCTGCCAGCGCGGAAGCGCACGGGTTTTCCGCGCTGGTCGAATTTCATAAGCCAGCACATCCTATGTTTGTATTAAGTCGCGCTAACATAGCCTGCTCTGTTATTAAGATGCGACGTCAGCGCACCAGTCCAGTTATGCACCCGCGCTGATCCTATTTGAGCGAGTTTGTTCTAACAGCCAGCCTTCCAGATGACTCCAGACCTGGTTGTTGGCCTTGTGAATGTCGCCCTACCTTCTATGGCATGTCTGTTCGTCATTTGAGCCACCTTCCTTAGAGATAAGCTCATCCTCCCACCATTCATGGAGACTCCTTCTCCTATTTAAACCTCTACCATTTCCATGAGCAGCTAGTTTGGATAGTGTGGAATTCATAGTGCTTAGAGTGCTGCTACTAGTAGGTAGTTGGTGTGACAAGTGTGGATTTGCTAGAGAGCTTAAGGAAGGTTGTGAGTATTGCTTGTGTGAGAGAGAGTTTTTGTCTTGGGAGATCTTCCTCTAAGGGTGAATGCTTAAGAGACTTGTTGGCTGGACCCTCTTGAGAAGGACTCAACGTCAGAACTTTGGTTGTACCTTTCTCTGTTATTGATTAATAATAGATGACTACTGTTATGGTTCCATTCTCATTTGTCTCTGTAATGGTTAATGTGAATTACATCCTTTCTGACTGATGTATAGTTGCATTTATTAGATTTCACGCTTGTGTTTGTGTTCCTCTTCGTGTGTGCAGGTATCTATCTACGGGGATCGTGGAAGATTGTGACCGGCCAAAGCGAAGGAGCAAGAACGACATCTCTTCATCAAACAACAACGTTGGAAGCCAAGTAGGTGTTCATTGCCTATCTTTTATTTGCAATTAGGAACTTGCATAGTAGCATTGACTGATTGTTGCTAGACCCATCCTGGGCTAGTAGGGATCGCCTCTATCCGTAGAGGGGATTTACCTCTCCAACAATTTGGCGACTCCACTGGGGAGCTGGCCTGTGTCTCTTTTTGTTCATCCTTGTTTTCGAGTTTGATTGTTACTCTCTTTTCAAAGATTGGGGATTAGTTCTCTGCTTTTAGACTTCCTGGTTCAGTCTGGGAGGTGTCTTAATTGTTTAAAGAGTTTTTGCCTTGGTTTGGGAGTTTTTGGCTTGATTCTGCCTGTTTTTTAGCCTCAGCGCGGTTTATATCACAACACTCGTGCTGACAGCGCATAGTTGTTTCTTTGACTTCGTGGTCATCGCGTAATTACGCCTAACAATCGCGACGATCCTGGAAATCGGATCAGCGCGGAAAAGACGTGTACAGTCGCGATGTTAGTGCCACTTGGTATGCTTTTTACCCGCGCTGACCTTGGGTTGCTAGCTTAATTCCCACGACGACTCCTGAAATCGGATCAGCGCGGGTGGTCTGTGTAAAAATTGCACTGACATCTCGGGTGGTCGGTCTAGAATTTGCGCTGACATAGTGATCATCTCGGGTGCTCAGTGTGTAACACGCGCTGATCCTGTAGAATTGAATTTTTTTCCAATTTTTCCTCCTGAACCTGTTGGTTTGACTATCCCCTGCTCTTTCCACCTGGTTTATGACTTGATTTCTATTGTCTGAACATTGAAGCCTTTGCTTGCGAAGTCTTGTTGGGCGAATCTTGTTTTTGTGTCCTGTAACCTGGTGTTATCATCCCGTTTTCATTGGATTGGCTTTGTTACTCGTTCACAAAGATTCGTTACTACTTGCTTTTGCTTTTACGAAAACCTTCCTCTTTGCTTTCTTTGCTTGGTTGTTTAGGTGATTGTTATTGAACTAGTCTTCATATTGTTTCGATTACTTCTCACTACCCAGACACGGATTACAGTTGTTTGGGTTCAACCGGTTCTTTTCACATTTGTTGTGTTTTTCATTGAGTGATTTTATTTCTCTTTACTCGGTGTTGCTGTCTCTCAAAATTCATTTTAAGTGCATTGTGCCATTGGAAAAAGAAATCGGACCAATATCTTTTGCATTCAATAGTTAATGGGAAAAAGAGCATTTCATTGATTTGTGTTCTCAAAAGAAAAAGTATCATTTCTTTGCCATTAGCTGCATTAGATTGTTTGATTGATTGAGTTCATTTTGTTTGATTGAAAACTCTTAACCCTCTCATAGTTAGAATTCATCGAACGAAATGGTATTCTTTGGCATGTAGTTTGCATCTAAGCAATTGTGAGAGATCATACGGTAGGACCTGAAACCGAAACTTAATTCAAGATCAACCATAAAATAAATTGAATAAACCTAAAAACGCATTGGAACTTAACGCAAACATCTAGAGGTCTAGGCTAGAGACGTGTTCCGGCCTCTTTAAACATAGTCACTTTTGTTTCACATTACGGTTGGGTGATTCCTCCTTCTGTGACTCGATAGTGGTCTAACACGGATTGTGCTCCCACGTACCATCGCGTATATAGGGAGACCCCACTAGGCTTTTATCCTTGATCCATAGGAAGCCGAGTCTGCCGCCTTGCGAACCGTAACGCACCGAACACAGCATTCGGGAAGATTGACTGCAGTACAGAAAGTCCTTGGTTCTCATACGATTGCCAAGGTGTATAAGCCGATTTACGGATTGCTTGGTAAACCCTTTGCCTAGAGTCTCCAGAGTAGTCACTTTTGATCCTTTTCGGACTCCTTAAAAGAAAAGGTGCCAGTGAGCGTCTTGTCAGTTCGTGCTCATTAAACATTCGAAGGAGACTAGAGTCATCTTTTCGTCCTTTTCTCGACTATTGAAACATGAAAAGGTCAAGTTTAGTTCCTGTGTCTTAAAAAATTATTCGGCCTCGATTAACGTTACCTGGTTAGATATTGTGTGCGTTAGCTTGAGTAGGCTTTCTTTTGTTTGCCATGGAAACTTTTCCGGGGTTCACCAACCCAATTTCCCCTCCTGACGGGAATCCTGGTCATTTCCCTCCTCTCGGGAATGTTGGTGCTCCTTATATGGCAACGCTATCCCTTCCGGGGTTAACTGTTGGGTTGCCTGTTTGGTTGTTTTCAACCTCTTTGGTCCCTACCGTATCGGTTGCTAGTCCATCAGTCCCTCCACCTGAACAACATCATGTTGACCCTAAGGTGGATCTCTCCCCTTCGACGCCTACTTCTACGTCTTCCTCTTGTACTTCGCCTGGTGAAAGTCTCGATTCGAATAACCAGGTGACTAAGAAGAAGAAGAAGAAGACCAAGAAGAAGAAGTCTCCTAAGGGAGAGGCTACAAGTATAACTCTTACTCCTTCGAGTCCCCCTGAAGTCGGGCCACCTTCTGCTCCTCCGCGGAAGGTCATGTTTCCTTGTCGATTATGCAAGGAGGACCATCTTCTTCGCAATTGTCCTGGCATTCCCAGGGTACTAGAAGTATGGTCTCATGATCCGGCCCGTCCCTCATCGTCCACTGAGGCTCGCGGCTATGTTACCCTATCGACTCGCAAAGGTAAGGAGAAAGGGAAGATTCGAATCCCCTGTAGACTTTGTGAAGGCAATCATCCCCTTCACCTTTGTCCACTCATGGATAAAGCCTCCAGTGTTTTGGCAAGTCTTACAGCTCCTTCACCCCAACTACCCGTTGGATATCGACATCTCTCTGCAGCTGCAGATCGTCCCCCTGCTGATGAAGAGATTGCTTCAGATTCTTCTCTTGTCCAAGCCCCTCTTCCCGAACCCGGCTGTCCCCAGCCTGTTCCAGACCAACCATTGGTCGGAAAGAGTGTCGACTCGAGTCTGCCGCTCGCTCACTCTGTTTCGGAAGCGAATCATGCCCATGTTCTTCTCGTCTCTTCAGATTCTCCTGAGTCCCGAAATGACTCTCTTAACCCAGCTGCTCCCGAGGGTTCTCCTTCGGTTCCTTTAGCACATGGGGGCAATCATACGATTCCCCCACCAAGTAGTCTGGTTGCTTCCTTTGATTGGAATCGCCTGATCGCCGGTCGCCTTCCATCCCATATGCCTTTCCAGATCACAGTACATGCCTGTGCTAAGGCAGTACCTGGCACTGTTTTGGATGAAGGGGCGTCTGTCAGTCTTATGCCGTATACTACTTGGGAAGCTTTAGGTTCCCCGCAGCTTGGGCTAGTCACTCAGAATCTGTTGGCCTTCGACGGAGGAGCCTGTCCATCTCTAGGAGTTCTCCCAAA
Source organism: Pinus tabuliformis (assembly GCA_031772625.1). NCBI lineage: Eukaryota > Viridiplantae > Streptophyta > Pinopsida > Pinales > Pinaceae > Pinus > Pinus tabuliformis. The sequence goes on from CM062814.1 coordinate 367,530,735, forward strand.
GTTCCCTATTACTTTGGGAGGCAAAACCGTCTATATAGACGTCTTGGTTACCCAAGGTGTTTTAGACTTTAGTCTTCTCCTTGGTCGCGACTATGTTTACGCCATGGGGGCCCTCATTTCTTCGCTTTTCCGTGTGGTTTGCTTTCCGCACGATGGAAGAATTGTGACTATCGATCAATTGGCGTTTGTTAGTCCCCCAATGCCTCCTGCGCAGTTGTCGTCCCCTCCTAGTTTTTATCCACCAGTTGTATCTACCCTACCGCAGATCAACTACGTGGCCACTTACCCCGTGCCTGTATCCAGTGATGACACCGTCGTGCATAGTGTCCTGGGGGCATTAGGTCCTCACTTCCAAGATGTTTCCATTCCACCGGGAGTGGCAATCTTGGAAGCCCGACTTTCTATTCATTATGATGAAGTTCGGGTGGAGCATAGTTCCTTTCCGGTGTCAAGCTCCTTAAAAAATGAAACTAGGTATCGGAGCATAGTTCCTTTCCTGTGTCAAGCTCCTTAAAAAATGAAACTGGATCAGTCCCGAGGATAGTTTTGATCTTGTGTCGGCCTCGTTAAAAAACGCAACAAGGAGTCGAGCATAATTCCTAATCTTGTGTCAAGCTCATTAAAAAATGAAACAAGGGTTATGAGGGTAGTTCTTTTACTGTGTCAACCTCATTAAAAAATGAAACAACCCCTTTTCCCAATTGAGTCTTTGATTAAGATCTCGTAAAATCCAAGTCGAGTCTTTCCAAGCTCTCAAAGGTGAATCTTCATTCCATCCACTGTGTTGAATGCAATGAAGCTTGGGGGGCATGTACCTCATTTTGCGTCATTATGCTGGGGGCATGCGAACTCATAACAAGCATAGTTTGTCGTTTCAAGCTTGTGTAAACATGAAATTAAATCCAAGCAAAGTTCTCCATGGTTCAAGCTTGTGTAAAAATGAACCCATACCCGATTTACATCTTGTGATTGCCATCTTTATCTGCTAAATTTTGCTAGATGAACCTTGGTTGTTTTCATTCCATCGCCACCATCTCTTTGGCCGATCATATGCTTTCACTTGGTTGTTTTACCTTTCCTGAGGAACCGCAGCGATGAGTGGTTTTATTAGCCAGCCTCTTGACCATTACATGTTTTGAGCAGTTCCACCATTGCCGGAACCAATTGCTACCCTTTATACCACTCATTCCTCTAGGACGAGTTGCCTTTAAGCTCTTTTATGACTCGTAAAATATGAAAATATTGCCGAGTATTTTTCCCTTTTTGACTCGTTAAAGAGAATAAAAATGGAGGTCTGCTTTCAGCTCTTTTTCGACCGTTTAAAGACGAAAAGATTGCCGAGTCTCCCTCTCAACTCGTTAAAAAAAGCGAGAGGCGGTCGCCTTTAAGCTCTTTTTTCGATCGTTTAACTTAAAAATATTGCCGGGTGTTTGTCATTTTGCACTTGTTATTGGCTCCAAAACGACGTACTTCTGACCGCTTTTTTACTTTTTCGGGTCGAAGTTACTACTTACGAAAAGTACTCCTCGATCGTATCGATCGGGCGGTTCTTTCGAGCATTGTTTTATACTTTTTCGGGCTCGAGGGACACAACTTTACGAAAAAGGACCCCCCTGGAGTTTAATTTTCTACTATCTTTTCAGACTCTCTAAACAGGGAAAGACGTCGAGTTCTTTCTTTGTCAGACTCGTTAAAACTTAATGACATCGGACACCGTCGAAATGATGATTTCCAAGCATATGCTATCGCCGTCAAGCTTGTCACCCAAAAATAATCAGGGTACCTGCCAGAAATGGTGGGGAAAATGGAACTGTAATATTGGTCGTATCGGCAGTATGTCGCTCTTGAACATGGCACTCGTCTGCATTCGTGTCTGGGTGGGGATTTCTCATCTTGTTTTACACTAGCCTCCGTGGGTTTGAGTTATCCTATTTGACCTCTCATCTGCTCATTGCCTTGTCACCATGACCTCTGCTCATTTGATGTTAGATACTGCCAAATCCGCTATCGTGCCGTCGATATGTTCAAGAGAAGTTGACCTCTGCAAACTTACCACCTCCCTCTGATGTCTCACACAAAATCTTTTGTCCTTCTTTGTCTCGTGTCGATGATGTGGGAAACATTATTGCCCACCTTCGATCAAGGTTACTTCCTGTCGACTTCAGCTCATTATCCAGGAAGTGACCTAGAGACTCCCTTCAGGTGCCTTAGAGCCTGTATGCCTCAATGGCAGGTTCTTCGTGTTCGACGCGAGGTTTTCATCATTGGCCTCCAATTGAATGATTCTGCGGGTGTTCGACACCAGCTCATTGATTGACACGCCGCAGATTGTACCTATAAGTACCTTGAGGACCATTGTCATTATTGGTGGTACATCTCACGTCTGTTAACAGTTTTCATTATTGGCTAGTAATCAGACGATGTTCATGCATGTTTGACTTCAGCTCATGTATTCACATGCTTGGACTTGTACTTTGTTCAGGTCGGGATGGAGCGCAAGACCCTGGTTTTTATCTGTTGCAAACCAGGTTGCGATTTTGTGGATTATTATTACATGACTCATTGATGGATGGTTGCGCCCATACCTGAGTCTTTTAGGATGGCTGTGACCATACCTTTTTATCATCATGGTCTCTTCAGCTGGGTGGCTGCGTCCATACCACAGACCTTCTTCGTATGTCTTTTGGATGGTTGCGCCCATGCCTAGACTACATGTAATAGAGATATCCGATGTACATACATGCAGATTCTTCCTGGTGGTGTTCCAGTTCAGCGAGTTTTGTAAAGCATTTCACCCCTCCCACTCTCTCGGGCTTCATGCTTTAGGGGGCATCTGTTACACAGTAATTTGTCACTGTCGCTCTGTCAGTCTCCCTACTGTGTCATGAATTCAAATTAATCATGCTCATGCTCTCTAAACTGGCCAAATGACCCACTTTGCCAAAGTTTATTCCATCATGGCGACTGTTATTAAAATAACCGCGCTGACTGGCGCCCCATAGTGCAACGAATGCGCTGCCAGCGCGGAAGCACACGGGTTTTCCACGCTGGTCGAATTTCATAAGCCAGCGCATCCTATGTTTGTATTAAGTCGCGCTCACACAGCCTGCTCTGTTATTAAGATGCGACGTCAGCGCACCAGTCCAGTTATGCACCCGCGCTGATCCTATTTGGGCGAGTTTGTTCTAACAGCCAGCCTTCCAGATGACTCCAGACCTGGTTGTTGGCCTTGTGAATGTCGCCCTACCTTCTATGGCATGTCTGTTCGTCATTTGAGCCACCTTCCTTGGAGATAAGCTCATCCTCCCAACATTCATGGAGACTCCTTCTCCTATTTAAACCTCTACCATTGCCATGAGCAGCTAGTTTGGATAGTGTGGAATTCATAGTGCTTAGAGTGCTGCTACTAGTAGGTAGTTGGTGTGACAAGTGTGGATTTGCTAGAGAGCTTAAGGAAGGTTGTGAGTATTGCTTGTGTGAGAGAGAGTTTTTGTCTTGGGAGATCTACCTCTAAGGGTGAATGCTTAAGAGACTTGTTGGCTGGACCCACTTGAGAAGGACTTAGCATCAGAACTTTGGTTGTACCTTTCTCTGTTATTGATTAATAATAGATGACTACTGTTATGGTTCCATTCTCATTTGTCTTTGTAATGGTTAATGTGAATTACATCCTTTCTGACTGATGTATAGTTGCATTTATTAGATTTCACACTTGTGTTTGTGTTCCTCTTTGTGTGTGCAGGTATCTATCTACGGGGATCGTGGAAGATTGTGACTGGCCAAAGCGAAGGAGTGAGAACGACATCTCTTCATCAAAAAACAGCGTTGGAATCCAAGTAGGTGTTCATTGCCTATCTTTTATTTGCAATTAGGAACTTGCATAGTAGCATTGACTGATTGTTGCTAGACCCATCCTGGGCTAGTAGGGATCGCCTCTATCCGTAGAGGGGATTTACCTCTCCAACAACTGTATTTATGCTAAACAAGAGTATTGAAAATGTATCCTTTGTTCAAATGTGGTAATGAATTCATAGCTTTAGAAATTCAATAACTGAGCTACGCGGGTGCAAAAACTAGCTATGTTGCCTTATTTATTAATGGCTTGACAAAATAATTTCTTGAAGTTTGTTAACATATTATAATGAGGTTTGGATGGTCATGGAAAGTAAAGTAATCGTTTGAAAACTTTTCATAGATGACGAATGGAGAGTTCATCTGAAGGGAAAATTCCTTCCAAATGAAAATTCACCACTGTGCAAACCATACGGTAGGAACATTTTGGGACACTTTAGGGCGATGACATTTTAGGACATCATGGCATGGGATTCCGGCAGTTGGTTCTTTCTCTTGGCACGCCTCAATTATTTTTGCCTACTGTCAAGGTCAATGTTACACAAGAGCAATGACTTCCATGATGTGGCATTAGTATTGGATGGGTTATGGAGTTTGCACATGCAACCATTTTTTCCAAATACGAGAGTGTGTCAAATGCTCGTAGAATGTTTGTTGAATTGTATGAACAAGATGTACGCTTGTGGACTGTGATGATTTTAGTTTATTTTGGTAGTATAGACAAAGAATGTGATGTGTTTGTAAAGCATCAACAAGATGTGGTGTCTTGGACTATGATGACCGCAACCTATACCTAGAGTAGGAAGCAAGAACAAGACCTGACAAATTTTATCCTGCGTGCACTAATTCAAAAACCTTGGAAAGAGGCATGTTAGTAAAGATCTCTCTTATAAACAAGTATGCCAAAGGTGATGCTAAAACAGGCATATCATGCAATATATTTGAGATAATGCCTCAATGGGACATAGTAGCTTGGGCTTTGTATAGAGCAATGGCTCCTACACTTGGCCCAATTTTTCTTACGTCTAGTGGAGGGCCTATAGAATCCAAATCTACATCTATATTTGGTAAAGCAAGGAATAACAACTACAAATTGATTACAATCCCAATATTTTCCAGGCCTTTTACTGGAAGGACTCTCTACATGAAGGTGAAATTAGTTGATTTAGTATCCGTTCTCACTGTCAGACTTCAAGAACATACAAGAATCCTTGTTGCTTTTTTGTAATTTCTTCACAAAGGAAGGAAACTTAATGATTATGGCATCACCAAAGATGCTTTAGCCTCTCTCATTGTAAGCTTAATTGGGGATGCCAAGGGAAATGGGGATCCTTCTACTTCTAAGCCCATGCATTTCAAGGCTACCCTCAAGCAAAGACCCAACTCTCCAACACATAAGGATCTCTTAGGTCCAACATTTGTAGTTGATAAATCTGTGGACAACCAATCTATTGAAGTGGAAAATGTTGCTACTAAAAAAAGGGTGGCAAATCATCTAAACCAATTATTTTCCCTTGGCATATACTATCCATGAATTGAGATACTGAAAATAACCTTAGAAAATAGAGTTGATATTTTGCTGAATTGTATTTTTTGTGGCATTCCTAAAAAATTTAGAGGACATGCATAATGCTTTTGACCAAAATACTTGGTTTTGGGGACAAGTCGTTCTATCAATGCAACTATGGTTCCCGGATTTCAATCCTCTTACTATGAAGTCTCTGGATACTCCAATATTTGTAGGGCTACCTAACTTACACATCCATATAATCCAACCTGAAACCTTAGAAGAAGTGGGTGATTTAATTGGAAAGTTCATCAAAATAGAAAGTGAAAGGATTTGAAAAGGAATTCTCACATGTGTTCACATATGTGTTGAAGTTGACCTCAATGAAAGGTTACCGAGAAAAACCTAGTCAAGTGGATGGATAAGGTGTATTGATAACCATTGGTCTATGAAAATCTTTCTTTTTGATGCAAGGCTTGTCAACAGGTTGGCCACCTTCATAATGCATGTCCCTTTTTAAAATGGGATTCTCTCCCAAAAGAGTTTAAGAAAAACAATCATGGCTGGTGGGATCTAAAGGAATTAAAATGATCCAATAATATTATAGTTTAGAAGAAGGAAAATCCCAAGCAACATAAGACATCTATTGACAACTAAACACCTATAGACTCATCTCATAATGACAGTAACTCATCCATAATTGTGTTTGCAATAAGTGTATAACAATGAACCCACACATCAAATCATTTGTATAGTGACAAGGAAATGACAATTATGGTTGACTCTATCTCATAATGAAAGTAACTCATCCATAATTGTGTTTGAAATAAGTGTTTGACAATGAATCCATGCATCAAATCATCCATATATTTACAAGGAATTGACAAATATGGTTGAACTCCTATATAGTCAACTCATAATGAAAGTAACTCATCCATAATTGTGTTTGCAATAAGTGTATAAAAATGAACCCGTGCATGAAATCATTCATATAGTTACATGGAAATGACAAATATGGTTGAACCTATGTCAACAAAAATATCTCATAAAAATGATGAGAGAACTCCATCTTCAAGTGTTCTTGATAACTCTCTAGGTTAAATCGATGTACTAAAGAGAAAAGGAAAAAGGAAAAACCCAAGATCTATCCTAAGATTTGATACTAGGAATGTGGGAAATGTAATTGGATGTATTGTAATTATTAGTTATGAATAAATGTTGTAATCTATTTTTCATTTTTTTTCAAAGTAACAAAATTTAATTTAAAAAAAAAATATTATTTATAAAAATATATATTTTATTATATAAACACATTTTTATTTTAATTTGTTAACGTTATATTAAATTACATATTTCATATTTCACAGTTTTTATAGTTCTTTTCATGGTGCATATGGGAATCTCGAGTGGCTTTACTTAGATTCAACTATACAGGGGACGATACGCCCAAATATCTTTGGGCTCTTGGATTCGCAACAGATGTAAGAGTGGTCACATACAACTCAACGATACAACTGGTCTATCACGGAACAAACATATCTGTACCAGAAAACCATCTGATGCATCCTGATAGTTACGAATTTTACGTGATGGGACAAGATTTCGAGAACTATAACCCAAAGACGCCTATTTTTGATCTGATTGATCCTCTACAACGCAACACAGTAATCGCTCCAGTAAGATGGGTGGGTTGCCATAAGATTCAAAGCCGAAAATTCAAGTATATATATAGAAACGCATTTGCTCTTCAATTTTATTATTATCATATTGAATTTATTCCCAAATTACAGCTTCATATTAAATGAAAATTATCTTCGTTACAAGAGTGTGGTTTCTACACTACCATTTAGAAGACCGTTCTGTGTGAATACCGGTCGCGGTCCTTTGCCAAGATTGGAGTCCCTCCCTGCAAAATTTCACAAGTGCTAGGTAGAGAAGGAAATATCAAAATACTTCACGCAGTACAAGGATCTGATCGGTCTCGATTTAAAACCTACGACCATTAGTAGCGTAGGTAAAATAAGCCACAAACATGAAGGTGAACTGTTTTTTATTCGTGGGATTGATAGCGGTACATATATATGGTAGGATTGTCTTTTCTTAGGTGAGGACAGTCCTTTTGACTCTTCGATTCATGTAAGTTTTTATTAAATTAAGTTATGGAAATTAGGTCATATTTAGAGAAAATCCGACAAGGGTTTTTGTAAATCCAAGTTATAGTTGTTAAACTTCAAAATTTTAGGTGTTTTAGACGTTTTTGATGGCGCTGAATCTATTTCCACCATAAAAAACACGATTCAAACACTACCTCTACAGGATTTTTTGAAATTTTTTTGTCCAGATTCTGGCCACTTTTGGCTGTCCAAGGAATTCCTCTTCTAGACAACTCCAATAAATTTTCATAGGGAGGAAAATTTATTTTTTTGGAAAATTTATTTTTTTATTTTTTTATAAAATTGGAATGGAAATATTTTTATATGTCAGATTTTTTATTTTTGTTTAATAAAATTGGGGTTAAACTCATGAAATGTAAACATCATATCTGAAAGATAAGCATTAGATTGCATATATTATTGAAATCATATATATTTATAGTACATGGTGTGAGCCTTGGATTCATATTTCAAGTGGTCTCTTGGACTTCTGTGGTTGTTCACATTCCAGACCAACCCATAGAGGATTAGGTGTCCAACATTCCCCCATTAAATCCGAAAGGGTATGTATGAGTCTAAGAAGAGAGTTGTAAAACAAAATGTGCAAAAAATGCATGGGAACACTAGGTTGAATGTGCACTTTGAAATGATGGTATAACGGGGGGTGGGGGTTGGGGTTAAAGAATGACCACCAACACTGGAACGCTTAGTGCAATTCCAGGAACTAGTGCAATTCCGGGAACTCTTCCAAATTTGGAATGAAGGTAATGTATTCTGCTAGAGGAAGTGCTCCTAATATTTTGAAGAGGGAAACCTTCAACTTTGAAAGGGAGGTCTCAACATGTGATGGTTTAAAGATGACCACCAACTCTAAAATGCTTAATGTAATTCGTGGAACTCTTCCAAAATTGGAAAGAAGCTGAAGTCTTCTCCTAGAGGAGGTGTCTCCAATTCTTTGAAGAGATGTCTCAAGCCCACATATATGGTTTAAGGTTGATCACCAACCGAAGGCATGCTTAGGGGCATCTTTGTCTGTGAATAAAAATCTAAATCTGATATGACATGTTGTGGATCAGAGTAGCTTGATGTGGCTTTTAAGCTTATAGATAACCATCACTTCCCCACCTATCAGATACAAGGTGAGATGATGGAAAAAACTCAACTGCAAGATCGTTCAATACTCTAGAACAAGTTCTGATATAACACTGAAATATCTTCTTGCCCATTGATTCCCATTGCCAAGAAGAAATCCGTCCAAGATGAATCTTTGTTCTTGCAGGAGGCTTGTTTTTGAAGCACTTGTTTGAAGAATGACTGGTTTTATGGCAGTGCTCACACGGATAAAGATCAAAACAATGATCTTTCATATGGAAAATTCAGTCATAGTGTTGGCATTTAACAACTTTTGGCTGTGAATGTGGAGGAGAAGAATCTAAAACATGTGAAGGTGAACCTTCATGAAGAAACCCAACGCTCTGAAATTTGATGGGCTTTGAGTAATTTGGAATATGAAAGGACACATCCTTGTCATAACCAAGACCAATTTTGTGTTTTTTGTGGACAAGCTCTTCCCAAGGTCTGATGATTGGCTTGAGAAGTGCTGACTAAAATTCTGCATCTGCATGTAACTTTGTTGCATCATTGGGCACTGGATCAACTGCAAGATTATTGACTTGTTGTTTATGGGAGTTTGTTTCAATGTTTTGAACAGAAACATGTTCAAAATGATGACTCCATTGCTGTAATTCTTCCTGTTGAAGTTGAGATTCAAGTTGCAAAAAATCAATTTTGTCATGTGCATTTCGTAGACAGGTTTGAATATCAAAAAGAGTGTCCTTGCTAATTTTAATTGTGCTTTCAGTAGTAGACATGATCAAAGTGCTTAATAACTCTAATAACCCATGAATCTTCACCATTATTCAAATAACTCAAATCAACAAATGGAGAGATGTCAGTTTCTCAAGGGTGCATATACTGAGCACAATTCTTTATGTTGTGATGGCCTAATGCTGAGTGATGCAATGCTAGCCAACAAGATTCACCATTATTCAAATAACTCAAATCAACAAATGGAGAGATGTTAGTTTCTCAAGGGTGCATATACTGAGCACAATTCTTTATGTTGTGATGGCCTAGTGTTGAGTGATGCAATGCTAGCCAACAAACTAGCTTAGGATAGTCAAAACATAACCTTCGTCTGATTCTTTTAAAGTTACCTTTTTAATGTTGAAATAAGCATCCCTCTTGTGAAAAGCTTCCCATCTCTCTTGCTCCCAACACAACTTTATAAACAATATAGAATAGCTCGAATTCACAACAAATTATTTGTGCCAATAAATCTTCATGGCCATTTCCATTTCCATGCAGTAAATAAAAGTTAGAAAACCAAAAAGGAAGGTTTTGGCATCATAAAGGTGATACCCATAGACCTATCAATCTATAAACGCTAAGGATGCAAGACATAAAACAACTTTACCTTCTCACCAAAAAGGAATCGCAACACCAGTAACCAAACTAGAATGGCTTGAGGCATTCTACATATGTTAACATTTGAAAGCCCATTGGTCCAAAGTATAAGAAATAATCACTCCAAACATAGCTCTTCCAGACCGGAATTAATATCGAAGAATCCACACCAAGAAAAAGGCCAACGACAGAAGAAGTAGTAGAAAAAATGGCATCAACACCAAAAAAATGTGACTCTCAGAAGAAAAGAGAAGAAGAAAACCTCATGGAGCAAAACTACGTTGCCGAAGGCCCCTCGTTTCAATCTCCATTGCCCTGTTTGTGGCAGCCTGCAGCCGCTACCTGTGTGGAGCACCTGTGAATTTCCCGAATGGAGACAGTTTTGGCATTTCATCGCTGCCTGTGCCAACGAATTACAGGCAAATTAGGGCACCTTCTCTCCTAAAACACAGGCGGTGATCCTTGCCCCCGTTTCGCAGGCATGGAAAGTATCAATCATCTCCACATTGTCTTCCTTCCAAATCCCATGTAGGAGAAAATATACCCCCACCAATATCGAACACTTCCACAATTTGGACTTTGAAAGTTCTTTTCTGGGCCTCGTGGTGGTGTTTAGAAAATTGATCCATGGTCATAAGATCTCAAATGAATGGCATGAATCTCCATCCATAAAGGGAATCATCAAAATTCTAGGGATTATGGATGTGTGGATTGACTAAATACCGCCTGTCCAACAACCCATGCAGTATGGAACTCTCGCTCTCTGGAAAATGGCATCTTCAACGTATTTACACAATATGGTTATCAGTCCACCACAAAGATAGAGTATAATGAATTTTCTCAGACAACAAATTTTATTGGATCGTTAGGATAGAACTGACAAGCACAAAGATGTCATAAAAGCACTAGCTCAAACAAGATTGAGTAGGTTACGAACATACTAGCTCTGATACTGGATTATGCAAAGAAGTAACAGATTTACAATGTGGAATTACAAAGATTGTACTAGCCCAGGACTTGACATACCGTACCAAAAATAGGCTTGGAAAGAGGCAGCTGAGTCTCAGAGGGATAGATATTGTCTGGTGCAAGTTAGAAACCTAAGAAATACAAAAGGTAGACTACGTATAGAAAAATGGCAAGGGAAAATGCACATCACTGAACATGTATACTGGATTTAATGAATGCACATTACAGGAGCTTGTCCATATGGGATTTTTGACCAGCGTACATGGTATAAATATGACTGGACCTAAACTTCAAAATGCCCAGAACTTTAATGGTTGGAGTGTGTGACTTGAATAGGAACAAACCAATGCTCTCTGTGTTCAAACACATAATTCCAACACACTTACTTCATCACCATCGTATTGTGAGAGGTGTAGATAAATAATGCTACAAATGGATGAAGAGACAGAGCACAAATATAACAGTGATTTGCAAAGAGTCAGTAGGTGTACCAAAATACTCAGGGTTATTCAAGAAACCTTAAGCTCTGATACCATGATGTTAAACTCACATGGAATGTAAACAACTTATGTAAAAGATAAGTATTAGATTGCATATATTATTGACATGATATACATTTATAGTACATGGTGTCACCCTTGGATTCATATTCCAAGTGGTTTCTTCGATTCTGGTGGTTGTTCACATTCCACACCAAACCCATAGAGGATTAGGTGTCCAACAATTGGAATGGGAATATTTTCTTTTCGTAAGGATTTTCATTTTGGATATTAAGTTCAGGTTAGTTTTTATTAAATCAATTTTTATATCGAGATTTTTTTTTTAATAAAATTGGAATGGGAATATTGGAGAATACGTCATTTCTAAAAATGTATTGTGTAAAACTATTTTATAAATATCTACTCTAACTTGTTGACGAAATGACCTTTTTCACGACATTTTTTCTACTTAATTTTCATCAAAATCCGACATAGATTTTTAAAGAACTTGAGTTTAAATTGTTTAATTTGCATAATTTGAGTGACCGAGGATGCTAAATCCATTTATGCATTCAAAAATATATTTTAAACAACAAAAAAATCTTGAAATTGTATTGCCAGTTTTAAGTAAATTTCTGTGAAAAAGACTATTTCCTTTATAAATTAGACTACCCTTTTATAAATGATATAAAGAGGCCAATTGCAACATGTATAGTTAGGAAAACAAATTATTCAAGCCACCATAATAGCGAAGCTAAAAAAATTGGCAGACAAATTTAAAAAATAAATTTTATATTAACACCCACTTTAAAACTAATAATAATCATTGATCAAACTTAATATTTATAATAACAACTAATAAAATTTAATTTTGTTTAAATAAAAATTATGTAAATAATTTCCTTTAGTGGAGCTCAAAAATTCAAACATGAATGAGACGTATCTTAATTTTTTAATAGATTTTTCTTATTTGAGTTTTCGAAATTCATTTATGTCTTCGGTTACATAATATTTATTTTAAAAAGATTTCAAAGATTTAGATATAAGGATGTGAATTTTAATTTTTAATTATAAAATTTAAATATCAATAATTAAGATATTTTTTATTTATTAATTATTTATAAAAGTATGTTCTTTATTATTATATTTATTTATTTACTTTATTGTAAAGTATTTTTTATTCTAATTTGTGAATACTATATTAAATTATATTTTTTATTTTTTTTTTTTAAAGTTTTAGAATATATAACCATATTCTAACTAATGAATTAAATGATTTCTTTTAGGGACTTTTTCTATTTAATTTTAATCAAAATTTAGTAGATGTTTTAAAACGTAAGTTTAAGTTGTTTAATTTTTAGAATTAGAGTGTCTTGGGGTTTTTGAGGGTGTTCAATCTATTCGTACATTCAAAAATGTACTTTAAACATTTAAATCACAATCTTGCTTAAAATTGTATCATCAAATTCTAGTGAAAAAGTCATTTTGTAAATTAGACTGCACCCAATATATATAAATATATATGCATGTATGGGATTGAATTAGTTTCACTCGATATATATGCATATATTTGTATGTATGTGATTGAACTGTTTTTTTATAAAATTTCATATTGCGTATAGGTAGCAGGTGGTTGATTTTCTAGTGGCTTTTGCTACTCATTTGTTACAAATTTTGGCTTTCATGGAAAATGGTTGAATTTTCTTTGGTGACTAGTTGTTGATGGTTGCGGTGCCCTCCCTTTTACTAGTTATTATTAAGTTTATATTATGTGTTTGCTATGCTTAAGCTACACTTTGAGTTCTTTCTGTTCTCAATTGAAATCATCTTCCATGATAATTGTTTCTCAGAGATTTACTTTGCAAAGCACATACATATGATTTAATAAATTTAATCATTGATTGTTAATGATAAGTAATTATATTTTGGTGTAATGTTTGATGATAAGGGTGTAATCATTTGCTAATGTATAATTAACAGGAAATAGTGTTATAGGCTCACTATCCCCATTGTGCCATAATTGTTCTGGATAAACTCATTGCTATAGAGAAATTCATCTATATATAAATATATCTTCTCTCCAACATTAGCATACCCAAAGATAAATTGTACGACAATTTATTGCATTTTTCCTTTTTGATCTGATTCATATCAGTAGAATATGAAAAGGGAATCAGAAAGAATAACTCATCCTTAATTTGACGGTTGTTCAACATATTTTTAGAATAGCTCCCTTAATATCAAGCTCTTAGAAATCTAGTAGACTTGATTAATTTCATTAGATAACCAACTGAAATGCCTTCCTCCGACATTTACCCACTTTTACAAGCTCTCTAGGGTAAACATGAGCTAAGTGCCACTATGATATGACTCAACCTCCAAGTTCCACTTATGGAATTGGGGCTTACAAACCGCAAATAAACTATCATCCCACAAAGACTACAGATCAGTTAAGAGCCTACTAACCACCCCAAATGATTAATCCCTCAATTGGAACTCTTTTTCACTAGGTTTTCTCCCAAGCCACACCCTTCAAAACATTGTGCGTGTGATTATGAGGCTCTAACCGCACCCATAAACATGCCTGCATGTAGTTATGACCTAAAGTTCCATGTTCGGTGGATGCAGTCACGAGATCTTTGCCACCTTTTCAGGCTAGCCTCCAAACCAATATCCATAACTATTGTAACTTCCAAAAATCATGAAAATGATGATAGAATGCTAGATAATCAAAACTTGAGCAAGATCTCAACCTAGACATGGCTAACACCAAATAAACATTTCGTCAAGTGGATAGTAAACATATAAGCTATAGGTTTGTTGTCGCTGCTACAACAATACCTCCAAAAATCTGGGCAACCATTAAATTTTTGGATCCCCCTACATCAGGTCTAAGCTTTGGCCCTACCAGGTCCTACCTGAAAGGTTCGTCAATGTCAGTAAACCTGAGGAGAAATCCAAGTTTTTGACTAAGTTAAATGAAGTCTCGAGTTCTTGCCTTGGTAGGTCGGTCGCAAAGTCGGAACGTGACTATCACTAATAATTGTGACCATGGCAAACATTTCGACCGTAGTGACTCGCAAGTCGCAAGGTCACATAGTCGCACCTCCATCCTCATAACTATCTTGTGACCCTGCGACCTTTTGAGTCGCATAAGTCGCAAGGTCGCCTCGATTCCTTTCAGTTACTTGTGCGACTCTACAACTATGCGACTCAATGACTCGCAAGGTTGCAAGGTCATGCCTCATACTTACATCCTTCGCCACGACCATGCAACTCATTCAACTTCACTACCTACGAGTCGCAGGGTCGCAATAGTCGCACTCCCATCCCTCGCAACCCCCACACGTGTGACTATCTTATAAATAGGAGGGAACCCAGTCACATTTTTTAAGACCTTGTTAGTCGCACTAGAAGTTGGAAGCCCCTCCAACTCGAATTCGTGCGCATGTCCAACTCTGGAAAGTAATGGTCTTCCCTCTTGCAATCATTATTTCCTTCCAACTATCACTTTTTTCCCCTCTCGACCTCTGGCTTATCCCTCGCCCTAGGGTTTGTTCTTTTACTTACATTTTCTCTCATTTTCATGTTTGATAGTTTTCCCTAGCCTTCTCCCCATGCCTGTTCCCAGAAGGTTTTGTTTTTCCTTAAACCTGACCCCCTCGCTAAACTGGGAAGCCTAAAGTACATTCCTCTAAGAGTGACCCTGGCCTCCCGAAGCCATTTAGGGCCTTCTCTGAGCTTTTTCGAGCCATATTCACGCATCCTGTGGCCATGATACCATTACCCACGTGACTTTGTGACTTCGTGAATTCGCTACTTCGCAACTCCACATCTTCGCGACCTCCGACTGGTTGCGACTTATGACCACCATACGTTGTGCGAACTGTGACTAGATTTTGCACATCGCTACCTTGCATTCACTTTGTTACCTATGATCTTAGTCGCTTAGTGGCATTCTTGAAATCTATGACTATCCAACTTGCCTTCCCCGCGACCTCCTTGTCACTGGCTAAGTCTCCTTTTTGTTTTACAGCTGCAATTGATTGTCATGCCATCTCTATCATCGTGGTACTGTGTTTTTGACATGGCAAGTAACATCCAGCTTGAGTGCATATCTGTTCCTTCTTTAGAAAGATGAAATGGGTCACTTGACTAATAAAGCTACTCAAGGCACCTCCAGAAGCGGGGCATGGGAGGCCGATCCAGAAGAACAACCACTTACCTTTGGAGACACTGCTTGGAACATAAGTAAAACTACCAGACTCTCCTCGTATACGATCTATGAGGAATTTGCTAAGAAGGATCTTCCAGAAACATAGGAAGACTTCCAGGTATATATCAACGTCAAGAAGTCAAAATTACATAAAGTAGCGGCACATCCACCAGTATTCCCATGCATGGAAACCATATAATGGATCTTGCAGTGTATAAGTATAGATGACTGGATGATTAGCGGTCATGAAGGGGCACCTATAGCCACCATCTCTTCAGCAGCCATCAGCTCCGACTACAAATTGCCTGAGAAGCAACAAATTTCTAACACCAAGTGGCTCGTCGGGTTCACAATCCCAATGAAAGACATCTTGAGTGATTGGTGGTAAGAACCCGCAAAATTTTGGGTTAGGACATACCAGGCTTACAAGATAGAGGGCTATGTAAAGTATATCAATTAATCACTACAATGATATGCCAGTTATATGGCAAGTTAGACTGTGATGTCTGTTCTGGCACATGGGTTCCTCTCATGTATGCTATAGCCACTCAAGGAACTATTTTTATTTGGGCAAGCATCCTCTCATCATCTTTGAGGACAAACATAACCGCTTCCCAAAGCCCACCCATCGAGTAACCCCCAGAATTTTATATGTCATCATACCTCGTTGATGCTGTCTATTCGAGGTGCTACTTCGAGCACTAGAGATGTAATTGGGACGCGTTAGCAGCCCAACTCGTTCACTGCCACTACAAAGTCTTTTGGGACACAAATTATAGAAGAATGTTGGACGTAATATCCGAAACATTTCTTATCCCATTATACCAGCTATTGTTCGGGGAAGAAGCACCTTGCATGTCACAGAGAGCCATGGAGACTGTGGTCAAGGTAGCTCATTGGTTCCCCATTGATGAAGGAACAATTGTCAGAGTGTTCAGTACTCATAAAGCTCCTCATGCTCTTCCGAAGTTCATCATGGATAGGACACTTCTATGAGAAGTCTGTTACCGAATGACATAGGGTTTCTCAAAGGTTTTGAACAAAGGCAAGAAGAAACCATGGCGACCTTCCCCTCTCACTATTGGGGTGTACGTGGTAGAAAACTTCAAATAGGTAGAAGCAGTAGCCGAAGAACTGGATGGGATCCATTTCGTGACCCTCAATTACTGAACATATGATCCCGAGAAAGTCATAGCTGCCCGTTGTAAGAAGGCGAAATTCATTTGGTCTTATGCCCACACCAAAAAGGACCTCGAGAATGGGATTAGGAATTGGTATAACTCCACAAGGGAAATCAACCCGAGTGAGCAACAGGACATAGAAGATGAGCTCCTTAATGATTCCCAAGAGGACGTAAGCCTCAGAGAAAGAGGTTCAACCATGGAGAAACAGTGGCACGAAACACCAAAGGGAGCTAAGGAATCAGGGAAGCGCAAAGGAAAATAGGTCCAAGACCTCCTAAGTGACAACAAGGAAGAATAAGTTACGCTCATACAAAGAAATGCCAAGTTGGCAAGAAATAAGCGAGAGCTAAAGAGGCAAAGAGAACTAGAAAGAAAGTAATCGCAGGACTCCGACGACAAGAGCTAGAATGAAAAAAGGAGAAATCAAGTGGAAGAGAAAAAGCGACAGGAAAAAGAAGAGAAATCACAAGACGGGATAGAGAGGAAAAAGCAAGAAGAAGCTGAAAAGCAGAAACAAGCAGAAGAAGCTAAAAGGAGAAAACAAGAGGAACACAAAAGGTTAGAACAAGAACTCAAGAACATGGAAGAGGAAATAGAAAGTCAACGGCCACTAGAAGAAGGAGAAAAGAGGCAGCAGGAAGAAGAACTTAGGATAAACAAGGAAAAGGAAGTAGACAAAAATGAACAAGGGGAGATAAGCAAAGAAGTTAACTTCAGCTCAGGACAAGGTGAGCTTCCTCCATTGGATGTACCTCCCGCTACTCCCCTCATTGGTGGACACCTTCCCCTCCAAGAGTTGGGCATCTCAAAATATCAAGACGAGGAGGTCTTAGATCTAACTAAAATCACATTTGATGAAGTAAACCTCAAAATTATAAAGGATAGGAAGAAATCTTGTATCAGGAACCTAGCCGACCCATTGTCAGTAACTACGGAAACAAATATCATGCCCAATATAATGACAAATCCTCAAATGATCTCCTTCGCTGGAACAACATTCGTGACTATCACGGAACACAACGTAGCCAGCATGAGTAAAAAGATTGTAGACTTGCAAAATAGGTTATACACATCCGAGGAAAGGGCCACCGTTGCGGAACAAGGGAAGAAAAGGATGGAGGAGGAAAACGTGACACTCCACTTATTACACATAAGCTCAAAAAAATTCCAGGTGGTAATCACATCAGAAATAGAAATCATGGGGGAGACTATGGCAGTAGTGTATGAAGAAATGGAAAAACTGCACCACATTATAGCACCCATCGTGACCATTCAAACTCACTCAAAAGAGAGGGTTTCCATGATCAAAGAGGCCATGACCGATTTGGATAAAATACATGAATGGTCTAAAAAGTACCCCGAAGCCCCAGGAGTGGTCCCTAGGAAAGATTGGATCGCTATGCAAAATACTAGGGTCCAACTTTGTATCAAAGTTCATTGCAGAGAAAAATTGGCCAAAGATGTAGAGAGGGTGTTGGCCTCCTACAGATAGTTGTTCAGCAGTTTGGAATCAGTGATCCAACTACATGGGGCCCCCTCTATAGGAGAGATTGGATAGGTAAAAACTCAAGAGGACATCAATAATGAAGTACAGGCATTTGTAGAGACATATAGACAAGTATCCCACATGGGAGATATGCCGATCTCAAGAGAAAATATCAAGCGCTATGCAGTAGACCCAGTGAGGCTCTACACCAAGTTGGGTACCTTGAATAATCATATACATGCCAAACAGAACACCCTCCTCCCAGATGCACTTGAGTACTTACACCGACATGGTGAAGGCCAGCTACAGATCTCTCCCATTGTGGCAGAATATAACATATGGTGCACTTACCTGACAGAAAAGCTCAGGCTCAACATTTCAGAACTTGCCATCTGTAGATTAGTCAATTAGGATGGTACCCATTTTTGTGACATTGTGTACTACGATAGCATAAAATTCCCTATGAATGTGAAAGGTCATGTAGAATTCCAAGAGTCATATGGTAGATGAAAGGTCATGAGGTAGCCCAAGAGTCAAGGGTAGACCAAGGGTCACTCTTATCCTATAAATGTAACCTCATGCCTAATTTGTAAGGGCTTTTTGGCTGAGGACTATTTTGGAGATACATATATATATATATATATATATATATATATATAGATAGATATATCACTTGAGAGAATTGATGTCCTTCTAATTAATACAAGAGTTGATTGTACGCTTCACTATTGAATCCTTCAAATTTCTACGTACTGGTGCCATGAGTATTCTCCTCACTTGATAGATCGAATGTTCCTGAAAGCTATTTGATGTGCAGTATCCTCACATGTTGTTTCATACTTCAAATCTGGTTTTGCTACATATGAATGGTATTTGTCTTACTAACTCTATGCTCGTGCCGGTGAACTATTTCTTTTGGTATTAGTATAATCTGTCTTGACTACACAGTTATGTATGCTTATAAATGGTTGATTTTTGTGTACTGATTTGCAATCGTTAAGCATTATTCATCTAGTATACATAAGTCTTATCTAAAGTCCTGCTAATAGTAACTTTATATAAGATTATGTTGTTTACGTTTTGGCTATTCATGGTATATATGGTACAGGATATTTGTTAATTATTCTCTTATGTTTATTAAAGCTCATACATTCAATTAGGTTCATATCCCACCTCTGTACAAAGCTAGCTCTACAGAATTGAATGGAAGTCAGGCCTACATACCGGAAGGGATCTCCAGCACACACGGTGTAGGCTCTAGTTGGGAACCTACACCGGATAGATCCCCTTGACTGTTGGTGTAAAATTCCATCCCATCAATAGATTTGGTGCTAGAAGGAGGGCCATGGAAAGGACTAGAATCACTCCTCACACAGAGACTTCCCATCAAGGAAGTAACCAACCTCTTCCTCCCATCCCCCTTGAGATACGATACAATCCTCCTTTCGGGCCACCCTTCACGAAACCACTCTAGGAAGAATCCCATATTCCCCTCCTTAAAGACACCCCCGGAGGAGAGGAACACCCTATGTATGAAGTCACTAATCAACAACTCAGGGCTCTGCACCCTATCACACTCTAATTCGCCAGGGGTCTAAGATGTATTCCCACCACTAACTCCCTAGCCAACTCTTACACCTCCAACCTTCAACATACACGTCAAGGCGTCTTGGTTAACTCCATATCGTAGTTAATCGGCCTAACCATGGATAACTACACAGACGTTGTTGAAAGACTATCCATCAAAGGATTGGAAATCCAGCCTGAAGATGAAGAAGGGGAGCCTAACAATACCTTTACTAGTGAGAATAACTAGATATGTAGAGAAGAAATACGTGGGAACAATCGATGAATCACTGAGGAAACCCCCATTAACAATCAACCTCTCACCAGGGGGCACTCATGGGATCTTAGGACAAGAAGTCGGGGACTACATTAGAGGCCACATAAACTTCTATAACAATCGGTGTCTCTTGATAAATCTAAGAAACACTCAGAATGTGAGAAACACTAGAGATATAGGACACCTCAAAGTGCCTAAAAGAGAAGGTAGGCGCCCCCCTCTCACTAGCAGGGGGTCAGGCACATATAGTGAATTAGAAGGAAATGATCATCACCTCCTTTTCAACCCCAGATCAAACCACCATCCCCGGCCGCTGCCCTGGATGGCTCAATCCCCTTTAAACCTTAGAGACCTATTTCATGATATGCCTCGCCATTCTGAGAAGCACCTCCCAGAGTTCGACCCGGAGGAAGGGACCTCACCCGATGACCACATTAGCAATTTCTACTTAGCTTTGCAAATGATGAAGGTCCATTTCGTTGACATAGCATGTCGCTTATTCTCGCACACCCTTGAAAATAGAGAGGCCACTTGGTATCGGGCATGGTAAATTTTAGGGTGAATTATAGCCCAAAGGCGAAATTTGAGGGTTTTTACATTTTAAGAGGGCAAATGTTTTATTAAAAACTCTTTTCATATAGTTAGCCCCAATTTTATTTAAAAAATAATTAATTTTTTTATTTTAGCCAAAATAAAAAAATGGGCGGATAAACTAACCGAACATTCATTTGGCCCGATTCGCTGGTTTTGGAAAATCCTATTCCCTTAAAATCGCCGAATTTTGATATTTGCCCCTGGTTTGGGAGATTAAAATGATTTAATACCTTACATTGGGCGCAACTTTTTTTAATTCCATGGGCCAATACCACATGCCCAAAAACCATCTCTCATTTCACAAAAATATTTATAAATATTTTATTTGAATATAATTTTATAACATTTTTTTATTAAATCTAAAAGCAAAAATATTATAAGTACTTTTAAGATATATTTAAATCCCTTAACACATTCAAATATATGAGATATAAATAATAGTTATAAATTAAGATCCATTTTACCATATAAATTAGTCTAATAATTTTGTAACCATATTTAAACTTTATTAATAAGCACATAAAAATTTAATACTTATAATATAACAATTTTTTAAACCATGGATATTCACCCCCACTTTACCATGGACATTATTAAGTCGTGAACATGCTTTTTTACAATACCATGGGCCAATACCATGACTTATCAATACCACATGCCCAAAAACCATCTCTCATTTTACAATCAAAATATTTTATAGTTTTTTTTTTTTTTTTTTTTAATTTAATGTTATTACATTTTTGGTATCGAAAAGATATTGTAATGTCATGTTATGTTATCTAAACATTATGACTCAATCAAATTAAAAAAATTGATTAATTAATTAATTAAAAACTAAAATATTTTGACTCAATGAAATTAAATAAAAATAGAAATTACATTAAAAAAATAAAATTAATAATTAAACAAACCTAAATCCATTTTAACTTTGGATCTATCTAGAGATTTGATAATTAATAACCCTATGTTAAAATGAAGAGTCTACGTTATTATTTTATGTAAAAAATTTAGGTTATTATTTTTATTGATAATTAATAACACTATGTTAAAATGAAGAGTCTACGTTATTATTTTATGTAAAAAATTTAGGTTATTAATTTTATTAATCAATTTTTGTTGAGTAAAGGTAAATTTGAAATAAAAAAAAAGTAACTCTATGTAAAAATGAAAATTCTACATTATTATTTTTTTTATTATATTAAGAGATATTGATTTGTTCATTACTGGTTTTTGAGCTCAAGATTTATAAGAACCCATGGCATTCATGTGGAATATAGTGTATTTAAAGGGGGGAATTATACCATCCTAAATCCATATTCTCATTCTCTCTCCCTTAGTTTTGATTCACATTTCGCATTAGCCTTAACTGTCGATCTCCTGTCGATCTCTCAAGAATTGTCGATCTCTCAAGCTTAGAGAGGGATGGATCTTGGCTCGTGTATATCTAAAGAGAGGTATGCTATGAATTCTTAAAGTAGTAAACTTGGATTTGCAAAATGTAAGATTTTTTTTACACGGGGATATCTTAAAGTAGTATACTTGGATTTGCAAAATGTAATATTTTTTTTACATAGGGATATCATTTACTTTTGATTATGCTCTTGCCTATTAAGTGCCCATATTCTAGTTTTGATGAGTTTTGATTATGGTTTTGATCAGGTGCAATGTCTATGACCCTCTCCTATTAAGTTTCTATATTCTAGTTTTGATCAGGTGAAGCGTCTATGACCCTTGTCTATTCCTTGTCTATTAAGTGCCACCCTTGTCTATTCCTTGTCTATTAAGTGCCCATATTCTAGCTATCATCTGGGAGGTTTTTTTATTGCATCCAAGGATGTTGTCTTGTTCTGTGAAGTTACCAGTGGTTTTTGAGCTCCAGGTTTATGAGAACCCATGGTATTTCCCATGGTATTTGTGTGGAATATTGTCTTTTTAAAGGGGGAATTAAACTAGCCTATATCCATCTTCTCCCTCTTCCTCTTCCTATGCATCGAAACCATCAGTTTTGATTCTCATTTCCCACTCGCTAGGTTTTGATTCTCATAAACTAGCCTTGATCCATCTTCTCCCTCTTCCTCTGGGTATCCCTCGAAACCCTCGATTTTGATTCTCATTTCCCACTTACTAGGTTTTGATTCTCATTTGCCATTCACCTTAACTAAGGATGGATCTAGGTTGGTGTGTATCAAAAGAGAGGTATATTGTGAATTCTTAAAGTAGTATACTCTGATTTGCAAAATGTAAGTCTTTTTACATAGGCATATAGTTTATTGGATTTCCAAAATGTAAGGTTTTTTTATATAGGGATATGGTTTACTTTTGATTATGGTTTTGATCAGGTGAAGCATCTATGACCCTTGCCTATTAAGTGCCCATATTCTACATATCACTTGGGAGGTTTGCATAGGTTGATCATGATTGTGAAACCCTATTCCAAAACAAAGACATCTATCCGCTTAATTAATCTTTTTTTTTCATTTTAAATAAAAATAAAAATCAATAATATGAAAAATATCAATTATGGGGCTGAAAAAAAGCTAGAAGCACTAGTAGTTGTTGGGAGATTTCAGGTTTTCTAATATCATGAGAAAAATGTTTTTTTTGTTGCTTTATATTTTATAGTTTGTGTATAGTAAAATATGGTATATTAGTGACTTAATCACTTTCTATCTTAATGGTTAATTTTTTTAAATTCATTTAAATTATAATTAATTAACTTGATATAAAAATTAACCATTACAAATTTAATTATATCTCAATTCAGAAATTGAAAGTGAAGATAATCATTCACTCAAACATGATAATTTTCCACAAGGAGGTCACTCACAAAACATAATTAAAAAAATATATATATTATTTAATTCCAAAACAAAAGACGTCATTTCAAGTTACAAGGGTTTGTCTAATATATATATATATATATATGTGTGTGTGTGTGTGTGTGTGTGTGTGTGTGTGTATCAAAATTAACCATCATGCAATATAATATTATGTTGACACCATTAAATTAAAACATAAATTATTATTTTAATATGATAACTATAATTATTATTTTATATGTGTCCTTAGAGGTATCCTAAAGTGTTGTTAGATTCTAGCTAGTTCATTTTTTATCATGTTAAGGAAACAATTATAGCACCTAAGGTGACCATGTATATTCATTTTAAAACTTAAATATTTTGTAATAATTTTTGTCAATATAGAAAATTTTAAAATTGAAATTCACTAAGCAAAATCATAACAACACTTATCTATTAATCTCTCTCAAAACTACATCTCTCCCTAGACTTTTGTAATTAATATACATTTAAAAAATAAATATTCAAAACTGAAAACTAAATCTCTCCTTAGTTTCAAATGTTATATAAAATCTTTTTTAATTAGTACATATTAAAAACTAAATATTCAAAACTCATTTTTATTCACATCGAGCCAAGTTTTCCAATGATGATCTAAAATCCAAAACCCTAGTAGAAAACCAATTCCTTGCCACATGATAGGCTTCTTTGTGCTCAGATTACTGGGAGGATGATACTAATATGTAAAAACTGGCAATTCAAAAAATACTGTAAGATAAAGAATAAATAAGTTAATTACATTATAATTTTTTTGAGTTGAATTGCAAGCTGCAACCCTCGAAATTTAACAAAACATTACTTAAATCATGATCAGGCTATTTACCTGCTCGGAAATAGTAAAATCTCATCTTCCTTCTTAACTATTGCGAATATATGTAGGGCTTTACATTTTAAGGACGTCGCTTTGAAATGTTGAGCATTTTTGCAGGGCAGAAACCTCTTCTTTGACTGATGCGAGGGGTTCTCACTTATTTTTGACTAGGGCTTTGCGTTTTGGGGTTTCATCTTGATACATAAAATTCCAAGGGAGATGCAGGCTTATTATCATTGTTTTGCTTGGCCGCAGGAGTTTTAAGGCTGATTTTTATTGCAAAACTTTATGCGCTATAACCTTTCGCGCTAATTTTCACCATGCAGATTTTATTAATATGTTATTTTAGTATGTAATGTTGGATTTTTTTTTCTTTTTAGTACTAAAAAGGTTTTGGTTTGGGAATATTGTCGATACAGTTGGGGCATACTTAATGATGGACATGGCTATACCTATACAATTTGTTACAACAAAAAAATGGGAGAATTCTATCTCCAATACTCATATTTGTTCATCTCCATCTAAAGATAGGTAGGATGAGTAAAAAACATTTCACAAAATCCATGCTCTAACATAGCTACTTGGAAACTATTTTACAAACTAATTATATAACAATATACATAGATAGATCATTCCTAATTTTTCAATAGGCCTCAAAGGAAGTACCCAAACTCAACGAGAAAGGATTGTAATCCCAATGCTTTGTTCCATTTAAATTCTTGTTCTCACATTTCTTTCCTAGATTTCCTCCCTCTCATGACTACCATAGAGCTTAATGTTTGTTTAGCTACACTTGCATAAGTGAGAGTCCTAATGTCTACCTTTGTTACCCCTAGGCTGAGGGAACATCTTCCCTCACTATCTCTAATCATTGTTCATCCCATGGACTATTAATTTGTTGTTTCACCATTTTTCCCTTGTATTTCTTCTCAATTTTTCCATTTTCACTTTTTTTTATTTTTTTGCACTTATCTTCTTCATGTCAATTTCTAAGGACTTATTGTGGCTTATTTCCCACTCCTCACTCATATATTTATATTCCAATACATGAGAAATATATTTATATTCCATATGAGTAATATACATATTTCAGTCCTTGAGGGATTGCTTAGAAAACAAGGCTCATAGTCATTGCAAGAAATACACATTATGAGTCCAACACATTGTCACATGTAGGATTTCTCCCTACCACCTGCGCTAAACCTAATTGACTTTCCATGAGAAATATCTTTATATTCCATATAAGGAATATACTTATAAAAAATATACTTGTTTTGGTTCTTGATGGATTGATTAACAAGGCTTCAAGCCATTGCAAGAAATACTCATTATGAAATTTGCTAGCCCTTTACAAAGCCTTATATTATTTAGTGAAATATTCACAAAGATCTTACAAGATTTTATAATCCAATGAAAGATTTTCCATGATTTTACAAGATAATATAATTTGGTGAGAGATTTGCCCAAAAAATTTATATATACATACTATATTATTGATAAAATCACCTTCCACTTTTCCTATATATCATGGGGATTCACCCATTTATTATATATATAAATTTAGGGGCATTCTTAAAATTTTCCCTGGTATCAGGCGCTTCCTGTTGCCTCCATCTGAATGTGGGATGAGTTTTGGAAATCCTTTCTGGACAAATTTTTAGAAGATAAGACACCTTCCATGCTCCTCACCAAGCTCAGCACGCTGAAATGCCATAAGAAGGAGAAGGTAAAATATTTTAATCAACGTGTCACCACTATTTTGAACAAATTCCCCATGGATGTAGCCCTCGATGATTACATCACGATTGATTATTAACAAGGGCCCTGCCGCAAGACATCGATGTGTTCATTAAGCCCAAAGCCAAACTCACTCTCGTAGAGAATTTTTCCACTACGCTCGAGGTCGAAAAGGATCTTCCTTCAAGATTGAATCGAATCCTTGGAACATGAGTCGTGAGAAGATGCAAAGTCCTCCAGTAAGAAAAACTAGACCTCCTTAATTAAAATGATGGATAAGGATAAGACTCCTTCGATTTCGAAGGACTGACCTAATCTCTAAAGCAGCTAACTAACGAAGTATCTAAGCTAGAGCAAAGAACCAGTGATACTTCTGGAGGGTCCAAGACCGCTAAGCCTTTCTTCTGGAAGGCTAATAATCTTCCCCCTAAAGTCTCACAAAATCCCATCTCAACCTTCAACGTGGAGGAGTTAGGAAAAGATAACTTCTGCACTTTCCATCAGGCCTCACACTCTGAAAAAACCTACCCACAATGGCTCCATAATATGACCATTGTTGTCACCCAATTGTTAGAAGACCAGGTCGTCGGGGAAGCAGAAGTGGAAACTAAGAGTTGGGAGAAGATGATCCTCCCCTTGGTGATGATTCCCCGTCCACCGTGTTAAACTTCGAGGTCATCCGGGGAGGAAACATGTGCACTACACAAGAAGCCTTTTTCGAGGAGACTCCCCAAAAGCCCCCCAAAAGTTACAATCTCATGAGTAAGGGCGCTATAGCAGACCCTTCCCTGGAAGACAAGAAAAGGGCTTTGTTGCATAGGATCTTACCACTGACCGCTACCAGCCAACCGTATTCCTCCTCACTTAGAGTAACGGATGATCTATGCCCAAAAAGATCACCAGCCAGCACGAAAAGAGTCTATTGCACACCTAAGAATGCATCCAAAGGGGTTACCACTAAAACGATTGCGGCAACACCACGCATTACGCCAGAATCTTCATCCGTGGATTTAGATTACAATATCATTGAATATTTGAAGAAAACGCGAGCTAATATTTCATTATTTGAGTTGTGCAAATTTACCACTCAGCACGAGCTAATAGCCAAAGCCTTCGCTTTCTCACTTGCCCCTGTTAATCCCGCTTCATCAAACAAGGGAAACTCTGTAGGCCGATCACCAGGTGTGGTCAACCTCCAAGCTATAGTAAACGCCGCAAACACCAACTCGAGAGACTCAACATCCCCATTCCTCTTAACCTTCGAAATGTTTAATTTCAATGTCCACAACTGCCTTGTCTATTCCAACGCGTCAACCAATGTTATGCCTTGGTCGTTTTGCAAGAAGCTGAATATTCAACCAGAAAAAACGACGCCAAAATTATCCAACTTGACAGGTCTCAAGTCCCTGCCGTAGGAGAATTAAATAATGTCATCATTTGGTTATCTTCTGATTCCCTAGTGCACCAATGTATCGACATAATCGTCTCAGACATCCCAGAAGCCTACGGTCTTCTTCTAAGCAAAGATTGGTCTTGCAAGCTTTAGGTCTACTTCACCACAGATTGGCCTCATTTGTGGTTTCCTTACAAAGGAAGGAATAACCAGATCAGGGTAAATAGTGAGCCTTGTATAAAACATACCATAACCGAACTTGAAA
The DNA here is from genome assembly GCA_031772625.1 of Pinus tabuliformis. NCBI lineage: Eukaryota > Viridiplantae > Streptophyta > Pinopsida > Pinales > Pinaceae > Pinus > Pinus tabuliformis. The sequence continues at coordinate 367,558,548 of CM062814.1, forward strand.
GCTCTAATGAGCCAATCAGTTATGCGCAACAAGATGTGTGAGTATGCCTCCTTGAGTCTTCATTCGGGTGCTATCAGCCTCAGACATCAATCGTTTACACGGAAACCCAAGTTGAAATCCCCATGCAAACCCTGAGTCGCGGTGATGAGATTTTTTCCTTAAACTTATACACGTTAGGTTTACCTTCCCCTAGCAGGGAGATGTAGACATTGTATTATGATGGATCGAAAACCCACGATAGAGCTGGAGCAGGATGTATCCTACTAAATCCCGAAGGGGATATATTTTTGATCTTGTGCAGGTTAGAATTCCGATGTACCAACAACACTACGGAATATGAGGCATTGGTGCTCTGCCTAAAAAAGGCCATTAACTTAAAAGTAGACTCCCTGAAAGACATTGGGGATTCAGAAATCATTAAAAGATAGGTACGCATTACCATCCATTGTTTGTCCCCGCATCTAAAGAACTACCAGTAAGAGGTATGTCGTCTCATAAATTCTTTTAAAGCTTTCAATATCATTTATGTTCCTAGGTTTAACAACGATGCTGTTGATACTCTAGCTAATGTTGCAGCTAGATTCACAGCCCTTAGAGATGGTTTTTATATTGAAATTATGTATAAGCTAGAAATGCCAGACAACATAACTAACTTGCATGTGTTCAATGATGACCAACAGATTCTAGAATTCATGGCAAATGTGGAAGTTTTCAAAGATACGACTATCAACGAAGAGGAACATGAGAAATAATTACAAGATGAAGCGGATTCGTGGAAGGGAAATCCCTTACCTAAAGGGGTGGTGTCATTGGAAAAAATTTTCGACCTTCAGAATCATTTTGGAGGTCCGCCGAATACTAAGACACATAGTTCCATTCTCTTGCATGGGAAAATCAACCTCGGAACAGAGTTTGACCCCAAGTACATTAACTTGGGAATAGGGTACACCCCAGAGGAAAGATGGGCCTTCAATTTATTTTGAAAGTACCACGATGTCTTTGCCTGGACTTATGATGACCTAAAGATATATGATACTTGAATTATTCAGCATGTTATTCCTACCAGAGAGGGATTCAAACCATTTCAATAGAAGGTGAGGAAGGTGCATCCTGCATTAGAACCCCTCATACAAAAGGATTTAAAGAAATTTTTGGATGCCCACATTATTTTTAAGGTTAGATACTTGACATGGGTATCTAATCTGGAGCTAGTGAGGAAAAAATCTGGAGGAATATGCCTATGTGTCAATTTCTGGAACCTTAATCGGGCATCAGACAAAGATAACTACCCAATTCCCTCCATGGAGAAAATCCTCCAAACTGTCTCAGGAGCCGAGGTCTTTTCTCTACTGGATGGATTCTCTGGTTACAATCAGGTTCTGGTATCAAAACTAGACCGGATTAAGACAACATTCCGAACAAAGTGGGGGACATTCGCATTTCGTCGTATGCCATTCAGACTCATAAATGTTGGGGTGACTTTCCAGAGGGCTATGGATATCACTTTTCGAGGGTTAATGGGTCAGAGCATGGTGTTCTACCTGGACAATGTCACTGTTTAAAAAAAAAAAAAGTGACCATCTGCAACACTTGAAACAGATTTTTGAAAGATGCTGGAAATATGGGATCTCTCTCAACCCTAAGAAGAGCATATTTGCGGTTTCAGAAGGCAACCTGCTAGGCCACATCATCACCAAGAAAGGAATCACCGTAGACCCCTGTGTAAAATCCATAGCATAGATCCCTCAATTGAACACCAAGAAAGGTATGCAATCTTTCCTCGGCAAAATTAATTTCCTTCACAAGTTTATTTCAGATTTTGCACAAATTGTTAAACCTTTACAGAACATGATAAAGAAAGATACGATTTTCAAATGGGATCGGGAAGAAAAGGAATCTTTTGATCGGATTAAGGCAGCTATCGCGGAAGCACCTTCCCTTTCAAGCCCTGATTTCAACAAAGATTTTATCTTGTACACTTTCGCTTCAAATTCATCATTGGTTGTGGTCCTTACCCAAAAGGACTACGATCACGTTGCATGTCCTATATCATTCATGAGTACAGGACTCCAACAGGCAGAGCTAAACTACCAGGACATCAATAAGCAAGCTTATGTAGTTGACAGAGCAGTGAGACACTTCAGGCCATACATCCTAAAGAATCACGTCACCGTGATGGTCCCCCATCCTACCGTCAGATCCCTCTTTGTACAACAGGAGCTGGGGGAGAGAAGAGCCAACTGGATGACATCCCTCCAAGAATATGATTTAGAATTTAAGCCCTCCCACACTATAAAAGGGCATGGTCTTTATAAACTGGCTGTCGAGGCTGCTGATCATCAGGACACAGAGTCCGATTGATTGGCTCAGGAAACAAAAGGATGGGAGCATGAGATCAAAATGTACCACAATGAACTCCTCGGCTCACATGACTCCTCATCATGGTAAAATGATTTAAAACAATACCTAATGCAAGGGTCTCTACTTGAAGACATGTCCACTAAATAGAGGAGAGCCATCAAGCTTAAAGCTGCCTCATATCAAATGGTCCAAGGGAACCTTTTCAAGAAGCACCACCTCAGTATGTTACTAAGATGTCTAGAATACGATGAAGCTCAATGAGTGCTAAAAGATCTACATGACATACTAGCAAGAGGTCATTATGCAAGCGACACCATGGCTCACAAGGTCATGCGGGCAGGTTTGCACTGGCCCACTCTTTTCAAATATGCTCATGCCTATGTACAAAAGTGTCCAATTTTCCAAAAGCATGTAGGTAGATAGGCTAGGTCATCTGCTCCTCTGCAACCCATAGCAGTCGAAGAACCTTTTCAACAATGGGATCTAGACATCATATGCGAGATCATCCCTAACTTGTCAAAGCAGCATAGGTACATACTCACAACCACCAACTATTTCACCCGATGGGTAGAAGCAATCCCATTGCCAAAGGTTAATGACGATGAGGCAATATCATTTATTAAGCAGTACATCATGGCCATGTTCGGTGTTCCAACCTCCCTTGTTTTCGATAATGCTACTTACTTTTCATCTTTGAAATTGTATGATTTTGCTCTGGAAAATAGCATTGTGTTAAAACATTCAGCCAATTACTATCCCCAAGGAAACGACCTGGCAGAATCAACCAACAAGAATCTCATTCGTATCATCAAGAAAACCTTACTCTCGTAGCAGAAGAATTGGCACAATTCCCTTAGTAACGCTCTTTGGGCTAACCAGGTCACTCCTAGAACTTCAATCAACACATTGCCATATTTCCTGGTCTATGGGAAAGAGCCATTCTGCCACCCAATCTGTATCTCCTCGCCCTTAGGCTGTCTCAAGAGTCACAAGGAACCCCGTGCCCATCCATTCAAAGTTGAATCGATACCTTGGTAAAACTAGAGGAAGAAAGGTCCAAAACTAAGGAGAAGTTTTCCATCCACCAAGCCCGGATAAAATTATGGTTCAATAGGAAATCTGCGGGGTCCCACAAATTTGAGGTAGGGGACCTCATGCTCAAATGGGACCGAGCTTATAAGGACAAAGGCAAACACACAAAGTTTCAGGGTTTTTGGATAGGCTCGTTCCAGATTGTAGAAAAAATTGGTCATCACACATTCAAATTACAAACCTTGGGAGGGCGAGTGGAACCCCTCCCAGTGAATGACCATGACCTCAAACGTTACTTCACCTAGTAACCCCAGAGTTTTTGGCCCCACCTTGTACTATAGTTTACCATTACTTTCATAGATAGTCATCATTTGTTGTCAGTTAGTTTCGATTGCTAGTTTAATTGTTGTCTTTCGGAATAAAGTAGAGATGGCAGGTTAAAGTTAAAGTGGCCCTACACTTTGGATCCCACAGATGTTTTCCGGATTCGTTAATAGACGAAAGCTTAAGTCGCGACAAGAGTATTGTGGGATGGAATGGTGACAATGGGGATCTCGATGGCATGTACAGGTCCTCATTCACACTCACATCAGTCTGTCCCAACTGCTTACATGGTCAAAATACTTTAAGTCGTTCTAGCTCATCCGTAGTTCTGGGAACGAAAGAGAAACTGAAGAAAATAGTAATGAGTATACATATATCCTGGAAAAATAATAAGGACTCTAAAAAACTAGAAACAACCTCTTTGCAAGTCAAATATGTCAGGATCCCTCGTCTTCCCAAGCTTTAAGCCTTCACTAAATAAGTGCATATATTCATAGGAAAATAAGTACCAATGAGTGCCTACATATTTTTCATAATAAGGGCTAAAGGACTAAGAAAGGCTTCCTGCACAAAGAGGTGAAGTAATGACTCCGCCGAGGTATTGACTAGGCTCACTCGCAGTAGAGAAATGTTCGCGATTTCTAGGTACTGACTCTGCTGGGGTATTGTTCAGGCTCGCTGGCAGTGGAGAAACACCAGAGTACCATGACCACTATAACAAGAATACCTCAAAACTCATACTGTAACTTCAGTTTCCCTTTTGAGTCCAAGACAGTAGGAGGTGACGCCCTATTGCATGTGCAAAGATCATGTCAAGCTAGTCGGGACAACTAACCAAGTTCAAAAGGGAGGCCAAGAATACAATCAGTCGGACCCACAACTCCATGAAGTAATATTTACTTAATTCGCCTTAAACGAGGCCCGTAAATGTTAGAGATCTTGGATTCTTCCAAGGAATTGCCAATTGTTGTAGCTGTTGCAACAACACCTCCAAAAATCTGGGAAACCATTAAATTTTTGGAGCCCCCTACACCAGTTCTAAGCTTCGGCCCCGCTAGGTCCTGCTCGAAAGGTTCATCAGTATTGGTAAACCTAATGAGAAATACAAGTTTTTGACTAAGTTAAGCCAAGTCACCAGTTCCTTCCTTAGTAGGTCAGTCGCAGAGTCAAAACACGACTATCACTAATAATTGCGACCATGGCAAACATTGCGACCGCAGTGACTCCCGGGTCGCAAGGTCATGTAGTTGCACCTCCATCCTCATAACTATCTTGTGACCCTGCGACCTTCTGAGTTGCATAAGTTGCAAGATCATAAGGTCGCCTCGATTCCTGTCAGCCACTTGTGTGACTAGGTGACTATGCGACTCCGCGACTAGCAAGGTCACAAGGTCACACCTCATACTTACATCATTCGTCACGACCACCCGACTCGTGTGACTTCGTGGCCTGCAAGTCGTAGGGTTGCAATAGTCACACTCCCGACCATCATGACCCCCACACGTGTGACTATATTATGAATAAGAGGGCACCCATTCGCATTTGTCGAGACACTGTTGGTTGTACTGGAAGCTGGAAGTCCCTCTTGCTTGAATTCGTGCACGTGTTCGACTCCGGTAAGTAACTGTCCTCCCTCCTGCAATAATTATTTCCTTCCAAGTGTCACTGTCTGCCCCTCCCAACCTCTGTCTTATCCCTCGCCCTAGGGTTTATCCTTTTACTTAGCATTTCTCTCATTTTTATGCTTGATAGTTTTCCCTAGCCTTTTCCCCATGCCTCCTCCCAGAAGGTTTTGTTTTTCCTTAAACCTGATACCCTCACTTTATCGGGAAGCCTAAAGTCTATTCCTTTGAGAGTGACCCTAGCCTCCCAAAGTGATTTAGGGCCTTCTCTGAGCTTTTCTTAGCCGTAGTCACGCATCTCTTGGCCGCAATACCATTCCCCATGCGACTTCACGACTCCACGACTCCACGTCTTTGCGACCTCTGACTGGTTGCGACTTGCGACCAGCATGCCTTCTGTGACCTATGACCAGATTTTGTGCATCACTACCTTGCATTCACTCTGTGACCTATGATCTTAGTTGCTTAGTTTCATTCTTGAAATATGCGACAATGCGACTTGCGTTCCCCGCGATCTCCCGGTCACCGACTAAGTCTCTTTTTTGTTTTGCGGTTGCAATTGATTGTAATGTCATCTGTCGCATCATGGAACTATTTTTTTGACATGGTAGGTGACGTCGAGCTTGAGTGCATATCCATTTCTTCTTTCGAATACAAAATGGGTCACCCGATTTCTAAAGCTGCTCAAGACACCTCGGGAAGCATGGCATCGAAGGCTGATCCAGAAGAATAGCCACCTATCTTCGGAGACACTGCTTGCAGCATAAGTAAAACCACAAGACTCCCCTAGTATACGATCTATGAGGAATTTTCCAAGAAGGATATTCCAGAAACAAAGGAAGACTTCCAGGTATATATCAACGTCAAGAAGTCAAAATTATATAAAGTAGCAGCACATCCACCAGTATTCCTATGCACGAAATGCATAGAATGGATCTTGCAGTGTACAAATGCAGATGACTGGATGATCAGGGGTCATGACAGGGCACCCATAGCCACCATCTCTTCAGTAACCATTAGCTCCTACTACGGAATGCCTGAGAAGTAATAGATTTTTAACACCAAGTGGCTCATCGGGTTCATAATCCCAACAAAAGACATCTTGAGGGATTGGTGGCAAGAACCGATAAAATTTTGGGTCAGGATAGACCAAGCTTATGAGACAAATGGGCTACATAAAGTATATCAGTTAATCACTGCGATGATGTGGCGGCTATATGGCAAGTCAGTCTGTGATGTCTTTTTTCGCACATGGGTTCCTCTCATGTATGTTGTCGCCAATCAAGGAACTACTTTAATTGGGCAACCATCCTCTCATTGTCTTTGAGGACAAACATAATGCTACCTAAATCCCACCCCTTGAGAAGCCCTCATAATTTTATATGTCGTCATATCTCCTTGATGCTGTCTGTTTGAGGTTCTACTTCGAGCACTGGAGCTGTAATTGGGACGCATCAGCAACCCAACCCGTTCACTGCCACTACAAAGTCTTCTAGGACGTAGCTTATAGAAGCATGTTGGATGTAATATCCGAAACATTTCTTATCCCATTATACCAGCTACTATTCAGGGAAGAACTACCTTGCATGTCAAAGAGAGCCATAAAGATTGTGGTCAAAGTAGCTCGTTGGTTCCCCATTGATCAAGGAACAATTGTTAGAGTGTTCGGTACTCATAAAGCTCCTCATGCTCTTCCCAAGTTTATCATGGACAGGACACTTCTGCGAGAAGTCTATTACCCAATGATAAAGGGTTTCTCGAAGGCTTTGAACAAAGGCAAGAAGAAACCATGGCCACCTTTCCCTCTCACTATTGGGGCGTACATGGTAGAAAAATTCAAACAGGTAGAAGCAGAAGTTGAAGAACTGGATGGGAGCCATTTCGTGACCCTGAATTACCAAACATATGATCCTGAGAAAGTCGTAGCTACCCATTGTAAGAAGGCGAAATTCAGTTGGTCTTACACCCACACCAAGAAGGACCTTGAGGATGGGATTAGGAATTGGTATAACTCCACAAGGGAAATAAGCTTGAGTGAGTAGTAGACCATAGAAGATGAGCTCCTCGATGATTCCCAGGAGGACGTAAGCCTTAGAGAAAGAGCTTCAACCATGAATAAACAACTGCACAAAACACTAAAGGGAGCCAAGGAAACAGAGAAGAGCAAAGTAAAATAGGTTGAAGACCCCCTAAGTGACAGTGAGGAAGAAGAAGTTGTGCTCATACAAAGAAATGCCAAGTTGGCAAGAAAGAAGCGAGAGCTAAAGAGGCAAAGAGAAATGGAAAGAAAACAATTGTAGGACTTTGGTGACCAGAGCCAGAATGAAAAAAGGAGAAAATAAGAAAAAGAGAAAAGGCAACAGGAAGAAGAAAAGAATCACAAGATGAGATAGAGAGGAAAAAGCAAGAAGAAGATGAAAAGAAAAAACAGGTAGAAGAAGATGAAAAGAGAAAACAAGAGGAACACAAAAGGTTAGAACAAGAACTGAAGAACATGGAAGAGGAATTAGAAAGGCAACGAGCACTAGTAGAAGGAGAAAAGAGGTAGCAGGAAGAAGAGCTTAGGATAAACAAGGAAAAGGAAGTAGAGAAAAATGAACAAGGGGAGGCAATCAAGGCAGTCGACTTCGGCTTGGACAAGGTGAGCTTCCTCCATTGGATGTACCTCTTGCTACTCCCCTCACTGGTGGACACCTTCCCCTCCTAGAGCTTGGCATCTTAGAAGATCAAGACGAGGAGGTCTTATATCTAACTAAAAACACATTTGATGAAGTAAACCTCAACATTATACAAGAGAGGAAGAAATCTTGCAGTAGGAACCTAGTTGACCCATTGTCAATAACTACGATAACGGATATCATGCCCAATATCACGACAAATCCTCAAATGATTGCCTCCCTCAGAACAACATTCGTGGCTGCCATAGAACACAAGGTAGCCCAGATGAGTAAACAAATTGTAGACTTGAAAAACATGCTATACGCATCCCAGCAAAGGGCCACCATTGTGGAACAAGGGAAGAAAAGGATGGAGGAGGAAAATGCGACACTCCGCTTCTTACACACAAGCTTAGTAGAAAGCCAAGCGGTAATCACATTAGAAACAAAGATCCTAGGGGAGACTATGGTAGTAGTGTATGAAGAAATGGAAAAACTACACCACACTATAGCACCCATCATGACCATTCAAACTCACTCAAAAGAGAGGGTTGCCATGCTCAAAGAGGCCATGACCGCTTTGGATAAAATACATGAATGGTTTGAAAAGTGCCCGAAAGCCCCGGGAGTGGTCCCCAGGAAAGATTGGATCGCTATGAAAAATACTAGGGTCCAACTTCGTATCAAAGTTCAGTCCAGAGAAAAATTGGCCAAAGATGCAGAGAGGGTGCTAGCCTCCTACAGACAATTTTTCAGCAGTTTGGAATCAGTGATCCAACTACATGGGGCCCCCTCTATAGGAGAGATTGGATAGGTAAAAAATTAGGAGGAGATCAACAATGAAGTACAGACATTTCTAGAGACATATAGACAGGTAGCCTGCACAGGAGATATGTCGATCTCAAGAGAAAATATCAAGTGTTACGTAGTAGAACCAGTGAGGCTCTACACCAAGTTGGGTACCTTGAATAATCATATACATGCCAAATGGAACACCCTCCTCCCAGATGCACTTGAGTGCTTACACCGACATGATGAAGGCCAGCCACAAATCTCTCCCATTGCGGCAGAATACAACATATGGTGCACTTACTTGATAGAAAAGCTCGGGCTCAACATTCCGAAACTTTCCATCTATAGATTAGTCAATTAGGATGGTAGTCATTTTTGTGACATTGTGTACTACACTGGCACAGAATTCCCTATGAACGTGAAAGGTCACGTCGAATGCCAAGAGTCATATGGTAGATGAAAGGTCATGAGGTAGCCCAAGTGTCAAGGGTAGACCAAGGGTTACTCTTATCATATAAATGTAACCTCATGCCTCATTTGTAAGGGCTTTCTGGCTAAGGACTCTTTTGGAGACACACACACACACACACACACATATATATTACTTGAGAGAATTGATGTCCTTCTAATTAATACAAGAGTTTATTGTACGTCTTCACTATTGAATTCTTCAAATTTCTATGTGTTGGTGCCATAATTATTTTCCTCACTTGACGGATCGAATGTTCCTGAAAGCTATTTGATGTGTGGTCTCTTCACATGATGTTTCATACTTCAAATCTAGTTTTGCTACATATGAATGGTATTTGGCTTACTAACTCTATGCACGTGCTGATGAACTATTTCGTTTGGTATTAGTATAATCTGTCTTGACTGCATAGTTATGTACGCTTATAAATGGTTTATTGTTGTGAACTGATTTGCAATCGTTAAGCTTTATTCATCTAGTATACAAAACTCTTATCTAAAGTCCTGCTAATAGTAACTTTATATAATATTGTGTTGTTTACATTTTGGCTATTCATGGTATATATCATACATGATATTTTTCAATTATTCTCTTGTGTTTATTAAAGCTCATACATTTGATTAGGTTCATATCCCACCTCCTTCTGAAGCTAGCTCTACAAAACTAAAAGGTAGTTGGGCCTACATACCGGAAGGGATCTGCAACACACACAGTGTAGGCTCTAGTTGGGAACCTACACCAGAGAGATCCCCTTTACTATTGGTGTAAAATTTTGTCCGATCAACAAGGTCATGAACACATATTTGATCATAAACTTCTAAAATTCATCTAAAAATCACCAAGAAGGTTTTATGCCCTCTCCAGCTATCTATAATAACATTTGTTATCCCATGCATTCATCAACCATCTAGTAATATATCTAATCATGAACAAGAGCCAAAGCTAGACCACATCATAAAACTATGCATATAACCATAATAGAAGCTATGGAAAATCATCAATAATATCACCTTAATAACTAACACAATCATAATAAAAAATTGGCTCATATTAACATGTGAAAATTCCAACCAAATCACAGACTTCCATTACCACCCGACTCTAGATTGGCTGAACCAAAATCTCTCTTTCATCCAATCACCCCCATGCCATATTAAAACCATGAATTTTTTATCATAAGGGACATAAACCAACATGGAACCAATTAGGGCTTCCAAAGGCTAAACCACTTCAACCCTCACGCATAGTGATCTTCTCTATACGGTCCATAAGTCACTAACATAAACCATATTGGTGTTTATCCAAGTTTTCTGGGGCTTGAGGAACTAGTAACTCAATGCACAACCTCCAAGGACCCCAAGTTGTTTCAGGGCTCCAAATAATTTGTCCAAACCCATAGGCTCTAGGGAACCTAAGTTTTTTCATGGCTCGAGAGAATTTGTTCCAACCCAAAATCATAGGAAGCTAGAGAACCAATTAGAAAACAAAATGGGGAACCTAGTACACCATGGCTATCCAAGAAATGGCAAAGAAAGGTTGAAACCACTGTCACTCCAGGAAAGTATCCATGCCAATGAGAACACATAACCAAGGAACCACATACATGTACCATGCATCCAAAAACAATCAAAATAAGCTTGTTGTAGTTGTTGATCCAACTGTCTCCATATGCTCCCTTTCTTTCCTTTTCTTTCTTACTTGTCTTCTTCCAAATCCAAGTGAATGCCCTAGTGCTCGAAGAATACTCTAAGTATGCAAGAGTATATAAGAGAGAGAATGAAAGGAGAGAGACAAGACTGAACTAACAAAAGTGGTGAACTGATTCTGTGATGCCTTTTAATATTGATGTCTCATTTTTCTTCATTCTCCTTCACCTTTTTCTCTAATTTCCCTTGCATGCAAATTTGTGTCTCTTCACCTTCCTTTTCTCCTATTATCCTTTATTTTCATAATTAAATGTCATTTATTACCTATTTTCCTTTTCCAATTTCCGTAGCCATTATTAAACCACAAGTGATGCCCACTATAATGTTTTCCCAACATCTAGCTTGGAATATGTGTCCCATGACCTTGGTTTTATTCTTATTTACACGGAAAATAAACCAAGGGTTGATACAAACCCATCCCCCTTAGGGGAACACCATCCTCAATGTTTAATGAAACTTATAACCAAAAAAACATGTTTCCCATGGATCTTTATAACACATCTCGATGCAACATTTACATCATACCAAACTGTTGAAACCATGAACACCATACTGCTTATTAGAGCTTTATAAAATAGCTTGATGCAATATTTACAACATACTTCTTATTGGAGCTTGATAATACAACTCATTGCAGTATTTCCAATACACATATGCATATATAAATATAAACCAAAACACAGAAACCAAGCACGTCTGCTCAACTTGAAAATAAATAAGGATACAGATCTCGCATCTAATAAACCATCTCCCATGTAGCTTCATCAGGCACAAAGTGCTTACACTGCACTTTAACTTACTTGATTTCTCGGTTCTAGAGCATGAGTTATTTCCACTTAAAAAATACATTGCATTTTTGGATGGAGGTCTCCCTCTGGTTCCACCTCCAATATAGACCAATAAATCACATGACCAACATCGTATGCATATCTCTTAAGAAATGCAACATGTAAAACATCGTGGAATTTCATTGTTGGTGGTAGTGCAAGTTGGTAGGCCACTAGTCCAATCCTCTCAAGGATGTAAAAATACCCACAATATCCAGGTGCCAACTTGGCACATGATCCAATAATCAAGGAGCTCCTCTTGGGCTCAGTGCGCAAGTAAACATGCTCTCCAACCAAAAACTCCTTGAATGCTTTATGTTGATCTGCATAACTCTTCTTCCTATCTTGTGATTCCTTTAAATTCCTCTTGTTAACATGTATCTCTTGTTCCATCTCAGGCAACATATTTGGTCCAATCAACACCTTGTTCACTGGACCACTCCAGCTAATAGGAGTATGATAACTCCACTTCCAGAAAGCCTAAAATGGACTCATTCTCAAGGTTCCTTAATACCAATTATTATATGAAAACTCTACAAGTGAAAGTTGTTCCTCCCACCTCCTATGTTTATGCATGATATACATCCTCAACATGTCCTCAAGGATCTTGTTAACCCTCTTTATATTTCCATTTGTTTACGAATGATAAGACATACTCAAAGATAATTGTATCCCCAAGCCTGCAAACAACTCCTTCCAAAACTTGCAAGTGAAATTGACATCCTTGTTTGATATAATCTTATCGGAAACATCATGCAACCTCATTATCTCCTTGATGATGATCTGAGCTACCTAACTAGATGAATTTGTAGACTTCACTGCAATGAAGTGAGCTACCTTTCTCAACCTTTCAACGAAAACCATGATAGAATCATGTTGTCTTGATGTCCTCAGAAAACCTGTAATGAAGTCAATGGAATTGACCTCGAATTTCCATTCTGGAATAGGAATAGGCTACAATAGACTAGATGGATGATTACACTCTACTTTCACCTACTGATAGTCCAAGCACTTCGCAACAAACTTAGCCACCTCTTTCTTCAAGTTCAACTAATGATAAATATTCTTAACAAATCTCAATGTCTTATGGTATCATGAGTGGCCTAGATATAGCTTGACATAAAACTCTCTCAATATAAGCTTCTTGAGGTCACTGTTATCTGGCACATAAATCCTATTCCTGAATCTGACCAAGCCATTTATTATGAGGCGATACTCCTCATCCCTAACACCTTCACCCTACTACTACAATCTCTTCTTTAGTTATTAATACCTCTCATCATGCAGCCCTACATGCAAGATACTCTCTTGTAAATATGTCCCATAAGAGCTCACAACTGAAATGTGATTCACTTGCACTCTCCTACTAAGGGAAATTGCAACCCTTTTGTCCTTGGCCTTGAGATATCTAATCTCAAAGTCAAACTCACTGAGGGTAGCTAACCATCTAGCTCACTTTACATTTCGATTGGGTTTTTAAAGCAAGTACCTTATCTCACTATGATCACTCATCAAGATGAACCTCGTGCCAAGAAGATAATGTCTCCACATCTTCAATGCATGAATGATAACTACCAAATCAAGATCATGAATCACATAGTTCCTCTCTTTCGCATTCCACTTCCTTGACTCATAACATACCACCTTCCCTTCCTCCAGCAGGACTCCACAAAGTCCTTCCTAACAAGTATCTGTACAAACCACAATCTCCTTATTAGGATTTGTAATTTTCAAAATTGGAGCATTTGTGAGCAAATGCTTCAACTGCTCAAAACTAGTTGCACGCTCCTCAGTCCATTCAAACCTATTCCCTTTTCTCCTTAAAGATGTAATATGATAGTCATTCCGTGATATGTTCCCGATGAACCACCTATAATAACCTACTAGTCCCATGAATGATCTAACCCCATCCATGTTTCTAGGATTTCAACATACCATAATAGCTTTAATATTTTCTGAGTCCATTTTTATCACTTCCTTAGAAACAACATGTCCCAAGTAGCGAATATGAGACTGAAAGAAACTACAGTTGTTGATCTTGGCATACAATTGATGCTCTCAATAATCTTAACACTTCTACCAGGTGCTCTACATCCTCTTCCTCATTCTTTGAGTATTTCAATATATCATCAATAAAAACTATCAGAATCTTGTCTAGGTAAGGATGCAACACACTGTTCATCTAACATATGAAAGTGGTTGGAGCATTGGTGAGACTAAAAGGATCCACCACAAACTCATAATGTACATACCTTGTATGGAATGTAGTCTTGTAGATGTATTTTTCTTTGATGCACACTTGATGATATCCTGATCTCAGATCAATATTTGTGAATATTGCAACTCCCTTCAGCTAATCAAACAAATCATCAATTTGTGGCAATGGATACCTATTATTGGTAGTCACATTATTCATCTTCCTATAATCAACGTAGAATATGAAAGTACCATCTTTCTTATTTACAAAAAATACTGGTGCACCCCAAGGTAACACACTTAGCCTTATGTATCCTTTACAAATAATATCGTTAAGTTGTAACTTCAATTCCACCAACTCTAGAGTACTCATCCTATAAGGTGACTTAGGCATTGGTGATGCTCTCGGCATCAACTCAATAGAAAATTCCACCTCTCTATGAGGAAGAAACTCTGAAATCTCTATAGGAAACACATCCAGAAATTGTTGTAATATAGGGTACCTCTTCCCAACTTCCTAATCCTCAATATCCTTCCCTTTGTCACTGGAAATCTACACTGAAAACAACAAATATCATTTTCAAATTGCACTTTATCTGTGTAGCTATAACCATTCTCACTGATGTAGGATTATTCTTTCCCTACAAGACTATCCTTTCCCCATCACCAATAGGTACCCGATAGCCTTATCATAGAACTCCACTTCAGGCCTCTGAATAAACAACCAATCCATGCCCAAAAGAATAGCATAAGACCCCAAAGGAAGCACATTAGATGTGTTGATGTAGGCATACCATTCAAATCAAATGCACAAGATCTCATCCAATGATGAACTCATCGTTTGGTCCCTATAGCCAACATCACTAACGAAGATTTTGCATGCACTTCTTTATTAAATCAACACTTATCCACTAGGTTAGGAATGATATTACTATAATTAGATCTAGGATTAATCAAAATGGAAACAACTTAATCACAAATATTAACTTCCATCTTGGTAATGGATACAGGATGATCAACCTGCATATTATCTAGTGTTGCATAATTCTGACAAATACTCTACCAAAATCCCCTATTGTTTGTGCCTCTTGAGCATTGTAAATATGAGGTCTGCTATACTGGTGCGATGAACACTCACTATGGAAATTCTCTCCACCACAAGATCAACCCTCAAATATTTCCTACCATTATCCTTATTCTGCACCTCAGGCTGAAATCTGTGTCCCCTGACAACTACATTGAACTTCTTAAATGTGCTACATTCTCCTTATCACCTACATCTTGATCCCGATCTATCAACTGCCAGAACTAACCAAGATCTTTTACTCCAGGGATGTTAGCAGAATTACATGTGAAAGAATTTGAAAAACCACATGTGCATACTTTAAAGAAGAGGAGACATGATGACAACCATCAAATCAAAGAACATAAACAAGTTGATAATGGAGTTCACCCAGTGTGGGTTACGTCTACGGGCCCGGTGTCAAGAGTGGCGAGGTCGCTTCATTAAATGATGCAAGATGATGATGAGTGCATGGTGTATTCTTTATCACTACAATGATAAACTCCCTCAACTAGAGTGCCATGACTCTCCATGGTACATTCTCCGATAGGAACTCTCACTCATGTGGGCCCTCCTTTAGCATGACAAGATATTAAATTCTCACATGAGGTGACCTACAAGTATCCTCCAATAGAATGGTAAACAAGGATCTCAACATCAAAATCATCATCTCAACAAATCAACAAAAAGGCATGGAATCAATGCATCATATACCTCCACTTTTGGGGATGGCCTTAAAATTCATAGCTCTGATAAAGAAATGGACTACATCGTTGTATTTTTGGTGCGAAATTGTGTCAAATGACTATAAAATCAATCCATTTTTGAGATCGTCAAAATATGGACCCTTGGGAAAATAAAAAATTCCCCAAACATTCCTTATTAATTTTTTACTAGAATCCTATTGCTTATATGATAAATCTATCTTCATCACTGTGCTCCTTGCAAAAAAATGAGTAATTTGAGTATAAAGATGGCCTGGTTATGAAATTGTAAAAATTTGGCCCTTAGGAAATCTTTTAGATTCTAATGATTCCACAAAGATTCTTGATTGTTGACTGCATGAGATTCTTCCGCTCATATGTGGAAACTTATCACACCATCATCTTCCTTGCAAAAAATTGAGAAGAATGAGTATAAAGTTGACCTTGTTATATCACCTTCCAAACTTGGCCTCGAAAGAATATTTTAGATTCCATGCAGATTCCTGCGTCATGGTTCCACCTCCATGGTTCCACCTTCATTGGTCTATTTCAGGAAAATCCACTACTCGTATTAGAAAATTGACAATGCCACTAGATTCTTGACGAAATTCTGTGTAAAATAAGTATAAATTTTGCATGATTCTACCACTGCAAAAAATCAACTCGAAGGGAATATTTTAGATTCCTCTTCATTCCCCTGCATTAAGGTTCCATGCCTTGGTTTATGTGCCTGATCTGGGTTCCATGCACTCCTTTATGCATTTCAGTCCTTCATTTGGGCGAATGAGAAATTTTTGGTTTATATAAAAAAAATTGGGCATGAATTACAAAGGAAATCATGCTAGCACATTGGTAAATTCGACGGGTTGGTTGTGAGTGGCCTAGGTTGCAACCATGCAGTCCACCATTTGGTTTAAAAATGGCACATTATAATTTTATTTTGCATGGTTTGGTTGTTATGGTGTGCTATTTTTTGGAGGCTATTACACTTGCTGACCCCATGATTCAATTACTAGCCGGTTGGGCAGGTCTGCTACTGGCTAGCCCGCCCATCACATTTTATATTATACATAAACATATGTCATTGGGTGAGGGTGGTGGGGATGGAAACTCACCCCCCCTTTTTTAATATTTATTTTTCTTCTTTTTTTAAAAAACTTAGATGAAATTTTCTGACCCGATTTTTTGGTTTATGGGACAAATTAAAGAGGCAACAAATTCACTAGTTCCGGTCACTGGAATCTATTGCCAATAAATGCTAAATTATTTCCTTGTTAGTGGCCACCAATTTAGCTATTGTATGAGATTTAGTTGACCTCCAAAGTTAGTTGGAGCTCTGCCAAATTTATTCAGGGGGCCTAGATTGACCAAAAGTTTGACTGGTCATAAATTTCACATAGAATGTCAGATCAAGATGTCGTTTCTGTCATTGGAAAGCTTGCACCAATATCCTAAATCGGACCCTAGGTTTATGATAATCCAAGAAATTTTATTTTTGAGCCTTTCATATGCCCTCTTTGATTTCTGAGCCTCTTTGAAGCCACCTAGATCATTCCTACCCACTGAATAGATTTTGGTCCTCCAAAAGCGTGAAAATAATCTCCATCTATTGTGTTACATTTTCTTCACAACAAGTGTCGTGATAGGCCACACTTCCTTCACCTTCACCCTTGATCTTCAGAGCCATAAGTGATGAAATGACACCTGCGTCCAATGAAAACCCATAGTACAATATTTGCAAACTAAATGTTCAATTACATAACTATTCATGACCCAAGAATCCCCATACTAGCCAAGATTTTATAAGACACGCTCTTTGGTCAAGTGTACATCATAATAGAAACCAATACCCTAATTATTGATAAAAAGAAGCCAAAAACATCATTGTTTCTTTAATAAGCAATGGAAATGACATCATCACCTTTACAATTATACAGTAACACATGATTTCTCACTCATCAAAGTGAATGTGTCATCTCCTTGTGGCAGATTCACTTGTTGAGCATCTTCACCATCTAGTTCTTGCACAGGCGCTTTTTCCTTGAGATGCTGCTCTAGATGGAGCCTCCAACACGTGTCCATTTGATGTCCACCTTTGTTGCAATGATTGCAAAAATTATTCTTCCTCCATACCTTCTTAACCTCCTTCCTTCCTTGATGTGGAGAAGGCCTTCCACGTATCGTCATTTTTCTTGCTGCCATTCTCTTCTAGTACTCGACAACCACGTGGTTATAAAAGCCAAAAAAACTACATAGTTTTCTACACCATGATATTTGTTCATCATTAACAATATTCTTGTAACCAAAATGAAATTTAGAATACGTAGAATTTTTATACCTCTCTTGGTTGTCTCTGTAATCAGAGATTAGCTCTTTCTCTGCAATGTGCACTGTCATGAGAGGATTGTGATGTGTTCTCATCATCCTCTTTCCTTGATGGTTTCAAAAATGTCTTGGAAGATTCTACTACCTTCAAGCACTCTCCTTTAGTGTATCCCATCTTGGTAAGGAGTCTCAAGCTATTTCCTGAAATGGGTACCTCAAGGCTTCCAATAGAAATAACGTCATGTGAAAATGAAGTTGAAGAACGACCAATATTGTTTACTTTAGCTATCAATTCTGAAGCAGGTGATGATGGCTTCGCTAAGACTTCATTCCACTTGAACTTTTCCAAGGCCTCTTTCATGGCTCGTAACTGAAGTTGCAACCTCTGCTTCTCCCCTTTTTCTTCTTGTATAATTCTCCTCAATTCAACATTCTTTTCTTTAAGGCTCTGATGGATATCCTCATTTGAATGATGAGAACATGGTGAAGAAGAAGAATATTCACTCCAGGAAGTAGATGGAGCACATCCTCTTCTCTTTCTTTCTCATCTTCTCTCTTGCCATTTTCTCCTCATAATATTCATACATTTTATCTAACATGTTGGCTATCCTATAGAAGACCTCATAGATATTTAGGTCATCCTCCATTTTCTTTCAAGATGCACGTTCACTCTCTGGTTATCATTTAGACTCGCAATTCATGTCGGCAAGAAGATCACTTTGATACCAAACTTGAACTACATCTCTCAGCGACTAGAATTAACCAAGATCTTTTAATTTGGTGATGTTAGTAGAATTTCATGTGAAAGAGTATTAAAAACCACATGTGCATACTTTAAAGAAGAGGAAACATAATGAAAACCATCAAATCGAAGAACAAAAACAAGTTGATAATAGAGTTCACTTAGTGTGGGTTACATCTTTGGGCTCGATGTCAAGAGTGGGGAGGCTTCTTCATTAAATGATGCAATATGATGATGAGTATATAGTTTATTCTTTGTCATTACAAGGATAAACTCCCTCAACTAGAGTGGCATGTCTCTCCATGAAAATTTCTCCTATAGGAACTCTCACTCATGTGGCCCCTTCTTTATCATGAAATTAAATTGTCACATGAAGTGGCCTACAAGTATCCTCCAACAGAATGGTAAACAAGGATCTCAACATCAAGATCATCATCTTAGCAAATCAAAAGAAATACATGGCGTCACTGCATCATATACCTCTACTTCTGGGGATGTTCTGGAAATCCATAGCTCTGCTAAATAAATGGACAACACCATTGAATTTGTGGGATGAAATTGTGTTAAATGACTACAAATTCAACTCTTTTTTAACACTGTCAAAATATTGACCTTCGAGAATCCCAAAAATTCACCAAAGATTCCTTCTCGCTGGTTCATTGGAATTCTATTGATCAGATGAAAAATCTAACTTTATCACTTTTCTCCTTGTAAAAAACTGAGTAATTTAAGTATAAAGTCGTCCTGGTTCTTAAACTGTCAAAATTCAACCCTTATGTAGTCTTTTAGATTCCTCATGATTCCACAAAGCTTATTCACTTACGACTGCTTGAAATTATGTCACTCAGATAAGGAAGCTGGTCACACCATCACATTCCCTACAAAAAAAATAGAAGAATGAGTATAAAGTTGGTATGGTTCTGTCACCTTCAAAAATTGGCCTCCAGGGAATCTTTTAGATTCCAGTAGATTCCTATGTCCTGGTTCCACCTTCATCAATTTATCTCAGGGAAATTTTCTACTCATATCATAAAATTGAGAGTGTTATTAGATTCCTAGAAATATTATGAGTAAAATGAGTATAAATTTCACACGATTCTGCCCCTATAAAAAATCATCTCCAAGGGCATCTTCTATATTCCTCTTGATTCCCCTATGTCAGGTTTCCATGCCTTATTTTATGTGCCCGATCTAGGTTCCATGCACTCCCTTCTATAGTTTGGTCCTCCATTTGGGCAAATGAGAAAATTTTGGTTTATATAAAATAATTCAGGTGTGAATTACAAAGCCAATCACGTAGCATCTTGGTAAATTCAACAAGTTTGTTGTGGGTGGGCTTGCTTCCAACCTTGCGGCGCACCTATTGGTTTGAAAATGGCACATTGTAATTTTATTTGGTGTGGTTTTGTGGCTACAACATGTTATCTTTTGGAGGCAATTATGGGGCTGCTACCGGAAGGCCGGCCCACTAGCTAGCGCGAGTTTGACACCCGCCGACCCCATGATCTCTCTCTCTCTCTCTCTCTCTCTCTCTCTCTCTCTCTCTCTCTCTCTCTAGATATATATATATATATATATATATATATATATATATATATATATATATATATATATATATGGTATACAATTGGTGGGTTTAGGATGTCTGTGGGTGGGTGGCCGGTCCACCGCATTTTATAATATATATATAAATATATGTCTTTGGGCAGGCATGGCGACCTGCTGCCCCATTTTTAATATATATGTTTTTTTGTTTTTTTAAAGAGCTTGAACGAAATATTCTAA
This sequence comes from Pinus tabuliformis, assembly GCA_031772625.1. Lineage (NCBI taxonomy): Eukaryota > Viridiplantae > Streptophyta > Pinopsida > Pinales > Pinaceae > Pinus > Pinus tabuliformis. The sequence goes on from CM062814.1 coordinate 367,579,153, forward strand.
TGGTATTTTTGGTTTTACTGGACAAATTAAAGAGGTGAAAAATTCTCCAGTTATGACCACTAGAATTCATCGCTGATAAGTGCCAAATTATTTCCTCGTTAGTGGATGCCACATTTAGTGGCTCCACTAGATTTAGTTGACCTCCAAACTTAGTTTTTGCTATGCCAAATTAAGTCATGGTGTCTAACTTGAAAAAAAAATTTACTGGCCATAACAGTCACATATAATGTCAGATTGAGGTGCCATTTATGCCATTGGAAATCTTGCATCGAGCTCTTCGATCTAACACTAGTTTCATGAAAACCAAAGAATTTTTTTTTTAGCCTTTCATGTGCCCTCTTTGATTTCTAAGCATGTTTGGAGCCACCTGGATCACACCCTGATGTCTTCCTCACTTATTACCTCACTTTCCTTTTGTATTTTCAATAGCTTTCTAATATTTCTTAGGATCAGAATTACACTTAGACTACTCATAACAATGCTTCCGCTTCCCGATGACATCCTCCAGTGACCGCAACTCATCTTACTCAACCTGATATTTAAATGCTAAAGACAGTCCATTGATGAACATTTGGACCTTTTTCTTCTCACCCTTTAGGTAGAGCCAATACCTCAACAACTCTAAAAACTTGTTTTTGTACTTCATCTATCATGGAACCCATCTTGAGCTCATAGAATTCATTGGGCTTTCTATCATAATATCTCTCAGAAAAATACACCTTATATATAATTTTTTATGCATCTGCATTATAAGTAAATTTTATTTTAAGATATTTTTACATTATAATAATATAATTCAATCACTTTATACAAACTTACTAGTAAAGAACTTTTAATTACTATATATTCTTTATCATTTTCAATCAACTTATAAATAAATTAACACCCATTTTAAAAAGTAAATACCACATGTATCATAACATAAGGTAGGTTGTGAATTCATGGTGATCAATACAATCAATAATACCAAGTGGGGCTACACACTTTCCCTTAATTCCACTCTAACTAGACCATGATTCCCGCTTACCCTATTGGCCTATTCCTTTCTACCTTGAAGAGCTTTCTGGTGGGGAAAATCCCATCAAGTTAGTTGGTATCTTGGAAATATATCACATCCAATGGACTGCTTTAAAGAATTTCATATATATACAACCAATATACATACATATATATTTATTTATGGTATTGAATTATATTTTATAACATTTCATAGTGCATATAAATATCAGGTTGTTGATTTTCTAGTGGCTTTTTCTACTCATTTGTTACAAGTTTTGGTTTTCATGGAAAACGGTTGATTTTTCTTTGGTGACTAGTTTTGGATGGTTAGTAACAGGTGGTGCCCTCCATTTTACTAGTTATTATTAAGTTTATAGTATGTGTTAGATATGCTTGGGATAAAATTTGAGTCCTTTATGTTCTTAATTAAAATCGTCTTCCATGATGATCCTTTTATTAGAGATTTACTTACAATATATATGATTTAATAAATGTAATAATTGATGGTTTATGATAAGTAGTTATATTTTGGTGTAATGTTTGATGATCAAGGTGTAATCATGTGTTAATGTCTAACTAACTGGAAATATTTCTATAGGCTCACTATTCCCATTGTGCCACACTTGGTCTAGATAAACTCATTTCTATAGAGAAATTCATCTATATATAAATAGATACTCTCTATAACTTTATAATACCCAAAGATAAATTTATGAAAAATTATTATATCTTTCCTATTTCATCTTATTCATATGAGAATAATATGAAAAAGGAATGAGAAAGAATAGCTCATTCTTAATTTGTAGGTTGTTCAACATATTTTTAGAAAATCTCTCTTAATATAAATGTCTTAGAAATCTATTCCACTTTATTACTTACATTAAACATCTAGATGTAACGACCTCCTCCTATATTTACCCACTTTTACAAGCTCTCTAGGGTAAACATGAGCTATGTATCACTATGATATGATCCAACCTCCAAGTTTCAGTTATGGAAGTGGGCCTATGAACCAGAAGTAAATTGAAATCCCATAGAGACTACATATCACTCAGGAGCCTACCAACCACCCAGGTGTTCAATCCCTTATTTGCAACTCTTTTTCACTAGGTTTCCTCTCTAACCACACAATTGAGCACATTGTGCCTGCATTATGGGGTTCCAACCACAGCCATAATCCTGCCTACATACGATTATGACCCAAATTTCCTTGCTAACTCCATGTGGTCGCAAGATCTTTGCCAAGTTTTCAGGCTAGCCTCCAGAACACAGCCCAGAACTTCCTGAAACTTTCCAGAATCATGAAAATGATGATAAAAATTCTAGACAATCAAAACTTGAGAAAAATATTGACCTAGACATTCCTAACACTAGATAGACATTTCGTCAAATATATAGTAAACATATAAGTTATAGGTCATGAATGCATATCTGATCATAAACATTCGAACATCATCTGAAAATCACCAAGAAGACTCTATGCCCTCTCTAGCTAGTTTTAATAACTCTTGTTATCCCATGCATTCATTAACCATCTAGTAACATATCAAATCATGAATAAGAGCCATAACTAGAGTACATGTTAAAACCATGCATATAACCAAAATATAACGAGAAACGAAGTTATGGAAAATCATCCATAAGATCACCATACTAACTATTACAAGTTCTCATAGATCATAATACGAAATTAGCTCATATTAGCATGTGAAAATTCCAACCAAGTTTGGTACTTCAACATACCACCCAACCCTAAATTGGCTGATCTAAAATATCTCTTTCATCCAATCACCCCCATGCCATATTCCAATCATGAATGTGGGATCATATGGGTTAAACCAACATGGAATCAAATAGGGATTCCAAAGAAAAAACTACCTCGACCCTCAAATATAGTGATCTCACCTATACATTCCATAAATCACTAACATAAACCAAATTGTTCTTTATCCAAGTTGTAGAGGTCTCCAGAAACTAGTAACTTAACCTATATTCTACAGGGAACCCGAGCTATTTCAAAGCTCTAGATAATTTGTCCTAAACCATCGGTTACAGGGATTAGCAACTCAACCCATAGGCTCGAGGGAACCGAAGATGTTTTAGGGCTCCAAAAAAATTGTTCTAACTAACAAACATAGGAAACCAGAGAACCAATCAGAAAACCAAATAGGGAACCCACTACACCATGAGTATCTAGGAAATGGAAATAAAAGGTTGAAATCGCTTTCATTCCTAGGAAGTCTCCATTCCAATGAATACACATAACCAAGGAACCACATTCATATACCATGCATCCAAAAACTAGCAAATAAATGACAGATGCAACTTGTTTCCTACAAAGTAAGCCTTTTGTAGTTGTTGATCCAATTGTATATTTATGCTCCCTTAATTTCCTTTGATTTCTTGTTGTCTTCTTATAAATCCAAGTGAATGTTAGAGTGCTCCATGAATACTCTAAGTTTGCAAGTGTATGAGAGAGAGAATGAAATGAGAGAGCTTAAATTGAAATGAAAAAGGTTGTGAGATGATTCTCTAATGCCACTTTATTACTGATGTCTCATTTTTCTTCATTTTTCCTCTAATTTCCCTTGCATGAAAATTTGTGTCTCTTCACCTTCCCTTTCTCCTATGTTGGAAATAATACTGAGAGGGGGGGTGAATCAGTATTATCAGATCAATCAAACCTTTTCAATGCTCAGAAACATATACGCTACTTCAGTTAAGTAAAACAGCGTGTACACGCTACTGTGACTAAATAAAACAGCGTATAAGCAGAAAACTCATAACTTAGTTAGCTTATTCTTCAGTTAAGTTCATCAGGACATTATTCAGCACATTAACAGTAAGCAGATGCAGTATAACAGAACGGATCAAAAGTCACACACATGAACACCAAGATATAAGGTGGAAACCCAATGTGGGTGAAAACCACCTGCTGCAAGTTATCTCTATCTTTCTTTAAGAAACTTCAGTTTACAATCTTTTGTACTGGTGCAGCCTTATACCAGTACGCAGGCTACAACCTGCAGAAGGCTACAACCTTCTCTCGTTCTCCAAACTTCCTTGGAAGGGAGCTCCAACCCCCTTTGTTCTTGTACTAGCCAAGATACTAGTACGTAGGTGCTGACCTACAATCTTCTTTTCTTCAGGTATCACCTTTCATACATTTTCAGACTTGAATATTCCTGAAGCACAACATTACAATCTGAAGACCATAATTCATTCAATTTCCACAACAGATCATTGAAGCATAAAACAACCAAACTCTGAATCACTGAACCACTGAACCCTGTCAATCACCAGTTATCAGAACACAGAGCAGACTACAGAACTCTGCAATAACTGTCAGACCCCACTGTAAACCCAAAAACAAGCTTCAAAAGATATACGCTACTTCAAGGAGCCAAACCCGCGTATACACGCTCTTTTACCGAAGCCAACCTGCGTACAGATCTAAAAATAAACTTTCTCAATTTGCAGCTGTACCAGACATTAGTTAGACCCAGAACATAGCATTGCGACAATATGCAGATCTAGAAATAAGCATAATCAACCATATCATGATAGTGCATTTCAAACCATTAGATCCCGATCTATCCTTAGATCTAGTCTTCCATCAACCAATGTGATCTCTCCTTGGCTTAGATCAAGCAACCCAGCACCTGCAAATCAGATCTCTTTCACTCTTAGATATTCAAGCCCTTGTCGAAAGATGATTTTGCCTAATGATCTTCTTCTCCTTATATAGTCTTAGGCCTAGCTCAATACCAAGAGCCAAAACCATAGTAACACAATACCATCAACTTCAAAACTAGGGATCGACACGCCCGTCGAGACACAATGGTCCGAAATCATAGGCACAACTTCCAAGGACTAACCACCATGGACCAAAGGAACCTTTCCACATACACGCGCTTTTTATGAATCGAACTAGCGTGTACACGCGACTTGGGCTTAACGAAACGGCGTGTATGAGCTTCCTTGGCATGCTGTACTGAGATCTGTCTTCTGATTAAGATGCCATCACTTGTACCAACCTCTGAGCACTTGTACCATCCTCTGAGTGAGTTGCCATCAAGGACAACTCTTGAATCATAATGCCAACAATCTCCCCCTTTGGACTTGATGGCAACCACCACACCAAGTCACTCTCCCCCTTTGACATCAAGAGCAAAGGGCTGTGCTCCCCCTGAGGACATGCTGATACCTCTGCTTGGCTGTGCTGACTCGTGCTCCCCCTGACAGTAGGCCAGATCTGAAAAAGATGTTCTTCAACAAGAGCCAAGATTTATACACCATAAGGGACCTTCCTATCACCAAAAGACTCAATACATACATCCATACTCCCTACCAAGAGGGGACATATCAGAAACAACCAATTATATTACAGCATTCATCCCAGGCATAGTGGGGAAACCAACATAGGCCGTTACATGACCTTGACACCATAAAAGAGATATGACAAGAGAGATACATGACATAGAGACAACAGATCTAGACCAAGACTTAGGAAAGACACCAGCAACATCTGATAAACATCTTGTTAGATCAGCAACCAGAATTTCTTTCTGAGCTCCTTCTCCTGAAACCAACAACCAAAACATCTGAATGCCAACAATGCTTTATGAGACTTTTGAGCTGCTCCCCCTGAACCTGTGCCTGTTGCACTCCCTGAAACTGTGCCTGAAGAATTCTGACATTCCTATTGCTTTTCAGAACTTCAGAGTTTTCCCTTGCTGTTCAGAACTTCATATACGCGTTTTATCCTATATAAAACAGCGTATGTACGCGGATATTCTTTCTGCAACAAGCGTCCAGCATACACGCGACTTACCCACCATAAATCCGCGTGTATACGCTCATATCCCTTCCGTAACCTGCGTATACCAACTTTTCTGTAGGACAAACAATCTTCAACAACAGGATGAAGCATCAACTACTCCCAGCTTTTGTCTGAGATATTCAAAAGTTTCCCTGGGCAGTGGTTTTGTGAGAATATCAGCAACTTGCTCCTTAGAAGGAACATACTCCAACTTGACCTTCTGCTCAAGCACTTGTTCCCGAAGAAAATGGTACTTGATTGGTATGTGCTTGGTCTTTGAGTGCATGACAGGATTCTTTGAAATGCTGATTGCACTTGTATTATCACATAAGATAGAGACAGGTGGAGTGCAAGTGATTTGAAAGTCCTGCAAGGTCTGCATCATCCAAAGAAGTTGTGTGCAACAAGATGCTGCAGCCACATATTCTGCTTCAGCTGTAGATAAGGCAATCGAACTTTGTTTCTTGCTGAACCAAGATACTAATCTAGAACCCATGAAGAAAGCACCTCCACTTGTGCTTTTCCTATCATCCACACTTCCAGCCCAATCTGCATCTGTGTAAGCATGAAGAGTGAGATCAGTATTTCTAGGATACCATAAGCCATAGTTTTGGGTCCCTTGAAGATATTTGAAGATTCTTTTGACTGCCTGAAGATGAGTTTCCTTTGGGTTGGCTTGAAATCTTCCAACCATTCCTACTGCATGTGTAATATCTGGTCGAGTACCTGTCAAATAAAGCAAACTCCCAATCATGGATCTATAAGTGGGTTGGTGAACTGCTGCTGATTCATCATTTGCACTGAGGCTGCATCCTGTAACCATGGGTGTACATACTGGTTTTGACTCTTCCATGCCATACTTCTTCAAGATCTGCTTGAGGTATTTGGTTTGAGACAAGAAGATACCTCCTTCATTTTGTTGGATTTGCAATCCAAGAAAATATGTCAATTCTCCAAGAAGTGACATTTCGAATTCTTTCTGCATAACCAAGGCAAAGTTTTGACTCATGGTCTCTTCATTGCTGCCAAAAATAATATCATCTACATAAACAACAAGGATTAGCAATTTGTTATTTTCAACTTTTATATAGAGATTGCTATCTGCTGATCCTTTTGAAAAGCCTTGTTGGTGAAGATATTTGTCCAAGCGATAGTACCAAGCCCTTGGAGCTTGTTTGAGCCCATAGAGTGCCTTTTTCAATCTGCATACAAGGTTTGGATCATTTCCAAGAATGAACCCATCTGGCTGCTCAATATATACTTCTTCTTCTAAGTCTCCATTTAGGAAGGCTGATTTCACGTCCATTTGAAATACCTTGAAGTTTTGAAAGCTTGAGAGAGCAAGGAACATTCGGATGGCCTCTAGTCTTGCCACAGGAGCAAAGGTCTCTTCAAAATCTATTCCTTCTTGCTGTGCATACCCTTTACAAACAAGTCTGGCCTTGTTTCTAATTACTTCTCCATTTTCATTTAACTTATTCTTGAAGACCCATTTTGTTCCTATTACATTCTTATCTTTTGGTCTAGGAACTAATTCCCAAGTGTTGTTCCTTTCGATTTGCTCAAGTTCTTCATCCATTGCTTTGACCCAACATTCATCTTTGCATGCTTCTTTCACATTTTGTGGTTCAATGGAGGAGAGTAGAGCCAAGTAGCTTGAAGCTTCTGCAAGTGTCCTTCTTGTTTGTACTCCTGCTTCTTTCTGCCCCACAATCTGAGTTTCTGGATGATTCTTTTGGACATATCTGGATGGAGTCTTCTCTTCTATTCTTGTCTGCTCCTCTGGTTCTTCTTGAGATTCTTCTTCTTCATCATTTCGCCTTTGAGAGTAACCTTCATCTTCTTCAATGTCTTCATGATGAACTTGCCTAGGAATATATCCCTTCTCATCAACCACTATATCAATACTGTCAACAATTCTGCCAAGTCTTTTATTGTAGCACTTGTATGCTTTGCTATGTGGAGAATAACCAAGAAGAATGCCCTCATCTGCTCTAGGTTCAAGTTTGCCAAGTTGCTCATCAGTATTCTTAATATAACATTTGCTCCCAAAGATTTTGAAATGCTTCACGGAAGGAGTTTTACCACTCCAAAGCTCATGAGGTGTTTGAGTGCTGTTTACTCGGACATTTGTTTTGTTAAGAATGATAACAGCAGCATGTGCAGCTTCACCCCAGAAGGTTGCAGGAGTACCTGATTCATCGAGCATAGCACGAGCCATTTGTTGGATAGTTCTGTTCATTCTTTCCACAACCCCATTTTGCTGAGGAGTTCTAGCTGTAGAGAATTCTCTTCTTATCCCATGTTCATCGCAGAAATCGAAAAATTCATTTGATGTGAACTCCCCACCTCTGTCAGATCTGAGGCACTTAATTTTGTGTCCTGATTCATTTTCAGCCAATGCTTTGAAGGATTTGAATTTTTCGAATGCTTCATCTTTGTGCTTCATAAGCCCTAACCAAACAAACCTTGAGAAATCATCAATGAATAATATCAGATATTCTTCTCCTCGAGGTGTCCTTTTCCTAAATGGACCACATACATCTGTATGGACTAGCTCAAGAGGCAAGCTAGCTGATCCTTCCTTTTCTGGAAAGTTAGTTCTGGTTTGCTTTCCAAACTGACAAGATTTGCATATAGTGTTGTCTGGAATTTTGATATCTGGAAGATCGCGAACTGCCTGATATTTGCATGCTTTTCTTATTTGTGAGAAGCTTAGATGTCCCAACCTTCGATGCCATAGCCAGTGCTCTTCATCCTTGCTAAGATAGCATTGTTGTTGTCCTTCTTCAAATATGTACAGATTATTTGGAGTTCTTTTGCCTTTGAGAACTGTTTTACCTGTATCAAGATCACGAACAAGACATCCATTCGATCTGAAAATAACCTCGGTTTTTTGATCACACATCTGACTGACACTTAGAAGATTATGCTTCAATCCATCAACATACAAAACATTTCCAGCCTTGACCTTTTCTTTCAAAGGAGCAATACCTTTTCCTTTTATAGTTGCAGGAGTATCATTTCCAAAAGAAACTTTCTTTCCCTTTTCTAAAGTAGAATAAGATTCAAGTTTTTCTTTATCACCTGTCATATGTTTCGAACATCCACTGTCAATGTACCATAGATTTTCCTGTCCTTCTGCATAAAACGCTATCCCACATCTTTCTGTCTGAGGTTCTTTTATTTTCCATTTTTTGGTGCTCGTGGCTTGTTCCTTTTTCTCCTGAAACCTGCTCCTGCATTCAGATTCTTTATGACCAAAATTATTGCAAATAGAACATTCAACTTCATTTTCAAGAACCGAAAAGTTGTTATAGGTCCTCTTTGTAATCCCTGTCATACTTCTTTGTTTTTGAGCTTCCCTAGTCATGATTGTTTTATATGCAACACATTGAGCTGCTTTGTGACCAAAGTTATGGCAAGAAAAGCATTGTCCATTGAAGAAGCTTCTGCGGTTATTGAATCTACCAGCCAACTGATTGTAATTTCTATTTTCATCTATTCTTGTGCCAAACTGAGAAGATTTTACCTGTGGTTGGTTGTAGCTTTTGTTCACCCTTAAGAAGGATTGTCCCTGATAGTTTCTGTTTGTAATTCGTCCCTGCTTTACCTGATTATCTTCATTGTTCTTCTGCTCATTTCTTCTTGCTGCATCAAGATAATTCTTTGAGGTGGATGCTTTAGAGGTTTCTCCATTATAGCCCAAACCTGTCTTGTTTAGAGGAGACCGCTGCACATTGATAATCTCATCCAAAGTTTCAGATCCTTTGACAAACTTAAGATTAATAGCTTTTGTTTTCTCAATTTCTTTTCTGAGACCAACAATTTCACCTTCTAGTTTTTCAAGATGTTTTTCCTTTTCATCAATTTGAAATTGCAAAGTATCAATGATCACACTCTTTTCTTCTATGCATCTCTTGAGTCTAGTAATTTCATTATAGAGATTATCCACATCTACAGCATCCTCATAATCATCATCTTCAAATGCCATTAATAGCTTATATTTATTACCTTGTTCATCTTCATCACTGTTTGATAAGCCATCACTATCTTCATGGGTGTAGTAGCTTTTCTTATTTGCACTTTGTTTCTTATTCCATCTAGCAGGTTCTTTTCCTTTATCTTTATTAGGACATTTTGCAGCATAATGACCTACTCTTCCACAAGCAAAGCATTTGAAAGGTAGCTTACCTCTGAACCTTCCAGCACCCCTTTGAAGATTTCTAACAAAATTTGATTCTTCTTCCTCTTCTTCTGGAACATGGCTTGCCTCATAGTAATCTTCTTTTCCTGATGCCTTAAAAGCAGCTTCCCTTCTGTCTGATGGACCTCCCTTTCTCATTTCATAAGCAGTTAGAATTCCATGTAACTGAGACATAGTGAGAACTTTGAGATTTTCCTTTTCTTCTATTGCAGATACTTTAGATTCAAACTTGGGGGATAATGATCTTAGAATCTTTGAAACTACTATAGTTTCTTTTATTTCTTCACCCAAATTTTTCATACAATTAACAATCTCGTCTACCCGAAGAAAATAATTTGCCACACTTTCATCATTATACATCTTGAGAGTCTCATATTGAATCCTGAGAGTTTGAAGTTTAGCTTCCTTTACCTGTTCATCTCCTTCATAGCTAGTGATCATTTTGTCCCATATCTCTTTTGCTGATTTGAAGTGCATGACCTTCATGAATTCTGTTTGGGATATACTTCCTAATAGAGTACTGACTGCTTTTGCATTTGTTTCATATGTCTTTTTCTCAGCTGGATCTGTAGGAGTAACTGAAGGAAAAGCATAGCCTGTTTCTACAATGTTCCAAACTTCTGTACCAAGAGATTGAAGATATGCAGTAACTCTTACCTTCCAATAATTGAAATTTGTTCCATCAAAAACCGGTGGCCTGATTGATGCTTCTTTCTCGTAGTTGCTCATGATGAATGATCTACCTTCAAGCGATCAAGCTTCCCTGAAGGACCTGCTCTGATACCAATTGTTGGAAATAATACTGAGAGGGGGGGTGAATCAGTATTATTTCCAACAATCAAACCTTTTCAATGCTCAGAAACATATACGCTACTTCAGTTAAGTAAAACAGCGTGTACACGCTACTGTGACTAAATAAAACAGCGTATAAGCAGAAAACTCATAACTTAGTTAGCTTATTCTTCAGTTAAGTTCATCAGGACATTATTCAGCACATTAACAGTAAGCAGATGCAGTATAACAGAACGGATCAAAAGTCACACACATGAACACCAAGATATAAGGTGGAAACCCAATGTGGGTGAAAACCACCTGCTGCAAGTTATCTCTATCTTTCTTTAAGAAACTTCAGTTTACAATCTTTTGTACTGGTGCAGCCTTATACCAGTACGCAGGCTACAACCTGCAGAAGGCTACAACCTTCTCTCGTTCTCCAAACTTCCTTGGAAGGGAGCTCCAACCCCCTTTGTTCTTGTACTAGCCAAGATACTAGTACGTAGGTGCTGACCTACAATCTTCTTTTCTTCAGGTATCACCTTTCATACATTTTCAGACTTGAATATTCCTGAAGCACAACATTACAATCTGAAGACCATAATTCATTCAATTTCCACAACAGATCATTGAAGCATAAAACAACCAAACTCTGAATCACTGAACCACTGAACCCTGTCAATCACCAGTTATCAGAACACAGAGCAGACTACAGAACTCTGCAATAACTGTCAGACCCCACTGTAAACCCAAAAACAAGCTTCAAAAGATATACGCTACTTCAAGGAGCCAAACCCGCGTATACACGCTCTTTTACCGAAGCCAACCTGCGTACAGATCTAAAAATAAACTTTCTCAATTTGCAGCTGTACCAGACATTAGTTAGACCCAGAACATAGCATTGCGACAATATGCAGATCTAGAAATAAGCATAATCAACCATATCATGATAGTGCATTTCAAACCATTAGATCCCGATCTATCCTTAGATCTAGTCTTCCATCAACCAATGTGATCTCTCCTTGGCTTAGATCAAGCAACCCAGCACCTGCAAATCAGATCTCTTTCACTCTTAGATATTCAAGCCCTTGTCGAAAGATGATTTTGCCTAATGATCTTCTTCTCCTTATATAGTCTTAGGCCTAGCTCAATACCAAGAGCCAAAACCATAGTAACACAATACCATCAACTTCAAAACTAGGGATCGACACGCCCGTCGAGACACAATGGTCCGAAATCATAGGCACAACTTCCAAGGACTAACCACCATGGACCAAAGGAACCTTTCCACATACACGCGCTTTTTATGAATCGAACTAGCGTGTACACGCGACTTGGGCTTAACGAAACGGCGTGTATGAGCTTCCTTGGCATGCTGTACTGAGATCTGTCTTCTGATTAAGATGCCATCACTTGTACCAACCTCTGAGCACTTGTACCATCCTCTGAGTGAGTTGCCATCAAGGACAACTCTTGAATCATAATGCCAACATCCTATTCTCCCTTATTTTCATCATTAAATGCCATTTATTGCCTCTATTCCTTTGCCAAATCCTTTACCAATTTCCTTAGCCATTATTAAACCACAAGTGATGCCCATTATAATATTTTCCCAACATTCAACTTGGAATATGTGTCCCAAGACCTTAGTTTTAATTTTTTTTTACACTAAGAATCAATGAGGGGTTGTTACAAACCCCTCCCCCTTGAGGGAACACCATCCTTGGTGTTTAATGACACTTATAACTAGCTAAGCATGTCGCCCATGGAGCTTTATAAAACAAATCGATGCAGTATTTACATCATACCAAACTGCTGAAACCATGAACACCATACTGCTTATTGGAGCTTTATTACACAACTTGATGTAGTATTTACAACATACTACTTATTGAAGCTTTATAACACAGCTCGATGTAGTATTTACAACATACTTCTTATTGGAGCTTTATAACACAACTCATAGAAGTATTTACAATATACATAGAAACCAATCACATTTTCTGAACTTGCATAAAATTAATGATACAAAGGCCGCATCTGATCAACCATCTCCCATGCAGCTCCATTGGGCCCAAAGTGCTTTGACTGCACTTTAACCCACCTAATTATTTAGTTCCAAAGCATTAGATATTTCCACCAAAAAATTCACTAAGGATTTTGATGGAATTCTTCCTCTGGTTCCACCTGAAATACAAGCCAATCAATCACATGACCAAGATCTTGGACATATCTCTTAGGAAATAAAACATGGAAAACATCATGGAATTTCAATGTTGGTAGTAGTGCAAATCGGTAGGCCACTGGTCCAATCCTATCAATTATCTCAAAAGGCCTACAATATCAAGGTGCCCGCTTCACACATGATCCAATCCTTAAGGATCACCTCATGAGCTTTATGCACAAATGCACATGCTTTCCAGCCTAAAACTCCTGGAATTTTCTATTTTGATTCACATAACTCTTCTACCTGTGATGTGCTACTTTTAAATCCCTCTTAATAAATTACATCTCTTGTTTCATCTCAGCCAACACATCTAGTTCAATCAACACCTAGTTCACTAGATCACTCCAACTAATAGGAGTATTACAACTATGACCATAGAGAGCCTCAAATGGACTCATCCTCAAGGATCCATGATATCCATTATTAAATGCAAACTCTACTAGTGGAATATACTCCTCCCACTTCTTTTGTTGATGCCTAAAATACATCATCAACATGTCCTCAAGGATCCTATTAACCGTATCTATCTGTCCATTTGTTTGTGGATGATAATATGTACTGAAAGGTAACTCTATCTCGAAGCCTACAAACAACTCATTTTAAAACTTGTAAGTGAAATTGGCATCGCTATTTGAAATAATCTTATTGGGAACACCATGGAACCTCACTATATCTCTGATGAATAACTGAGCTACCTCACTATCTGAATTTGTAGACTTCACTGCAATGAAGTGAGCTACCTTGCTCAACCTTCCAACCACAACCATGATGGAATCATGTTGTCTCGACAAACCTATAATGAAGTCCAGGGAAATGATTTTGTATTTCCATTCTGATATTGGAATAGGTTGCAATAGACTAGCTATATGGTTACACTTTGCTTTCACCCATTGACTATCCAAACACTCCACAACAAACTCAACCACCTCTTTCTTCAAGTTCAACCAATGATAGAGCTTCTTAACAACTATCAAAGTCTTCTAGTATCCTAGGTTTCCTGAATACGGCTTGACATAAAACTTCGTCAAGATAAGCTTCTTGATCTCACTGTTGTTTAACACATAAATCTGATTCCTGAATATGTCCAAGCCATCTATTGCGAGGTGATACTTCTCATCACTATCAGCTTCACCGTGCTACTGAAATATCCACTTTAGTTGAGATCCTCTCATTATGTTACCCTAATGCAATATCTAGTCCCGTAAATCTGTCCCATAAGAGCTCACAACTAAAATGTGATTCACTTGCACTATCCTACTAAGGGCATCTGTAGCCCTATTCTCAATTCCCTTGATGTATCTGATCTCAAATTCAAACTCACTGAGGGTAGCCAACCACCTAAATTTCCCGGAATTTAGATTGTGTTGGTCAAACAAGTACCTTAGCCCACTATGATTACTCATCAAGAAAAACCTCCTACAAAGAAGATAATGTATCCACATCTTCACTGTGTGAATGATAGCTTCCAACTCAATATCATGACTCACATAGTTCCTCTAATTCTCATTCAACTTCCTTGACTCATAGCATACCATCTACCCTTCCTCCATTAGGACTCCACCAAGTCCTTCCTTGTAAGCACATGTACAAACCACAAACTCCTTATCATTATCTACAATCTTCAAAACTAGAGCATTTGTGATCAAATGCTTTAACTGCTCAACAATAACTACAAAATACTTAGTCCACTCAAAATTCTTTGCTTTTCTCTACAAATATGTAATAGGATAACCACTTCATGAGAAGTTCTTGATGAACCACCTGTAATAACTGGCTAGTCCCTTGAATGATATAACCTCATCCATTTTCCTAGGAGTTGGCAACACCATGATAGTTTTAATCGTTTCCAGGTCTACTATTATCCCTTACTTGGAAAAAACATGTCCCGAGTAGTGATGTGAGACTAAAATAAATTGTACTTGTTGATATTGGCATATCCCTGATACTCTCTCAACAATATCAACACTGCTGGTAGGTTATATACATGTTTTTCCTCATTCTTGGAGTATATCAATATATCATCAATAAACACTATCAGAAACTTGTGCATGTAAGGCTGCAACACATTGTTCATCAAACACATGAAAGTGGCTAGATCATTGGTAAGACTAAAAGGAACCACCGCAAACACATAATTTCCATACCTTGTACATAATGAAGTCTTTTAAATGTATTCTTCTTTGATGCACACTTGATGATATCCTGATCTTAGATCAATCTTTGAGAATACTGCAACTCCCTTCAATTGATCAAACAAATAACTAATCTATGGCAATGGATACATCTTCTTGATATTCACCTTATTCAGTTCCCTATAATCAATGCATAATATGAGAGTATCATCCTTCTTCTTTACAAATCATAATGGTGCACCGCAAGGCAATACACTTAGCCTTATATATCCTTTGTCAAGCATTTCCTTAAGCTATCACTTCAATTTCACCAAATATGGAGTGCTCATCTTGTAAGGTGCCTTAGATGTTGGTATTTCTCTCAGTATCAGCTCAATAGAAAATTCCACCTTTACAGGAGGAGGCAACTCTGAAATCTTTGCAGGAAGCACATCCTGAAACTGTTGCAAAGAATGATATCTCTTCAAGACTTCCTCATCCTCAACATCCTTCCCTTTTTCACTGGAAATATGAAATGTAAATAATAAACAGCACTTTCGATAATTATGTTTTTTTTACATAGTTGTAACGATTCTCACTGATGTAGGCTTCTTTTGGTGCAAGACTCTCCTTTCCCCATCATCAACAGGCACTTTATAGTGTTATCATAGCAGTCCAGTGTAGTCCTATGAATTAGGAACCAATCCATGCCAAAAAACATACTATATGACCCAAAGGAAACACATTTAGATGTGCTGATGTAGGCATACCATTCAACTCAAATGCATAAGAGCTCACCCAATGATGAGTTTTTCTCTTGGTTGTTATAGCCAATTGCACCAACCAATATTCTATATGCACTTCTTTATTGAAGCAACACTTACCCCAGGTTAGGACAAATATAAGTATAATGAGATTCAGGATTAATCAAAATGGAAACAACTTGATCTCAAAGCTTACCTTCCATCTCGATAATGGATGCTTAATGATTATCCTTCCCGTTATCCACTGCTACATAAATATGAGGAATACTCTACCCAACATCCCCAACTATTTGTGCCTCCCGAGCACTGTAAATTTGAGGTATGCCACCCTAGTGAAATTGGAATTCACTACGATGATGCTCTCTACCACAAGTCGAAGACCTCAAAGGTTTCTTTCCATTATCCTTATTCTTATCCTCAGGCTGAATTCCATGTCCCCTATCAATTGCATTAAACTTCTTATAAGGTTCTACATTCTCCTTATCACCTTCATATTGAGGTCTTCATTGCTTCTTAGCCCACTTTGCTTTAATATTCTCATTACCTTTTCCCTCCCACTTAGGCTCAGACTTGCGCTTAGACTACTCATAACAATGCTTCAGCTTCCTGATGACTTCCTCCAATGACTGAGGTTCATCATACTCAATCTAATCTTAAAATGCTAAAGGAAGTCCATTTATGACCCTTTGGACCTTATTCTTCTCATCCTTGAGGGAGGGCACATAACTCAATAGCTCAAGAAACTTGTTCGTGTACTCTTCATCTGTCATGGAACCCATCTTGAACTCATAGAACTCCTTGGCCTTTCTATCATAATATCTCTCAGACAAGTACACCTTATATGTAATTTTTTATACATGAACATTACAAGTAAATTTTATTTTAAAGGATTTTGGCATTATAATAATATAATCCAATCACTTTATACAAACTTAACCACTTAGTAACTTTTAATAATTATATATTCTTTATCATTTTCAATCAACTTATAGATAAATTAAAACCCATTTTAGAAAGTAAGTGCCACATGTATCATAACATAAGATAGGTTGTGAATTTAGGGCAAGCAATCCAATTAATAATACCAAGTGGGGCGACACACTTTCCCTTAATGACACTCTAACTAGACCACAATACTCACCTACCCTATTATACTATTCCTTTCTAGTTTCAAGACATTTCTATTGGGAAATCCCATCAAGTCAGTTGGTATCCTGGAAGTATATCACATGCATTGGGCTGCTCTAAAGATTTTATTGAATTAGTGCACACATATCAGATGTATTAGAGGTGAAGTTGATCTGCACAACTTTTATATTATTATTCTAATTCTAATTTATCTCTATACCAAGTTAATACTACCACCACGTACCACGTTGATGGTATCATTTAGGTAGATCATCCAATCCTACCTAATGTTTTATTTCCATCTAGGTCATATTCCATTTGTGTGCATTAATGAATTATTTATGTCCATTTAATAGTCCGCAAGAACATGTGCTTTATATCATACGTTTGATATAAAATGAAAGTCTATTTTATGCTTTTTTTTGAATGTATAAATAAATAATCTTCAATAATTTTAATTGTAATGAAATACACAACCCACAAATTTTTATATAATTTAAAACAAAATCTATTTATATATAAAAATTAAACTACACTATGTAAGATTAGTTTATTAAAACTATGTAAAACTAGCACAACCACATTTATTTAATAAATGTGGTTGGTATAAGCTGATAAGCGTATATCAATCAACCACATGCACAACCACATTAGTATATGTGGGTGAAATACACTGATAGACACTTGTTTTTATTTTTTTTATTATTATTATTAAATTAATTTTTTTAGCATTATTCATATATTAATTAAATTGCATTTAATTAATCATTATTTTTATTATTTTTCATACTTTTTATTATTATTTTTAGTAATTTAATTAATTAATATTAGGAATATAATTTATTAGTATTTATTAGTATTATATTAGTATTTATTAATATAATAATAATAATAATAATTATTATATTAATAATTATATTTCTCATTATTTTAACCATTATTATTAAAAAAAATGCAACATAAAAAGAAAAAATGAAAAATATAAATGGAAACAAAATAGATGTAAGGGAAAGGTTGGAGGTTGGAGTTCGGAGGTTGGGGTTTGGGCCGAATACCACAAATAGATTGAAAGAAAAATCTTCCGACCTGAGCTCCCGACTCCCAAATTCCCTCTTAGCAAAAAATTAAAAAAAAAAATGTTAGTCGCAGGTCAGAGGTTGGAGGTCAGGGGTCAGGCCACATAATGCAACACAATGAAAAGAACAATCTTCTAAGCCGACCTCCCGACTCCCGAATTCCCTCTTATCATGACTAAGATGTTCGTTGGGCTATCCGTTGGCATAAACATGATATCAACACCATCCTGATTTCCGACCGCTTGACTATCCATTGTTATCCAACTTCCACCTAGCCATCTAAACCAGGGTCGAGTCACCTACCATCACACAATGAAAGAACAATCTTCTAAGCTGACCTCCTGACTCCTGACTTCCTTCTTAGGCTAAATAAGTTACGCATTGAGGTTCCACTATCCATTGGAATAAACATGATATAAACATTGTCTTGACCTGTACATGACTCCCGACTATAGAGGGATGGGACATCATACCCAACTAAAATGAACTTGTGCGTTCTCCACACCTTACCTCTAGACTACCAAACAACATCTTACCTCACGATGGTGTAGGTCGAGATCACAGTCACTGTTCACAAAGAGTTAAATTTAACAATGTCATGACTTCCGACTACCCCACTGTATTCCGCTCCAAATAACAATAAAATATTTAAATAGTTATCTTTCACTTTTCTTTACTTTTTTTTTAAACAAACTATGAAATGGAAAGTTGTCTTATTTAAAAAAAACATTCCCCCATCTCCAACCACACAACCTCACCTCGATTTTCACACGAAAGTGTTTGAAATCTCTCTTTACTTAAATGAATAATTAACACAATTCATGCGAATTTATTGTTGGACATCTTGAGGGTCGCAAGAAAATTTAACAACTTTCCTGATTTCCCCTCTCTTTTTTGTACTGTCTTCTCCGCACCTTGTTTATAGTGCTTCTCTGAAAATTATCCCTCATTATAATCTATCAAGTTCAAATTGACTCCAAGGCTTTTGATTTCTGGTAAACATGCACTTCCATACAGAACTGGACTAGTAAATTTGATATCTCTCAACAAAAGTTACTTTTTTTAAATTCATTTTTAGGCCACAATATGCAAAACAAAGTTAAATCGACTAAGTCAAAGCAGGTTATACAACACATTAAGGAACGCTTAAAGGGAGTACAAAATCCTGAACCAGAGCTCTGTAGTGTCAACATAACTCTCATCTTTGACACCACATTTAAAACCCATATGGAATGTATGACAAAGTGCGATGAAATTTATAATATATTTGAAAATAGAAGATGGTTAAATTTTGAAACTTCAACTGAGGAGAAAAACACTCAGTTTGAAAAAATTTGAGGTACAAAACGCCACAAAAATTTTGTTAGAGTGAATTTTTTTTCCTTAATATGACATGGTTTCATGGGCCATGTGACATCTAGATTTTCCTACCAGCAATTACTTTCAACAATTTACAAGCTTATTCCTCCCAAAGTTTCCTTTAACACCTAGTTTCTCGATAACTTCAACAACATAGTATTCAGGAAGTGTGAAGGGAATTATTCAAAAGTTGTCAAACATTGGTTACAAGAAGCTAGAGAAGGCTACAAACTTAAGGGATCAAAATAATATTTGGTAGCTATCTTCGAAAGACCCGTAAGGTTCCTCACCAAAATATTTTCATGTCTATATGGAGAGAAATACCCTGAGCATTGGAAAGTGCAATGGATGGCTTTAATATACAACCCATTCAATGATTCAAAGTGTTTCAATTAGGCCGAAATTATTTCTCAGAATTTAACAGATGCCCTTATGTTTTCCATTTTGTCTCTTCCACGATATGATCAACCATTTTTCATGTTAGCCTATATTATCAACATTATCATTACTTCTATTCTCTTTCCTCTAATGATATCGGATTACCCAGTTTATCAACAACTGCCTATTCAGAATTATGCCCCTTTTTTGTGCGAAAGTAACTTCAAATTCCATTTCTATGACAATTATAATTATTTGATGAACCCTTTCCATCAGATTTTGTTTTGAGAAAACCCTCCCAGGGTTAGCAAAGCCCTTAAAGATGCCTTAGAATAAATAGGAAACTGGTTCGTCGAAGAATTATTCTCATATATCAAATTCTATGGAAGTGAGGTTGGCCCTCACCTTCTTCCTAGATTTACACCAGAGAGGATCAAGTTTAGAGGTAGCCATTCAAACTGCGTTAATTTGTTCAATCTCAAAAATTGAGCAAACTTCAAGAGAAAATATGGTGAAAATTCCTAATTGAATTTGCAAAAGTTTACCTCAAGGACTGGGGACATGCATTTAAGGAGGCTAAAGAACTCAACCATGTTTTGTTTTATTCATTTCCCTTTCATGACTATGACCCTCGGGGAATCATCAATGACCATTACAAGGTTGTCAGCTACATCAAAACCTATTTTTATGTGGACTTATCCCTCTTGCAGAAAAGAGTGATCTCCCTAGACTTCAAAGGAACCTAGTAACAAATAACCAGTAACTTCTACCTTTCTCTAGACTATGATTGACTAAAACATATACTAAGATAGAGGTCACTTACCATTTAAATAAAATGATTTATGAAGTCCCCTTCAAACATTTCGACCATTCACTCCTCGGTGCTTTAGAGATCCTCCTCCATATTGTCATGAAGGAGATCTGCATAGACAAAAATAAAGAAGAGATCAAAGAATCTAGTATACAATCATAAGAGATAAATGGACTAGCTAACCAATCGTGTATCATAAATTGGTCAATATGAAATCACAATATATGTAGGTGATCAATGAAGCCTACAAATTATATCAACAAAGATGTAATTAAGAAAGAGCAATTTCCTTTATATTAATAAAATGGTGAATATCCTTACAACCATGTAGCCTTAATGTTGTAAGTCCCTTCCCACAGTATCCAACCCTCTCCTTGGATGAATAACCTTACAACCTTATTTCTGTAGCATAAGCCTACTTCCAACAATCCTCTTCAATCCTTAGGCTTGGGATAGCTTTATAGGCCAAGAGTGGGAAGTTTGGGATCCATTTTCCAAGGGATGAAATCCACTAATGGTGGGATACGTATTCCACAAAGAGAGGGAGTTGACCCATGATGGGAGGGATCAGGACTGAATAGGAAACTATTCGAATCTTGCTGGTTGGGATAGATGATACCAACAATGCTTCTAGACTTTATTTTTTTATTTTCACATGTGTTAATTCATGTTCATGAGTCAGCGTGTAAGACAGTGTGTACTTATGCGCAGATTCTAATGGCCTTCTCTGTGTATGCACAAAAGTTGACTAGGGAACTGCATAGGTAGCCAACACCAGGGGTTCGTACCATGGGATCAAGTGATTACACTTTCTTTGGGATAATTTTGATTCTAAGTTTGCAGGGGAATGCTTTGGGATACATTTTTGGATAGAAAAAGATCCAAACCGATGGTCATTTCCCTAATGCGACAAAATGATGTGTAACAGATTTCCCCCTAAAGTGCAAATTTAGAAGAGATATTTGATGATTGAAGTGCTTTATCATGCCAAGTTTTGGGTTAGAGACTGGAGTCAGAGACCTAAAACAATCAATCAAATGTTATAATGAAATATATAATATCATCGCTGAGGTAGGAATTCCATACTCATAACATAAATGTCTCAAAGAACAGTACATAAATACATCTGATCCATGTCAATAGATGACATAGTGTGGATGTAGCCACAAATGGATCTAAATTTAGAATCATGAATATTTAATAACTCCACGCAGCCTCGATGGATGAAACTAGATCTAGGGTCTTGATCTCCACCTCTCAATCTGTAGTATTAATGTAGCCATGCAAGTGAATGTCTCATAATTGAACATGGTAGAAACCACTTTATTACCGGTCAATGATGTGAACCATTAAAAACAACAAGAGAAACCACCAATAATGACAATGGCTCTCAAGGTACTTCCAGTAGTATCTATGAAGTGTGAATAGATGTGCTAATGTTGAACAATCATAGAATCATTCAATCAAAGGTGAATGATGAGAACATGTTGTCAAAGGTGAGAAACTTTCCATTAAGGCATGTAGGCTTGAAGGTACTAAAGGTTTCTAGATCAACTTCATAAATAATGAGATAAAGTCGATAGGAATCAACCCATCGTAGGAGGGCCCATGACACGAAACTCATGTCAAATTTTGAAGAATATCAGTTTGGAGTAATCCAGGGTTTACTTAGGGATGTTTGATATAACTAAAGGCTACCACTGACAAAGTAATTTCACTGACAAAGTAATTTCACCGAGGTTGGACTTTTCTTGAACATATCAAGAGACACAACATGATGACTTGGAAACATTTGACTCAAAAAAATAAAACCCAATACTAGTTGAAGACTTTCAATTAGGTATGGTCAATTACGAGACAAATGTATTTCTCAACTGGGACGCAAAAAGTGATGGAGCGTCATGTTCAAGAATGGCATACTGCCTTTTACACATACAAAACAAAGATTCTTTCTCACTTTTCCCCCACCATTACTAGAAAGTAGCTCTTTATTTTTTACAAGGTTGAGGAGGATAACATATGTTTGTCCTATAAGCTCATCCTTCAGATGAGTCCTTCAGAGTACTTTTAACAAACCCAAAAAAGGAGTGGTCCGGTCTCGTCTTGCCTAATGAGTCCTACATTGTTTGGATTTTACGAGTCGAGTGAAGGAGTAACTTGATGTTGTTTTCATATTTATAGAGTTTGAAAAGACACGAAAAGAAAACTCATTCAGTTCTTTCAATGTAAATTTTAATGAGCCTGGAGAAAGTGAAGCTCAATGTTTTTCAGTTTTAGGGAGTCAGGAGAAAAACGTAAGGAAACTCCACATTGTCCTTTTTCATAAATTTAGTCTCTCGAGCTTGGAAAGGGGTAAAATAACGCAGGATAGAAATCTATTGACCATGATTAGTCAACGTATACCCTTTTCGTAAATAGTCTGATTCAGTCGATAAAATGGGTAAACTGACACTGAATAGATGGTTGTTCATTTACTTTTACGAGTTCGAACAATCAAGTACTCGGTAATCTTTTCATTTTTAAGGAGTCTAAAAAGGGCGTAAAGAGAACTCCATGGTTTCTCTTCTTTGTAAGTTTTAATGAGTTCAAAAAAGTGATAAAAATATACTCAACACCAAAATGATTCGTTTCTCTTAAATAACCTGTATCCTGCGCACTTAAACTTGAAATCATTGTCTTTGCTAAAAAATAAAGTGAAAAAATGTAATAAATCTGGAATTTAAAGGTTCAGAGACAAAAACTAATATTTAAATAGGCCTAAAAAACTGATAAAAACCCAAAAGGTAAAAAAGATTTTACCAATTGTGTTTTCCACCTTTTGAGAGTGATAGAGGTCATTTTCACCAGAAAATTCAGAGGCAAATTTCGGGAAAATCGTTGGGAAAATTTGTGATCCGTCTTTTTTAGATAAATTATCTCTCGAAGATCTTAGTTTTTATGTATTTTATTTAGAATTTCATCATAGTTATGGATTTTTTGGGGAGGTTTTTCAAAATGAAATCCATCCTCGATGTGCGCAGGTCACCCTTATCGAGCCAGCGCACATCGACCAATACTTTAACAAAAGAAAATGCGATGTGTGCGGTTTCTAATAAGATATTCATGCACATTCACCTTGACTAGCAAAATTGGTTGCCCACCACGCTGAGGGCACAAAAATTAATATGAAAATCACATATATTTCTTTCTAATTTTTTCCATGATCGCTTCTAATGATCTCTTATGCTTGTTAGGAGGGTTTTGAGCCACAGATATGGAGTGGAGAGAGCGTGAACATGAAGAAGAATACATAGTTGCTCCAAACCATCCAGAAATCATACAGGCATTGACAAACCGTGGCCTGTACAAGTTTTTCACCATTCTGGGCACGAAAGGCCAATTAGACTTGCTAGAATGGACGGTGGGAAAGTGGAACGATCAAGAAGAATGTTTCATAATTGGAGACCATAGAATTGTCATTGATGACAATGAAATTTACTTCTTGACAGGACTTCCATGCTATGGAGTGAAAATCAATCTATTTGGGCATAGATGAGGTGGCGAAACCAATGCCACCTATCTGATACAACATTGTATTGATGGAGCTTCTCTCAAATATGGGAGAATTGACATTAAGGCCATCTCATGACTTCCTTTGAAAGTTATCGAGTTCACTATTGCACGACTATGCACTAGTGCAACTCTGCATTTACTCACACAAGCTTAGATGCAAACCATCATAGAGTGTTTGTGACCTACTATATTCAAGTGGAGCGAGGTTGTAGTTGCTAATCTAAAAGGGAAACTAACTAGAGTCAGAATAGTCAGACTAAAAAAGGATGGGTACAGTGCCTTCGTTATCTAATTTGATCTAGAGAGGATCCCTCTTCTCGTTCCATGGGTAGCTATAGAGAGAGGAGGACCTTAGGACCTTCACATGCTAAAATAGGTCACACTTATGGAATGCCACTGAGGTGACCAAGCATCAATGATCAAATATACTCTTGACTTTTTTGATTGGTTGGAAAACCAAATCATTATTATTTAGGATTTCCCCTATGTAGGGGTGTATTACACAAGTGATTCGGACATGCCATTGCCACCTGGGATGCATTGGGGTAACAGAGGTAAAACTTCCCACTTTGGTGGATTTTTCAAATTTTAAATTTTTTTGTTACTTTTTCACGTCCAAAACTAATTTTCTCAAATGGTCATGCATATGTGGCCCTAGTGATCTAGGTGGATATTGGTGGCCAACCGCCTATTCCACATGGACTCCCATGATCATTTCTTTTCAGTTTCCTTAATTATAGCACAACATACTATTTTTGGTAGTTTTTTGGGTCCTAAACTTTCGGAGCCATTTTGAGGGACTAAAAGATGTTTTTGGGGTAAATGGAGAGATAAAGAAAGTACCAAATCAATTTACTCATTTTTTTTTTTGGTATTTTCTTTAAGTTCTTTGAAACGAGGTATTATAATAGCCAAACGGAGATTGTATGCGAAAGTTATGACCCCGGGAAGTTGATGTACCAATTTACCCAAACAACGCCCACAGTTTTGGTGCTTCATCTCCTAGGGTAAGGTTTTTGGATTTTTAGGGTTTTCCATTGCTTATCAATAATAAATAATCCTTTGAGCCTCATTGTAACATAGTTCAAAGGCATGTAGCTGACACATCTCTTCTCAGAGATAAACAACCATCGACTGCGCTAGTTTATTTTTATTTCTATATATAAGAATATTTTCAACACTTTGATATTGTTGAAATGAAGTTTTATTTCTGTTGATCTCTGTGTGTATGGATATTTTTGTATTTTATTGCGTTCTTTCATAAGTCCGGATTAGTGGTATCAGAACAGTCTATAGTTTCTCTATTTTTCTTTGCATGTCCCCAACGAGGTTAGGATATAAGGATTTAGGGCTCGATTTTGGTTGAAACTTTGCAAGGCTAGCCTTGAAAAACCCGATGACCCACCATGGAGGAAGAAAAAAAAGACAAGGGGGAAGGATATCCTTTCAAAATACTGCTCGAAGAAACCCTCGAGTGATAGAGGAATGCAATGATGGATAACTTTTTCTAGATCCTTTGAATATTAGCCACATACGATGCATCTTCATCCAACAAGAGCTCTGGAGGCGCCACTCCTTTTAAGTTACAAGTTAACATTGATATTCCCATATTTGAGGTCCAGATAGATGTACATGCTGTAGATAAATGGTTAAATCTGTTGGAAATATATTTTCAGTTTATTACTTTTCCAATCAAGAAATTAATTTTTCACTTCATAAAGTCGCCTCACACATCAAGGACTAGTGGGAAACCTACCGTGAATGAAAGGATGGGAGAGAGTCCTCACCTTTTTTAGCCGCACCCACATGGAATTCTTTCCAAGATGCCATCAAGTAACAATAGTACCGTGTCCAAGATGCCATCAAGTGGACCATGCTATGGTAGGGAAGGGACCAAGAAGTGTCTGACTTTACAAATGTTTTCCATACCCTTTGTTGTCACTCACCACTTTATCAGTCATTAGTTGCTTGAAATGCCAAATAGTAGTGAGGTTCGATGCTAATTTTTTATCCAAAAAAGCTATTAGAGCTTAATCATACCCTCTCCATTGCTTAGTGCTCGAAAAGCGCTTTCCAACGGTATATCGAAGTCCAAAAATGGACTCTCAGAGCAGAAGTTAAATCATTTTTAAGATTACTCTCATAAAGCTGAGAAGGTAAAGGAAAAAAAATCAAAGGAGCAAGGAAAATCATACTCCCGTTGTCCTGTAGCCCTGTAGTTCTGCGATCCCACAGCCCTACATCTCGCAGGTCCCAGGTCATACACTTAAGGTTATTGGTAGTTTGCAGTGTCGAACGTCAATATCACAACACGTAATCTTGTGATATCAGTGATCGACGATCGTTGGGGTTCTGAACTTAAAAGACCTATAAAGCACTGGTCTTGCGATATAGTGTATTTCACCGAGGAGGCTGAAAAATCATTTACAAAGGAAAATCATGAAATACCAAGGTTGGGCTGCCCCTTTCTCTCTTCTCCACGTGGCATCGGTGCATCGACATATCGGCGATGTTAAAACCCACATCCCGCAATCCTGCATTATCGGCAATCACAGGAAAACAGGGGCTACCTCACCTAAAACCTTGTGGGGTTATGATATTAATATTTAGTATAAGATTGTCGGCGAAGAACAAAATTATTTAGCAAAGGAAACCCATGAAAAAGTAGGGTCGGGCAGGCCTTTTTCTCTATCCTCCAGGGGGCTACATGGCGACATATGATTGGTCCTCAGAGATAACGTGGCAGTTGATATCATCAATGACATGGTAGTATAGAGGACATGTGGTAGTTTGGATGCTGATGTAGCAAATGACACGTGTCACTTAGTTTTGGCATTTTCAAGGGTCCTATGGGGCCATTTTTGGGTGACACGTGTCATCACTCATAGGGTGACACCTCGCAATGATGACATCACCCCCATGATCATAGCTACCTAGGGAGAAACTTACAGAAAAGTACATTCAGCGTCAAGATGCGAGATTCCTAGTAACAAAGAAAAATGACCCCAGATGCGATGTTTCATAGGACATATTTCATAAATATTTCACATACGGGATATCGTCCGATGCGGTGTAAGGGGATATCAAAGGCGTTTCAATTTATAAAGGAAAAATCCCCCGAGTAGCAGTTAAAATCCTTAGCGCTCGAACGGCTAAGTGCTTGGTTCAAGCCCCCGATCACACGAAGGAAGAAGCATAAAGGGGTTGAAATCATAAGGGATTAAAGGGCATTCAGGCTCTCCTGTTTCACGTTGTTCCTGTTTTTAAAATCCCACGCTCAAAGGTCATCCTTATTACATCATAATACACGACACTAGGCTTTTCAAAGCTCTGGTAGTCTCTATAAAAGTTTTAATGGGCAGATGGGCCTGCAGCTAAAGACTTAAATGGAGCATGGTGCAACAATGGAGCAGTACATAGGACTCAGGAAGATTAATGGCTCAACATGGATCCCCATCCCTATACACAAAAAAGGACCACCTGGGAACACACCTTTCCCACTCCACTCCCTACTCCACCGAACAGGTCATTTGCTTAGTAAAGGCAGAAGGGACAGGAAACTAGCTCCACAATAGAAGAACGCAAGAGGACTAAGAATCAGTTTGATTAGAAGCTTTCACAGGAACCGCAAAGGACCCCTTCCTCCATTCTTCCTCTTGTTTATTTTTAACTTTATGTAGTTTTCTATTTCCAAGAAGGGATTTCATCCCAATTGTAATCTTTAGGTAGTAGAGCCTTACACTGGCTGAGACAACTAGTCTAGCAGATAGCTAGTGCTTTAGCTCAGATTTTGGGATTGTAACTCAAACTCTCCATATTTTGTTATAAATAGGGGGAAGCAATATTATACAAAGCTTCCAAAATTTCTCACTCGCAGGGTCTGAGTTTTGTGATGCCATTTGGTTCTAATATGTTTATTCATGGGGGCTTCATTGATATCGTTTTGAATGTATGGACTGGTTATTTGGACCCTTTGAGATAAATGGTGTTTCCTTGTTGATTCCAAGCATGATTAATGTATAGCATGTTCCTCTCGGTATTCTCATTTCATCTGTGTTTTTCTTCCTTTTAAATAGTATAATGAATGCAGTTGGTTCCTCTTTAATCTATGTATTTATCTTAGCTACTCATAGAAGATAGTACCTGTGCTTATCACAGACCTATATGTGTTATTCACTAGCATTGCAGTACTTGTAAAATTATAGATTTTCTTGTGCATTTGATTAACTTGTAGGACCTATATTAGTCTAGATCTACGTTAGCTTTTGGTAGAAAATGATACCCATGTCATGTTTGATCGGAAAACTTCTTTCATACTTCTCTACTTCTATCATTTTGCCAGAAAACCATGGTTTAGGATTCTATGTTATTTACAACCCTATCCATTTAATTCCACTTTCTGCTGGAATATTGTTGCCTAGGATTATGTTTGTTATAGCACTATGCATCTATTTCCCTCCTTCCTCTCCTTCTCTCTACCATTACTACAACTTCAGTTTTAAGGTGTCTCATTTTCGTGTGTCAGCCACTAGAAGAAGAAGTCAATTCTCTTTGAGATTTCCCTAATATACCCCTAGCATTTGTATCCATGAGTTGACCTAAATCTACCTCATTGAAGTCTTATTGAACCAAGCCCCTCCTATTACCTTTTTTACGTGACAATTGGAGTGTTGAAAACCCATCACAGATAATCTCTTAAGCGCTCCTCTATTTAAACTATCCTAGGCATTGGTCTAAAATCAAACCAGATGTTGTCTCTAGGAAGCTTTCTCTATCTCCCGAAGCACTTGTGTCACAGAGTGCTAGATTTAGCTACAACACCCTTCACACAAAGTTGGGTATCAAGGATTTTGAGTGGCATTTTTTACTCAAGTACCATCGCTGTCTACAAAAGTACATTGAGGACAAGATGGAGTTCCTGGACATCTCCTCACTCAGCATGATGTACTGATACACTGTCAAGATTGAATAGAAGTTTAAATAAAATCAGTGAAACTTTGGATCGTCAAATTTGAAGCAAGGAAAAGGCACCCCCAAACCACTATCAAAGGATAAATCCAAGGCAGGGTGACCCAGGAAAACCCACTGAAGCTATAAGCAAAGAACAATACCATGAAGACAAAGAAGGACACAGGACAATGGTGTGAGTTCCATACAAGCTCCACTCACAACACAAGTGAGTGTCGGGCCAAGCAGGCACTGGTGGTTGAGTTGAATGCTTACAAATCAGATGCATGTTCGGACTCTAAGTCGGAACCTGAGAAGTGGAATGACAAAGGGAAGCATATCATTGATGCAGAGCCCAGTGCCATCATCGCCACCACTAATATCTAGAAGAATGCTCCTAAAGATCTAGAGGATGGGGAATGCTTTTTCCACTCACAAATGTGCATGAAGGGTTTTCTACTGCAATTCATTGTCGACAGCTGGAGCCAAAATAACCTCATTTCAGTAGAGTTCATCAAGCATTTAGGCCTACCAACTACAAAAACAATCTCAGTCGTACACCATCGGGTGGCTTCACCAAGGACAAGATCTCCATGTCAGCCAACAGTGTCGCCTTCAATACAGCATCAAGCCCTTCATGGATGAGGTACTGTGTGATGTTACTCCTCTTGAAGTTTGTGATGTATTATTAGGACAACCATACTTGTGGAAGAAACATGTTGTATATTAGTCTAGACCTCGCTCTTTGATTATTACTTTGGGAGATAACTTTTACAGGATACCGGAGGTAGCCTCGCCTACTGCCATCTCTTTGATCACTGTAAAGAAATGCATAAATATCATTTCCTAGACCAAGACATTTGCTTTCGTTGTGATTCACCCTTAGGCCAAGAAGAAGGTTGTGACCACGATTTCCAGACAGAGATCCTCCACACAACAATAGCACATGGACAAGGTCATAGAGGAGTACATGGACATTTTCGCCTCACCTATAGGGGTACCTCTGCACTATCAGGTCCAACACTCCATCGATCTGGCCCCAGGTGCGTCGCTACCCAATGGACTGATCTATCAATATTCTGTTCTAGAGAATGAGGGGGTCAAGAGGCAGATTCAGGAGCTGTTGCAGAAAGGGTGCATCAGACTAAGCTCATCACTCTATGGGAGCCCGATTTTATTGGTATAGAAGAAGGACGGGACCTGAAGAATTTGTATTGACTCTCGGGTGGAGAATAAGATCATTGTTAGGTACCCAATCCCATAGATTGATGAGCTTCAGGACCAGCTTAAGGGGGAAAACTATTTCAGCAAGATTGACTTAAAGTCTTGTTATCACCATGTGCCTATTGAACCCTGTGATGTGTGGAAGACCGCCTTCAAATCCAAGGAGGGCATTTTCGAATGGTTGGTTATGAATTTTGGGTTGATGAATGCCCCCACGACCTTCACGATATTGATGGATGACATCTTGTGACCCTTCACCAATGAATTTAAGGTGGTGTATTTAGGTGACATCTTGTTCTTCAGTGACATTTGGGAAGAGCACCTCCACCATATTCGGTAGGTGCTTCAAACCCTTTGACAACACAAGCTGTGTGCCAATTTGGAGAAATACATTTTTGGCATGACCCAGGTTCAATATCTAGGGTATACCATTGATGAGCAGCGCGTGCATGTGGACCCATCCAAGATACAATTCATTCGGGATTGGTTAGCCCCAACCACTCTAACAAATTTCCGTAGCTTTCTCGGTCTTTCCAATTTCTATTGTAGGTTTGTGTTGGGGTTCTCTCGTATCACTTCACCTTTAAGTCAGGTCATCAAAGGTGGAGCGAAAGAAAAGTTCTTTTGGGATGAATCCAAACAAGAGGCATTTTCCGAGTTTAAGCACCACCTCTGCTCATCACCAGTGCTCACATTACCAAACCCGCAATAACCATTTGGGGTCGAGATAGATGCCTTCAACTATGCTATTGGTGCAGTTCTTACTCAACAGGGGCATCTAGTGGCATATCATAGTGAGACACTTTTAGACACATCTCAAAAGTATTCCACCTTGACAAAGAGATGTATTCCATTGTGCATGTCTGGCGAAAATGGAAATATTACATTTTGGGGAACTAAACGGTCATCCACAGAGACCACCGACCCTTGGAGTTCATACAGACAAAATGGAAGTTGTAGAATGATCAGCATCAGAAATGGTCCACATAACTACAACAATTCCATTTGAACATTAAGTACAAAAAGGGTAACACCAACAATGTTGTAGACTGCCTTAGCCGACCACCATTCATGGTGTTGACCACTATGCTTGATTCTTATGGACACGAGACTACAGGGTGGCCACATCTTTACAAGAGTGATCCAGAATTTGGTAGCACATACCTGACATTCCCTGAAGGTAAGAACGCTCCAATTTTTCACCTCTAGAATGCACTGTTATGCCACCTGGGACACATCTTCCTTCCTTCAAGCGCACGTGCTAAGACAATTTGGGAGGTGCACTACAATTGGGCCGTTGGACATTTCAGGGTAGAGAAAACTATGTTAGTGCTGCAGAAGCATTTTATTAGCTAAACCTTCAACAATATGTTGGGAAGTACATCAGATCCTCCACTACCTGTGTCATTTCCAAACCAAACATTAAGAAGCAAGACCTATATAGTCCTCCGCCTACTCCTATTCGACCTTGGGAATCCATCTCCATGGATTACATGTTGGACCTTCATTCTACTAAGCATGGAAATGACTGCATTTTCATGGTCATTGATAGATTCTCTAAGATGGTCATTATAGTGGCCTACAAGAAGTGTATCACAATAGAAACCATAGCTAAGCTCTACTTTGAATGAGTGTGGGTACATTTTGGGATCCCACGGTCCATTATCTCAAGTCAGGACAACAAGTTCCTAAGTACATTTTGGTCAAGTCTCTAGTCGATGTTGGATACCAAGATCACTATGTCCATGACTTTCCACACCCAAATTAATGGCCAAACAGAGGTTGTCAACAACATGATGATACACATTATGCGTACGTACAACTCGAAGTATCCACGCACATGGGATGAAAGCCTCCCCTATGTCTAGAACATCTACAATAGAGTTCTCCATAGCTACCCTGGCCACAACCCCTTTCAAGTGGGGTTGGGATTCTAGTCACTATGTCCCATTGATGTGGTCATACCCTTTGCAGCTACTTAGGTAGATTCGGCTCATGTCCAGTTTGAAGCTAACAGGGCTAACAACTTCATTGAGTGCATTCAGCACATCTGCCAGCAGGTCCATGACATGTTGGGCAGAGCCAATGCTATGTACAAGTGGCCTCATCATTAGCATCAGGTGCTACACAAGTTCCAGGTGGGTGACAAAGTTTGGTTACATTTGTAGAAGGAGCGCCTCGCTTGGCCCCACCGCAAGCTTCACCCACTCTGATATGGGTCTTACACCGTCACAAAGGTTGTAGGGAAAAAATATTTTGAGCTCAACATTCCACCATTCGTTAGCCTACACCTAGTGTTCAATGTGGACCACCTTCGACCATACTTTCCACCATTACTAGACACATCAGACATCGCAGAACAACTCACACCAATAGAGTTAAACCCATATTGCATGGAACATATCACAATTGCTCGGATCATGGACATGCACATTAAAAATACTCGATAGCATAAGATCCAACTATATTGGGTTGTTAAAGTTGACCAACTCCTGCACCAAGGCAAGTGTCTCACTAGGAACCAAGTTCAGCAGAAGTTTCCCCATCTCATGGAGGCACTTAATGCAATGGGAACCATTGCTTCCTAGGCGGAGGATTAACCTAGGTAGATATTAGTGGCCACCCACCTATTCCACTTGGACCCCCACTATAATTTCTTTTCAGTTTCCTTAATTCTAGCGCAACTTACTATTTTTGGCATTTTTTCAGATC
The DNA here is from genome assembly GCA_031772625.1 of Pinus tabuliformis. Classification (NCBI taxonomy): domain Eukaryota; kingdom Viridiplantae; phylum Streptophyta; class Pinopsida; order Pinales; family Pinaceae; genus Pinus; species Pinus tabuliformis. Next base: position 367,612,244 of record CM062814.1, read on the forward strand.
CTAAACTTCTAGAGCCATTTTGAGGGACTAGAAGGCATTTTTAGGGAAAACAGATAGACCCGAAAAACCCCAATTTGGTTTATGAATTTTTTTGGTCATCTCTTTGAGATCTTCGAAACAAGGTATTATGTTAGCCAAATGGAGATTGTATGCCAAAGTTATGACCCTAGGAAGTTGATGTATTGATTTACCCAAACGAGGCCCACATCTTTGGCTCTTCATCTCCTAGGTTTGGGTTTTTGGATGTTTAGGGTTTTCCATTATTTCTTAATAATAAATAGGCCTTTTGAGGCTCATTGTAACCTAGTTCAGAGGCATGTAGCTGCCAGGTCTCTTCTCAAAGATAAGCTACCATCGCCAGGGCTAGTTTATTTTTATTTCTGTATGTAAGAATATTTTCAGTTCTTTGATACTAATGAAATGAAGTTTTATTTTTGATCCATCTGTGTGTATATAGGTATTTCTATATTTTGTTGCATTCTTGCATAATTTTGGATCACCCAATGAGACTAGTTGGATTATGCAGATATGATAGGCATGGTGAGCAACCAGTAGCACCCATTGAACTAAACTGAGATGTGGTGGAGGCATTAACAGAGATAGAGAACAACCTTGAGATGTTAACCTTGGACATCCTAAATGTTGGGATAGATGACCTACCTCTTCGCTATTAGAGGCACACTGTGGGGATTCCTTGACCTATTAGCCATTTGGTACGACGAGTAGCACATGTTGTTGTATGCTACCATGATCATCATCATGCGTAGTCACTAGTATGAGGGTTATATTTTGTTTTTTGATGATGTACTGGCATTTTCGGAGAATAAAGGCCATGGGGCCTCATGTCTTCAGATGACATTTTTGTAAAAGCTACACTTTTTACAAACACTTATCTAATGAAAGCTACTACTTCTATTTTTGTCTATATTGTACAATATATGGATGGATATTGCCAATTTAATACATAATCAACCAATGCATAAGCTAATGTGTTTAAATTTCTTGGAATATGTTGATACTCAATATAATCAAATTCTTTTTCGAAGAGACGAACCCGCAAAAAAATCCTTAACATGGAAGCACTTCTAACTAAATAAACACCATTCAAATGTAATACTATGAGTTGTGAATCTAGCCTAGCGATCAATCGACGAATGCCAAATGAAATGGAATCAGATAATAGCTCAATCATTGCACTATATTCTACAATATTATTCTTTGTCCAACCAAGGCATATCCCAAGAATAGAAACTAACTCATCTATGGGCGAATAAATAACCCAGGCTGTGGAAGATAATTTTTGAGTACTATGATTACTGCCATTAGCGAAGATGATATAAGCTTGAGGGAGCATCGACATCTCCAAATCAAGTTTAAAAAAAGATAAGTGGGAGAAGTAGGGAAAAATCGTAAAAATCTATTAAAAATTGCCACATGTAAACTATGGTACAACAATATACAATTTTTTCACCAAACAATAAAAGAATAATATCTCTTTAGGTAAAGACCCTTTATGGGCTTTCCTAAATGAATTCCATCATAATCAACTAGTTCATAGGCCCCTTTTTCTAGTGCACATTTTACAACATAAGGGCCATGCCACATGAGCTCGAATTTACCAACGCCTAACTTATCATGCTCTTGATCATAGACCAAGACTAAATCACCCTCTGCATATGAACAAGGTATGACATTTTGATTATATTATGTGTTAACCTATTTATTTTGGGCCTCACTATCTAATGTGGCATCACATAAATTGTCATCGAGACGTGCTGAGTACATGAAATCTTCTTCTTTAGTAGAAGTGGTTGGTAATAATTCAGTTTCTAGTTTCCAAGATGATATCACACATTAAATCGGTAGAACTCCTTCCATGCCATAGACGAGATGGATAGGAGTAAAACTACTCAAAGTTTTTTTTTGTGGTATGGTATGCCCACAAGACTGGATAAAGCACTAGATTCCAATATCATTTAAGAGTCTCGATAATCCATTTAATCATGGTGGTTAAAACTTTCTTAACGACTTCTACTTGGCCATTTTCCTACATGTAATATGGAGTAAAATTGTTATGACACAAGCTTAGCTTCGTGGTAAGATCAAACATCATAAAGTTTTGAAAATGGATGCCATGGTCTACGACGATGGCTTGTGGAACTCTGAACTGAGCAATCACATCATTGAACATGAAAATGGATGTTGTTTCAACATCATCCTTATATGTACGCGCATCACCTAGGCCCATTTCATAATAAAATTTACCGCAAGGATAAAGTACCCATACCCCCTGAGCGAGTGAGGTTGCATGTAAGGAAATCGATGCCCCATTTAGCAAAAGGAAAGACAATAATGATTAGGCGAACAGGACCTAGGTGTTCAAACATTTTTCGATCATAGATTTGATAGTTATGGTATTTCTGGACCGCAGTTATATAGTCTTTGAACATAGAAGGCTATAAATGTGATATGTGTTGTATCTTTTGAGCAGTGGCAAACCCTGACATGTGACCGCCACAAGTTCCAAAAGGGAAGTCATTTAATTCCTTTTCAGCTTCCTCGTGAGGGAAACATCATCTTAAGATAGAATCACCACCATGATGATATAGTGTATCACCAACAATATTGTATTGCTAGGATTGACATCAGATACGAAGAAGATCAGTTTGACTCAGTTTTGGTTGAAATGTATGGGTCTAAAGATAAATGATGATATCTCCATACCAGGGATATAAAGTATTGATCAGAAAGAGAGATACATCTAGAAGAGAATCCTCTACCACGTTTTCCATCTCAACACGAGGAATTCAGTAAATACTAATGATTTCTTAGATTTGGATTTAATGAATTCCAAATCGAATTCTTATAGGATGAATATCCATTTGGAATAATTTCCCCCTATCAATTTCTTGGTAAGAATTTAAACCATGGGGTTGCAATTGGAAATGACGATACTTTTATGCAATAAAATGTAGTGATGAAAACATTGGACAACTTGAACAGCTACCAAGGCCAATTTCTCCACATGTGCATATTTCACTTCATTTTTGTCAAATTTCTACTTAAGTAATATATCACATGCTCTTTGTTCGATTCATCTTGCTGAACTAAAACCATGCTAATAGTGAAATCAGATGCAGCTAAGTATAAAAAGTAGTCTTAATGATAATCAAGAGGATTCAACAACGGTGTATGGCTCAACTCATATTTAAGTGCATCAAAGGCCTTTTGAGGCACTTCATCCCAAATGAATGAGATGCCCTTTTTCAACAATAGAGTAAAACCTTTAGTCTGCTTGGCATAGTTATGGATTAATTGATGTAGAAAGTTTACTTTCCCTTTCTAACTTTGGAGTTGGCGAATATTAGAATAACCTCAAGCTTCAGCGGATTGACACGAACACCTTCCTTTGAAATGACAAATCCTAACAATCGATTAGATTGCACATAAAAAACAAACTTGTGTGGATTCAATCAAATATTGTAATGCCAACATCTGGTAAATATTGCTCTCAAATGCATTGGATGGTCTTCTCGTCTCAGTGAATGAGCTAGAAAGTCATCCAAATAAGGTTGCAAAATATGCTTGATATCGTCAAATTCATAAGACATATTCCTTTGAAAATTTGCATTGGGATTCTTCAAACTCAATTGGAATTTTTGATAGGAAAAGCTCCCCCCATGGGAAGATGAATGTGGTTTTTTGTTGATCATCTTGGAGTATGCTGATTTGATTGTGGCAATAAAATATGTCAATAAATGAAAAAAAATCATTTCTGGCACATTCGTCAATGATTTGAAGGATATTGGGAGTAGGATAGTTTCCCTTTGAACAGACCTTATTGATATCCCTGTAATCGATGCATACTCTAATGGTTCACTATTTCTTGTTAAAAGGTACAATATTAGACACTCAATCAATCAAGGGAACTAGGTAAATGAAACCTTCCTTGAGTAGCTTCTTGACCTTAGCTTTAACTGCAACATATTTTTGCGGATGCACCAAACGTAATCATTGTCTGATAGGTTTTCCATCTGAGTAAGTCATAATCTCATGAACAACAATGCTTGGGTATATTCTTGGCATTTCCTCATAGGACCAAGCAAAAATGTTGTGGAGTTCTTGAAAAAGGGGCTTATATGTTCGAATTTATTCGAATGAGCATGAGGTGCTGTTGTGGTAAAAACACAACCCCCCCATTATTGATGTGTTCACTTCAATTAATGGGGACCCTTTCTATAAAATTTTGGCTAAACACCTTTTTGGATTTTATTTTAGTTGATTGCCCTACGCTTTTGTTAATTTTTAGTTTTCTTTAGATTCTTGTTTTGATTTTTTTCTTAGAATCGATTTTTTACAAGCTTCCCATTGACGCTTGTTTCGCCTCATTTGGTCAACTGGTTTGAAAATGACACTCCTTTGAAATCTCATCATTTATCTAGCCTGGGTTAAAAATGCATAAAATGTACAATATTGCATTTTGTAAATAAATTAGTTCAATAAGGCATTCATTTTAAATATTAACCCGTAGCAAGTTTTTACTAACATTTTTCATTTTTTAGTCATGCAGCCAAATTATTAATTATCGGGGTTTTAAGAAATTCACTCTAAATTCCAAATCAAATCCTAAAACTAAAAAACTCAATCATTCAAGTGGCTGTAGTTTATTTTTATTATTTTTCATGTGGCTGTAGTTTAAACAATTTCACAGCTTAACTAAATTTCATTTTAATAAAATCAAAATAAAAAATAATATTAAATCTTAATTTAATTAAATTAATATATAATTAATTTAATTAAATTAAAATTTAATATATAATATATATATATATATATATATATATATATATATAAAACTTATTTCGCAATCGGGAGATCGCGTCGGAAGTTTTATTGAACATATTTTAAAAAAAATCCCGACACCACACTCTCCCCGATCGCCGATACTCCATACCCCCGATCACCGATTAAACAAAAGTCTTTTATATCGCATCGCAAATAAATTGGTTATCGCATCGGGGGGCTTTTAAACAAGCACATCTCTTACGACCCCCGATATTCCATCCTCCTGATTGCTAAATAGCGAAAAGGCATAAAAAACAATTACATAAAGCTTGGTATAAGTTTGTTTCAAATGACTTTTTCTCTTTAACTCATACGTATGGTCATAATAGTTAGTTTAAATATTTTATATATATATTAGATATGGAAATAATAGTTAGTTTAAATATTATATATATATTAGATTTTAAATTAAATTAATTAATTAATATGTAGAATTTAATTAAATTAAAATTTAATTATTATTTAGATCAATATTAATTAGTTTTATTAAATTTGTTTATAAATAGCTAATTATATATTAGTTAATTAGATTAATGTTAATTAAAAATTACTTTAGTTTATAATTAGCAATTAAATTAGAATTTATTAGAGACTAATTTAGGATTAGTTTTTAATTACATTTTTTTTAGCCCAGCAACAGAATTTCCAGATTCATGCCAGATTTGACCCATCAACTTTGGAAGCTCATAAATTGAGTTATACTTGGCCAAATGAGGCCCACGACGGCTCATTGGAAAGAGAAAATCAAGGAGAACATTTTGGAGGAGGTTTCACCAACAGATTTACTCATTTATTGGGTCAAAAATCAGGCAGAAGATCATGCTCCGAATTTTGAAAAACAAAATCAATTTTCTGAGTTATTTTCTTCAATTTCATTTATCCAAAGCCTCTTCTAATTGCAGATCCATTGGCCAACGATATCCTTTGTCAATCAAATCATTACAAGAATCAATACAGAGCTTATATTTTATTTTCAATTATTTATTTAAAATAGAATTTGATTGGGTTTGATTTAATTGCCAGAAATGATATTTTGATTGCATTTTAATTTATTTTGATTTCTTTTGTAGGAAAACAGTGGAAAAGATATGGAGAAAAGGATTTCAAGCAATGAGAATGCTCCAGCAATTGAAGATCAGAATTAGGAGCAAGTAAATTATATTTGGCAAATTTCTCTTCAACAAACTCTCCTCTCCAAAATTCCTTCACAAATATTATAAATAACAGATTGCAGAATGTAAAAAAGGGCTGCTCTCCTCTGCAATTTTAGACTCCATGAAAGCACTATTGTAATTGGAATTTAGAGTTGTAGGAGAGAGGAGTGAAAAATCTCAGATCTGGGGATTATTGAGGATTTTCCCTTTGTATATTGAATTATGCATGAAGAACAAAGCTTGCACTATTGTGGCTCTAGTTTTGAAAGCAGAAGTTCAACCAATGTAAAGGGCTGTTGGATACCAAGGACAGAGAAATGGATGCAATAAATTGGTATTTCTAATACTACTGTTTCAAATATCAGTTTTAATTTTAAGGTGACAGGAATGTGTCATTTTATTTATGTTTGTACACTATTGTCAATATGGGTAATTTGTCTCAATCTTGTTATTATGTATCTCTGTTTTTATGGATTAATTTCTCATTTTTGAGTAACTACTTACTCTGAAATCTGTCTTATGAAACTGATTTATTGAATGATAATGTGTTGTGAACTATTTCCACATATCATTATTCAATCATTGGATTTATTGATTTGATAATCAATATCATTTTGTGAACTACTTCATGAATGTTGTTGGTTTATTATTTCAGTTTTAAGGTCTCAATAGGATGTGTTTTAGTAACCATAATATCAGTTAATTGAACTACTTCATTAACTTGATATTCATCATAAACAAGACATATTTAAATCCCAATATTTTAATTATCTTGCTCTTAGTTGGGTTAGATCTATATCTACCTAATTAAGATAGGATTTAGATTAGTTTCTTTTGCTTGCATCATAGAATAAGCTTGCATTTATAGTAAATTCTACATTATTTTAAGTCCTCTCCTCAAAGAGGAAAAATTTTAGTTGTGGTTTGGCTGAACCCAAATCATCTTAACGGTCATTCTCTTGCCTGATCAGTAAGAAGAAGTGATCTGATGTCCCTGTCTATTGGTAGTTAAAGATACATTATAAACCAATAGCAATAGGGAGAAGGTAACTGGACCTAGATGAACAGTCGGAGCCACCACACCAAACGGAAAAGGAGTTGCTTTTAAGGTCCAGACCGGGTGGTTATCCCCCAATGTTGTTGTAGCGATTTTCGAGTCATCAACTTTTTTGGCGCTAGAATGAGGGCCGAGACTTTTTGTCTATTGGAGTCTTTTCAATTTTAATATTTTATTTATTGTGATGACTCCTCTTAAACTTCCAATTTGGAGTTGTATCCATGGAGGTGCATCTTCCAATACTCCACCCGAAGTGGTAAGACTCTTGTCTCAGGCAAAGTTTAATGGTAAGAGAAATTCTTCTGCTTTTAACCATGTCTTTCAATTTATTCAGAATGTGTCAAATTACGATTTTCAAGGAATTGATGAAGGCATTTTATGCAGAATTTTTACTCTCACATTTGCGGCAAAAGCCAGAAACTGGTGCAAAACTCTTCCAGTTGCTTCAATCCACAGCTGGGATCAATTTGTTACAATTTTCATTTGTAAATTTGACGGCTACGATTATGAACAGGTATGTAAAGAAATTGAATATCTACGTAGGTTTGAAAATGAGTCTGTTAATGATTTTAATATTCGATTTCATTTGAATTGCTTAAGATTTAAAGATGAAGATAAGCCTACGGAAGAAGAATCATTAGATTGGTTTGAATATATTTGTTCTCTTCCACCCATTCCCAATCCATATGAAATTAATTCAAGTTTTGTTTCATCCCCTTCTAATATAAATGAGAATCCCAATATGGATGTGCAAATAAATTGTGATGAAGTGGTTTCACAAAGCTTGGAAAATATTTCCATTCAAATGCAAGAAGACAACAATAGCAATTTTGGGGAAAAAGCCGCCTTGAAATCTGAAAGCTACTTTGAAGTAAATTCGGAAAATCAAATCGCAAATCCGCAAGTACAATCAGCAATCAAATTGCAAACTGCTGTACAAATTTCTAAATTTCTCCATGATGAGCAAATGCCAAAATCAGAGCAGCAAAGCAGCATTCTCCAAGAAAGTATGTGCACGCAAATGAATGATCTGCAATCTGAAATTTACAATGAGCATAATGCACAAGAGCTCTCAAACAGAGACAATTTTAAATGCATTGTTTCAGGTTCACATTTTTCCCTTTATCCTGATATTTTTAATGATAGTAATTTTTCTCCTCTTAGTATCAATGATATTTCAGAAATTAAAGAGGATGATTTAAATGAATTACCATTAAATTTTTATCAAGATAAAGAAACAATAATTGATCATTCTTTTGCCACTAATGAACATGAGATTTTTGTTCCTCCTTGTTTTGGTATATTGGATGAGATTGAAGGGAATTCTAGAGAGTCTTGTGAGGTCATTTATGATGATTACTCTGATATTGAGGATGTTGATTTCAATTTTTCTCAAGAGAATCCTCATGATAAAATTCAAATAACATCTGAGAATGAGGAACGCTTCAATTTAGAAATTATCCCAACTAATCCTCATTTTAGAGCAGCAAATTATCTTCATGATTTCACCATTCAAGAAAACATTCCAATTTATGATTCATATGAGGATCAAACTCCCATTCCTATTCATAATCATAATTCGTTTTCTATTTCACAAGTTGGAATTCAAAATTATTCAAATTTTATAATTCTGGCCATTCCTTGTGAAAATAAAATCATTTCAAAACGATCCCAAATGTGCTGTAACATTAGTTGTACAAATAGTGATTTCATTTTAGTTTTTCTTTCACAGCTATTTTGTTTAAACTTAGATTTATTTTTTGATTTTATTTTGCAAAATTTTCACACTTTTCGCTGGCATATTGAACACCTTACTATCAAACACTCAATTGATGCATTGCCGAATTGGGAAATTGAAGTTTCATATTATAACCATGAACATAGAAAACTATTAACATATCAATGTCAATCGATGTTCATTGCTTATCAAAAGCTTCTATCTTCTCAAAGGCAATATCAACGAGAGAATGTATTTTTGCAATCTGGCCAGCAATTCAATTCAATTAATAAATTGCCATTTTTATTTGAAAGGCTTCCATCCATTTTTCATTGACTCATTTGAAAATTGTTTGGAAATTTTTCCTTCAAGGAAAATTGTCAATGATTTAACATTTGTACATAACACTAACAAAATTTTTCAGGTCAAAGAATCTAAATGCTCATCTTCACAATCTGGCCTATTATCTCTTCCTTTGAATATTTCCCAATTTTTAATAGAAATCCATCCAGATTTCTATGATCCAATTGGTATTCAATTGGAAAGGAAATTTCATGAGAAATAGATTTTAAATAAGTTACTAACAATAACTGTATATTCTGATTTCATATTTAATTTTCTTAGTTTAATTAGATTTGTATTTTTATTACTAACATTTGAACTGTACATACATGCAGCGATTAAAATGAGAAAATGGCTACACTGGAAATATGATTATACCTAGTCATTTTCATGTATATGGTTAGAATATTTGTAGAATTAATTTAGTTAGTTTGTTTTATGTAGTTAATTTATTTTCAACAGTTCTGTAGATTAAAAATAAAACAAAGCAATCAGCCATTCTCATACATGTTCAGTGAAAACATTTTTCCCTATCAGAAAATTTTAATTCTTGCTTTCTTTGTTCTAATTTCTTACAGCAATACCTCTACTCTGCCTATCCTGAATAATCTCTTGATTAAATTCAATTAAAGTTGCACTTGGTATCGATTGCCTCAAAGCCACTTTTATTCATTTCGGGATTTCCTTCTAAGATTTTCTTTTGGAATTTATATGATAAAGGTTGAGGATATAAGAGCATCATGATCTCATTATCCCATGAAATGTATGACTGTCTATGATAAGCTTAATTTTGACTCAATCATTAGTAGTCAGTCTAACCTTTCACTGTAATCATATGAAGTTCATATTATCTTCCTCGGAATTTTCTAAAAGCTGACCTTAAGGATGTCCATTTTGCCAAGTGCACACATTCAAATCTGTTTTGATACTTTTTCACAATTAGTGGCTTTATCCCATTCTGATCTTTAGTTTATTATTTGATGCTACAAAACGCATCATATTTATTTACTAAAGGCATTATTGAACAGTCACTATAACAATACAAGTTTTTCTCAAGGTTAATTTGGAATGAGCAGAGGTAATAAATTGTTGTTTCACTTCAAAATGGAAGCATAGTTTCATATTTATTTCTGGTGAATTTTATATTCCATGGACATCAATAAACATATTTTATTTAGGCTGATTGCACACTTAGATTTAGAATAAATGGTGAGATGATTTTGAACAAAGTCGAAATTTTGATAAATCAAAGGAATAATTTGAAGATTTGTAAGGTAAAATTTGCAAACAATTTCCTTCCACGTACGCATTTACAAGTTTATTCTCATCCATTATTAGTTCATATTTTCCTTAGTTTATTTTTTATTTGTGTTTTGTTTTATTCGCAGGTTTTCATTTGTTTTCAAAAACTTGAAGTAAGCAGTAAACCCATTTCAAATTTGCAATAGGCTCAGGGAAATTTTATTTGTGATGCATTAGAATTTAAGCATTTTTTAATTTTGCTTTTATTCACTTAGAAAATCCAATTGAAATTTCAAGAAATATCATAAGACCATTCGCATCATAAGATTTCATCGGAAGTAGTTCTTAGCATTTCTTTTGATCACAAATTGTTCATCAAAGACCTCCGATGTATTATCTTACTCATATGTCATATTTCATTTCGCATATCGGAGCTTTCCAAGTGAAGTATACTTCCATGAACATGAATCGCCGATCTCCGATAATCGACTTTACCGATATTGCGATAAACACATAATTCCGGACCCGATATGAAATTCAAATCAAATTCATAAAATATCGCGTTCGCTTAATCGCAATAATGGTAGGAGCATAACTTTAAAAGGACCAATCTCTCGGATCCGATATGTTATCAAATTTTTATCATAAAATTATCGGGTCCACTCTTCATCGCAGATCGGCATATTGAGAATTGTTATATCGTGCGCTTAAGATTGTCGATCGCGATCGCCGATTAGTTATGTCGTTCATCACATCGCCAATATCGCAATCGCTTCCTTGCAGTTTTATTTATGGCCGATGTCTCGGATCCGATATGTTATTGAAATTCCATCATAAAAGTTATCGGGTCCGCTCTTCATTGCATATCGGCATCGCAAAAAAATATACTGTGTTACATTGGGTACCCAAAGTTTGCCGATTGCCGATTAAGCTACGTCATCCATCGCATCGCCGATAGTGCAATCATATTCATCATATTTTTTATGCTCACGTCATTTCTCTGAATCTACGATGTGCGTTTTGCGATACGGGAAGCACAATGTAAATATTTTCCGATCCCAGATATAATATTTTTTTAATCATGCGATCGCTCCATCTCATAGCACAACTCCTCATTGCACATGTTCTTATCAGCAATTTGCCATTGCAATCCCCGATGCGATAGCTTCCAATGCATGCCTTTGAGCCATTAACATTTAATCGATATATGGCATAGCAATAAAGGTGAAGTTTTGCAGTTCAAGTTTGAAGCATGGTGAAGAAACATGTTATGTAAATCATCCGATACGGCAATGTGTTATTTTAAAAGCGAGCTTGGGTAACCACTATGGTAAGAAAGCAGTTAATAACCAATTTGCAACATATTCAAATTATTTCAATTTCTCATACATTTTAGTTTAAATATATAATTCCATAATTAAAAATGGAATTCAAGACCTCTCTATTTTCATATTTAAATTTTATTATCGTAGATTTGGTCTTGATTCTGGACAATTTATAAAATCATGGAGTTTATATAAAACTAATAATATTTTGAGAAACAGTCATTACTGCAAATTCTCGTTTTCATTCCTGATGTATTTCTTTTGATTTCAATTCCCTTGAGCACTAAGCATTCTATTTTTACATTTTACTGCTTGCTTTAGTTTAAATAAAATAAATAATGATTTTCGGTTATAGGATTTTGGTTAGTGGGATTTCTTCATGTTTTTAATGATAATTAAAATAAGGAGTCCGCTAGTTTGGGGAAATTGATACCTTTCAGCTAAGATCAAAAGCAATTATCCAATGGTAAGATTCATGTGCCCATTTTCATTAATTTCCATTTCATCATTCTAGTTTCATTTTTGTTTTTAAATTATGCTGATATAAGACTATGTTTTGCAGCTCTCCATTTAAAGCTTTCAATCCTCTGCCAGATCATATTTTCGAAAGTCCATACTCTTCTCCTAGCTTTATTTCAAGAAGCAGCGATAATCCTCATTGAAACAGCCACACCAGGAAGCTTCTGAACCTTTAGTTTGTTTCTTTAAGCATTCATTTTATTAGAAAATGATCAATATGATGCCTTGAAATAAGAAGATTAATATCATACAGAAAGTTTTCATTATGGCTGAATTTTACAATCACTGATATCTAAAAGCCTAAAGCATTCACAACGCTGCAAGGTATGTTTTTCTAAATCTCAACATAAGAAGGAATGATTACATGCTTATTTTCCTTTTCTTCATATTGTTGGAGACATTGGTATAAACATTCTTGTTTGAGTTTATCTTGCGAGACTTGGGTTTTCCTTTCCATTTTTAGAGATTTCTTTGTTTTTATTTTTGTTTGCTGATTTCTCTTCTCATTTTAGCATAAGACTTCTTTTCTTTTGGTATTCAGTTTTGATTTTGGTGACTTTGTCATTATTTATATGGAAGGCCTATTTGTTACCTAACAATGGTCAGGATACATGGAGAAAAAATGTTAATAGTCATCTATTAGCTTTTTCTTAAATCTCTTAGCAGAGTTTGATTTTCTTATTATAAACGTAAACATATATAAGGAAGAGATTACCAATCAAGAGAAGTTGGCAAAGTATCATAAAATCTGAAAATTTCTTCCTCATCAAATTGTAATCATTTTGAGATTTCAAAATTTCGTTAGGATCTTTCAGAGTTCTATTATCAATCAAGAAAATTTATTTTTAACCAAGTAAAGACACTTTACAGCAAAGCACCTTTAACTCTGAAATTGTCATTCTTAACTCTCAAGGAGTCAATGATTCTCCCTATCCCAAAGAGTCTTGTTTTTCTAGAGTATAATCTAGAAGTATATCTAAACTTAAAAGATAAGAGGTCTCATCATGAGCCTGCTTACCATGATCATAGGGGAAAAATAGGCTGACATTACCAACACTGCTGAACAAACCAGGGTAATGGCTTATGATTGCAAACAATTATAAGACAAGGGGTCTCATCACGAGCCAGCTTGTTCAGTCCAATTTTAACCAGTGAATGGCATTGTCAACTATCTGGCTACCATACCAGGACAATGGCTTTTAAGATTTACTTAAAAAATAAAAATAAAAATTTAAAGAAAATAAACATATATTGATGGATTTATCTCTAGGTCAATAATTCTTGGAAAGATGGGATTCTGAATCAGTTATGATTAAAAGGTAACCCTGTCGAAACTATAGATGTTTGCTGGCAGCAGTGGCTCTACCTGTGGCAAATGAGTATATTTTAAAAAGCTAAAGCTGTAAAGTGACCCCTGCTTTATCTCTACAACTAATTAATGACTGATATAGAGTTTTGAAATATTTTAATTTATGAGAAATTTTAAGAAAAATTACAGTTAGATGATTCTGGTTTTTATTCAGATTAATAAACTTAGTCAAGCATTTCAAGCATAATCTTCTCTTCTTTAATTATTTTTGCTTTAATTTTAGGAAAATCTCATTCATAACAGAGATAACTGGTTCTTCTCCCGCGTGTCGCCATTGTTGTGGTAAAAACACAACCCCCCCATTATTGATGTGTTCACTTCAATTAATGGGGACCCTTTCTATAAAATTTTGGCTAAACACCTTTTTGGATTTTATTTTAGTTGATTGCCCTATGCTTTTGTTAATTTTTAGTTTTCTTTCGATTCTTGTTTTGATTGCTTTCTTAGAATCGATTTTTTACAAACTTCCCATTGACGCTTGTTTCGCCTCATTTGGTCAACTGGTTTGAAAATGGCACTCCTTTGAAATCTCATCATTTATCTAGCCTAGGTTAAAAATGCATAAAATGTACAATATTGCATTTCGTAAATAAATTAGTTCAATAAGGCATTCATTTTAAATATTAACCCGTAGCAAGTTTTTACTAACATTTTTCATTTTTTAGTCATGCAGCCAAATTATTAATTATCGGGGTTTTAAGAAATTCACTCTAAATTCCAAATCAAATCCTAAAACTAAAAAACCCAATCATTCAAGTGGCTGTAGTTTATTTTTATTATTTTTAATTATTTTTCATGTGGCTGTAGTTTAAACAATTTCACAGCTTAACTAAATTTCATTTTAATAAAATCAAAATAAAAAATAATATTAAATCTTAATTTAATTAAACTAATATATAATTAATTTAATTAAATTAAAATTTAATACATAAAATATATATATATATATATATATATATATATATATATTATTTCGCAATCGGGAGATCGCGTCGGAAGTTTTATTGAACATATTTTAAAAAAAATCCCGACACCACACTCTCCCCGATCGCCGATACTCCATACCCCCGATCACCGATTAAACAAAAGTCTTTTATATCGCATCGCAAATAAATTGGTTATCGCATCGGGGGGCTTTTAAACAAGCACATCTCTTACGACCCCCGATATTCCATCCTCCCGATTGCCGAATAGCGAAAAGGCATAAAAAACAATTACATAAAGCTTGGTATAAGTTTGTTTCAAATGACTTTTTCTCTTTAACTCATACGTATGGTCATAATAGTTAGTTTAAATATTTTATATATATATTAGATATGGAAATAATAGTTAGTTTAAATATTATATATATATTAGATTTTAAATTAAATAAATTAATTAATATGTAGAATTTAATTAAATTAAAATTTAATTATTATTTAGATCAATATTAATTAGTTTTATTAAATTTGTTTATAAATAGCTAATTATATATTAGTTAATTAGATTAATGTTAATTAACAATTAGTTTAGTTTATAATTAGCAATTAAATTAGAATTTATTAGAGACTAATTTAGGATTAGTTTTTAAATACATTTTCTTTAGCCCAGCAACAGAATTTCCAGATTCATGCCAGATTTGACCCATCAACTTTGGAAGCTCATAAATTGAGTTATACTTGGCCAAATGAGGCCCAGGACGGCTCATTGGAAAGAGAAAATCAAGGAGAACATTTTGGAGGAGGTTTCACCAACAGATTTACTCATTTATTGGGTCAAAAATCAGGCAGAAGATCATGCTCCGAATTTTGAAAAACAAAATCAATTTTCTGAGTTATTTTCTTCAATTTCATTTATCCAAAGCCTCTTCTAATTGCAGATCCATTGGCCAACGATATCCTTTGCCAATCAAATCATTACAAGCATCAATACAGAGCTTATATTTTATTTTCAATTATTTATTTAAAATAGAATTTGATTGGGTTTGATTTAATTGCCAGAAATGATATTTTGATTGCATTTTAATTTATTTTGATTTCTTTTGCAGGAAAACAGTGGAAAAGATATGGAGAAAAGGATTTCAAGCAATGAGAATGCTCCAGCAATTGAAGATCAGAATTAGGAGCAAGTAAATTATATTTGGCAAATTTCTCTTCAACAAACTCTCCTCTCCAAAATTCCTTCACAAATATTATAAATAACAGATTGCAGAATGTAAAAAAGGGTTGTTCTCCTCTGCAATTTTAGACTCCATGAAAGCACTATTGTAATTGGAATTTAGAGTTGTAGGAGGGAGGAGTGAAAAATCTCAGATCTGGGGATTATTGAGGATTTTCCCTTTGTATATTGAATTATGCATGTAGAACAAAGCTTGCACTATTGTGGCTCTAGTTTTGAAAGTAGAAGTTCAACCAATGTAAAGGGCTGTTGGAGACCAAGGACAGAGAAATGGATGCAATAAATTGGTATTTCTAATACTACTGTTTCAAATATCAGTTTTAATTTTAAGGTGACAGGAATGTGTCATTTTATTCATGTTTGTGCACTATTGTCAATATGGGTAATTTGTCTCAATCTTGTTATTATGTATCTCTGTTTTTATGGATTAATTTCTCATTTTTGAGTAACTACTTACTCTGAAATCTGTCTTATGAAACTGATTTATTGAATGATAATGTGTTGTGAACTATTTCCACATATCATTATTCAATCATTGGATTTATTGATTTGATAATCAATATCATTTTGTGAACTACTTCCTGAATGTTGTTGGTTTATTATTTCAGTTTTAAAGTCTCAATAGGATGTGTTTTGGTAACCATAATATCAGTTAATTGAACTACTTCATTAACTTGATATTCATCATAAACAAGACATATTTAAATCCCAATATTTTAATTATCTTGCTCTTAGTTGGGTTAGATCTATATCTACCTAATTAAGATAGGATTTAGATTAGTTTCTTTTTCTTGCATCATAGAATAAGCTTGCATTTATAGTAAATTCTACATTATTTTAAGTCATCTCCTCAAAGAGGCAAAATTTTAGTTGTGGTTTGGCTGAACCCAAATCAGCTTAAGGGTCATTCTCTTGCCTGATCAGCAAGAAGAAGTGATCTGATGTCCCTGTCTATTGGTAGTTAAAGATACATTATAAACCAATAGCAATAGGGAGAAGGTAACTGGACCTAGATGAACAGTCGGAGCCACCACACCAAACGGAAAAGGAGCTTCTTTTAAGGTCCGGACCGGGTGGTTATCCCCCAATGTTGTTGCAGCGATTTTCGAGGCATCAACAGGCGCCTACGTGAATATTTTCAATAATTCCTGTTTTGATTTATGTCAATGGTAAGTTTTGTAGATATGTTTCCCAAATTCCTTTCAGACTCAACTTGAAAAACTGAAATGGGTGATTCTAGACTATTTACTATCTCAAGCGAAAACATAGTTGAAAAATCATTTTTGATTTCATCAGGGTTAGGTAGAAAAGATGAATGATGATGGTAATTATTCCATGACATTTCAACTGAAGTCATTACCTCCATAATACTTTCAGAAGTTGGAAACATATAGTCAAAAGGATGAGGGAGTGAAATTGGTTATAACAAAGGTAAAGGAGAATAATCATCATTGTTCGCATTCACTCGATCAATATCAAAAGATGATGGGTCAAAAAACCTGTTAGTGTCGGTCTTGAAGCCCTCCATCAGCGATCAAAGAACTTTGCATTTGCATAGGTAGGTGTCTCATCAGTGTCAAGTTTTGCATCTCGTTAGGCATGCCATAACCCTGATGGAGGAGCTGGTCTATTTATACCCCTCTTGGCTTTGCTGGATCAGGTCATATCAGTCATTAAGCTCTTTCAAGCTTGTCTTGTTTTGTCTTGAGGTCAAAGTCCTAGGTCTAGGGTTTTGGTCATTTATCTCTGCAAGGTCATGTCTCTGAAAGTCCATAAGTGCTCAGCAAGCCAGAGGGAGGATTGCAAACATGTTTCTTCGATATTTTTATCTTGTACAGTGAATTTTCACCTTGGATTTAAAAACTCTGTTTTTAAAGCCAAGGTCATTTATTTTAAAATTTTTGTAAAAAGTGATGAAATTTCAAAAGACTGCAGCGGACATCATGAAACCCTGGTCCCCTTTCCGAGATCCCTCAGATGATCTACCTGCAAAAAGAATCAAGAAAAAGCACTAAAAGAGTCGATTTCAGGGCAAAAGGAAGCCAAAAAGTCAGTTTTATAAAGTGTCAAAGATAAACTTTAGAAAGTGGGTTTGAGCATTAAATTTTTTCAAATGGAGTTTATAAAAGTTCAATTTCCCTCCTATTAGTCTCATTATGCATCCAAAGCATGGTTGAGAGAGAGTGAGCAAACATCAAGAGCATTGGGCGAAAATTGGTCAAGGTTCGAGCTCAAGAGAGGCGCGCGACCCGTCAGAGGCCATCCAACAGTTCAGTTTTTGAACGGACGCGACCCGTCAAGCGCGCGTGACCCGTTGGGAGGGGTGCACGACCCGTCAATCTGTTCTCTGCAATCTCCTTTCAAATTTGCTCAATCTTCCTCCATGTAATCAAATTTGTTCAAGGTAGGCTCTCTACACACCATTTTGGTGGTTGGTTATGAATGTAAGCCCTCATGCTTGTGTTTTAACCTCAAATCATGCAAGTGAAAAGACACTATATGGCTGCATTGTTAATGGTTAAATGTGCTAGGGTTTGTGTCGTTTCAAGGTATTTCCCTTGGTAAATTGTTTCCCTCCTTCCCTTTTTACTCATATTTGCATTCATATCTATTTTCCCATACTATTTTATAAATAAAATGCAAACCCTCCCTTCTCCCTAATCACTAAAAATGCAAACCCTACCCCTCTCCCAAAGCATCAAAAAACTCAAACCCTAATCTTGCTGCACCATATGCATGTGTAAACACAAGAATTTGTTGGTGAATATGTAAAGAGTTTTGTAAATATGTTTCCCTATCTTCCCCTGTTAATGCATGTATTCATATTCCCATATGTTCACTGTTTATACATGTATTCCTATATGCAGTGATTTTGTAAATGATTCCCTATATCCTTGTTATGTACATGTATGCCTGTATATATGCAAATATTTGTTTGCAATGTATTCCCTAAATTCCCTGTTATTCATATATTCCCAATTCCTTGTGCAAGAGGTCCCTCCCCTAACATTTCCCTCATGTCATTGTCACCTTGAAACAGCATAGAGTTCAGCACTTTTACAAGTAGAAACAACAGTACATTTTGTCCACTCTGCTCCTCAAACATGTCAGAAACCGAAACATATGAGCAGAGTGATGACCAAGCATCAGTGTCAGAGGTTGAGGTACAGAGGAGGCCACATAGAGGTGGAAAAGGTGGCCATCACAGGAGAGAGGAGCCTACTTCTTTGGCAGGTCTACAAGCTTGTCCTTTGGCAGTTTCTTGCTTTCAGTACATGTCCTGTTATGAGTTTTGTGAGAGGATCTCTCGGATTCAACATCACCGAGAGTTGGCCCACCTCTTTGTCTTGCACTTGCATGAGGGACATGTTAACCTTGCTGGGGTGGATTTCATTTTGACACCCGAGATCATTGCACAGGCTACAGGGATTCCAAATGTCGGGGAAATTTGGAATAAGCGTAAGGTATTGGATACAGTTCACTTTGAGCCTTTTGTCCGGCCACCATTCATGAGACATTTGGTCGGTGTGTTTCCTTTCAGGTTCCTCCGAAGTCAGTATGCCCCCATGTTGAGACTCATTATGCTTTATTTCACCTGTGAGGGAATATTTTCCCAGGTATACTCATATCACATTCGCCTCTTGATGCACTTCACTCGAGTGCGGATGATGAACATCCTGGTCTTCTTTTATCAGAACATTAAGAGGATGGTCTCCGTCATACAGAGGAAGAGCCCGGCCCAGCAGTACAGGAGCCTATGTCATTATGGTTTGATTCAGCTCGTAGTCTTGCATCAGTTGGCTCAGCAGGGCATCTCATGGGAGGAGTTCATTTCCCGTGAGTTTTTCACAGCACCACCCCGGCCACATCCTGAGGTCATTCAGGAGGAGGGAGGACCATCTCAACAGCCTGATATTCCGGTCACTCGACATGTTAGTTCGTCACCTCATCTCACTTATCAGAGAGGCGAGAGGGCCTTGTTTGCAGCAGCTCGGCGAGTACTATCTCCACAGCAAGTGGAAGGGGTTTCGCCTTCATCATCGGCTCAGCGAGTGTTATCTCCACATCAGGTGGAAGGGGCCTCGCTTTCTTCACCAGCACAGGTACCAGAGAGGGGCAAACAGCCCATGATTAATGAGGGTCCATCAGGAGTTCCCGATATTGAGTTTGTTGATCTTGAGGCCAGTTCTCCTAGCCAAGAGGCAAAGGAGATCATTCAGCATCTCAGAGCTGAAAATGATGCCTTGCAGAGGAGATTAGAGGGGGCACAATGGACCATAACCTACCTTGAGTAGCGCAACAAACAGTTGGAAGATGAGCAGGCACTTGATGAGTTATGGAGGATTCGTAGTGACCGAGTCTTGAACCGAAGAAGACCCGGTGATCCATTGCCCGCTGACCGAGAGTCCATGCTCATCCAGGAGAACGCACACTTGGAGAGGCTGTTGGCTAAGGCCAACCAAGAGAAGAAATTGCTGAGGAACATGAAAAACCATTACTGGGCAAGAATGCATGTGTGCAAGGCCAAGATGAAAATGTTTCAAAGGCGGTTGTCTGAGGCCCTTAAACGGAAAAAGAGGACCAATCCACTCCATATCTTGGCTGAGGCTTCCCTCAAAGATCAAGGCACTAATTAGCCCAGCCACAGCACAAAACCCAAAAAAATTTGAGAATTTCGGGTGAATTTTGACATTTTCAGGCAATTTGCAGGTTTTTCCCATTAACGGGTCTCACCCCGCGCGCGACCCTTCATCATGGCAACTCCTCTTTGCGAAAACTCAACATTTCTAGATTTATCATGCAATTTTACATATGCCCATGGATGGACTTGAGATTTTGTGCAGTTTTGGTCCCCCAAAAGGTCAAAAAACTACCAAAAAATGACTTTCTGGCCCTTTTTTGAGTTGCAGAAACCAGTCTTGGGAGAATTAAGTTTTTACAGGGCAAATGACCTCCAAATTCAAAAATTCCAGTTGGGTTGGAAAGTAGACTCACAGAACTTTCCAACAAGCCCACTTTTGCTCAATTGGGACACCTAAAAGTGCCTCAAACATCACTCCAAAGGCGCACGACCCGTCAGGCAGGGGCGCGCGACCCGTCAGGCAGTTTTTGCCAGATTGCATTGTACAGCCCAGAAAACGTAGTTTTGACCCAGTTTGACTTTTTGGGGTGGAAGATGATTATCTTTGATGTAATTATTGTAACTCTAAGAAAATTTTACTCTTGTTTAACACTTCTAGAAGATTCATTCATGTAAAGGGTAAATATTTAATGAATGGATTGATTTCCTAGCTTATAGAGGCAAGTTGTTTTGACTGCCTAGATTGTAGTGCTTAGTTTAGAAGTTGTTGAAACAGTTCCTAGGATAGTGAGCTCGACCCATGGAGGCAGGGAAAGAGGTTAGATCATCTATATTATGTACTTTCTTGCTCATTTTCATGGTTGGACTCTTGAGGGAGAAGCTATCATTGTATTATTTCACTGTATCTTTGCAATTTTTGGCTAAGGAAGACCAGGGTTTTGCAGTCCTTTTTGGGATTCTTGTGGTTTCATGTATTGATGGAGTGCTTCTTAATGTTCTTGTAAGTGTGTTATGTGATCCATCTCCTTTCTTTTCTTCGGCATATTAAACAAATGAAGTGTTAAAGTAAGAATTCATGCTTGCGATGCTCTGCTTTTAAATTTGTTTAATTTCTATGTTTTCTATTGTTTAAGGAGAATTCAAAGTATTATTTTCTCTCCTTAGCTCCTCACCGGTCTTTTCCATCCACTCACCTCAATCAAAGGCATCAATACGGTCTCCTACCTCACCCCAAAGAACCCCCTGCAGAAACTGTGTCAAATCCCCGCACCCAAAATTGCAATTCCTCAATTTGCCACCAAAAAACCCAAAAAAAAAAACCCCAAATCAACCTTTTTAATCAGTTTACTAGCCTAATATCAGTGTTACCTTGTTGGTCATCTCATCCCATTGAAGATCTGCCGAGATTGACCGGAGAGAGCCTTCTCCTGCCCCGTAGGGCTAGGTACGAGGCTAAATGGTTTGATGTAGCCTTGAGGTTTACCTTTCTCAGCCTGAGGTGAAATTTCAAGTGCTAACATACTGGCGACCATATTGGGGAGAAAAACTTGTCTTTTGATTGATTTGTTTGCTTCATAAGTCTTAGACGGAGCCTGAAGATATGCCAGGTAGCCTTCGAAAACGCTCTTGTTTTACATCAGCGTTAGTAGATAAACGCTGCTTCAGTCAATCTCTGTGAGCTTGTGAATACAACACTTCATTTGAATTTTACCCCAGTACATGTATCAAGTTCAGATCTGATTGTTGATAGTGGACAACGATCAGACACTGACAAGGCTGAAATCTTTCACTGGCGACTCCTTCACTAAAAACTTCAGAGATCAATGCTTTATGGTGACTTCACTGCAGAGAGATCAGTAGCTTTGAGATTTTCAAGATGGATCGAATTGCAAGAAGATATGCTCCCCTGAGCCGAGATCACATCCCCGGTTTTCCGAATAAAATTCCGAAGGTAGATTGGTCAAGGAATCTGCCTATATTTAATGATGATGGTAAGAAGGATGCTGCTCTTCATCTAGTTAGATTTCATATGCATATTCACAAGTTGAAGGTGGATTTTCCTGAAGATTGCTTGATGAAGATATTCTTGGCCACTCTAGAAGGTGAAGCCCAATCATGGTATGAAAGTTTTCCGCCTGCTTGTATTTACTATTTAAAGGATTTTCATGCTATGTTCATTGAAAGATATCAAGCATCTTATCCATCATTAAATTTGGTTCATGACTGTTGCAAGCATGCTTATAGTTTTATTGAAAGCCTTGAGAAATATTATGAAGATGATAATTTTATGGATGTTGAGATCATGGAGTCTCTGTATGAAAATCCGTTTCAGTAGCACACAGAAATCTTAGAGGATACTTGTCAGGATCAGCAAGTTGAAGATGGCCATATGGCTGAACATGATGAAAGAGAAGAGCTTGTTTCAGATCTGCCCACAGAAGAAGACCAGATTGCAGAATGTGATAATGTTGGGACAGCTACTTCAGAGCAACATTTAGATTATGGTGACCAAGAACATCTTGCGCTGGAGCCCATCAAAGAGAGCTCTATTGTTGAGATCATAGACAAAGTTTTGGATTCAGATGTTCATGAACAACAAGGTGAGATCTTTGTGCAAGTAAGTAATGAATCTCCTTTCAATCACCCAGTAATAAATGATAGTCTGAGTGCCCTGTCATATGGAGATAATTATTGTTTAAGCAGAAGAAAACAAAAGGTATTGTCTCCTTTGTCTGAAGAGGAGATAGATCAGCTCTTGAAAGGTCTTGTTACAGCCCAAGCTACAGCAGATTTGTAGTGCACACATAGTCAGGAAAGTGTTGGGAAAACTTCTTCCTCTGTTGAAGAAAATGATTGTCTTCTAGATCAACAAACAGAGAATGTTTTCCTTCACAAAGATGATAATCCGGCTGTCATATCATATGAAGATGACCTACAACACATTCACACCATAGAAGAACAAAACATTTAGGATTCCATTTCAGATTCTTCCTCATATGTCTCATGTTTTGAAATGTTATTTCAAGAGGAGATCTGCTCATCTACTTGTTCATAATTTTTTGAAACCCATCAGCATACTTTTTCTGAAGCACATGATGAAGGCAGATCAGAATTTGAAACAAAGGATACCTTGTTCTTTCAGCAAGAGGTGGCAATGTCAAGTCTTCATGTTTTCCAGGATCCAATGGCAGATTTGTTACAGCCAGCAGTGAAAGTGATTATTGTTGTGTTTAGTGATGAAGGAGATCATGGTCAGCTATGTTTTTGGATGCCCAGTTACCAGTATCTATTGTTGATCATGAAATCTGATTGGGAGAACCAGTCAAGAAGGCATCTGCTTGATTGGTTACATTGGCGTTATGATATAGTTTGATGGTAGGTTGTCTTGTAAGAAACATAGGCGGTTATGTACTGCCATCAAGTTTTAAATTTTAAGTTCAGGTCTTGAGTTAGTTTGTTACAGTCAAGTTTTTCCATCATTTCAATTTGTCATCGAGTCGGTTTGAGTCAAGTTTCAGTTAAGTTTCAGTCACTTTTTAGTCAAGTTTTCATTCAATAAATGTGTCAAAGGTTTTGTGTTCTCCGTTCAAAATAATGACTCCATTGCCCAATGTTAAAAAAGCACTGGTCTGCTCTCCCAGAGGTCTAAGGTTCTTGGTACCTCCAAGGAGCTACCATCCCCATTGGAGCCAATGTTAGTGTCGGTCTTGAAGCCCTCCATCAGCGATCAAAGCTCCTTGCATTTGCATAGGTAGGTGTCTCATCAGTGTCAAGTTTTGCATCCCGTTAGGCATGCCATAACCCTGATGGAGGAGCTGGTCTATTTATACCCCTCTTGGCTTTGCTGGATCAGGTCATATCAGTCATTAAGCTCTTTCAAGATTGTCTTGTTTTGTCTTGAGGTCAAAGTCCTAGGTCTAGGGTTTTGGTCATTTATCTCTGCAAGGTCATGTCTCTGAAAGTCCATGAGTGCTCAGCAAGCCAGAGGGAGGATTGTAAAGATGTTTCTTCGATATTTTTATCTTGTACAGTGAATTTTCACCTTGGATTTAAAAACTCTGTTTTTAAAGCCAAGGTCATTTTTTTTAAAATTTTTGTAAAAAGTGATGAAATTTCAAAAGACTGCAACGGACATCATGAAACCCTGGTCCCCTTGCCGAGATCCCTCAGATGATCTACCTGCAAAAAGAATCAAGAAAAAGCACTAAAAGAGTCGATTTCAGGGCAAAAGGAAGCCAAAAAGTCAGTTTTATAAAGTGTCAAAGATAAATTTTAGAAAGTGGGTTTGAGCATTAAATTTTTTCAAATGGAGTTTTTTAAAAGTTCAATTTCCCTCCTATTAGTCTCATTATGCATCCAAAGCATGGTTGAGAGAGAGTGAGCAAACATCAAGAGCATTGGGCGAAAATTAGTCAAGGTTCGAGCTCAAGACAGGCACGCGACCCGTCAGGCCAGGCGCGCGACCCGTCAGGTGCGCGCGACCCGTCAGAGGCCATCTAGCAGTTCAGTTTTTGAACGGGCGCGACCCGTCAATCTGTTCTTTGCAATCTCCTTTCAAATTTGATCAATCTTCCTCCAAGTCATCGAATTTGTTCAAGGTAGGCTCTCTACACATCATTTTGGTGGTTGGTTATGAATGTAAGCCCTCATGCTTGTGTTTTAACATCAAATCATGCAAGTGAAAAGACACTATATGGCTGCATTGTTAATGGTTAAATGTGCTAGGGTTTGTGTTGTTTCAAGGTATTTCCCTTGGTTAAACATTTCCCTCCTTCCCTTTTTACTCATATTTGCATTCATATCTATTTTCCCATACTATTTTATAAATAAAATGCAAACCCTCCCTTCTCCCTAATCACTAAAAATGCAAACCCTACCCCTCTCCCAAAGCATCAAAAAACTCAAACCCTAATCTTGCTGCACCATATGCATGTGTAAACACAAGAATTTGTTGGTGAATATGTAAAGAGTTTTGTAAATATGTTTCCCTATCTTCCCCTGTTAATGCATGTATTCATATTCCCATATGTTCACTGTTTATACATGTATTCCTATATGCAGTGATTTTGTAAATGATTCCCTATACCCTTGTTATGTACATGTATTCCTGTATATATGCAAATATTTGTTTGCAATGTATTCCCTAAATTCCCTATTATTCATATATTCCCAATTCCTTGTGCAAGAGGTCCCTCCCCTAACATTTCCCTCATGTCATTGTCCCCTTGAAACAGCATAGAGTTCAGCACTTTTACAAGCAGAAACAGCAGTACATTTTGTCCACTCTGCTCCTCAAACATGTCAGAAACCGAAACATATGAGCAGAGTGATGACCAAGCATCAGTGTCAGAGGTTGAGGTACAGAGGAGGCCACATAGAGGTGGAAAAGGTGGCCATCACAGGAGAGAGGAGCCTACTTCTTTGGCAGGTCTACAAGCTTGTCCTTTGGCAGTTTCTTGCTTTCATTACATGTCCTGTTATGAGTTTGTGAGAGGATCTCTCGGATTCAACATCACCGAGAGTTGGCCCGCCTCTTTGTCTTGCACTTGCATGAGGGACATGTTAACCTTACTGGGGTGGATTTCATTTTGACACCCGAGATCATTGCACAGGCTACAGGGATTCCAAATGTCGGGGAAATTTGGAATAAGCGTAAGGTATTGGATACAGTTCACTTTGAGCCTTTTGTCCGGCCACCATTCATGAGACATTTAGCCGGTGTGTTTCCTTTCAGGTTCCTCCGGAGTCAGTATGCCCCCATTTTGAGACTCATTATGCTTTATTTCACCTGTGAGGGCAGATTTTCCCAGGTATACTCATATCACATTCGCCTCTTGATGCACTTCACTCGAGTGCGGATGATGAACATCCCGGTCTTCTTTTATCAGAACATTGAGAGGATGGTCTCCGTCATACAGAGGAAGAGCCCGGCCCAGCAGTACAGGAGCCTATGTCATTATGGTTTGATTCAGCTCGTAGTCTTGCATCAGTTGGCTCAGTAGGGCATCTCATGGGAGGAGTTCATTTCCCGTGAGTTTTTCACAGCACCACCCCAGCCACATCCTGAGGTCATTCAGGAGGAGGGAGGACCATCTCAGTAGCCTGATATTCCGGTCACTCGACATGTTAGTTCCTCACCTCAGCTCACTTATCAGAGAGGCCAGAGGGCCTTGTTTGCAGCAGCTCGGCGAGTACTATCTCCACAGCAGGTGGAAGGGGTTTCGCCTTCATCATCAGCTCAGCGAGTGTTATCTCCACATCAGGTGGAAGGGGCCTCGCTTTCTTCACCAGCACAGATACCAGAGAGGGGCAAACAGCCCATGATTGATGAGGGTCCATCAGGAGTTCCCGATATTGAGTTTGTTGACCTTGAGGCCAGTTCTCCTAGCCAAGAGGCAAAGGAGATCATTCAGCATCTCAGAGCTGAAAATGATGCCTAGCAGAGGAGATTAGAGGGGTCACAATGGACCATCACCTACATTGAGCAGCGCAACAAACAGTTGGAAGATGAGCAGGCACTTGATGAGTTATGGAGGATTCGTAGTGACCGAGTCTTGAACCGAAGAAGACCTGGTGATCCATTGCCCGCTAACCGAGAGTCCATGCTCATCCAGGAGAACGCACACTTGGAGAGGTTGTCGGCTAAGGCCAACCAAGAGAAGAAATTGCTGAGGAACATGAAAAACCATTACTGGGCAAGAATGCATGTGTGCAAGGCCAAGATGAAAATGTTTCAAAGGCGGTTGTCCGAGGCCCTTAAACGGAAAAAGAGGACCAATCCACTCCGTATCTTGGCTGAGGCTTCCCTCAAAAATCAAGGCACTAATTAGCCCAGCCACAGCACAAAACCCAAATTTTTTTGAGAATTTCGGGTGAATTTTGACATTTTCAGGCAATTTGTAGGTTTTTCCCATTAACGGGTCTCACCCCACGCGCGACCCTTCATCTTGGCAACTGCTTTTGGCGAAAACTCAGCATTTCTAGATTTATCATGCAAATTTACATATTCCCATGGATGGACTTGAGATTTTGTGCAGTTTTGATCCCCCAAAAGGTCAAAAAACTACCACAAAATGACTTTCTGGCCCTTTTTTGAGTTGCAGAAACCAGTCTTGGGAGAATTAAGTTTTGGCAGAGAAAATGACCTCCAAATTCAAAAAATCCAGTTGGGTTGGAGAGTAGACTCACATACCTTTCAAACAAGCCCCCGTTTGCTCAATTTGGACACCTGCAAGTGCCTCAAACATTGCTCCAAAGGCGCGCGACCCGTCAGGCAGTTTTTGCCAGATTGCATTGTACAGCCCAGAAAACGCAGTTTTGACCCAGTTTGACTTTTTGGGGTGGAAGATGATTATCTTTGATGTAATTATTGTAACTCTAAGACAATTTTACTCTTGTTTAACACTTCTAGAATATTCATTCATGTAAAGGGTAAATATTTAATGAATGGATTGATTTCCTAGCTTATAGAGGCAAGTTGTTTTGACTGCCTAGATTGTAGTGCTTAGTTTAGAAGTGGTTGAAACAGCTCCTAGGATAGTGTACTCGACCCATGGAGGTATGGAAAGAGGTTAGATCATCTATATTACGTACTTTCTTGCTCATTTTCATGGTTGGACTCTTGAGGGAGAAGCTATCATTGTATTATTTCACTGTATCTCTGCAATTTTTTGCTAAGGAAGACCAGGGTTTTGCAGTCCTTTTTGGGATTCTTGTGGTTTCATGTATTGATGGAGTGCTTCTTAATGTTCTTGTAAGTGTGTTATGTGATTCATCTCCTTTCTTTTCTTATGCATATTAAACAAATGAAGTGTTAAAGTAAGAATTCATGCTTGCCATGCTCTGCTTTTAAATTTGTTTAATTTCTATGTTTTCTACTGTTTAAGGAGAATTCAAAGTATTATTTGCTCTCCTTAGCTCCTCACCGGTCTTTTCCATCCACTCACCTCAATCAAAGGCATCAATACGGTGTCCTACCTCACCCCAAAGAACCCCCTGCAGAAACTCTGTCAAATCCCCGCACCCAAAATTGCAATTCCTCAATTTGCCACCAAAAAACCCAAAAAAAAAAAACCCAAATCAACCTTTTTAATCAGTTTACTAGCCTAATATCAGTGTTACCTTGTTGGTCATCTCATCCCATTGAATATCTGCCGAGATTGACCGGAGAGAGCCTTCTCCTGCCCCATAGGGCCAGCTACGAGGCTAAATGGTTTGATGTAGCCTTGAGGTTTACCTTTCTCAGCCTGAGGTGAAATTTCAAGCTCTAACAAAACCATTGAACTACCTGATAAGAAAAGTCAAATGGTCTCAAAGGCATCTCATTTCCATAGGTGGTTAATTCAGACTCTGAAGGCACCAAGCACAGATTAGAAGATTCCATAGTGCTTGATGTAATCATGTTAACCTTGACAAGTTTAGAAGGAAATATTGGTAGAGGGAGTGCAAAGGTTCCCATCAGTGGTGAGTATTTGAGTAACCCAGCACCAATATCCACATAAAGAGTATTAACTTTTCTAACAAATGGTATGCTACCCGTAAATTTAGGCTTTGAAGTGTAGTAAGACAACTAGTCTACTTTGACAATTTTCCCTTTGTGAGGAAATTGTATCATTCAAAAAAGAAATGAGACCACTGTTGACATAGCGTAGGTCCAACTTCGAACAAGGAAAAGGTTGTAATTGAACTGATCCTCAAAGACTTCAACGTCGATCATGACCATTTTAACCTCTAGCTCTATGGGGAAATCATTCAGGATTCCATAAGGACGAAATCCTCTTCCATCAAAGTCTTTTAGAGTGGTAGGTGACTAATTGATGGTTGGAGAACCTAAATATTTCCAAAAAGAAATCAACATAATACATGTAGATGCTCCTTCATCAACAACTATGTGACAGACTCATCTAGTTTTAAAAAAACCTGAAATATGGAATGCCATTAATGAGGAAGCCTTGAGATATGACTCTCAAGATCAAAGATAATTAGGTTATAATCCTACCGATCAATACCTCCTATGGCTAACAATAAAATATTTCGCTATGTCAGGCGTGTTTGCAGTACTTCCATAGCTAACTTTATGGAAAGAGGCATAGTCAGGTCTTCAACAATGTTGTAATTATGTGTAGCTGTAGCATGTGGGTTGAAATATAATTTACGAAGCACACCTTTAGCAGGCAGTCATATCATCTTGTCAGGATTCAATTTCTCGATCTATAATGCTTCAAAAGGAGGAGGAGGAATTGAATTGGAAGGTTGACCAGATGAACTCACCTCATTTCCATTATCAACAAGACCCTTAGATCCGTAATATTTTGACCTTGTAGTTATCATAACTTGTTGCGAAGACATCATCGTGGTATCGTGTGGTGTGGAAGAGGAAGATGTATTATGAAAAACAATCTTGGTACCTTGAGAAGGAAATGGATCCTTAAAAACTACAGGAGTTGGAGAACCTTTAATGAATTTGGAAACCTCTGCTCGATGTGGGCATTCCTTCGTATAATGATCCTCATCGCAAATACAGCAAGGATAGTGAGGCTTTTATTTCTCGTTAGTAGGTTCAGTTTTAGCAAGCTTTTCTTTCGATGAAGTATTTTGTTTCGATTTAACTTTCCCCTTCTTTTTACCTCCAGTTGACTGACTCTTTCTAGTAGATGATTCTATGGAATTAATTTCGGAAATAGCTTATGGAGAAAGGTTTTCAGACGATGATTCTTGTATGGCTAAAGTCTGAGTACTTTTAGAATTTTTATTTTTCCGCTTAGAATATTGGCTAGCAAAACCTATTATACCATTAACAACATTAGATCCTATAGGATATGTAATTATTGGATCACTTGTAGGGTGCGATAAATTGAGGATATTCTTGTACAAGGTGATAGATTCGGTGTAGACTAAGTCTAAATATTGGGCATGAGCAATTAAGTTCTCTTCTACGAAGACAACTCCCTTAGAAAAATCCTCAGTAATAACATGAAGAAGTGACTTCATAAACTATTCAGCTAAAATATGATCTAGAATAAAAACTTTGACTAACCGACGTCTACATCTCCATTCATGTATATGATCAGAAATATGAGTTGATTTTTGTTGTTTTAAAGAATTCAATAGTTCGATACTAGTATCATATTAAATCAGTAGATGGAAATGGGTTAAAAACGTTGTTGCTAGAGAGTTAAAGTTGTGGAAAGAGGCACAATGTAGCTCAATGTACCATTTGGATGTTGAGCCAGTTAAAGTTCGTTGGAAAAGGTGAAGATAGATGGAATCATCGATTAAGAAACCAAAGATGATATGTCATCACATGTTTGGATGGGTCTTCTCCCAATTTGCCTTCAAATTTGGGTATGTCACTTTGTAAGTTGGTAGGAATCTCCAGCCAATAAGAATATTAATAAATGGGATCATTTGTTAACTGAGATAAATCAAGTAAATCTAGGGTTGAAATAAATGGTAATTGTCTGTTAGGGTCTTGCATTAAAGTTTAATAACCTTGTGGGTTAAGACCAACCGCTGGAGGAGGGTACCCAGGATATCCTGGAATAGCATTTGCATTTGGAATTGGAATTCCATCACGGTAACTAGGGTGAACCATACCAGGTTGAGGGTAAACAAAGACTTGATACGTATGACTAGGGTATGGTTGACTCTATAAAGATTGAGATTGACCCATTTTACCTAATTAATATTGCCCCTATACAGGTTGAACTTGCAAAGGTTGACCTTGAACAAATTGATTTTGAACAGGTTGAATTTGAATAAATTGACCTTGGAAAGGTGGGTTTTGGAAAGTTTGACCTTGGAAAGTTGGAATTTGAAAAACCTTTCCTTATAAAGGTGGAACCTAATAAGCTTGACCTTCAAAAGGTGGGCTTTGAAAAGATTGGCCTTCAAAAGGTGTTTGCGTTGTTCCTATAGTGGGTTGCTCGATAGGAATCTGTAGTATAGAATGGACCATAGGAATAATTTGATATGAAGAAACCCGAGAGATTTCTTGAGTAGATTGAGGAAAAAATATTTGAGGGGTAGCTGGAGAGATCATTTGTGATACTCCTGGGATAGATTTCTAAGGAGAACTTGGACCTGATTTCCAAAAAAGTGCTTGAGTAGGTTTTTGTGGTGCACTCTAAATAGGTCGTTGAATCGGTTGTTGAATAGGTGTTTGAGGAATTCCCCGACAAGTTGTTGGACAACTATTTGTGAAATCCCCTCAACAAGCTATAGGACAGGTATGAGAATACTTGGAACATGTATTTGAGGAATAGGTTGTCCAATAGGCTGAAAAGGTTCATAAAATGGCACTTGTGGAGTAACTAGACCAAATTGTAGATTAAAAGCAAGATTCCAAATAATGTTTGTCCCATGGTAAGGAGTACCCACCAAAGGTTCAATTACAATAGGTGGACCTAGACCGGGCTGAGGTATCTCACCATACGTTTCGGTAAAATCCTGATCCCCAACCATAGGATAAGATCTGAAAATAGGTCACCCTCCAAGTGGAGGAAAGGTGGTTGCTCCCTAGGTAGGTAATGAACAACAGTTGGGGTTACTTGAGGGTTACTTGAGTTACTAGATACCATGATATTTTTTTGGTCTGATGTCGTAAGCACTTCAGAAATGGATGCCATGCTCTCAAAAGTAGATGTAAATAAACCAAATGACCAAGTAAAAGGCTGAGGAGAATAAGTGGCTTCCGAAAAAGTACCAGTAGGTGACTGGTATCCAGGAGGAACTGATGGACTACCATAAAATATTGATTTCGGGGAGCGTTGGTTCCTAATAGGAATTTATGACATAGTTCTTTCTCGTGAATAAAAATGAATGCGTGGTAGTGACAAATTCTGACCTAAAAAGATCAAAGTGGTAGAATATGAAGGATTAGAGCAGAAAAGAAAGAAAGGAACCCTTGGGTCAAAATATTCACTACCAGTAAATGAAAAATGACGTGTTTCTATCTCTTCATTTTCGGTAATATCTTCATTTCTAATTAACCTAAGAGGTAATCTAGACATAATTATCATCCTCCTTTGAGGTGAAGGTGGCTCAGGAGTAGAAGCTATAACAATCAAAGGTGATTCAGGTTGAGAAAATTTAGACTTATTTTATTCTATGTCTAGTTCAGTTAGTTCAGTGTCTAAAACTTCACCAATATCATATTTAGTTTGAACTACTTTGGTAATATTTGGGCCAGAGTGAACTACTCCTTATTCTATTTCTTAAGTTGGATTCAATTCAGTTTCTATTGTCTCATTTGTAAAATTGTTGATGCTTCAGGTTCTTCTGAGGCTTTAGATCCTGTTGACTTTGACCCTTTAGTTTTTATCCTTTCCAATTGAATAGGTTGTATTTAGGAGGTTTACCTTGCATTCTATGTAACTTTCTTGGTGATTCATCAAGAATCAAAATTTATCACAAAATTAAACAATATTCACAATCCAATCCTATGGTCTCTAAAAGTTAAAAATAAACAATTAACACATGCTAAAAAAATTGAAGGATTAAAACCATGCAAATAAGGTTTTCACAGCAAGATGACTAGTTGGTGCTGAAATCTAATTTCGCATAAATGAAAGTGAAAAGTGGCTATAGATAGAGTGGGTGGAACCAGTTATGCTGACAACCTACTTAATGTACATGATCTGGTGCAAGTAAACTTCATTTATGGCATCTTGAATGAAGAAAACCCTCGAGAAATTTCCAAGTGAGTCTAGCCAATGTCTGTTCAAGGTACAATAGAGACTTCCCCTCCACCGTCACCTTAGGTGAAAGCCGTAATAATATGGTCACTAAGGTTACCACATAAAACAATTCAACCTAGGGTGACAGTCATAGATCAGACATACACACAAGGGAAAATTAACAAAGCTCAATCCCCTTGAAATTTCCTCAACATGGTTAATATGAGGTTTACTTCTAAGTGACTCCCAAGTACCTTTTGGCACCATTTTTATTACGTGTAAATCATTGTACCATAGCCAATGAAGTGGGATCGTTTGCTTCACTGGGTCTGATATGATCTCAAGCTTGACTCCTTTGTAAGGGGAGCCTCACAGAGAAAACTTGTAGTAAATGGATTTTTCTCCCTATCACAAGATGCTAATGTTTGTTTGCAGCTTTGGAAAGTTAAATCACTTTCCTATTCCAAAGCCCTACAACCTGATTTACTATGGGTGGAAAAAAGCCATAAAAATAAAACTTTCTATATTAATTTTATTAGCGTTGATTCTAAGAGTTGTTATTTACTCAAATGTAATGGATGTGAAACTAATGAAATTATGACTTGACGCAATTCCTAATGTAGTCGAAAATGAAAATGTAATATTTTTGTTTCATTGAAAATATATCTGAAGGAAAAACTCTTTCAACTTCTCAACTAAAATGTAAACAAAACTCTAAATCCCAGTATATCCCTTTTCCTAAACTACAGATATCCAATTTCAAATAACCCATATATTCAAAATAATTTCAAACTTTCACTTTTCCCAATAACATACAAAATCAAGATATGTCTCTTTTCATACAATCACTCAAAAATTTGCAAAATGTAATAAGAAACCAATAATCGCTAAAAAATCAATTTTCCTAAGTGAATGTTATGAATTCACTTGGAACAAAATGACAGTTCATGAACACTTCAACAATAGAAATAAAAATGAATTTTCATTTCCAAACTAGCACAAGAAGTGTTTTTACAAATAATACCTATCTTGTAAATCATTGATTTTGACACACAAATCAAACTTACACAAAAGAGAAAAATGGACTCAAAACATGATGTAATCGACAGAAGAAAGATATGTATTCAACACAACAAGACCAACAGATCTCTCTTTTTATAGATCAATCATTCATTGGATGAGACTGTACCCTAATTTATAAAACCAAGACAATCAAAAGAAAATATTTGAATAACACTCAACCAGACTAAAAAAAACTTAGAGAAGCTACAAACATGTGTAAATTAACAGGAAAAACCAAACATTTTGGACTGGATAAGGATAAAACTATTTTTTTAAAATTCCAGGTATGTGTGCAGGTTTTAGAAGAAACCAATGCGTATACTCTCTATTTCTAAAAGATAGATGCAATGATATACAAATTGTGCCTACAACCTAAGTGTGCACATCGGGGAATTTTGGAAAAAATAAAAGATAAGTCAAATCCAACTCAGAATCCAAAATTTTAAGATTTCTAGACACTCAAGGATTGTACAGAAGGTTCAAAATTTCAAACAATAAAAGTAGTGGAAAGTGAGCTGATTCCCCAATGGAGTCTCCAATTTTTTATGTTGACTTATCCCTCTTGTGGATAAGATCGATCTCACTAGAATTAAAAAAAAAAAAAAACTAGTAACAAACGATGACTAACCGCTACCTTTCTCTATACTATGATTGACTAAAATAGATACAATGATAGAGACCAATTACCATTTAAATTAAATGATTGATGAATTTCCATTCAAAACTTTCAAGCATTCGCTCCTTGATGCTTTATAGATCCTCTTTTCACTCCCCACAACTTATCCATAATGTCATGAAGGAGATCTTCATAGACAGAAATAAACAAGAGATCAAAGCATTGATTATATAATCATAAGTGATAAATGCACTAATTAATAAATTGTTTATCATAAAATGATCAATATGCAATCACAATGTATGTACGTGATCAAGGAATCCTGCAAATTATATCAACAAAGATGTAATTGAGAAATAAAACTTTCCTTTATATTAATAATATGGAGAATAGCCTTACAACCATGTAGCCTTGATGTTGCAAG
Organism: Pinus tabuliformis; assembly: GCA_031772625.1. Taxonomy (NCBI): domain Eukaryota; kingdom Viridiplantae; phylum Streptophyta; class Pinopsida; order Pinales; family Pinaceae; genus Pinus; species Pinus tabuliformis. The sequence goes on from CM062814.1 coordinate 367,647,332, forward strand.
TCCCTTCCCACAGTATCCAACCATCTCCTTGAATGAATAGCCTTCCAACCTTATTCCTGCATCATAAGCCTACTTCAAACAATTCACAAGCCTCAGTTAGCTTTATAAGCCAAGAGTGGGAAGTTTCAGATCCATTTTCTAAGGGATGAGATCCACTAATGGTGGGATAGGGATTCCAAAAAGAGAGGGAGTTTCTCCATGATGGGAGGGATTATGGCAGAATAGGAAACCATTTGAAGCTTGTTGGTTGGGATAGATGCTACCAACAATGCTTCTACACTTTATTTTTTTATTTTTACATGCATTAAGTCATGTTCACGGGTCATAGTGTAAGACAATGCATACTTATGTGAATATCCTAATGATCGTCTCTTCATATGTGCATAAATTGACTAGGGAGCTATGCAAGTAGCCAAAAACAGGGTTTTGTACCATGTGATCCAGTATATCCACTTTCTTTGGGATAATTTAGTTTCTAACTTTGCAGGGGAATGCTTTGCGAAACACTTATGTATATAAAAATATCCAAACCGATGGTCATTTTCCAAATGCAAAAACATGACGTGTAACTCCTACACACACCAATAATCTCCTTTTGATGAAAATTTCATTAATATTGGTCATTTTCACCAAGCTTTTGAAAGAGGAAAGTTGTTGACTAGGGAGGATACAAGTAGACTACAAAAGTTTAGAGAAACTGCTTATGAGGACTTCTTTAACTAGAATATTCTTCATTCAAATATTGCAATTAAAGAGATAAAATCTGTTAACAGTCTGAAATACAATTTCAATGACATTATTTGGGACCATGTTTCCTCCTCCCAAAAAATAAAAGAATCCCAACAAGAAAAGGTTCCTAATGTTTTTTTTGTAGCTCTAGGGATAAGTACAATAAAAGAAAGAACTCTTAAATAAAAAGAGTCAGATACTGAGATAAACCAACAAGGTCAAAGGAACACAAAAGCCAAAGGTCAGGAACAACATAGACCATAGAAAGAACACACAACAGAAAAACATATTTCCTCTAACAACAGTATCACTATTATTGACGTCCTAGATGAAATGACCAAGGAACATACATTAGGGTAATTTTGAGGTCTCAAAAGGGCCTCCTAAGGAAATTATAAAATAATAGTTCCAAATAATAAAATAATATTAGATGACATCATCAAATTTTAGAGGGAAAAAAGAAAAACTATTTTTTCAACTCGCATTTTCAACTTATCTTCGTATGGGTCTACTCAAATTTCAAGTGGAAACACTCGTTGGATGCATAATTTGATTCCTCATCCAAGGAGTACCCATGTTTCATACTTTTGATGGACCCTGCTACACAAAAAATGATAAATACATGAAAAATGTGATTGCAATCACGTTTTTCATGTATTTCTCATTTTTCGTGTAGTGGGGTCCATAGAAAGTATGCAACATGTGTACTCCATGGATCAAGAATTAAATTTTGCATCCAATGAGTCCTCATGCTTAGAATTTTAGTAAAACCTTAGGGAGATAGGTTAAAAAATACCAGTTGAAAAAGTAGTTTTATTATTTTATTATTTTTAAATATTTTTACTTTTTTACTCCAAAAATGTTGAATCATCCCCCATGGTTGACAAAATCATCTTGAATCCTATTTGTTCTTATAATGTTTATTTTGGTTGTACATTTTTCTTAGCAGGCCCATTTTAGACCTCAAAATTCCCCTAATGCAAAGACAAAGAAAATTAATGAGGAACTTCAATATATACAGATTGATATGAAAAAAGAAGAGAAAACTATGAGGACCCCTTTGTCAACATTAACCTATTTCTCCAATAGAGAAAAAGAGTTTCTTGAGTAGCAAGAATAAAGTACCCAAATATTTATTCCACAGACTTCTCATGGCACAACAATGACACCAATTCCTACAAAAATCCATCTAGAGTCTTTTTTATTTAATCCTGTCACTGAAGTAGAAATTATTCTAGAAAGTGTTCCATCCTTGACTAAGTACTACTTTAATGCTCAAACCAATTCAGTTGTCAGAAGAAAAAAGAAAAGAAAGCTTGGAATTTTTGAAACCATGTCAGAATTCAATTGGCGGGAAACATGAAATGTTGAGGAAGAAGCTGAAGAATGCCCCCAGTCTCTAGGAGCCTTTGTCAATTACAAGCAAAACCATGCCGGTGAACATTCCGCTACCTACAAGAATACCCTACAGAAGATAAAACATCTAGAAAGAGAAATAGAGAAAAGTGAAGCTTTCAGTGAAAAGAGTTGGCAAAACCATTCCACAATGCTTGTAGGCTGGTTTGCCATTCAAAGACATGAATTATAGAATGAATCAATTTAAAGTCATGAAGCAGAAAATAGCCTCCATATTGTTAAGGCCTAAGAAATACAAGTGAGTCAAATATTGAGGAAATTGCAGGGTAAGTTTTAGAAATAAATGGACAAAATGTATAGTTTTTTTCAACAAAATTTGGATCTTCAAGACATAATAGAATCTTTGGTGGAAGAAGATAAGTACATCAAAGAAAAATTCAAATCAACTCTTGAATGGGAAACACAATTCTATCCTGACAGCATCTCAAAGTATTCAAAAAGGATAAAATACTAATGTTTACTTCTTTGTGTCAACAACAATCTGAGGCAAACGAAATCAATGAATTCATCAAAAGGGCAACTAAAAATTGTCTGTTAGTATGGGAGATGGGGAAAATTTTTATAGAGGAATTCAATTTGTTAAGATCCAAACCATTAAAAGATGTAAAACCTGACTCAATGAAACATAATCTCAAAGACACCACCATAGATGACCAGAAAGTCATAAACAACCTCAAAACCTAGAATCAAGAACTATTTCATATATTTGTGTAGTTTCCCTTTGAGCAAATCAAACTGATTTCCAAATTTATAATCAATTACAAAAGGAACCTAAGAGTTGTGCATAATTCATATCTATGTGCGAAGTGAATAGCACTCATTTTCATCCTATCGACTTCTCAACAATTCCTCAATTGTACTCAGATTGGGCTAACTACATCGAGGAAAACACACCACATTTTCTCAGAATGGACAAAGAAGGTTCAGATGAGGAGGAAAAATCTTGAGCGGCCTGTGAGATTCCCCTGCACAAAATCCTTTCAGGAAGGATTAAAATTTCGGAGCAGAAATTCTTCTTTTTTGGAGACAAACCTTATCGATTTTTTTATTCCACACTATTGAACAAACTTTCCTTTTATTTAATGTTATGTATGTGAACTCTTACGTTGGAGTAAGGGTCTGCATGTTGATTATGTGTAAGACTTTTATTTCCAAAGTATTTTTTGAACTGAAAGCTTTTTAAAGAGGAAAACCTAGACTTGAATTCATGTTGTTCCTATGATCACTTTCACTTCTTGATGGATAAACCTGCCCTTTAGTTCTTAATTTTACTCATGTTTATCTATAGCTCAATAATGGTATCTTGTGCTCAACAATTTTTCGGATATGGTACACCTTGTTTTCTCGCTGAAAGCAATTTGTTATTTTTGCATGTGATTGCATATCTATTTTGAAGTGAAGCCTAGTATTGAAAATCTATCGCACTAAACTATTATTGTTTTGAACATAGTTTATTTTGAAGATCTATATTTCAGGGTTTAATTGTACATATATTTTTAGAACATCAGTTGTATTTTTCGCATATGGTACACCTTGTTTTCGTGCTGAAAGAAATTTTATATTTTTTCCTGTGATTTCATATCTATTTGAAAGTCAAGCCTCATATTGAAACCATAGTGAACTAAACGTGTATCGTTTTCAACATAGTTTATTTTAAATATATGTAGTTCATGGTTTACATGTATATATATATTTTGAAGCATCACTTGCATTTCCGAAGAAATTTTTAAAGAAATTTTTTTTTTCGAAAACAAAACTCTCAGTTAAATGTGTATGACCTATGGGATTAATTCAGTGTCATATCTTTCATTTTTTAAATGGATGTGTATGTTTCTCAATTGTTAACTTCATTCATGTCTATCTATGGTTGAATATTTCCACATTCTCTTAAACACTCCTTAGGATATGGAACACTAATTCTTTTCCTCTGTCAAAGTAAATATGGTTGGTTTCTGCTCTGTGCTCGCATATCTCTTTTCCATTGAACCACGATATTGTAGCTATACTGCACTAAATTGATCATGTTTTCAACATGGTTTATTTTCAAGTTTCTTATTACTGTCATTACATCCAATCATATTATGCAAGAAGACTTGTATTTCCAATAACAAAATTTAACAAAAAGCTTTTTCCAACACAAAAGTAGGAGTTGAATCTATTTCAACCTATCACATTGATTTCCTGTCGTCAATCTAATTTATTAATACATGTATTTGATACTCATCTCTTAAATTTATCCATGTATGTGTCTGGATGAATATTAGGATATTCTCTTAAACACTTGTCAACATATGTTACACAGTTTTTCCCTGTCAAAGGAAATTGTTATCTGTTCTCTGATTCCAAATCTATTTCATAGTGAAGTGTCTTACTCAAACTACAGTTTAGATAATCACTCTAATTTTGAAAGTAAATTATTTTCATGTGGTTTATTTATGACAGTACAAGAAAATATATTTTTCAAACAAGGTTTGTATTTCAACATGTAATATTTCAAGTTAAAACTTTAAGTAGAAAAAAACTCTGACTTCTGTGCTAAGTGAGCCACCAGGTTGATTAGATGTCATGACTTTTATCTCTTAACCGACATATCTTATACCTAACTTTTAACTTTATCAATCTATATATGTTCCCTCATAAAAGGATATTTTGTTAAACACTTCCCAACATATGTTTCAACTACTTCTTTATGTCAAAGAAACTTGTAATATGTTCTTTGAACGCATATGTATTTCATAGTGAACCTTACTATTCAAACTACAGTACGCTTAATGATTCATGTTATAGTCATAGCTTCTTTTCAAGTAATATTTTTCTGCCACCACATGCAAATATTTTTTTGAAACAACATTTATTATTTCCCAATCAATTGTTGTAGTGAAAGCTTTTGTAAAACAAAATCATGTGTTGAATGCCTATTTAGCTATCATACAAATTTCCTATCTTTAATTTGTTTTGTTGGTGCACGTATTTCCTACTCACTTATTGACTTTATTCATGTCTAAATCTTCTTGTATACAATGATATCCTATTAAACGCTTGTTACCATATATTCAACTTTATTTTCTCTGTCAAAGAACATTTTTATGTGTTGTGTGATTACATATATTTTTTATTGTGAACCCTCACATTCAAACGATAATGCACCTAGTTTTTCTTCTTCTCAATAAAAGTTGTTTCCAAGCAATGTACATTCTGGCGATACAGGAAATAATATTTTTCTTAGAATATTTTAATTAAATAGAAATAATTTTGTTACAATGATATTTTCTTTAACCATTACTCTTTCTTTTTAAGTGTGACATATGCATTTTTTTCATTTTAGCAAAACTTTGGAAAGAAAAAGGTGGTAAAATCATCAAACCATCCAACAATTTCACTCTTGATATAGTTGTAAATGTCAAACCCTAGACCTCTCTATCTACTATATCAACAACAACTCATTGCAAAGTCATCCCTGGCGATTTGTGTATACTAAATGTCCACGCTAGTTTTAAAGGTGTTATAAAGAATTTACAATTGTGGACAAAGGTAACCTCCCTAGACCTAGTGGACTAGTCTAGAACAACATAAGGCAAAGAACATAGAGTTTTTTTAGAGAAGTTAGAAAATTGAAAGAGGGTTGTCTCAAATTTGTTGCAAGCTTTTCTTGTCTCCTCACTGGTAAGCTTGAATTGTTGCTCCAAGTGCTATAATTAGAACCCACACACACAACTAAATGAAGAAAAGGATCCAAAAAAACCAAGTAGCATAAACTAACACCCCTATTCAATTAATTAACAAGGAATTGAAATATATAAGTGTTAACATAACATGAAAAATATAGGAAAGTAAGATACTCTTTGTATTAATAGGAAGAAGAGAGAGTTTACAACCATAAATAGTAGATGTTCTTGTAGAAGTATCCCCAAGTTGACTTGTCCTTCCTTGTTAGAAATCACACCTCAATGTCAACTACAATGCATGTATATGATGATTCATTTAGATCGAAGGCAACAACATAGGGGTACTATCAATCTCGAAAATCCAACCCTAATTAATTATATGGAAGTAAATTTATAGGAGAGGGATGGTAGTTTAGGATTTACAATAATGGGATTATGATCTAGATATGATGGGGGGATGAGCTCAAGGGATAAGAGGTGAAGTCTCCAAAATAGGATCATACAAGATTCGATCTTCTTATCCATGGTGAATAGTTAAAACAACCCTTGAAACCTTCTGGACAAGGAATCTTTCGATTTTTTTTTTAGTTTTCTCAAATTTCTAGAATCAGCACACCTAATGAAGGGAGAAACAAGTGTTGACTAGCCCTGGTGCAGAAGGCACAAACCGATGTTGCATGTAGTTGCTTAAAGGGAAAGAGTGCATTGGGGCTAAAAACATTGATTTTTAGCTATTAATCCCAGAAACGCATATGTTTTGGAAAGGTCTAGCTTATGGGTTTGTGAATGGATGATGACAACATGGTCACAGATGTTGACTAATCCACCTTGCAAACCTATTAAAAAGATGTGAAAAATTGGCTATAATACATTAACCCCTAAAGTACAAAGTCTGAAACAACAACTGATGGTTGAAGTGCTTTACCTTGTGACAAGAATGGGTCAAGAACAATTGGTGGAGATCATCATATGTTAGAATACATTTTATCATGACACCATTGCTAAGGGAGGCATACCCATACTCATAAACAAGCTAGCATTACATATACAATGATCAAGAAGTCATGTCCATTGATGATAGAGAGTGGAGCCATGCTTGGATGACTCTCTATATGATCATAGCCATCATATTTTGTAATCTTTTATTAATCCTAAAATCGTGGACCATATGGATGAAACTAGATCTAGGATCTTCTATCTCATTCACTTGATCTTCCAACGTATGAGTCTAACCATGCAAATAAATGAACAGAAGTCGAACTTGGTAGACACGATTTGATTATCGACCAATGATGTAAGTTGTTAACAAAGGTGAGAGAAACCACCAATGATGTTAATGGTTCTCAAGGTATTACAGTACAATCCATATGGTATGACTGAATGAGTTGAAGTCAAACACCACACAAAATTTTTCTTTGGAAGTCCAATGATGAAAACCTATCACCGAGAATGAGGAAATTGTCGTTAATGTATGCAAGATCCAAGGTATCAAAGGGATCTTCTAAGTCAACTTCCTAGGATATGAGTCGATGTCGATAGGAAGTGACCCATTATAGGAGGCCCTTGATGTATCCCCCATCAACAACAAAAATCAGGTATCAATACTTGAGACAAAATGATGTTGATGTGAAATCAGTTTAGGAATGACAAATATGGATGAAGGCTTAAGAGTATTGTAGCAGATATCAACTAAAAGAATTATCTTGAACATATCAACGAATTTGAATGGAGCTGGTAGCATTGACCCAAAACTGAATATGGAGGCTTTTGATATGGTGTGGTGAACCAAAAAGACAAGCATATTTCCCAACTCAACAGTCACGAAGATGAAGTGAAACAGTTTCATGTTCAAGTGTGACTCAGTATCATTAATAGGTTGAGTACCCTATTTTTCTAATTTCCCCAACCATTTATGGTCAGTACCTCTTCATTTTTGGCAATCTTGAAGAGGATAACATATTTTTAATCTGTAATTTCATACTTCGGGTGAATCCATCTAAGTATTTTTGACGAACCCTAAGAAGGAGTGGTTCTGTCTCGTCATGTTCAACAACTCCATCATTGTTTGATGTTTTTACGAGTACAACGAATGTGAAAATCAACATCTTTTTCACGTTTAGAGAGTTTGAAAAAGAGGCGAAAAAGAAAACTCCAAAGGTTCCTTTTCATAAATAATCCCTTGAGTCTGAAAAGGCACAAAACAATACTTAAAGGAGCCTCTTAGCCATGTTCGACTAAGGTATTCCTTTTTAGTAAATAGTTTATCTCTATCGAGAAAAGGGCTAAACTTATACTGGGTAGATATATTTTCATTTACTTTAATGAGTTTGAAAAGACAAGTGCTTAACAATATTTTCATGTTTAGGTAGACAAAAAAGAGTTGAAAAAGGACTCGAGGGGGTTCCATTTTCGTGAGTTTAGAGAGCCCGAAAAAGTGATAAAAGTATGATTCTTTGTCAAAATTATATGCTTCAACTAAAAAAAATAATTAGTCCCTTCAAAAACATGTTAACCTACTCAGAACATCACCAAAAGATTAAAACTATATGATACATTGTAAAATTAGGTCAAATTTAGGTCAAAATAATAAAATATAATTAAATAATCATAAAAAATGGCCATAAATAGGAGAAAAGTAATATAATTTTTACCATTTTACATTTTATCTCTTGGTGAGTGATCTTTGAGTACATTTTTCCCCCGATCTTCAACAATTGATTGTAGCAAATTTGATGGATCATTTATTGTGCTATCACTTCCAGGTAGGAAATATTACCTTCCTCTTTCATTTCACGGTTCTCGTTTTTCCTTTCATGTAATTTATTTCAAGTTTTGAGTGATTTAGAGATTTAATTTTGTTCCCTCATCCCAAAAAATCCCAGTAAGATCGATAGGTATGCTAACTAGCCAAAATATAACTATGGAGAGTGATGCAACACACTTTCTCCCTTTAGTAGGGTGGACTAGGTGAATTTGAAGAATTTGTTTTGCTATTTTCACTCAAATTTATCTTAGTTTTTTGCATGGGATTTATTTTAATGATTTTTTTTTCATCTTTCAAGTATCCATCGGAACAAAATGGCTTTGATTTGGTGATAAAGAGAACATGAAGTCCAATACATAGATGTTTACAATGATCCAACAACCATCCAAGCATTGAGAAACTATGTGCCTCTCAAATTCTTTTGGCTTCCTGAGATGAGACAACAAATGGAACTATTGGAGTATCTTGTCAGGCCATGGAATTTGGAGGCACAATCCTCTAGGCTTGGAGAAGATATTCTCAGGATACAGGTGGAAGATAATTATTTCTTGACAAGTTTATCAAGTGGAGGTGCTCTTATTTCATTGTATGGTTCAAGTAGGGTTGGAGAGATTATCAACGGGTATATTTTTGCACACTATAGACCTCGATCCTAGCCGACAAAAGATGGGAAAATTGAGATTAAGGTTATGGTCTACTTGCCTCTCAGGACAATCCTATTCATCGTTGCTCGATTGGCTAGTAGTGCTACGTTGAATTTGGATAAAAGGTCCCAAATGCAATATGCATTATAATGCATAGAGCTGACAATGTTTAACTGGAGCGAGGGAGTATTAGGAAATATGAAGGAACAACTCACCAAGGAAAAATATGGTAGATTGAAAAACTTTGGGTATGGTTCCATTTTGATCTCATTCAATTTGGAGAGGATTCCATTACTCTGTCCTCGACATATCTCACTTGAGCTTCGAGATCTTAGAGCTCCATGGATGAGGCAATCGGTAGACCTTATGTCTACACATGCAGGCCTGTCTTCCATAAGTTTCACACCTATCTTCTTTTGATGGCTACGTATGTATCTAATCATGGTTGAATACTATCCTTATGTTGAGATGGATTATCGCAGAGATCCAGATATCATACTACTTAAAGGCGAGCAAAGGAGTGCCATAGGTAAAACAAAATCATTTTGATTGTTGTTCGATTTTTGAGTTTTAAAGTTTTTTTTCATGTATCCAAAACTAACTATTGATCTTTACATGCATACATTGGACATGTTCGACCATTTGGTTCATCATATCTTTAGTGTTTTGAATATCCATTGGAGGCACAGGTTGGAGTACAAGTTTCTAAAGGGGCACGAGAGGTATTGTAGGATCTCAATTCACTTGAGACGCTTGTAGAGGTCGAGTGACATGTTGAGAGATTGACCCAAAACATACAAAAGACTAGTGTCAATCAAATCCCTATGAAATTACAACGCTATACTATTGGAGTGCATGACCATGTTAGCCAACTTCTATGTAAAGTTGTTCACGTGGTTGTTTTTTACAATGAGCATCATGAGGATTATTCTACTAGGAGTCTATAAAGCCATATTTTGACTACATGTATTTTTTATGATAGCACGTGTGGCCATAAGTGTCTCAGGCACATATTTTTGTAAAACCAAACTGTTATATATATACATCTATCTACCTATCGGTGTTTCTTATGTGTTCTATTATCTTGTTCAATATATGTGATGTGAATTGAATTGAATTTGCATATGCTACAAATGTCTGTCTAAAACATGATTTTCCTTGAATGCATCTACCAATGTGTTTAGACTTCTAGGAATGTGTTGATATTGAATATAATCAAAATGTCTTTCTAGAAGGAGAACCCGTAAGAAAATACGAAGCATATTTGGACTTCTAACTGAATAGACATTATTCAAGTGTATTAATACAATTTGTGAGTCAATTCTAACAAGTATATGGTGGATACCAAGAGAAATAGGATCAGACAATAACTCAATCACTGCGTTATACTCAACAATGTTATTGGTAGAGTGACTGATACAAATCCCTTGTAAGCTCACTAAATAGCCACTTGGATAATATATAGCCCACGTTACGGAGGAAAGGTTCTGAGTACTATGACTAGCGTCATTATCATAACCAACATATGATTGAAGGGAATTTGACATATGTAAAGAAAATGTGAAGCAAGCTTAATAGAGGTGGTAGGAAAGTACAAAGGGAACGCATTGCAAACACACTCAACACACCTATAGACAATACGTACACATTGAACTACACAAAATAACTTAAGCATAGTATTTTTTGAGGTAAAACCCATTTCTGGGCTATGCCAAGGAAACTCCATCGAAATCAACAAGCTCATGGGCCCCTTTAGCTAGAACACATTTAACAATGTAGAGGCCTAGCCACTTTGGTTTGAACCTCCCAGGCCCTAACTTATCAAACTCCTAATCTTACAACAAGACAAGATTGCCTTCCGAGAAGGCATGAGGTTTAACATTCTTATCGTATTGTGCCTTAATGCATTTCTTGTGGGCCTCATTAGCCGTCGCTACATCACACTGAGTTTCATCTAAGCGTGTCAGATGTGAGAGACACTCTTCTTCTACAGAAGTGGCAGCGAGGATTTCAACCACAAATTTTAGAGATGGAATTTCACACTCGATAGGAAGGATTTCTTCCAAACAATATAATAATTGAAACAACATGAATTGAGTAGCAATCTGAACAAAGGTTCGATATGCCCATAAGGTTGCATAAGGAAAAGGATGCCAATCTGATTTGGGGATCCCTGTCATACATTGAAGCATCATTTTCAAGACTTTTTTGATTGCTTCTACTTTCCCATTCACCTTTGGGTAGTAGGGAGTTGAACTTTCCAGGTGAAGGCCCAACTTAGTAGTGAGCTCAGACATCATGTGATTACGAAAATTCTTCCCATGGTATGTAACTATAGCCTGTGGTACACCAAACCTTGCAATGATGTGATTCTAGATAAAGAGAGCAATTTTTTCATCGGTGTTATTATATGTAGGCTTCGCCTTGATCCACTTGGTAAAATAGTCTACCGCCACAACGATGTAGCCATTCCCTCGAGCCGAGTGAGGGTTACATGTCATAAAGGCACTTCCCCATTTTAAAAAATTGTCCAATGGTATTAATAGGGTGTAAAGGAGCTTGTGGAGCATGGTTTTTACGATAATGACACTTTTGGACTATGAGGATACAATTGTGAAACATGGTAGGCCAAAAGTACCTAGCATGCAAAATATTTTATGTGGTGGTGTAACCAAACATGTGTTCCCCACATGCCACAACATGGAATTCATTGAGAGATTTCTCGACCTCCTCACGAGTGATGCACTGTAAAAAAACCATATCAATACCACAATGATAAAGGGTGTCTCCAATGATACTATAGTTTTTAGCCTGATCTCAGCTATGTTGCTGGTCAAAGCGAGATGTATCAAGTCAAAGATTATGGGTTTGGATATATACGATGATGTCTCCATACCATGGGTCAGATAAATCTATCAAGAACAATGAATCATCTGGAATAGAATCGTTAGATGTTGACTTAGTTTCAAGAGAGGGAAGGTTATAGATCAGTTCGACAAAGACTAAGGATTTCTTGGATTTGGATTTGAGGAACTCCAAACTGAATTTGTAGAGGATGAAAATCCATTTGGAACAATTTCCCCCCAGTAATTTTCGTGACAATATATAGGTCGTGGGGTGGCAATCAGAAATAGGTATAGTCATGTGAAGCAAGATATAGTGATGAAAACTTTGGACAACTTGAATAGCCACCAAAGCTAAATTTTCAATTTGAATATATTTGATCTCGTTAGAATTCAAGTTACGAATCAAATAACAAATGGGATGTTCGTCCCCAACTTCATTCTCTTTGATCAATACCATGGTGATGATAGTAACTACAACAACAAGGTACATGAAGTAATTGTGTTGATAATCTAGGGGATACAACAATGATGCCTAAAGTACAACATATTTCAAAGCATCAAATTCCTTTTGGGAAGTGTTTTCCCAATGAAAGGGAAACCTTTTCTTCAATAATCAATAAATCCTTTGGTCAATTCGGCATAATTGGGAACAAATCTACATAGAAAGTTAGCGTTCCCTTGGAGTCAATGTAGTTGAAAAAGAGACAAAGGAGCATGTAGATCTAGGATTTCCTAAACTTTTAGAGGATCGACATGAATTCCTCTCTTCAACAAAATGAAGTTGAGAAGTTGACCAGATTTCACACAAAACATGCACTTGTGTGGCTTGAGACTAAAGTTATAATGTCGATAACATAAAAATATAGCCCTGAGATACATTGGGTAATCCACACAATGATTCAAGTGGGGAGGTAGGTCATGTAAATACGGTCATACAATGTGTCAAATTTCATGTAAGGTACAATACATTTCCCTCTGAAAAGTTGTCCCAACATTTTTCAGTGTGAAAGGGAGCTTTCGATATGCAAATGTGCCCCATGGATAAATAAATTAGTTTTATGTTGGTACGATGGGAGAATTTTGATCTAATTATAGGTGGAATAGTCATCCATAAATGAAAAGACTTCACTGCTAGGAAAATCATCAACAATTTGGTTGATAAACGAGGTAGGATAATTGTCCTTCAGAAAAGCACGATTGATGTCCCTGCAATCAACACACACATATTGTTCTCTGTTTCTTCATGACATGAACAATGTTCAACACGCAATCAGTTAGAGGTACTGGGTAGATGTAACCAGGACAAATAATATTTTCAACCTTATTCTTAATAACAACAACCTTCTCAGGATGGACCACACATAGGTGTTAATGAACTAGTTTAGCATTAGGATATGTTATGATTTCATGCAAAACAATGTCTGGATCTATACTTGGCATTTCTTTGTATGACCAGGTGAAAATGTCTCGAAATTCCTGGAAAATGGATTTATAGATCTTGATCTCAATGGGAGCACAAGATGCACTAATATGTACATTCTTGACAATTCCAGGCTTGATCGAAATATCAAGAGGGATAGTCTCTTCAATATTCGATAAATTATTCCCATAATTGATATTGTGGATAGATATGCAATTCACAGATATCTCAATTATATTGGGTGGATAGATATCACTAATATTATCCTCGAAGGAATCTAGCAAGGAAAAATGATCATGATTCTCATCCCACAACACATCATCTGGCATCATGACCTTCATGATGTTTTCGATAGTAGAGAATGTACTAAATAAAGGATCAGAATACATACCATAATCTAAGGAGTTATCAACCCAATTGATCGAAGAGAAAAAATTAGAGTCTTTTGAATAGGCCGAATAGATGGCTTCATATTCAAGTTGAAAAGGACTGAGTGATAGGCAGTCACCAAATGTATTAATATTAGATGTATCTGGTACTATCCAAGGATAATATGGAGTAGTATAAGAGGATATCATGTTGATGTAGGTGACTTCTTTCTTGTTTTCAGGAAGGGGATAAGGAAGAGGAGGAGGAAGGGAAAATTTTCCCACAAGGAGGGAATTCTTAAGCAACCCCACCCCGACATGTTGATATGGATGTGCAGTTTCTCCCACAAGAGAGATTCTTCTAGTAACTTGGGAATTGGTGGCAAAGAAGGCAAGTTGATCAATGGCCACTATGTCCCCTTTGTGAGGGAAAGCTATCATTATGAAATAAGTATAAATGACAGGAGCCATAGTGTAAACCCATGTACGACCAAGAAGAAGGTTACAATCTAATGGTCTGTCAATAACTTCGACTTCCACTGATACTCTCTTGCCACCAAATTCAACTTTTAATGAACTAAAAAATCCAAAAGTCTCGAAGCCTCTTCCATCAAAGCCCTTTAGAGTATACAGTGAGTTATTGAATTAAGGATAACTGATGGCCTTCCAGAAAGAAAGAGAAATGATACAGGTTGAAGATTCTTCATACATAATGGTTCGATGGATGGTCTTACTGTGAACCACAGCCTTAATCATGAAATAAAATTGCGTTGGAAGTCTGGGCATATAAGTCTCATGTTTAAAGACTACAAGGTTATAATTTGAATGATCAACAACTCCAATTACAGTAAGTAAAGCCTTCTTCTCAGCAGGAAAATTCACAACACCTCGAGAGTTGACATAGTTGAAGGAGCTTGAGCTAAATCCTCAACTATGTTATAATTTAGTGCAGCTCTCGCACGAGGGTTGAACTCGGATTTATGAATAATGCCCTTGGGAGGTTTAAGTGTTAATTCAATAGGAATCACATTTGGAGTAGGATGAAATGGTAGGTGGATCAGTAGCATGACTATTCGAAGGATTCATATTAATGTAGTCCTTATTTCTCATTGCCACCATAACATAATTTTTTGGTTTGGTTGAGGAAAGCATCATAAATGAGGAAGAGGGAGTAGGATCTCGAGAAACCATGTTAGACTCTTGATTGGGAAACGGATATATCAACACAAAAAGCACAATAGATGATTTAAGGAATTGATTCACTTCTCCCTGATGCGGACAATCACGAGTGAAATGCCCATCGTTATAGATGAAGAAAGGCCACCTAGGTTTCCTCTTTTCTTCAGAAGACTAGTTATTTTGTTTGTCTTGTGGATGATTATCTTTCTTCTTTTCTCCTTTTCCTTTCTTCTTAATTCATGGTTTCTAAGATCTTCCCTTCATGGATTGAATGACATGAATCACGGAAGTAGAAACCACAAGAATGGTAGGAGAGGGGTTTGGGTAGCCATAACAAGAGTTGAACAATATGGTTTATTTATTGACTACCGGCTAATAGAACCAATCATGCCATCGACTACATGCGATTATTTACTGAGAGGCTGAGGAACAATATTGGAAGGTTGCGAATCATTTGGTATTTTATGATAGAGCATGTTGTATAAATAAGATCAAGATATTGGGCACGAGAAATTACTTGCTCTTTGGTCACAACCCTTTCATTAGCGACGTCCTTTATTATGGATGGTAAGAAAGACTTAATAAATCATTCAACTAACAATTGGTCAGGAACAAAAGTTTTGAATAAATGATGGCAACGTCACCACTGATGAATATGATTAGAAATATGAGTGGAATCATATTGTTTGAAGGAATTAAAAATTTTAGTTCTAGTCTCATAGCAAATGGGTAATTCAAAATGAGTTAAGAACATGGTCACTAAGGCACTGAAATTTTCAAACAAATCTCATGTCAATTTAATATAAGATTTTTTTGTTTAACCATTAAGTGTCTGCTCGAAAATACGTAATCAAATAGAATCGACACTTAAAGGGTTCGAAAAACACCATAAATGATACGTCATGATGTGTATAGATGGGTCTTCTCTAGGATTTCCATTGAACTTTGGGATATCACTGGGAATTTCGTAGGAATAACCAGCCACCAGGGAGAGTGAAAAATGGGATAATTTGTAAGCCGGGTCAAATCTAGCAATTCAATGGTTTCCACAAATGGAAACTATCGATCAAAGTCTAGTGGAGGTTATCCTGGGTAAGATGGGATGGCTTGAGCAATATGCACTTTTAATAAGGAGGATTATGATAACCTGGATAAGTATAGCATTATTCCCCAGTTCTGGGCTAACATTGCTATCTAGTTCTATGATAACCTTACAAAGGTTGAAATGGTTGGGTTTTCATTTACTGACCTTGGTAATGAATTTTAGGAATATTTTGATATGCTTTCCCTATGGGATTTTTCATCATCCCTACATAAGGTGGGATAGGCTGTGCTTGTGCCATACCATATACAGGTTGAAACATTTGGATTTGAGGAATAACTAATAAAGAGGTGGAGGTTGTAAGGCACCTTGTAGTGGCTGGGTAAGTGGGACTTGGAAAGCCTCAAATACTAGTGGAAAAGGTTGAGTTTGAGGTGCATCCTGCAAAGGTTGACTTACATGAATTTGATCTTGAATAGGTTGAGACATAGGTTGAAAAATAAGAATCTGAGATGTAGGTGGAACAAGTTGAAAGGTTTGAAATTGATTCACAATCGAGGTAGGTAGTATGGGAAATGTAGGTTTCCAAGGACTGGTAGCCATTCCTAGATATGGAGGGCTCGAATGAGGCTAAGTGTTAGCTTTTAATATTTGATTAGGATATGGAAAAATTATGAAAATAAGTTTCCCCCCTATGAAAGAGGAGGGGAAAAAGGAGGTAATTTCCCCCCAAGAGGAGGGTATCCAAGCTAAGGTGGATTGGGCTATTGTAGGTGTCCATACCCACTAACATAAGGACCATATTGCTGCACTACTAAAGCTTGGGATGGAGGAGAGAGAGCAGACTGTGTAGTGCTCATAAAGGAAGTGCCATATGGAATTCCATAAGAGGATGACATGGGAGAAGTCTGTGGACTGGATGTTGCACCAAAAAAGGTACCAGATAATGGTTGGTAACTAGTTAGGATGGACAGACCACCATATAAATGTGTCTTTTATGATTTTGCAAACATAGAAGAAGCTACAACATTGGTTGTCTCAGTCATAGTAGAAGATGTAGGTTGAGAAACCATAACAGACTCATTCATGGTTAAATTTCCCAAACAAGATTGTCAAGGGAAACTCAAGGGTGAGTTGAAAAGAGATGAACTAGGCAAAGGAGATTGTGACGGAGTATGAGGAGGAGGAAAAATATGGTCCTAATAAAGATGAATCCCTCTCAAATTGACAAGAGAGGAGGGTAGCATTGACCCAAAACTGAATATGGAGGCTTTTGATATGGTGTGATCAACCAAAAATACAAGCATATTTCCCAACTCAACAGTCACGAAGATGAAGTGAAACAATTTCATGTTCAAGAGCGACTCACTACCATTAATAGGTTGAGTACCCTATTGTCCCAATTTCCCCAACCATTTATGATCAGTACCTCTTCATTTTTGGCAATCTTGAAGAGGATAACATATTTTTAATCTGTAATTTCATCCTTCAGGTGAATCCCTCTAAGTATTTTTGACAAACCCTAAGAAGGAGTGGTTCTGTCTCGTCATGTTCAACAACTCCATTATTGTTTGATGTTTTTACCAGTCCAGCGAATGTGAAAATCAACAACGTTTTCACGTTTAGAGAGTTTGAAAAAGAGGCAAAAAATAAAACTCCAAAGGTTCCTTTTCATAAATAATCCCTTGAGTTTGAAAAGGCACAAAACAATACTTAAGGGAGCCTCTTAGCCATGTTCGACTAAGGTATTCCTTTTTCGTAAATAGATTATCTCTATTGGGAAAAGGGTTAAACTTATACTGGGTAGAGATATTTTCATTTATTTTAATGAGTTTGAAAAGACAACTACTTAATAATATTTTCATGTTTAGGTAGTCAAAAAAGAGTTGAAAAAGGACTCGAGGGGGTTCCTTTTTCGTGAGCTTAGAGAGCCCGAAAAAGTGATAAAAGTATGATTCTTTGTCAAAATTATATGCTTCAACTAAAAGCCATCATTAGTCCCTTCAAAAACATGTTAACCTGCTTAGAACATCACCCAAAGATTAAAACTATATGATACATTGTAAAATTAGTTCAAATCTAGGTCAAAATAATAAAATATAATTAAATAATCATAAAAAATGACCATAAATAGGAGAAAAGTAATATAATTTTTACCATTTCACATTTTACCTCTTGGTGAGTGAGATCTGAGTACATTTTTCCCCTGATCTTCAACAGTTGATTGTAGCAAATCTGATGGATGATTTTTTGTGTTGTCACTTCCAGGTAGGAAATCTTACCTTCCTCTTTCATTTCACGGTTCTGGTTTTTCCTTTCATGCCATTTTTTCAAGTTTTGAGTGATTTAGGGATTCAATTTTGTGCCCTCGCCCAAAGAAACCCCAGTAAGATTGAAAGGTATGTTGACTAGTGAAAATATAACTATGGATGATCTGAAATTGATCTAAGACAAACAATTAAGGTATTACAGACTCATGTGCATGGATGTGCCCATGTTATTTTATGCAACGGATCGATAAGATTGTGAAATACAAGGACACTGAAGTAATTAGAGAAAACATAACAGGAAAACATGTAAACACAACAAGTTTAATAAGGAGTGCACCCAATACTCCTGGGCTACGTCTCCCAGTCCAGCCTTCAATGGTGGCCTCTCTATTATGTTTTCAAAAGCAGAGTTTTTACAACAGTGAGCTCAATTTGAGTCTCACATAGCATATATGAATCAACAAGACTGTACTTGGATCCCCCAAGTCTCTGGAGTACACAGACTCTACTTACTAAAACTCGACCTCTATTGGTCACAGTAGTATGAGCCCAATCTGAGACTCATACATGACAGGCATATACATAGGAGTTTGCTTGAACCTCTCAAGCCTTCTCTACAGTAAATAGACTCTTTGACTCTCTCTGGCTCTATCTGGCTTGATGTTGTCTTTGCTTCCGCAGGTTAGCTCAACTTCTTCTTTCTGCTCTTAGCTTTCTGCATCTAACCAACTCTACTTCTTCCTCTGTCAGTTCATGGCTTTAAAGCCAATATGTTTTCTAACTGTTTGTTTCCGCTTCCTGGCTTTCGAGTTTCCCTGCCTCTATCCATCCGAATCCCTCTGTTCGGTGTAATCATCACTGTATAACGCCTCACAGGGAGGTGGCCACCTATTCTGTAACGGATGAGTGTGTTAGGTTCACTGGAAATGTTTGAACAATTGTTTTGTCCGTTAACTCCAAGAATGCCCGCGAAATACAAATCTCCACCAACGCATCTTCCATATCGGACTTCAAATCCTTTACAATTCTTCCTGTTGACCCCGTCAAATCCAGTCATCCATCGGAACGTGTCTACGTCGTTGATCTGGGGCCTCCAGATCCAACGGTCATCGTTCATATCAAGCGGATAAGTAAGATGACTTTTACTCGTCCGATGTGAGTGATGTTCTCTCTCTTTTGCTGAACACGTGGCACCACTTGTGTGGCATCGAGCGAGACTCCGTTGAAACCTCTTACGGCTCGAAGCCCTTTCGATATTCTGCCGGTTTTTGTCAAACCCCACCTCTGACGGAATCGGCACAATATCTGTTGCATTTTATAACTTTTCTGGTTTGGATGCTCGGGGATTTTCTTTCTTTGAGGGGTTTTGCCGACGATATGCGATTAGTGACTTGTTACTAATCGTATATCAAAAACTACCCCCATTTCTTAAATTGACCTCTGGTTTTGCTAATTTGTGGCAGCGCGCATTACCATGGGCCAACAATCTGCGCGCTTGACCGAGGGTCCTCGTTGCTCTGCACTTTTCACAAATTGCAACTGTTTCGAGGATATCTATGATAAGCTTGATCTTTATAAGACTTTGAAACTTTGGCATAATTTTAAGAGTTCATGAAAACTTCGAGTGTGTTCTAGGATCTAATTCAGATCATGGCCTTCCCACTGAAAAAGGTTTTGGACCACCAAATGTTGGTTTTTTTAAGCATCAATCAAGTGAGGATATAGATTCCTCGCTTGCCCAATTTCTATCCATCTTGCATTGCTTGGTTTTGAACCCTTGTGTCCAATTTTGAGGTACCCAACATCCCCTCTACGCGTAGTTCTCACCGTCTTCTCCAGCACTGTATCTTCCTACAACTCATTGAGATATTTAGGGAAGAAATCATCAATAGAAGGAAATTGGCTTTGCTCTTCGGGATCTTCAATCAATGAAGGTTCAAACAGTCTCAACCTTCTTGCATTAACTACTGAATATATGTGCATGTAAGCTAGCAAATCAAGGCGAAAAGCTTTTTCACCAATTTTCTCAAGTATCCTGAAAGGTCCATACCTTATTGGCTTCAGTTTCTTACCTTCACCTTGCATGTTGTCTTTACTGATATATAGCCAGACTTGATCACCAACTTGGAAACTATGCTCAATCCGATGCTTATCCTGCCTTGCCTTGTATTGGGCTTGTCTCTTTTCCAGCTATTCCTGTACTGCCTGGTGAATCTCTTGGATTTGTTCAATGAACTTGGTTGCCTTGTCCACATCACGGTTTCCATCAACCATTATGTTTTTACCAAAGAAAAAATCCAAGGGAGACCTTTCTGTGAAACCAAAACAAGTCTCAAAAGTATATCTCTGTGTAGAAGAATGTTTAGCTTGGCCGTAAGCATGCTGCACATAGCATAGGTGTTCATCCCAAAGCTTGCGATGCTTGCTACAATAACCTCTGAGCAACTGGATCACTCTCCTATTGACCACTTCTATTTGGCCATCTGTTTGTGGATGAAAGGTTGTGCTCTTATTTAGTTTGGTTTCCATCAATTCCCACAGACTCGACCAAAATTTCCCAACAAATCGGGAATCTCGATCAGATACAATGGAAGTGGGTAATCCAAAATGAACCCATGCATGCTAAAATAACAACTTCGTTGTTTTTTCAACTGTAATATGTTTGTTACAAGGTATTAAAATACACATTTTGTTGAACCTATCCACAATAACATATAAATAGTCATGACCTTTTCTAGATTTAGGCAGTCCCCCAACAAATTCCATGGAAACACTTTCCCAAGGATGAGAAGGAACTGATAGTGGAGTGTACAAGCCTAGTTTTCTATTGTTGGGCTTGCTTTTAGCAGACATGGTACACCCTCTTACATCTCTAGAAACTGTTTCATGCATTTTTGGCCAATAACAAAATCTTTGCAGTTGTGCAACTGTTTTACTTACACCAAAGTGACATAATATTAGAGAAGTGTGTGCTTCTTGAATTATCTTTACGCTTTTAGTTTGAGGAATGCATAACTTTCCAAAATGATACAAGAGTTGGTCCTTAACATGATAATCCAATTCTTCTACTTGTTTTCCATGACTTAAAGTGGCATATACATCTTTGAAATCTATATCTTGAGCATATTGTTCAATGTAGCTTTCATGCATTACTGAGCTATGCTTAAGTACAGTAGATGAATTTATGATTGGTCTGGACAACATATCTGCAACTTTATTGTGTATGCCCTTTTTATACCTGATGACAAGAGGAAACTGTTGTAGAAAACCCATCCACCTATAGTGTCTTGATTGCTGCAACTTAGTTTGTGAGTGTAAATATTGAAGTGGTTGATGATCAGTATGTATAACTGTCTCTTTGCCCATTAGATAATGTTTCCACTTTTTCACACTCTATACTAATGCATACAATTCTTTATCATATGTGGGACAATTAACTACTGTAGAATTAAATGTCTCAAAATGATAACATCTGGGTTTACTGTGTTGCATCAACAATTCTCCCATGGCATAGTCACTGGCATCGGTTTCAATCTCAAATGGTCTTTGAAGATTAGGAAATGCTAGTACTAGTGTTGTACTAATCTTTTCTTTTAAGGTCTCGAAGGCTTTTTGCTATTTGCCTCCCCACTGAAACACCTTGTTCAATCCTGTTAAAGCATGTAAGGTAGCCGCAATCAAGGAAAAGTTAGCAATGAACTTTCTCTAATATTATGTTGCTCTTGGGAATCTTCTAACTTTTGTAGCAGATTTGGGTTTAGGCCAGTTTATAATGACTACAACTTTAGAGGGATCTATCTTCAATTCACCACCCCCTACAATATGACCCAAATAATTCAAAGATGTTTTGCCAAATTCACATTTTGATAGCTTAACATAAATATTTTCTCTTTTCAAAACATCTAGAGTCTGCTTTACATGCTTTAAATGTTCTTTCTTCCCATGTTTTACTAAATATAAGAATGTCATCTAAATATAAAATGAAAAGATCATCAATAAAAGTCCTGAGTACATCATCCATTACTCTCATGAAAGTAGCAGGAGCATTACTTAAGCCAAAAGGCATAACTAACCACTCATACAGTCCCTGCTTTGTTTTGAAAGCAGTCTTCCATGCATCTTGCTCTGCAACTCTGACTTGATGGTAGCCACTATGTAAGTCCAACTTGGAAAAGTAAACAGCTTCATTCAAATGATCTAACAGATCATCTATGCAAGGAAGAGGATAACAGTTTTTGATCGTTATCTTATTCAGTGCTCGGTAATCAATTCACATTCTCCATGAGCCATCTTTCTTTCTCACCAAAACAATTGGAGACCAACATGGTGATGTGCTAGGTCTTATGAACCCTTTCTCGAGCAGCTCCTATACATGCTTCTTGATTTTTGCATTTTCTAAAGTGAACATGTACATTCTGATGTTAGGTAATGGAGCATCTTGCTGCAAATTAATATCATCTACTATTTCCTTTTTGGGTGGCAGACCTTTAGGTTCTTGAAATAGTATATCATATTCTAAAACAAATTTTTCTAAATCATCTCGCTGTTTAACATTACAGCCTTCAAATACATTGGTTTTATCAGGTTTCTTCTCCTTTACAACCATTAGTAAAAATTATTTGCATGAATTTACAATTCTTCTCATCTGCCCTGGGTTTATGAGAGTATAATTATTCTTTATTTTATGAACTCTTACAATATATTCAATTCCATGTTTAATGGGTTGATACTTATTTTTGGCTCTATAGAAAATTGCTTTTCTATCATACAAGTAAGGGCTTCCCAAAACAATTCCACATATATCCAAGGGAACAATATGTAACTCAACCTCATCTACGAATTTTGACCCAAAAGAAAACCTAAGTTTACATTATCTAGTCACTTGTAGCTTTGCTTTATCACATAACCAACCTAATGGATATGGCTTCTTGTGAGGTCTGGTTAGTAATCCTAGTTTCTTTACAATTGCTTCAAAAATTAAGTTTACTTGCGAACCATTATCAAATAAAGTATCAATCTTTTGATGCTTGGAAATAACTCTAATATGAAAAAGCTCATGTCTTCTTATCTCATTTTCTTCACTATCAACAATTTGTGCAGAATTACTAGTAGATGCTTCAAAATTTTTACCTTTTATATCTGTGGCTGTGATTGTTGTTTCATCCCCTGAGTCTGATCCCAAATCCTTCTGAATAGCTACAGTATTCTTCTTCCTTTTGCCATCGTACTTCTTCAGTTTCAACTTTGGATGCAGAATCCAGCAGTGTTCATCATCATGCCCATCCTTCTTGTAGTCAGTCTACAAAGGTTTGGTCTTTTGTACAACATTTTCCTTCCTCTCTTTCCATTTCTTCTTTCTCTTTTCCTTATTCTTGCTTGCAGTGGGTTTTGATGATCCCCCAACTTTCGGGTTCACATTCTTTCCTCTAGCCTCTAGATGTGTAGCCTGAACATATACCTCATCTATGCTAGTGGGATTAAACATGAGAATGGCATGCTTTAAATAGCTGTGTAGACCACCTATATACTTCAACAAAGTTTCAGGTGAGTCTGAAGAAATTCCTAGAAACAAATCTCTTTTCCTAAATTCTTGGCTGTAACTTTGTGCACTTTGCCCTTTCAATTGTCGAAGAGTTTTCCAACTCATCATGGCTTGTTGCATATAAGCTAGTGGATAGAACTATTTTTTAATTGCAGAAATGAATTCACTCCAGACAAAAAGAATTTTACCATGCTTCTTCATGTCATCTTGTGTCCTGCCTTCCCACCATACCAAAGCAGTGCCTCGAAGGTGTAGGTCGGCCAGCTGAATCTTAATACTGTCTGAATCAATGCTCTGCACCCTGCAATACACATCGATCTATCTAATCCAATTATCTAGCTTCTCTGTATTCAACTCTCCATCATATATTGGTAAATCAAATTTAACATCTAATTTAAGCAAAGATGTCTTCTTTTTATTTTCAAGGCTATTAGGAGGTGTGGGAAGCTTTTCTTCTTTCCCTTTGCCATTAGAATGGTCATTAAGGAGAGATTCTTCTGCTCTTTTATCTTGTTTGGAATTTGATGAATCTTCATCTCTACCTTTCTTAAATTCTCTATACATTTCCTCTACCATGGCTCTCATAGTCATGAAACTATCCATGAATTGGGAGTCTGATTCCAAGGGACTTTCTTCTGCCATTTTCCTCTTAAGATAGACTCTTCCAATTTCTAGGTTACCTTCAACCAATTCTCCTTCTCCTAGTTTGAGCTTTGTCCTAGTTAGCATATAACAACAAAATCTAGCACAAGCTTGTCTAACCTCAGCAACCTAGAGCTCTAATACGAATTGATCTGAAATTGATCTAATACAAACAATTAAGGTATTACAGGCTCATGTGCATGGATGTGCCTATGTTATTTTATGCAACAGATTGATAAGATTGCGAAATACACAGACATTGAAGCAGTTAGATAAAACATAACAGGCAAACATGTAAACACAACAAGTTTAATGAGTTCACCCAATACTCCTGGGCTACATCTCTTGATCCAACCTTCAGTGGTGGCCTTTGTTATGGCCTAAATCTACCTTAGGCTGAGAAAGTTAGGTCTAGGGTAACATCAAACCACGCTTAACCTAGTAGCTAGCCCTACCAGGTCGGGAGAGGGCTCTTTCCTTGTCAATCTCAAAGAAAATATGGCAAATAAAGTTTGAGATGACTGGTATAAAAACTATTTTTAGGCTAGGTATGCTTGCTCAGAAGAATTTGATTTGATTTTAATGGTTGGTTGTTGGATCAGATGGGGAAGGCAGCTTTGGGTCTAGGAAATGAACACAGATTTGCAGAGGTTTTTGTGGGGAGAGGTAGGCAAGTGTTTTAGCACTTTGAAATGAATGGAATGATGTGTCTAAAGACTGGTGAGGAGCTAGAGAGGGCATGCAAGTGTCATGAGTCCTCTTCAAATAGTAGAAAACATGTAGAACTAAATAAACCCCAAGGTAGAGCACTGAAACACCAATGAATTCCACCTTTAAAATTGATTCATTTAGTTATGTTGAAAGAGAGAGATGATGGCACACATAAACATAAGATCAGCTAAATTACAGAGAAGAAAACAATGCTAAGTAACATTACCGGAAGAATCCCACAAAATGCTACAAAACCCTAGTTTATTTCCTTGCCAAACTACATAAGTGATGTAAAATAATGCTCAATGCATCCACAAGAGTCCAACCTTCTACCAATTCCAACCCCTACACTATGAAATTCATAAAATATATACATTTGCTCATCCTTGTACTAAGGGAATTGAGCTCAACCATTTTCTTCAAAATAGAATCAGTTACATTAAACTTGGACCGAATTTCTGAAAATAGGTGCTGAAGATGAACTCGTATCTCCTAACCATAGCACCTGTTACAAAACTGAAAGATTTTTTTGTAGATAAGGTCCTTTTGGAGAAATAAATCTCTCAAATTTTGGAAATTCGTTTCCAGTTGCTCGTAATCTATGCCACAAAATCATCTCTAAAACAGAAAATCATTAAAAATTTAAATCTTTGAAAATGAGTTGTAAAGATCTAGTCACATATCCCAATTCATGACACCTGTGAGTAAACTGAAAAAGTTTTTGGTTATATGGTTTGTGATTAAGAAAAAACTCCTTGGGTGTTGCAAAATTACTTTCCATCTGTTGTAAAATGGCACCGCACTAAAATGACTAAAACAGTGAAAACTATGAAAAATTTGCTTTGTTTTAATGTAGGATCCGAATATCACTATATATCTCCCACATAGTGACACCTGTGCATAAATTGAAGGGGGTTTTTGTTATTTGGTATGTGACAAACAAAAACCTCTTCCACTTTTGAAAAATTCCTTACCATTATTTCAGAAACTGATTTTGTACTAAACTTGTCATTGTGTGCAGCGACTGACCTCAAAACATGCATAACCAAGAATCACTCATTCATTTCGATCATATCTTCTAATCCGGGAGCCGGTTATAGGAGTGTCATATACCATTGGAAAGATTTTTCTGAGCTTCTTCTGATGGACACACTTGTGACATGTTTTGTGTTGAACATCATGTGAAAAACATCTAACAAAACAGACATAGTAAGAGCTCATTTTGATCCCTGGTGACAGACTACGAAGACTGGAACTAACATCGGCTCCATTGGGGATGGCAGCTCCTTGGAGCTGTCAAGAACACTGTAGACCAAGTGCCTCATCCATTGGGCAATGGATTCAAACAACTGCAAACCCAAAACAACTCATACCAATCCAAAAACATATACATACTGCAACATGTACATAAACAAATACCGAAAACTGAAATGCTACCTCGGGCAGCTTATTTATGTACAATTCTAACCCACTTTGCTGCAAAATTGATAGATCAAATAATGTTTTAATTTCATGTCAACCAATCAAGTAACTGTGACAAGGAGGCTGCTTCAAAGTACTTCAACCAGGACACAAATGTAAATGCTGACAACCATACATGCACATAACAAGTCTGGTTGTGTAAAAGAGAAATTGATCTATCATTCAAACTGAAAAAAAAAATTCCATGTACGTTACAACAGGACCAAAAAAACCAGACTCTGTTTTCTTCCCCAACTCCTCAATACATGCTTCCAGCTTCAAACTATCAATGCAAATATCCACGGGCAGCCTTACCTTCTGTTCCTTCTATTGAAAAAGGTCCCCAAAGAATGGGACTCGACAATCCAGATCCTGGGACTGTATTTGGGTCTCCAATTCAGTTATATATCCTTCAATTTTGATGGCAAACATTTGCAAAAAATTGAGCTTAACTTCATGGCTGCATCAACAGGATTTCACATCAGAAGAAAGAGATGAAGCAAAGTTCTCATCTACCTCATCATCCATGCACATATCTTCCCATTCTCTAAAACCTTGAATAGAAGGCGCCTCTATTTTGAATTCTTCCTCTTTCTCCATCTATGTTTTAAGAAAGATATGCCAAAAATTTGCAAAGGACTTAATAGATCTGATAGGAAAACCTTCAATCCATTTTCTACATTTGCCTTGAAACGAATCAAAGAACAATCTGATGAAGACATCTTCCTTTTTAACTCTAATAATTTCCACAAATGTTTTAAAATATTCTATATGTTCTAGAGTCAAAGTCAGATCTTCCCCATTGAATTTAGGGTGATTACTCAAAATGTATGCATCCTTTGGTAATTGATTAGGAAAACTAGGAAGATTAGAAAAATCGATACATGAATACTTTGAACAAATAGAAGCAACATCTGAGTCCTTCGTTTAGCCAGTGGAGCCACCATCAATACTTTGAAACTCAGGACTTCGAACAGTGGAGTCGCCAAGTAGATGATTTCAACCTTCATATGTTTCTGACTGTTGTCCACCATTAGCAATCAGATCTACAACTTGAATGATCTTTCCCAGAGAAGATCTGTCACCTCTTCACCAATGGAGTTCAGTTCATAAACTAAATCAAAGATTGACTGAAGCAACATTCATCTACTATGCATTTGCAGAGCAAGGGCAGTTCGAAGGCTACCTGGCTAACTTCAGGCTCCGTCTATAGTTTATAAAGCAAACAACAATAACAAACCAACAAACTTTTAGATCCCCAGTATGGTGGCCACTATGTAATTGCCTAAATCTACCTTAGGCTGAGAAAGGCAGGTCTAGGGTAACATCAAACCACGCTTAACCTGGTAGTTAGCCCTGCCAGGTCGGGAGAGGGCTCTTTCCTTGTCAATCTCAAAGAAAATATGGCAAATAAAGCTTGAGATGACTAGTATAAAAGCTAATTTCAGGCTAGGTATGCTTGTTGAGAAGAATTTGATTTGATTTTAATGGTTGGTTGCTAGATCAGATGGGGAAGGCAGCTTTGGCTCCGGGAAATGAACACAGATTTGCAAAGGTTTCTGTGAGGCGAGGTAGGCAAGTGTTTTAGCACTTTGAAATGAATGGAATGGTGAGTCTAAAGACTAGTGAGAAGCTGGAGAAGGCATGCAAGTGTCATGAGTCCTCTTCAAATAGTAGAAAACATGTAGAACTAAATAAACCCCAAGGTAGAGCACTGAAACAGCAACGAATTCCACCTTTAAAATTGATTCATTTAGTTATTCTAAAAGAGAGAGATGATGGCACACATAAACATAAGGTCAACTAAATTACAGAGAAGAAAACAATGCTAAATCACATTACCACAAGAATCCCATAAAATGTTGCATAACCCTGGTTTATTTCCTTGCCAAAGTGAAGAAGTGATGTACAATAATACTCAATGCATCCACAAGAGTCCAAACCTCTGCCAAATTCCAACCCCTACACTATAAAATTCATAAAATATATACATTTGGTCATCCTTTTACTAAGGTAATTGAGCTCAACCATTTTCTTCAAAATAGAATCAGTTACATTAAACTTGGACCGAATTTATGAAAATAGGTGTTGAAGATGAACTCGTATTTCCTAAACCATAGCACCTATTACAAAACTGAAATATGTTTTTGTAGATAAGGTCATGTTTGAGAAACACCTCTTCCAAACTTTGGAAATACATTTCTAGTTGCTTGTAATCTGTGCCACAAAATCATCTCTAAAACAGAAAATCATTAAAAATTTAAATTTGTGAAAATGAGCTGTAAAGATCTAGTCACATATCCCAATTCATGACACCTGTGAATAAACTAAAAGAGGTTTTTGTTATATGGCTTGTGATTAACAAAATATCCCTTGGGTTTTGCAAAATTACTTTCCATCTGTTGTAAAATGGCACCGCACTGAGATGGGGTGAGAAGCGGGGCGAGGGAAGCGAGGCTCTGCAACTCGGCAATAGGGTTTCAGAAATCACCTGCAACGGGAGGTCCTCCGGACAGAGTTCACCAAGAATAGAACGCGGCAGCGTAGAATACCACAGCCCATAGGTTTTGGCAGGCGGGATCAATGAACCCCCATCAGGGGGAAGGAGGGGTGCCTCCTCCAACAAACGACAACCAACAAGAGAATATCGAGGGTTCAGACAGGGGACAGGAGTATAATGATGAAAGCACAGACAAAAGTCAGTAGAAGCAGACTGAACAAGCACAGCAAGATAAGCCGAAAGTAAGCTCGTCCACATGCAAGCCAGTAGCTACTCATAGGCCAAAAGTGGAGCTACCTAGTCATCGCATCAATGCTAGAATTCAATATATGAGAGATCATGCTCTCATAAGCAAATTTATTGGAATATGGCCAAATGAGAAAGCGTTGAGATCTTGGATAAATGTTAAATGGCATCCAAAAGGACACATAACCTTGCATCTAGGGCCTAAGGGGTTTTTCACTGTAGTCTTCAACTGTTTGGAAGACAGAAACAGAGTTTTAGATGGAGGGCCTTATTTCTTTAACTCTGTCGGGCTATTTCTCAAAGAATGGATTGAACGATTTCACCCTGATAAGGAAGACCTAAGCTGTGCACCGGTGTGGATCAGGCTGTACTCTCTTCCATTGGAATACTGGGAAGAGGAGTCTCTCAAAGCGATCGGCAATGTTCTGGGCGACTTCGTCAAGGTAGCAGAAGAAAGAAAGACGCATAGATACACCTCCTATGCACGGATATGCATCTACATGGACCTTAAACAAGTTCTACCTGATACGGTAAGTCTCTTTCATGAATATGTGGAATGGATTCAGTTAATTGATTATGAGCATGTACCCTTTAGGTGCAGGAAATGTCATGACCTAGGACACCTTTACAGAGACTGCCCATTAAATAGCAAACCTTCGGTTCAAACTGACCAGGAAAACCCATCGTCAGATGGCTTCACTAAGGTGATAAATCGTAGAAGAGGAAATAAAAAATCAGTAGTCCCTACAAAGATACCTCCAGGGGATCAATCAAAACCCTCTACTAGTAACAGCTTTGAAGCTCTAGCCAATGAAGATATGCAGGATCCAAACAATACACCCTCCAATAAAAAAGGAACTAATCAGGAAAAGATTGAAGGATCCCAATCGAAAACAGGGGAAAAGGGTGTAGAACAAGAAGGCAATAAGCTCAAGACCGCTTCAAACACCTGGAGCTTCCCTGAAATGGATATAGATGGTACAGACCCCAGTATAGAAAACGAGAAGGAAAGCGATGGAAACTATCAAGAACCTCAAATCATGGAGGAGGATACGGAATCAATAGACATTGGCGAGCTAGATATCTTGGGCTTAGAACAAGCATGTAAAATAGGAAATTTTGAAAAAATACCTGATCGACAAGTGGATAACCTAGTGGCAGTCCTCAATAAAGCCCAAAAAAAATACTCATTAGGGGTTCAAATTGGTAGCCAGTGGGATGGGAAATTCATCACCAAAGATAGTAAAAAATGAGGAAGGAAAACTACTCTAGAGAGAACCATCAAGATTGGAGAAGTATTGGTAGAATCAGGCAGATATGCTAAGCTAACCAAGTATTTCAATACCAACCCCAAGCCTTCCCAATGAAGTTGATCTCATGGAATATTAGAGGGCTTAATAGCCCAAGGAAAGGAAGACTATTAAAAAACATGTTAATGGAGGAAAAACCCGCAATTCTCTTTTTGCAAGAGACAAAGTGTAATTCTACAGTCTTGGAAAAAATAGGAGCAAAGGCCTGGCCAGGAGGGTTAGTAACAGTTGTTGATGCTCAGGGAGCGTCAGGAGGACTTGCAGTGCTTTGGGATGCAAGAATGATTCAACTAGTTAACATACATGCAAATAAAAATTTCATTCAAGCCATCTTTCATATAATTGGAACCAATATCTATGGTCACATAACAAATGTGTATTTTCCTCAAGAAACCCAGCACAAGGTTGAAATTCTGGATGCTTTAACGCAGCTCAATACAGAGAGGAAATACCCGTTATGGATATCTGGAGGAGACTACAACATGATCGCATCAATGGAGGAAAAAAAGGGAGGGCGTTGCAGAATAAACAGGGATGGCTCTATATTAAAAGACTTCATTCAGAATAATTGGCTGATAGATCTTCCTACAAATAATGGCCTCTACACCTGGAACAACAAAAGGGCAGCACCAATGCAAATAGCTTCGCGTCTTGATCGATTTCTAATCTCTGATAATGCAGTTCATCTAGGAGGAGAATTCACAGCATCTATTCTTCCTTTTTCCGGCTCTGATCACTGGCCAATAGCCCTCCATTGGAATTGTCCTGGTTGCAATACAAGGCGTCCCTTCCGGTTTGAGGCTTTTTGGCTAACTCATCCGGACTTCTATGAATTTGTCAGAGCATCTTGGCTAAAATGCAATCCGACGGATGGCACAAAAATGTCCATATTCCAAAGGAAGCTGAAATACCTCAAGGGGGAAATTAAACGTTGGAATCATTCTATCTTTGGCAACATTTTTAAAGCTAAGGAAACGCTCAATCAAGAGATGAAAGTTACTCAACAAAGGATGATCTCTGAAGGACGCTTTGAAGAACTTGCCAAGAAAGAGCAGTCCCTAGAAACTCAAATCCTTGAGAGAGAATTACAGGAGGAAACTCTCTAGAGGCAAAAATCGAGAGTTAGATGGCTGAGGGAGGGTGAAAAGAATACGAAATTCTTTCACAAATCTACAGTGCAAAGAAGAATGATCAATCAAATCTCTCACATCAACAATGAGCAAGGAGGCAAAATTGAAACCCACGAAGGAATCAAACAGGAGTTCCTCAACTACTTCAAGAAGATGAATCAAGAACCTAACATAAATAGAACAGAGGCTATTGATAAAATCATCAGACATATACCCAGATTAATTACTGAAGATCATAATACTCTCCTTCTCAAGCCCATAAGTATTCAGGAGGTTGAAACTGCTGCGCAACAGCTAAAAGAAGGGAAAGCGCCAGGACCAGATGGATTTACCTCAAACTTTTTTCAACACTTCTGGGATCTAGTTAAATGGGAAGTTTGGCAGGTTGTGGAAGAATCGCGCACTTTAAGATAGATGTATCCAGGTCTGAACGCAACATTCATTGCATTAATCCCTAAAGAAGAGGAATCCAACCCTTCAGATAAATATAGACCGATTGCTTTGTGCAACATTATATACAAGATTTTCTCCAAGGTTATAGCTTCCAGATTGAAGCCCTTGCTTCCCCTTATCATCTCTCCAGAACAATCTGGATATGTAGAAGGAAGGCAGATTACGGATGGGATCATTTTAACCCATGAAATAATCCACTCTCTCAAGCATTTAAAAAAACGAGGTATGATGCTCAAAATTGATTTATCTAAGGCTTTTGATAGTATTAGTTGGGAATATATGCAAAAAATCCTCAAGGCCTTTGGTTTCGCCCCCTCCTGGATTAGATGGATCAGTAGTCTTTTATCCTCCTCGTTCTTTTCCATTCTCATTAACAGAATCCCATCGCCCACATTCGTCCTTCTAGGGGAATTCGACAAGGGGATCCTCTCTCGCCCTTTCTATTTGTCATCTTAGCTGAAGGGTTAGGCCGTAGCATTAAATCGGCTATCCTTTCTCATAATCTCAAAGGTCTAGCTTTCCACCAGACCCCTACCTTTTTGCACCAGCAATTCGTAGATGATAACATGTTATTTGGTCATCCTTCTATTCAAGAAGCTCGATCTTTTAAATCTATTCTTGCAAACTTCTCGAATGCCTCAGGAGCTCTCATTAACAAAGTTAAATCCCAGATATTCTTCTTCAATATGCCTCCCACCACCGAAAGAGCAATAGCCCTTATCCTTGGCTTCACCATCGCTTCCCTTCCTTCTAAATATTTGGGTGCTCCTTTAATTTCCTCGGCTCTCAAGCATTCCTCTTGGAATAGTCTCTTAGAAAAACTGGAAGCTAGATTGTCCCTTTGGACTCATAGAGCGCTTAATATGGCTAGCAGGCTAGTGCTAATTAAAGCTATTCTATAGTCCATGCCTCTTTAGCTTTTTTCCATATTGGCAGCACCTAAGTGGGTTCTCAAAGCTATCAAATAGCTTCAGCATAATTTCTTATGGGGAAAACCGGGGCCAAATCTAAAGTGGGCACTAGTCAAATGGGAGAAAGCATGTCTTCCCAAAAAAGCAAGAGGCATTGGGCTAAGAGACCTAGAACACAGTAACATGGTAATGGGGGCCAAAATCTGGTGGAAATGGCTCTCAAATCCCAGTACAACTTGGGCCTCCCTATGGACAGCGAAATATGCAAGCAATACGCCCATAGAGGAGAGAATTAGAATGTCAGAAGTCAGTAAAGGATCGGTTATTTGGAACTCAGCCATTCAACATCGAGATATAATTGAAAAGCACAGTTTTTGGGATGTGAAGGATGGCCACACAGCAAGGTTTTGGGAAGACTCATGGCAGCAGCTTCCAAACCTCAGAGACACTATTCCGGGACTCTCAGATCAAGATATAAATCAATATGATAAGGTGAGCCAATTTTGGAACTCACACAATGCCCAAGAACATAGAAAGTTGAAAGAGGCCAGTCATATAATACCTCACAGCCCGAAGCAAACTCAACTTTCTCTTTCCTCAGAACTTCAAAAACGGAAAATTCTAACTTCGGCAAGCATGGATATTCTCAGATGGGGATATGAGGAAAAGGGTACCTTCACAACCAGGGAAGCTTACAAAATAATCATCGAAGACAGGATAATCAGAGATAATTTATGGGATAAGATATGGAATTCCTCTATATGGCTGAAGGTCTCTACTTTTCTGTGGCTTCTTTCTCACAACAGGATTCTCACATGGGACAATCTCAGGAAAAGGAATTTCTCTGGGCCATCTATTTGTCCCAACTGCAAACAGGAAGAGGAATCAACATTACATCTTATGCAAACCTGTCCGCTTGGAAGGAAATTGTGGGAAAAAGTTACATTCTGCTGTCAGAAGGAAGGTAGAGTGATTGGGTACATTAAAGGCACCCTTCGCACCTGGAGCCAAGAGCCATATCAAATCAAACTCTTAAACACACTATGGCAACTCATACCGGGACTACTAATATGGAATATTTGGAAGGAGAGAAATAGAAGGATTTTTAAAGATCAATCACAGTCGATTGAGTAGATATGGACTGGATTGCACCATAACATCAAAGAAACTCTATATATTAAAGACTGGTCCAAAGAGGATTTCCCATCACTCCCGCAGGAACAAGCTATATGGGACAACTGGTAGATTCAATTAAAGCATCCGATCTCTTCAAATGATAACTCCTCAAAGCATCTAGATTCTCTAGCAAGATGGACTCCACCGCCAATCAATGTGTTTCAACTTAACTTTGACGGCACTTCGAAAGGGAATCCTGGGAAAACGGGATTTGGTGGAACCATCAAAAACTACCAGGGCACTCCCCTAATAAATTTTTTTGGCTCAATTGGCTGGAATACTAATAATGCAGCGGAACTGGAAGGATTATGGAGAGGGCTTAATCTGGCGCAAGAATGAGGATTCCTTCCTCTTATAGTGGAAGGGGACTCCCAGATTATCATCACCATGGCCTCAAAACTTCTGCAGGGATCCCCGGTTCATAAGGTAAGTAGCAGCTGGAGAATGGCTACTCGACTTGAGCTTCTCAAACAATGGCTTACTAATCACCAAGCAATTTCCTTTAAACATATCAGAAGGGAAGGGAAAAAACTTGCAGACTTTCTTGCTAATTTAGTAGTGGCCAGTGGAAGGGAATTCTTTGAAGGCTCAATTTCTAGCATAGCTTCTGAGAATCAACTCTCTACCTTCCACAACATAGTAACCAGTGATATGCAATCGAAGGAAGACTCACACCCAGATGCGGGTGCCTTAATGAGATGTTAAAGCTTTAGCATGCGGAGCCGACATCTGGCAATATCTTGAGTAGGTCTGGCGGTTCGAGGCAGGATATTAATTAGCATTTATGAAGCTTCGGGTTCAAGGCACACAGGAAATAGATTTCAGGATGGCGCACACAACTCACGGTTCATTTGCTCTGGTCTCTTCAGACAGTGACAAAGTCGCTCCAGTTTCTTCAGGTAGTGCTCCTCTCTGGTGGTTATGTCCTCAGAGCTTCTGCGCAGCACAGAGAATTTGGAAGCCACCATGGCTTCATAATTGCTCACATCTTGCCAGCTTCAGGTATTTGTTTTTGTCTCTTTTCGAAGGTGTCTGGTGTAGTAAGTCAGTCTTCTCCATATGTGTCGGGTGTATTAAGTCAGTCTTCTTGCCCATCTCTATAAGGGGTTTCGTTTCTGTCTTTGTTGAAGGTGTCTCGGTCGGGTATTGGGTTCATTCAGTCGTTGCTGGGTTATTTCTCGTGGTCATTTATATATACTGTGTGCTCTGCTTTGGGGTCTTCAGTTCAGAGGTCTGTTCATTCCGGTTTCATTTAGTTTGTGGCGAATCGCTTCTCTTTCTCCCTCAGTCCTTCAGCACTTTCAAACTGTTGATCTATTATGCAATGGCCCATCATTGTGGCATACCCAGGCGGGGTAGCAACTCAGGGTCCCGTGGAGGTTCTCGGGGTCGTGGTGGTTCTGGACCTCGACGTATAACTCCGTTAGCCTCTGCCTCGCCGTCCTCACTGCCCTCAGACCACTCTGGACCCTCCCTAAACAGCTCGTTTCACTCATCCCGGTTCAAGTTCAAAAGCAGGCTTAACAAACCGCTTATCTCAGCTATTATAACTGTTATCTTCTCGGAGGAAGAAGATGAGCTCATAGGCTCAGATGAAACCTCCAAGGAATAGCCTTTTTCTCAAAATTCCAGTGATTCTCAGGGCAGCTTGGCTGGTGATGTCCTCAATAATCCCGTTGCGTTGCATGAAGAAGGCCAACAAGAAGATTCTCGCCCTCAGCCAGACTCTTCTCAAGAGCATATTATAGCTTGTGAGCCGACGCGATTCTCTGGCAGCGTTCTGCACCTTGTGCCTCCTCCAGATTGCAACATGACGGAAGCTGAAGACATTGTGATGGTTCATTGGGTAAGCTCTGCCAACCAGGCAAATGAAGACGACACAGACTCACCACCTCATGCATAATTACTTCTGGCTTCAACAAGTCATCTTAGGATTTCTGGTTTTTGGGTGTAATTCTCAGTGGGTATGGCTTCTGTTATTATCAGTATGAATTTTTACATTCTCTAGGACATAATTTTGGCTTTCCAGTTTTTTTGTAATAGTGGCAAAGGACAGCATTTTGTAATAGGGCAGCTCATACTGAAGCGTCGATCCTATCTAGCTCTATTTACTCTTGGGTCTATGATTTTAATTTTTGTAAACAGAAGGCAATGTGCTAATCGCAACGGTTTTTCTGATAGAGGGCATGCTACAACCCCCTCAGAGGTTCAAACCTCTTTGTAAATATTTTTTCTCTTTTAATCTTAATAGAATAGTCTTTATACAGAAAAAAAAAAAAAAGTGGCACCGCACTAAAATGAATAAAACAGTAAAAAATATGAAAATTTTGCTTTGTTTTAATGTAGGCTCCAAATATCACTGTATATATCCCACATAGTAGCACCTGTGCATAAACTGAAGGATGTTTTTGTTATTCGATATGCGGTGAACAAAAACCGCTTCCACTTTTGAAAAATTCCTTACCATTATTTCAGTAACTGATTTTGTACTAAACTTGTCATTGTGTGAAGCAATTGACCTCAAAACATGCATAACCAAGAATTACTCATTTATTTCAATCATATCTTCTAATCCGGGAGCCGGTTATGGGAGTGCGATATACCATTGGAAAGATTTTTCCGATATTTTTTTGATGGACACACTTGTGGCATGTTTTGTGCTGAACATAATGTGCAAAACATCTAACAAAACCAGACATAATAAGAGCTCATTTTGATCCCTGGTGACAGGATGTGAAGACTGGAACTAACATCGGCTCCATTGGGGATGGCAGCTCCTTGGAGGTGTCAAGAACAGCGTAGACCAAGTGCCTCATCTATTGGGAAATGGAGTCAAACAACTGCAAACCCAAAACAACTCATACCAATACAAAAACATATACATACTGCAACATGTACATAAACAAATACCAAAAACTAAAATGTTGCCTCGGGCAGCTTATTTATGTATAATTCTAACCCACTTTGCTGCAAAATTGAGAGATAAAGTAATGTTGTAATTTTGTATCAACCAATTAAGTAACTGTGACAAGGATGCTGCTTGAAATTGCTTCAACTACGACAAAAATGTAAATGCTGACAGCCATACACGCACATAATGAGTCTGGTTGTGTAACAGACAATTTGATCTATCATTCAAACTGTAAAAAATTTCCATGTACGTTGCAACAGGATCGAAAAAACCAGAATCTGTTTTCTGCCCCAACTCCTCAATACATGCTTCCAGCTACAAACTATCAATGCAAATATCTATGGGCAGCCTTACCTTCTATTCCTTCTGTTGAAAAAGGTCCCCAAAGAATGGGACTTTACAGTCCAGATCCTGGGATTGTATTTGGGTCTCCAATTCAGTTATATCTCCTTCAATTTTGATGGAAAACACTTGCAAAAAATTGAGCTTAACTTCATGGCTGCATCAACAGAATTTCAGATAAGAAGAAAGAGATGAAGCAAAGTTCTCATCTACCTCATCATCCATGCACATATCTTCCCATTCTCAAAAACCTTGAATAGAAGGCACCTCTATTTTGAATTCTTCCTCTTTCTCCATCCATGTTTCAAGAAAGATATGCCAAAAATATGCAAAGGACTTAATAGATCTGATAGGAAAACCTTCAATCCATTTTCTACATTTGCCTTGAAACGAATCAAAGAACAAACTGATGAAGACATCTTCCTTTTTAACTCTAATAAATTCCACAAATTTTTTAAAATTTTCTATATGTTCTAAAGTCAAATTCAGATCTTCCCCATTGAATTTAGGGCCATTACTCAAAATCTATGCATCCTTTGGTAATTGATTAGGAAAACTAGGAAGATTAGAAAAATCGATACATGAATACCGTGAAGAAATAGAAGCAACATCTGAGTCCTTCATTTAGCTAGTGGAGCCACCATCAATACTTTGAAACTCGGGACTTCGAACAGTGGAGTTGCCAAGTAGATGATTTCAACCTTCATATGTGTCTGATTGCTTTCCACCATCAGCAATCATATCTGCAACATGAATGATCTTTCCCGGAGAAGATCTGTCACCTCTTGGCCAATGGAGTTCAGTTCATAAACTAAACCAGAGATTGACTAAAGAAACATTCATCTACTATGCACTTGCAGAGCAAGGGCAGTTCGAAGGGTACCTGGCTAACTTCCGGCTCCGTCTATAGTTTATAAAGCAAACAACAATAACAAACCAACAAACTTTTTGATCCCCAGTATGGTCACCACTATCTTATGGCCTAAATCTACCTCAGGTTGAGAAAAGCAGGTCTAGGGAAACATCAAACCACACTTAACCTGGTAGCTAGCCCTACTAGGTCGGGAGAGGGCTCTTTCCTTGTTAATCTCAAAGAAAATATGGCAAATAAAGCTTGAGATGGCTGGTATAAAAACTAATTTTAGGCTAGGTATGCTTGCTCAGAAGAATTTGATTTGATTTTAATGGTTGGTTGCTGGATCAGATGGGGAACGCAACTTTGGGTCCAGGAAATGAACACAGATTTGCAGAGGTTTCTATGGGGCGAGGTAGGCAAGTGTTTTATCACTTTGAAATGAATGGAATGTTGAGTCTAAAGGATGGTGACGAACTGGAGAGGGCATGCATGTGTCATGAGTCATCTTCAAACAGTAGAAAACATGTAGAACTAAATAAACCCCAAGGTAAAGCACTAAAACACCAATGAATTCCACCTTTAAACTTGATTGATTTAGTTATGCTAAAAAAGAGAGATGATGGCACAGATAAACATAAGGTCAACCGAATTAAAGAGAAGAAAACAATGCTAAATCACATTACCATAAGAATCCCACGAAATGTTGCAAAACCTTGGTCTATTTCCTTGCCAAACTGCAAAAGTGATGTACAATAATGCTCAATGCATCCACAAGAGTC
This sequence comes from Pinus tabuliformis, assembly GCA_031772625.1. NCBI lineage: Eukaryota > Viridiplantae > Streptophyta > Pinopsida > Pinales > Pinaceae > Pinus > Pinus tabuliformis. Next base: position 367,686,645 of record CM062814.1, read on the forward strand.
CAACCTTCTGCAAAAGTCCAACCCCTACACTATGAAATTTATAAAATATATACATTTTCTCATCCCTGTACTAAGGGAATTGAGCTCATCCATTTTCTTTCACAATAAAATCAGTTACATTAAACTTGGACCGAATTTCTGAACATAGGTGTTGAAGATGAAGTCGTATCTCCTAAAACATAACACCTGTTACAAAACTGAAAGAGGTTTTTGTAGATAAATTCATGTTCGGGAAAAACCTCTCTCAAACTTTATAAATTCATTTCCAGTTGCTCGTAATTGGTGCCACAAAATCATCTCTAAAACATAAAATCATTAAAAAATTAAATCTATGAAAATGAGCTGTAAAGATCTAGTCACATATCGCAATTCATGAAACCTGTGAATAAAATGAAAGAGGTTTTTGTTATATGGCTTATGATTAACAAAAAAATCCTTGGGTTTTGTAAAATTACTTTCCATCTGTTGTAAAATGGCACCGCAATAAAGTGACTAAAACAGTAAAAAATATGAAAATTTTGCTTTGTTTTAATGTAGGCTCCAAATATCACTGTATATCTCCCACATAGTAGCAGCTGTGCATAAACTGAAGGAAGTTTTTTTATTTGGTATGTGATGAAAAAAAACCTCTTATGCTTTTGAAAAATTCCTTACCATTATTTGAGCAACTGATTTTGTACTAAACTTGTCATTGTGTGCACCAACTGACCTCAAAACATGCATAACAAAGAATAACTCATTCATTTCGATCATATCTTCTAATCCGCGAGGCAGTTATGGGAGTGTGATATACCGTTGGAAATATTTTTCCGAGCTTCTTCTGATGGACACACTTGTGACATGTTTTGTGTTGAACATCATGTCCAAAACATCTAACAAAACCAGACATAGTAAGAGCTCATGTTGATCCCTGGTGATAGGCTGTGAAGAGTGGAATTAACAACCTCTCCATTATGTTTTCAAAAGCAGAGTTTTTACAACATTGAGCTCAATTTGAGTCTCACATAGTAGATATGAATCAACAAGATTGTACTTGGATCCCCCAAGTCTCTGGAGTACACCAACTCTACTTACTGAAACTCGACCTTTATTGGTCACAATAGTATGAGCCCAATCTGAGACTCATACATGACAGGAATATACAGAGGAGTTTGCTTGAACCTCTCAAGCCTTCTCTGGAGTACACAGACTCTCTGACTCTCTCTGGCTCTATCTGGCTCGATGTTGCCTTTGCTTCTACAGGTCAGCTCAGCTCCTTCTTTCTGCTCTTAACTTTCTGCATCTATCTAACTCTACTTCTTCCTCTGTCAGTTTGTGGCTTTAAATCCAATCTGCTTTTTCACTGTTCATTTCTGCTTCCATTCTTTCTGGTTTCCCTAACTCTGTCCATCTGAATCCCTCTATTTGGCATAATCATCACTCGATAACACCTCACAGGGAGGTGGCCACCTATTCTGTAATGGATGAGTGTGTCAGGTTCACTGGAAATGTTTGAATGACCATTTTTTCCGTTAACTCCAAGAATGCTCACGCAATACGAATCTCTTCCATTGCATCATCCATATCGGACTTCAAATCCTTTACAATTCTTCTTGTTGACCCCATCAAATCTAGTCATCCATCAGAACACATCTCCATCGTTGATCTGAGGCCTCCAGATCCAACAGTCATCGTTCATATCGGGCGGATAAGTAACATGACGTTTACCCATCCAATGTGAGTGGTTTTCCCTCTCTTCTGCTGGACGCGTGGCACCCCTTGTGTGGCGTCGGGTGGGACTCGGTTGAAACCGCTTACCACTCAAAGCCCTTTCGATATTCTGCGAGTTTTTGTGGGACCCCACCTTTGACGAAATCGGTGTGATATCCATTGCATTTTATAACTTTTCGATTCCGGGCGCTCAGGGCTTTTCCTTCTTTGAGGGGTTTGCCCAGCGATATGCGATTAGTGACTTGTCGCTAATCGAATATTAGAAACTACCCCCATTTCTTAAATTGACCTCTGGTTTTGCTAATTTGTGACAGCGTGCATTACCATGGGCCGACGGTCTGCACGCTTGACCGAGGGTCCTCGTTGCTCCGCGCTATTCACAAATTGAAACTGTTGCGAGGATATCTCTAATAAGCTTGATCTTTATAAGAATTTGAAACTTTTGCATAATTTTAAGAGTTCATGAAAACTTAGAGTGTGTTCTAGGTTCCAATTCGGATCAATGGAGAGTGATGCAACACACTTTCTCCCTTTAGTAGGTTGGACTAGGTGAATTTGAAGAATTTGTTTTGCTATTTTCACTCAAATTTATCTTAGGCTTTTGCATGGGATTTATTCTAATTATTTTTCTTGTCATGTTTCAAGTATCCATCGGAACAAAATGGCTTTGATTTGGTGATAAAGAGAACATGAAGTCCAATACATGGATGTTTACAATGATTCAACAACCATCCAACCATTGAGAAACTATGTGCCTCTCAAATTCTTTTGGCTTCCTGAGATGAGACAACAAATGGAACTATTGTAGTATCTTGTCAAGGCATGGGATATGGAGGCTCAATCCTTTAAGCTTGGAGCAGATATTCGTAGGACACAGGTGGAAGATAATTATTTCTTGACAAGTTTGTCAAGTGGAGGTGCTCCTATTTCATTGTATGGTTCGAGTAGGGTTGGAGAGATTATCAACGAGTATATTTTTGCACACTATAGACCTTGATCCAGCCAACCAAAGATGGGAAAATTGAGATTAAGGTTATGGTACATTTGCCTCTCAGGACAATCCTATTCCTTGTTACTAGACTGGCTAGTAGTGCTACCTTGAATTTGGATAACAGATCCCAAATGCAATACGCATTATAATTCATAGAGCCGAAAATATTTAACTAGAGTGAGGGAGTATTAGAAAATATGAAGGAACAACTCACCAAGGGAAAATATGGGAGATTGAAAAACTTGGGGTATGGTTTCATTTTGATCTCATTCAATTTGGAGAGGATTCCATTACTGTGTCCTCGACATATCTCACTTGAGCAACCAGATCCTAGAGCTCCATGGATGAGGCAATGGGTTGACCTCATGTCTACACATGCAGGTCTGTCTTCCATAAGTTTCACACCTATATTCTTTTTATGGCTACGTATGTATCTCATCATGGTTGAATACTATCCTTATGTCGGGATGGATTATCGCGGAGATCCAGATATCATACTACTTAAAGGTGAGCAAAGGAGTGCATAGGTAAAACAAAATCATTTTGATTGTTTTTTGGTTTTTGAGTTTTAAAGGTTTTTTTTCATGTATCCAAAACTAACTATTGATTTTTACATGCATACATTGGACATGTTTGACCATTCATTTCATCATATCTTTAGTGTGTTGAATATCCATTGGAGGCACAGGTTGGAGTACAAGTTTCTAAAGGGGCATGAGAGGTATTGTAGGATCTCAATTCACTTGAGACTCTTGTAGAGGTCGAGTGACATGTTGAGGGATTGACCCAAAAAATATGAAATACTAGTGTCAATTAAATCCCTATGAAATTGCAATGCTATACTATTGGAGTGCATGACCGTATTAGCCAACTTCTATGTAAAGTTGCTCGCGTGGTTGTTTTTACCATGAGCATCATGAGGATTATTCTACTAGGAGTCTATAAAGCCATATTTTGACTGCATGTATTTTTTATCATAGGACGTGTGGCCATATGTGTCTCGGGCACATATTTTTGTAAAACCAAACTTCTATATATATACATATATCTACCTATCGGTGTTTCTTATGCGTTCTATTATCTTGTTCAATATATGTGATGTGAATTGAATTGAATTGCCATATGCTGCAAATGTCTATCTAAAACATGATTTTCCTTGAATGCATCTGCCAATGTGTTTAGACTTCTAGGAATGTGTTGATATTGAATATAATCAAAATGTCTTTCTAGAAGGAGAACCCATAAGAAAATACAAAGCATAGTTGGACTTCTAACTGAATATACATTAGTCTAGTATATTAATACAATGTGTGAGTCAAGTTTGACAAGTATACGGTGGATACCAAGAGAAATAGGATCAGACAACAACTCAATCACTACGTTATACTCAACAATGTTATTGGTAGAGCGACTGATACAAATCCCTTGTAAACTCACTAAATAGCCACATGGATAATATATAGCCCACGTTACGGAGGAAAGGTTCTGAGTACTATGACTAGCGTCATTATCATAACCAACATATGGTTGAAGGGAATTTGACATATGTAAAGAAAATGTGAAGCAAGCTAAATAGAGATGGTAGGAAACTACAAAGGGAACACACTCAACACACCTATAGACAATACATACACATTGAACTACACAAAATAACTTAAGCATAGTATTTTTTGAGGTACAACCCATTTCTGGGCTATGCCAATAAAATCCATCAAAATCAACAAACTCATCGGCCCCTTTAGCTAGAACACATTTAACAATGTAGAGGCCTAGCCACATTGGCTCGAATTTCCCAGGCCCTAACTTATCAGACTCCTGATCATACAACAAGACAAGATCACCTTCCGAGAAGGCATGAGGCTTAACATTCTTATCATATTGTGCCTTAATGCATTTCGTGTGGGCCTCATTAGCCATCGCGACATCACACTGGGTTTCATCTAAGCATGTCAGATATGAGAGACACTCTTCTTCTACGGAAGTGGTATGGAGGATTTCAACCACAAATTCTAGAGATGGAATTTCACTCTCGATAGGAAGGATTTCTTCCAAACAATATAATAATTGAAATGACATGAATGGAGTAGCAGCCTAAACAAAGGTTCGATATGCCCATAAGGTTGGATAAGGAAAAATATGCCAATATAATTTTTGGATCCCTATCATACATTGAAGCATCGTTTTCAAGACCTTTTTGATTGCTTCGACTTTCCCATTCACCTTTGGGTAGTAGGGAGTTGAGCTTTCCAGGTGAAGGCCAAACTTGTTAGTGAGCTCAGACATCATGTGATTACAAAAATTATTCCCATGGTATGTAACTCTAGCTCGTGGTACACCAAACCTTGCAATCACGTGATTGAAGATAAAGAGAGAAATTTCTTCATCGGTGTTATTATATGTAGGCTTCGCCTTGACCCACTTGGTAAAATAGTCTACCACCACAATGATGTAGCCATGCCCTCGGGCCGAGTGAGGGTTACATGTCATAAAGGCAATGCCCCATTTTAAAAAATGTCCAATGGTATTAATAGGGTGTAATGGAGCTCATGGAGCATGATTTTTATGATAATGACACTTTTGGACTATGAGGATACAGTCGTGAAACATGGTAGGTGAAAAGTACCTAGCATGCAAAATCTTCTATGTGGTGGCATAACCAAACATGTGTTCCCTGCATGCCCTAGCATGGAATTCATTGAGACCTTTCTCGACCTCCTCATGAGTGACGCACCGTAAAAAAATTATATCAATACCACAATGATAAAGGGCGTCTGCAATGATAATATAGTTTTTAGCCTGATATCAGCTACGTCGCTGGTCAAAGTGAGAGGTATCAGGTCAAAAATTATGGGTCTACAGATATATGATGATGTCTCCATACCAAGGGTTAGATGAATCTGGCGAGAACAATGAATCGTCTGGAATAGAATTGTTAGATGGTGTCTTAGTTTCAAGAGAGGGAAGGTTACAAATCAGGACAAAGACTAAGGATTTCTTGGATTTGGATTTGAGGAACTCCAAATTGAATTTGTAGAGGAAAAAAATCCATTTGGAATAATTTCCCCCCAGCAATTTTCGTGAAAATATATAGGTCAAGGGGTTGCAATCAGAAATAGGTATAGTCATGTGAAGTAGGATATAGTGATGAAACCTTCAGACAACTTGAATAGCCACCAAAGCTAAATTTTCAATTTGAGTGTATTTGATCTGAATAGAATTTAAGTTACGAATCAAATAACAAATGGGATGTTCATCCCCAATGTCATTCTCTTGGATCAATACCATGGTGATGATAGTAACTGCAATGACAAGGTACATGAAGTAATTGTGTTGATAATCCAGGGGATACAACAATGATGCCTAAACTACAACATATTTCAAAGAATCAAATGCCTTTTGGGAAGTGTTTTCCCAATGAAAGGGAAACCTTCTATTCAACAATCAATAAATCCTTTGGTCAATTCAGCATAATTGGGAACAAATCTCCATAGAAAGTTAGCCTTCCCTTGGAGTCAATGTAGCTGAAAAAGAGACAAAGGAGCATGTAGATCTATGATTTCCTAAACTTTTAGACGATCGACATGAATTCCTCTCTTCAGCACAATGAAGTTGAGAAGTTGACCGGATTCACACAAAACATGCACTTGTGTGGCTTGAGACTAAAGTTGGAATGTCGATAATGTAAAAATATAGCCCTGAGTTATATTGGGTAATCCACACAATGATTCGAGTGGGGAGGTAGGTCATGTAATTATGGTTGTACAATGTGTCTAATTTCATGTAAGGCACAATACATTTCCTCTAAAAAGTTGTCCCAACATTTTTCAGTTTGAAAGGGAGCTTTCGATATGCAAATGTGCCCCATGGATAAATAAATTTAGTTTTATGTTGGTACGATAGGAGAATTTTGATATAATTATAGATGGAATAGTCATCCATAAATGAAAAGACATCACTGCTAGGAAAATCATCAACAATTTGGTTGATAAATGAGGTAGGATAATTGTCCTTCAGACAAGCATGATTGATGTTCCTACAATTGACATACACATATTGTTCCCTGTTTCTTTATGACAGGAACAATGTTTAACACGCAATCAGTTACAGGTACGGGGTAGATGTAACCAGGACAAAGAATATTTTCAACCTTAGTCTTAATAACAATAACCTTCTCATGATGGACTTCACATAGGTGTTAATGAACTCGTTTAGCATCGGGATATGTTATGATTTCATGCAAAAAAATGTTTAGATCTATACTTGGCATTTCTTCGTATGACCAGGTGAAAACGTCTCGAAATTCCTTGAAAATGGATTTACAAATCTTGATCTCAATGGGAGAGAAAGATGCACTAATATGTACATTCTCGACAATTATGGGCTTGATCGAAATATCAAGAGGGATAGTCTCTTCAATATTCGATAAATTATTCTCATAATTGATATTGTGGATAGATATGTAATTCACAGATATCTCAGCGATATTGGGTGGCTAGATATCACTAATATTATTCTCAAAGGAATATGGCAAGGAAAAATGATCATGATTCTCATCCCACAACACATCATCTGGCATCATGACCTTCATGATGTTTTCAATAGTAGAGAATGTACTAAATAAAGGATCAAAATGCATACCATAATCTAAGGATTTATCGACCCAATTGATCGAAGAGAAAAAATTAGAGTCTTTCGAATAGGCTGAATAGATGGCTTCATATTTGAGCTGAATAGGATTGAGTGATATGCGGTCACCAAATGTATCAATATTAGATGTATTTGGTACTATCCAAGGATAAGATGGAGTAGTATAAGAAGATATCATGTTGATGTAGGTGACTTCTTTCTTGTTTTCAGGAAGGGGATAAGGAAGTGGAGAAGGAAGGGAAAATTTTCCCAAAAGGAGGGAATTCTTAACCAATTGCACCCCGACATGTTGATATGGATGTGTGGTTTCTCCCACAAGAGGGATTCTTCTAGTAACTTGGGAATTGGTGGCAAAGAAGGCAAGTTGATCAATGGCCACTATGTCCCCTTTGTGAGGGAAAGCTATCATTATGAAATAATTATAAATGACATGAGCCATAGTGTAAACCCATGTACGACCAAGCAGAAGGTTATAATCTAATGGTCCATCAATAACTTCGACTTCCACTAATACTCTCTTGCCACCAAATTCAACTTTTAATGAGCTAAAAAATCCAAAATTATTGAAGCCTCTTCCATCAAAGGCCTTTAGAGTAGACAGTGAGTTATTTAGTTGAGGAGAATCGATGGCCTTTCAGAAAGAAAGAGAAATGATACAGGTTGAAGGTTCTTCATCCATAATGGTTCGATGAATGGTCTTACTGTGAACGTCAGCCTTAATCATGAAAGAAAATTGTGCTGGAAGTTTGGGCATAGAAGTCTCATGATTAAAGACTACAAGGTTATAATTTGAAGGATCAACAACTCCAATTGCAGTAAGTAAATCCTTCTTCTTAGTAGGAGAATTTGCAACACCTCTAGAGTTTACATAGTTGAAGGAGCTTGAGCCAAATCCTCAACTATGTTATAATTCAGTGCGGCTCTTGCATGAGGGTTGAACTCGGATTTTGAATAATGCCCTTGGGAGGTTTAATTGCTAATTCAATAGGAATCACATTTGGAGTAGGATACGAAATAGGTGTGGTAGAAATGGTAGGTGGATCAGTACCATGACTATTCGAAGAATTCACATTAATGTAGTCCTTATTTCTCATTTCCACCATAACATAATTTTTTGGTTTGGTTGAGGAAAGCATCATAAATGAGGAAGAGGAAGTAGGATATCGAGAAACCATGTTACACTCTTGATTGGGAAAGGGATCTATCAACACAACAAGCACAATAGATGATTTAAGGAATTGATTCACTTCCCCCCAATGCAAATAATCATGAGTGAAATGCTCCTCATTATAGATGAAGAAAGGCCAATGAGGTTTCACATTTGCTTCAGAAGACTAGCTATTTTTTATGCCCTTCGAAGTATTATCTTTCTTCTTTTCTCCTTTTCCTTTCCTCTTAATTCATGGTTTCTAAGATCTTCCCTCCATGGATTGAATGACATGAATCACGGAAGTAGAAACCACAAGAATGGTAGGAGAGGGGTTTGGGTAGCCACAACAAGAGTTGAACCATATGGTTTATTTATTGACTACTAGCTAATATAACCAATCATGCCATCGACAACATGCAATTCTTTACTGAGAGGTTGAGGAACAATATTGGAAGGTCGCGAAGAATTTGGTATTTTATGATAGAGCATGTCGTATAAATAAGATCAAGATATTGGGCATGAGAAATTACTTGCTCTTTGGTCACAACCCTTTCTTTAGCGACGTCTTCTATTATGGATGGTAACAAAGACATAATAAACCATTCACCTAACAATTGGTCAGGAATGAAAAGAGGAGGGGAAAATGGAGGTAATTTGCCCCCAAGAGGAGGGCATCCAAGATAAGGTGGATTGGGCTATTGTAGGTGTCCATACCCACTAACATAAGTACCATATTTCTGCACTACAAAAGGTTGGGATGGAGGAGCGAGAGTGGACTATGTAGCGCTCATCAATGGAATGAAAAAGGGCCCTATTCCTCCATTTTGGAATGAAAGAGGGCCCTATTCCCCCATTTTTGAATGAAAGACGGTCCTATTCCTCCATTTCCATAAAGCCCATACAGACAACAATGGAATAGGTCTCCAGTCTATTTTCATATTACCCCACCAATCAAAATCTTCCATGATGGAGGGGAAAGTGATACTACTGAAGCTGAAGTGGACTACCAAATTTTGCCATATCCTTTGAGATTGAGGACAGTTTAGGAAGATATGAAGGTTTCTTTCTTCGTTTGACTTGCATAAAGGATAAATGGCAGGCCCATTCCAGTCCCTTTTTTGGAGATTATCCCATTTTAGGTTCTTATTGTGGCAAACAAGCCATGCAAAAATGATGATCTTGAGGGGGCAACCTGTTTTCCAAAAGGAGGAAGGGAAGATGTTATTCGGTTGATTGGGGCCCGCGAGATGGAGCTGAAGATAGATATCCTTTACATATACAGTCAATTTTCCCCCATACCCCTTGCATATTAGCTTATCCTCCGCCTCTGATCGAAAAATACCTCTGTTCCTCATAGTCCTAGTGATTTGATTCCATTGGAGAGCTAGGTCATCATTGAGATCCAACTCCAATGCCAACTTCCATATAGGGATAGATCTTGTCCATATTACAATATCCTTGTCCCAAAAAAGGATCCCTCTTTGCTGCAAGGCACAAAGTAACTATCGTGAAATGGATATTTCCTCATCACCTCCCACAACGGAATCTAATCTAATAATGATCTTTTTCCCCGACTCGAAGCTCCATATCAGATTTTGTAGAAAGAAATGCTCTATTTTTCGAAAACTTCTCCAAATTGCAGAACCCTGGAGGTTCTGATTGTGCCTTGCCTATGCCAAGAATCTATGTCTCTATTATCCATATACTTAGATTTGATGGCCTTGCTCCAAATACAATCTCCTAATACTGCTTTCCATAAGGATTTACAAAGAAGGGCTTTGTGAAATAGATTTAGGTCCATGATACCCCAGCCCCCCATCCTTTTTGGATGAGTCAGCATTGAGAGTTTTGAAAGGTGGATTTTTTTTTTCTCTTTGTTCCCACCCCAGATAAAATTATTAGTCAATCTGTTAAGTTTATTAATTATGATTGCAGGAATGAGGAAAAGATGTGCCCAGTAGACCATTAATTATACCAAAATAGCTTGGGTTAAAATCGCTCTCCCAGCGATCGACAGACATTTGAATTCCCATCCGGCTATTCTTCTAAAAAATTGATCATGAATCCACATCCAATCAGCAGAGGTGTAGCCCACAGGTTTTAGCTGATAACCCAGGTATTTCAGACCCTCATTGTGAGGTATAGCTTTTATATTGAAGAGTTGGGAGAGGAAAGAAATTAGTTCACCGTGAACATTCTCCAGATGGAAAGATGATTTGTCATCATTAATACACATCCTCGTAGCCTTTTGAAACTTTCCAAAAATGTCATGCAAATAGGTCCATCAGACTTTAAGAAGTATCGTCGATAGTAGGATGTCATCAACAAACAAATTATGAGAAATAGAAATGTCCCGGCTGATAGCCAAAGGTCTACATGTCTTTTCATGAAATACCCTTTTAATGTGAAGACTTAAGGAGTCCATGACTGGGATAAAAAGTAGAGTGGAAAGAGAAAAACCCTGCTGCAAGCCTCTGGCAGTAGAGAAAAATGAATTGGGGAAACCATTTATGAGAACCACATAGTTTACATCTACGACACAGGCCATAATCCAATTGGAATACTTTCCATTTAGGCCAATTTTAGAAAGGAGACACCTAAGGAATCCCCGGTCAATACAATCATATGCTTTTTTAAGATCTATTTTTAATAATTCAACATCAATCTTCCTAGCATGCATAGAATGGAGACATTCCTGGGTGAGTGCAACAGCTTCCAAAATGTTCCGATCCTTAAGGAAACCATGATGTTCAAGGGTCAAATGAATTGATAAAATATTTCTCATCCTAACAGCAATGATTTTGGATATTATCTTATAAAGAATGTTACACAGGGAGATGGGCCTGAAGTCCATGAATGATAGGGAGCTCTTCTTTTTAGGGATTAAAGCAATGAATGTGGAGGAAATAATGTGGCTTATAGAACCATTAATCCTGGAATCCTCAACCATTTTCAGGAGGTCAGACTTGAACAGTTCGAAAAAGTGTATGAAAAAATCTATAGTCCACCCATCTGGACCAGGACATTTGTCCTTTTGGAAAGATTTCATGGTTGACAAAAGTTCCTCCTTAGATACCTCAGAATAAAGAAGATCATTCTAGTCCACATCAAACATGGTTGGATATGGCTCGATACCCCATATGATGTCATCAAAATCACTACCCCCATTCCAGCTGTATGCTTTCTGAAAATAATTAACTGCTTTCTTAGAGATCTCTTCCTATGACATGAGCGAGATTCCCTCTTCATCTTTTATCTCCCAAATTGAATTTGCTTCCCGCCGTTCATTTGCAAATCTGTGGAAGAATTTAGTATTTTTGTCACCCTCTTGGAGCCATAAGGCTCTGCTCTTTATACAAAAGAATGGAAATGAACCTATGGGTAATTTACTTCAAATTTTATGGAAATTTGTTGTAGTATTCCTAAAAGTAACAACATCCACCCAATAAACCGTTGACTAGTTTTCGTACCTTCTTTATGCCCCTAAAGGAGATGAGCTTCGTTTGGGAAATGAGAATATTTTAATGGTGTGAAAATTATATTTCTCTTGACAATTGAAAATTGTAATTGAAATGTACACAATTGGTGTAGATTCAGGAGATTCAACAATTGTTATGGTGGTTCCATTGCTAGTTGGGATATTTTTGTAAATAAATTTATCAAGAAGTTTTGTGAAGATAAAATAAAAGAATTCTTAATTGTGGAAATGTCAAATATTAAAATGAATTTTGTTGAATCAATTGAAGATTTCAACCAAAGATTCCATTCTATTCTTAATGGAATAATGAAGACAAGGAGATCATGTGTCAACTAAGGTTTATACTTCTGCCCTTCCCTCAAATGTGTCTTTGTCCACTATTGGAGAAGATAAAGAAATATCAACCTTAAATATGGAACAAGCTTTAAATGCTGAAAAACAAATTCTTAAAATAGAATCCAAACAACTTTCTGGTCAGTGGAAAACTAAAACAATTACCAAGAAAAAACCTTTAACTAGCAAAACTAAAACATTATGTTTTATTTTATTTTATATATTAATTAAAATTTTATGTTTTAATTTATTTTAATAATATAAATAATTAATATACGAATTGCATTTTGTTTCTTTCCCAATTTTTTCACGCTAATTTTTAAATAATAGTTTTCTTTTTTTGTAAATGCCCATTATTAATTTATAATTTCATAATAATAAATATAAAATACTTTTAAAATAATTGATTTTTTAAAAACTATTCAATCACACAATGAAACATCAAGGTCAGGTTCTATGGGTTGATTTCGTAGGAAGGTATTAGAAGAGCCGACCCTGACTATGGAATCTTCGCATTAGTTTCGCTGCCTCCATGTGATTGTCTTAATTATTGAGATTATTGTCACACAATGATCCTTTGGAGGCATGACTTCACTTCTCGCCAGCTAGTCTATTACGACCATGTCAATTTAATTTAACCAATACAAAGAAAAAAAATCAGCTAAGGAACACCATAAACTCAACTAAGCAACACCAAACTATCATATCAAACATGCTAAAAAAATATCCTTCGCAAACATTTGTTAAAAAAATAAATTTCTCAAAAGTAACATTATATTAATAAATTTACAAATAAATATCCATTCTTGAGAAAAAAAAAAAAAAATTTAAATGCAATTTTGCAAGTACACTGAAAATGTTGTGCATTGGAGTCGGCCTCTATTCAAACTAACTTCTATGCAACACCATCCCGACTTCCAACTTTCCCACTCTCCTAACCTCCACTCAACAATGCAGTAATTGTTTTTTCGACTTTCGTGCCAATTACAATCACTTTCTCTTACTTTCAAATTTTTGAACATGTAAATTATCATATTAAACATGCTCAAAATTATCTTTCGCAAACATTTATATAAATAACATTGTATCAACACAATTTGGATTTTTTTTCTAATTTATTTTTTCTAATTTTTTTATCATTTCTATTTTTAAAACATCTTTTCAACCAACATTTCCTCAAAATTAACATTTCCCTAACAAACAATAAAAAAAATAAAAACACTATATCGACATGCTTCGAAAAAAAATCCATTTCCCAAACTCATTTTTCCTTTTAAACATCTTTTCATCTAACAATTCTTGCAAAACAACATCACCTGAAAACAATAAAATTAAAAATAATATATATATATATATATATATATATATATATATATATATATATATATATATATATATATGCAAGTATGGAAAAAATGTTAACCTTGGGGTCAGCCTCCACACCAACTAACTTCTATGCAACACCATCTCAACCTTCGACCACCTGTCTTCACCTCTAACCACCAATAAAAATTTCATTTTTATTGATTTTTGTGCCACCAATCACTTTATCTTACTTTCAGCTTTTTAAACATGCAAACTTTCATATTTAACATGCTCAAAAACATCATTCACAAAACAATTCTTAAAAAAAATAAAAAATTCTTAAAATAACATTTTATCATGACAATTTGAAAACAAATTCCTTTTCTGAAAAAAATCATTTATCTTTTAAAACATACCTTCAAATAACAATTCTTCGAAAATAACATTTTCGTAAAAAAAGCATTGCATGATGACTACATTGCACATCTGTGTCGGCCTCCCCTCTAATTAACTTATATCCAACAACATCTCACCTTCTGACTACTTGAATAACTTCAACTCTGACCACTAATACACTACAACACCTTGTACGTCGGGGTTAGGGTCATGACTTTAACCAACTCAAGTGCATTTCCTTCCCGCCTTCCGACTACCCAACTAAGTTCACCTTCGACTTCGTTGGAAAGATTGTTTCTCTATTTTTTTCATCACACCTATCAATTTCCTCTACTTTATTGCATTCGCCTATATTTTAATTAAACCTTCCCTACTAACACTTCGCCAGACCTCACCTCGATGTTCATACGTTGTTTCTTGTCGGCAACCTTTTAACAAAATTTTCCTCCTTTCCTCCTTTTTTATTTTTGTTTTGTAACCTCTTGTTCACACCCTCCTTACACTGCATAGCTCAAACTTGCATCCATTTACAAAGAAATAACTTCCATTTGATATTGTTGCTCATAATTTGAAACGTAAATTCTTTTCCTTCCTTTCGATAGTCCACTACATAACAAACAAAGGTGAATGCTTTGAACACCTCATAAAAAATTATATATCTAAACAAACACACAATGAGTTCTCTTATTGTATAGCTGGCAGATTGTCGACACATTTTTTACCTCTAGTCACTGCAAGAAAAACACTCAAATGACCACCAATAAAATTGACACCCTTACCAATTTGTAGACCGGTTCTACGCTATTAGTATAATGAGCCAACACAACCCAAGAGCAAAATTTCCTTTTTAATAAAACTAGAATCATATGTTGTGTGCAATTAGGCAACCACTCACCTGTTTCTATGTCTACATGCAGTCCCCTAGTATTGCTCCATGCTCATTCCAACCACTCATATCTTCCCTAAAAAAAAATCTCCCTCCGCTGCAATTACAAATCCAAACAATCACAACTGAAGAATACTAATCCAGACTAGCAGCACAAAACAAAAATCAACTAAGCAACACCACAAATCATTCTTCTCTTCGATCTTTAAAACATTGATCTTCTCCTCAGCACTGAAACATCTCATTTCATCATGTGGTGTTCGCTCTTTCCATGCCATGCTCTCCACCATGCCCATCCTTTTATTTTAGACGGACCTTCGATCGTTTGTGACCACTTTTCCACACCTCTTGAAAGTCCCTCTTATCGCAATCGTCCATTGAGATCTTAGATGAAGAATATTCTGCCAATAGTAGATCCTAGCCCTTGATCAATAAATAAATAAAAATTCCTATAAGTGAAAAATATTCCAAGATTCATCGAATTGCGACTTGCCCAAACTCAAAATTTTCTATCTCTTCAAGTGACAAATAGATGTTGAACCATTGTTTACAAGACAAACCAGTTGGTGCGCGTGCAATCCTAATTCCACACACTGTATGTTAGGGATAGGAACAAACGAAAAACCCCACAGGATTCTTATAACATCCATCCAATATATAATGTATCCATAGAAAGGGTAATCATCATAATCTTTGTCTAAATATAAGAAACCAATATATAGCATAGCCATAGAAAGGGTAATCATCATAATCTTTGTCTAAATATAACGTGAAAATTTTCCCTTTATGAAAGATAACCTCATTTGGGGGCATTACACCACCAAAACGGGGTTTTGTCCTTCTCCAAACCATGTCTACACTAGCGCAAATAAGAGAATATGATTCTATGTTTCTGCACACGTTTCAGGACACCCTAATCATTTTTCTGCCAACTAAATTTCTCCAACAAAAAGAAGAATCCTCACTCTCCAACACTCAGAATCCTAAGATTTCTAATGGTCTTTGTAAAAGGGTTTACTATGAAAAAATTCTTTGAATGCAAAGACCCTCCAAGCGCAGTGAATAGAACCATCAACCTAACTGTACATTGAATTTTGTACCCATAGTCCAGATTTAAGGGAAAACCAATTGACAGATGTATCCTTTGTCATTAAGGTAAGATCCAACAAAGAAACTATCCTTGATAACAATTACCAAAGAAATAAATCCAAATTCTCTATCACTACATCGATTGCAACAAGTAAAAAAAATCAGGCTTTCCAATAAGAGACTCCATTCTTTACAGACCAACCAAAATTTTATGAGCACCGATAGAGGAAGCCAATGAAATACAAGCTCAAGAATCTCAAATGGAAAAAATTCCAAATACTTGGATCCATTAGAAAATGAAAAACATTCTTAAAACCAAACCAAAGATTAGATGTTACATTGTGAAGGATAAAATCCTTAAAAAGGACTCATCACATCAAACATGCAAATAATCGGATTTCAAATTCCATAAAATATCATTCGCAAACATTTGGAAACAAATTCAAAAACATTCACATTCATGAAAAACACAAATTTTTTTGTCTTAAAACATCAGTTGAATTAACTATCCTTGGAAAATAACATTAACAAAAATAAAAATAAAATAAAATAAAACAATATTTTGTGAATACATTGTGCGTCGGGGTCAGACTCCCCTCCAAATAAGTTCTGCGAAACACCATACCGACTTCTGACTACCTGACTGACTTCAGCTCCGACCACCAGTACAATATTCTTTTTTCTTTTTCTTTTTCATTCCAACAACAAGTTTCTCTTACTTTCATCTTCTTAAACATTCAAACTATCATATCAAACACGCTAAAAAAATATCATTCGCAAACATTTACTAAAAAACAAAATTCTTAAAAATAACACTATATTAATACGTTTACAAAGAAATATCCATTCTTGAGAAAAAAACAATCGTTTAAATTCATTTTTTACATATTGTCAACTAACATTTTTTGCAAATTAACAACATTGAAAAAGGCAATTCAAAAATATGATTTTGTGGGTACGACGACAGAGTTGTGCACTAGGGTTGGATTGTGCTCAAACTAATTTCTACGGAACACCATCCCAACTTCTGGTTGCCCGACTCTCCTAAGCTATGACCAACAGTACAATATTTTAATTTTCAATTTTCATACCAACAATTTCTTTCTCTTACGTTCATCTTTTTAAACATGTAAATTATCATATTAAACATGATAAAAAATATCCTTCGAAAACATCTATAAAAATAACATTGTATCAACACACTTAGGAAAAAAATCCTTTTTTCTTTGATTTTTTTTTATCATTTCTCTTTTTAAAACATCTTTTCAACCAAAAATTCTTCAAAATGAACATTTCCCTTAAAAAAATAAAAACATTATACGAACACAATTAGAAAAAAAATTCCATTTATGAAACTCATTTTTCCTTTTAAACATATTTGCATCTAACAATTCCTGCAAAATAACATTGCTGAAAAAAAAAAGAATAAAAAACAAAACATATGTGAGTACGGCGAAAACGTTGCAGTCTGGGGTCGGCCTCTGCATCAAATAACTTCTACATAACGCCATCTCGACCTCCAACCACCCAATTGTCTTCACCTTCAACCACCAATAAAAACTTTCTTTTATCGATATCCATGCCACCAATAGACCTTTGACCACCCGACTGTCTTCATCACCGACCACCATTACAATATTTATTTTATCGATATATGTGCCACTAATCACTTTCTCTTACTTTCATATTTTTAAACACACAAACTTTCATATTAAACATGCTCAAAAATATCATTCGCAAAACACTTCTTAAAACAAAAAACATTTTTTTTTAAATAACATTTTACTAAGACAATTTGAAAAAAAAATCCCTTCTTAGAAAAAAAAAATCATTTCTCTTTTAAAACATATTTTCAACTAACAATTCTTTGAAAATAACATTGTCGTAAAAAATAACTGCACACCAACTACGTTGCACATTAGGGTCGGCCTCGCGTCCAACTAACCTCTATCAAATAGCAACCCGCCTTCCAACTACCTACCTGACTTCACCTACGACCATGAATACACAACAACACCTTCTATCTCAGGGTTAGTGTCATGAATTTAACCAACTCGTGTCCATTTTCATCACACCTTCCGACTACTCCACTGAGTTCAATTCTGATTTCGTTTGAAATATTGTTTCTCTGGTTTTTTATGTCACACCTATCACTTTCCTCTACTTTGTTTCAATCACCTATATTTGAATTAAACCTTCCCCGTTGTCCCTTCATCCGACGTTACCTCCATGCACATATTTTATTTCTCATTGGCAACATTTTAACAAACATTTCTTGCTTTCCTTCTTTCTAATTTCTGTTTCTTAATCTCTTGTTTGAGCCCTCCATACACTGCTTATCTCAAACTTGCATCCTTTTACTAAGAAAGAATTTCCATTTGACGTTGTCGCTCATAATTTGAAACATAAATTATCTCTTTTCCTTTTCACAAGACATTACATAACAAACAAAGGTGAATCTTTTGAACAACTCATAACAAATTCTATATCTAAACTAACACACAATGCCTTCTCTTACTCCATAGCTGGTGGAAAATACCAATTTTTGATGACAAGATTCACTGCAAATTCGATAAGATGACCGATGCATTTTTTAAATCCACTAACTGCAAGAAAAACACTCGGATGATCGCCAATAGAACTAACACCTTTACCAATTTGCAGACTCGTTCTACGTTATCAGTATAATGAGCCGAGACAACCCAGGGGAAAATTTTCTTTTTAATAAAACTAGAATCATACGATGCATGTAAGTATGCAACAACTCACCAATTTCTATGTTTTCACGTAGTCCATTGGTATTTCTCCATGCTCATTCCAACCACGCATGACGTCCTTGCAAAAAATATCTCCATCTGCTCCAATTACAAATATGAATAATTGCAGTTGAACTATACTAATCTAAACCAACAATACAGAGCAAAAATCATCTACGTAAAAATGATAAACCATTCTTGTCTTCAATCTTTAAAACATATATCTTCTCTTAAGCACTGAAACATCTCATTTCATAACGTGGTGTTCACTCTTGCCATGCCATGCTCATCCCCACGCCCAACCTTCACTTTCAGAGGACCCTTTAATCCTTTGCCACCATGTTTCCATGCCTCTTAGAAATCCCTCTCATTGCAGTCATCCATGGAGCTCTCAAATGAAGTATATTCCACCAACAATGGATCCTGGCCCTTGATAAATCACAAAAATAAAATTCCATCGATGGACTTCCACCGTGAGTTGAAATATATACGTCTATTGACGAACTAGTAGAACTACATTTATTTTTAATTAAATGTGGTTGGTATATGCCAATAGGTGTATATCGATCAATCACACGGACAACCACATTAGTAAATGTGGTTGAAATATGCCGATAGGCAATAGGTTTTATTATTAATATTAATATTATTAAATTAATTTTTTTATTCATATATTAATTAAATTTCATTTAATTAATCATTATTTTTATTATTATTATTAGTAATTTTAGTAATATAATTAATTATATTACTAATTAATTAATTAATATTAATAAAATCAATTAATGATTAATTAATTAATTATTATTAATAAATTAATTTATAGTAATTATAACTATTATTATTAAAATTTTAAATAGTATTTATTAATATAATAACCATTATTATAACTAATCATCATCATCATTATTATTATTATATTAATCATTACATTTCTCATTATTTTAATCATTATTAATCATTATTATTAAAACAATTTGTAGCATGAAAATAAAAAATGAAAAATATAAATATAAACAAAATTGATGTAAGTTGGAGGTCGAAGGTTGGGGTTCAAGCCGCATACCATAATAGAATGAAAGAGAAATCTTTTGACCCGACCTTCTGACTCCCGACTTCCCTCTTGATCCAAAAATAAAAGCAAAACAAACTTTATTCAGAGGTCCGAGGTCAGGAGTCGGGCCACATACCACAACACAATGAAAAGAGCAATCTTTCTAGCTGACTACCCGACTCTCGACTTCCCTTTTAGCCCAACTAAGATGCATGTCAGGGTCAGGCTATCCACTGGCATAAACATGATATCAACACCATCCTGACTTCTGACCACCTGACTATCCATCACTATCTAACTTATTCCTAGTTGTATAAACTAGGGTGAGGCCGTATACCGTAACACAATGAAAGAACAATCTTCTAAGTCGACCTCCCAACTCCCGACTTCCCTCTTAGCCCAACTAAGTTGCACATGAGGGTCATGCTATCTACTAGCATATACATGATATGAACACCGTCCCAACTTTCTGACCACTCAACTCCCTACTACAACGGGATGGGACAACATACCCGACCAAAATGAAGTGTGTTTCTCTCCACATCTGACCTCTAGACTACCGACCTCCATCTTACTTGACCACAGTGTAGGTCAAGATTTTGGTCACCATTCACAAAAATTTTAATTTAAGTACATTGTGACTTTTGACTAACTAACTGCGTTCTACTCCTGACAGCAATAAAACATTTTATTTTTCATTTTGCGTGCCAACCATAATTATCATTGTGATTTCTTTAAAAAAAATTAAACAAACCCTAAAATGGAAAGTCATTATGTTTCAAAAAAACATTCCCCCCACTCTCACCATGAAACCTCACCTTGATTTTCGCACGGCAGTGGTTGAAACGTCTCATCACAGTAATGAATAATTAACACGTTTCATGTGAATTTATTATTGGACATCCCAAGGGTCAAAATAAACTCTAGAAAATTTCCTTCTTTCTACTCTCTATTTTGCACTTTCTTCTCCGTACTTTGTTTCCAGTATTTCTCTGAAACTTATCCCTAATTAGAAACTATCAAGTTCACATTCACTACAAGGCTTTTGATTTCTGGTAAACTTGCACTACCATACAAAACTGCACTAGTAAATTTGATATCTCTCATCAAAAGTTTAATTTTTTTATTCATTTCCACGGCACAACAGCGAAAGAAGGGCAAATCCACGACGTTAAAGAATACTATACTACACATTAATGAACACCTAAGTGGAGCATAAAATATTGAACCATAGCTCTATAATTTCAACACAACTCTCATCTCCAACACCACCTTCGAAACCTCGATGGCAGGTACGATGAAGTGGGAAGAAATTTATAATTTCTTCGAAAACAGAAGTTTGTTAAATTCTGAAACTTCAACTAAGGATGAAAACATAATTTAAAAAAAATCAAAGCTACGTAACTCCACAAAGTTGTTTCTAGAGTGAAATTTTTTCCTTATTATGACATGGTTGCATGGGCCATGCGACATCTGGATTTTCCAACCCATACTATATTAGATTGCAACAAAAATTTTACAGCCTCTTGGAATCTGCGAGTACTTTGGGGAGTTTACAAGCTTTGTTCTCCCGAAGTTTTCTTAAGGACCCATTTTCTTGATAACTTCAACAACACAGTATTCAGGAAGTGTGAAGGGAATTATGAAAAATTTGTCAAACATTGGTTACAAGAAGATAGAGAAGGATACAAACTTAAGGGATCAAAATAATATCCAGGCATCATTTTCAGAAGACCCGTTAGATTCCACATAAAAATTTTGTCTCATCTACATGGAGAGAAAGACCCTGAGCATTGAAAACTATGATGGATGGCTTTAATACACAACCTAATCAATGATTCAAATCATTTCAATTGGGTGGAATTTTTTTCTCAGAATTTGACAGGTGGCCTTATGTTTTCCATTGTGTTTCCTCCAGGATATGATCAGTTTTTTTGCATGCGATCCTATATTATTGAAATTATAATTGCTTTTTTTATGTTTCCTCTCATGAAATGGAATTACCCAGTTGATGAGCAACTTCCTATTCAGAACTATGCCTCTATTTTTTGGGAAAGTAAATTCAAATTCCATTTTTATGACATTTGTCATTAAGTGATGACCATTTCCATCAAAATTTGTTTGGAGAAACCCCTCCCAGTGTTAGTGAAGGTCTTAAACAGGCCTTACAAGATATAGGAAACTGGTTCATTGAAGAATTATTCTCATATATTAGATTCTATGAAAGTGAAGTTGGCCCTCACCTTATTCCTAGATATATACCAGAGAGGATCAATTTAAGAGAGGTAGCCAATCAAACTGCCTTCATCAAGCTCGAAAATTTAGTAAACTTTAAAAGAAAATATGGTTAAACTTCCCAATTAAATTTGGAAACATTTTCCTTAAGGACCAAGGACACACATTTAAGGAGGTTTAAGAACTCAACCATGTTTGGTTTTATTCATTTCCCCTTCAGGACTATGGTCCTTGGGGAATCATCAATCACCATTATAAGGTTGTCAGCTACATCAAAACCTACAGACATCAACATCCTCCTTTCGATAAAATTTTCATTAATATTTATATTTTTCACCAAGATTTTGAAAGAGGAAAGTTTTTTACTAGAAAATGATAGAAGTAGACTGCAAGAATTTATACAATCTCATTATCACGACTTACTTAACCAAAAGAGTCTTCATACAAACACTCTAATCCAAGAGATCAAATATGTTGAGAGTCTGAAATACAATTTCAATGACATTATTTCAGACCTTGTTTCCTCCTCTCCAAAAATAGAAGAATCCCAACTTGAAAATTTCCTGATGTTTGTTTCAAAATTCCAAAGACAAGCACAAGAAAAGTAAGAACTATTAATGAAAAAGAGTCAGATATTGAGATAGAACAACAAGGTCAAATGAACAAAAAAATCAAAGGTCAGAAACAATAGAGATCAAAGAAAGAACATGCAACAGAAAAACAGAGTTCCTCTCATGACAATATCACTAATATTGACGTCACATATGACACCACCAGGGCACATACAAAGTCGAAGAAAATTAATGATGAACTTCAATATATGCAGATTGATACAAACAAAGAAGAGAAAATTACCCAAGACCTTTTGTCAACATTGATCTATTTCTCTAAAAAAGAAAAAGAGTTTCCTGAGCAGCAAGAACAAAGTACCCAGATATTTATTCCACAAACTTTTCATGACACATCGATGACACCAATTTCCACAAAAATCCATCTTGAGAAGTTTTTATTTAAACTTGTCACTAAAGTAGAAACTGTTCATGGAAATGTCCCATCCTTGATTGAGTATTACTTTAATGCTCAAACAAAGTCAATTGTCAAAAGAACGAAGAAAAGAAAGCTTGAAATTTTTGAAACCATTTTAGAATTCAGTTGGTAAGCAATACGAAATGTTGAAGAAAAAGTTGAAGAATCTTTCCAGGCTCTAGGAGCCTTTGTCAACTACAACCAACAACATGTTGGTGAAATTTCCACTGCCTAAAAGAACAGTCTGTAGAAGATAAAATGTATGTAAAGAAAAATAAAGGAAAGCAAAGCTTTTAGTGAAGAAATTTGACAAAACCATTCCACAATTCTTGTAGGTGGGTTCACCATTGAAAGACAA
Source organism: Pinus tabuliformis (assembly GCA_031772625.1). Classification (NCBI taxonomy): domain Eukaryota; kingdom Viridiplantae; phylum Streptophyta; class Pinopsida; order Pinales; family Pinaceae; genus Pinus; species Pinus tabuliformis. Next base: position 367,710,059 of record CM062814.1, read on the forward strand.
AACTTATAGAGTGAATATGAAAATTAGTGGAATGAATTGAAACTTAAACACTCCACATAGATCCACCAAATCCAAGAGGAACATGAAAAAAAATTAGAATATTGAAGGAATAATGTGACAAAAACATTCTAAAAATGACCATTGTTGGTGTCCAAGTATGAATCATGCAATTCACTCAATCCACATTTAATTGTCTACCGAGGGTTCAACCAGTTGTTTCAAGAATATCATGCATTGTATGTGCATCCACAGTTTCCCTACCCAACATTCAACATTAACTATAAATTCATCAATGTGTAACAACAAGCAATGTTGTAACAATAATAAGAGTAACAACGAGTGATAATTATAACAACAATAAGAGGAACAACAATAAGGACTCACAACAACACACTGATAAACATTCACAACAATAATAAAATCGTGGAAATGAACCTAACACACATCTAATCCAGTAGCGCCTGGTCAGGAGAGTGGGCCCAACACCCTAATTAGGGTTGTGGCGAGATCAATGAATCATGATATGCTCAGAACATCAGCTTGTCATTAATAAAATAAATATTACAAGTATGTTCTTACATACTCAAAGAGTATTTCTCTTGTAACCTTAACGACTTTTAACAACGACAGATTTCAGAGCCTGCAACTCTTCTTTATACAATGTTTCAATAATACAACCCCTAGAATTAAGCCATTGTCTGCCCTTAATTACATGGTGGTTTTCAAAATGAAACTGAATGCTAAAAGATAGCAATGTGTCAATTGAAAGATTGATTCACCATTGCAGCCAATATTCAAGGATAGCACTGCCAGCTTTGATAGCATCATTCAGTGAATCACGATCCTGGTCATTCTCCCTTTAAATATGAAGAAATAACTAAATTAGTAAGCCACTTAGGTAATAATCCCCTACGACTATGCTTCATTGACCAATAATCCATAAAGACATGACGAGAGGTATACCTGTGCATTGTAAGATATCCAAAACATCTTCATTGTGCCAAAATTGTTCTGTACTCTCTGGTTCACGTCTCACAACCTGTCCACCCATTCTGTAATGGCTCTGTAACAACACTTTGGAGTAACAACAAGTTGTCAAGAAGGTGTGCCGGCAGGTTTATTTGCAGTGAGAGCTATGATAGCGATGGGGTGCAATGAGAGTGAAAACCAAAAGGATAATGATGAAATATGGAAAAAATTGTGGCGGATAATGGATGATAATGGATGGTAATAATGGTAATTACTTCGCAGCATTGGAAAGGACCGTTCATTAGTACAACATTACCAACTTCAAATCTCTATGCATATGGGTATTGTGCAAAGTATGGTGGAAAATCATGGAGTGAATGCACTTAGCACAAGGTTTAATAAAAATAATGATAAGTCATTATTATAGCATATTTTCATTTATTATAGTACCTACCCCCAACTAAGGGATGACTGTCCACAAACACATCGAGTCACATGAGTTATTAATCAAATACACAAAGTTGATTAGGAACATACCTGACGACTTACCTTAATGGAGTAACAACAACAGGGGAGTAAGAACATTGGAAGAGTAACAACACCCGAGGCATAAAAACACCAGAGGACTAACAACACTAGAATACTTAGATGAAATCACAACGGAGTAACAACACAAGAGGAGTAACAACATGAGTGAAGTACATAGATAAAATTTCCATCATCAGAGTCGCAAAACCGAAGGAGTAACAACGCGAGTGAGGTACGTGCAAGAAAAAGATTGATAGAGTAGTAACAACATTTCAATATATATATATATATATATATATATATATATATATATATATATATATATATATATATATATATATATATTAAATCAGGGGTGCAATGGAGGAATTCCCTGCACTAATAACTTCAAAACCAGAGTTATCGGAGAGATATTTGATAAAGGAGTCCCTTGAAGTTGGACGGTGCTATCAAGGATAATTTTAGGGGCGAATGTTTGCCCTTTGGCGAAATTAAGGGGTTTTAAATTTTTAGTGGGCGAATATTTTGTATCATAGTACATTGTTACAAATCACCTCGAATAGCCCACCTTATTTTAAGGGAGAGGGTAAAAAAGGTAAATTTAGCCCTTGAAATTAGGACTTACAACCTTCCATTCGCCCATTTTCAAGAATAGGTTTTATTTAAGTGAATCCTATGGGCCAAATACCATATTTATAAAAGAGGTATGGTAATTAATAAAAATATAAATAAATGAGAGGTATGGTAAATAAATAAAACATTTTTTATATTTACTCCATAAGTCACCTTATATACATGTAAGGGTGTAAACAAATAAAAATATAAGTAAAATGGAGGTATAGTAAATAAATAAAACGTCTTTTTATACATACTCAAAAGATATGGTAAATAAATAAAAATATAAATAAACTAGACGTATCGTAAATAAATAAAACCTCTTCTTATATTTAGTCCATAACCCTCGTTCTATTTATGAAGGCTCAAGAAAGAGGTTTTATTTAAGTGAATCCTATGGGCCAAATACCATATTTGTAAAAGAGGTATGGTAAATTAATAAAAATATAAATAAACGAGAGGTATGGTAAACAAATAAAACATTTTTTTATATTTACTCCATAAGTCACCTTATATTTACGAACACTCAAAAAATGGGTTATATTTAGGTGAAACCTATGGCCAAAATACTATGGGACAAATACCATGGACTAGATTGTTATTAATACCATGCAAAAAATCATTATTAACCCTAATATTAGAATTAATAAAAATAAAAATGGCACATGGTATTGACCCATGGTATTCACCTGGAATGTAGCCTATTTAAATGGGGGAATTAAACCAGCATGTAGCCTATGCTAAGATTCACTAGGACTTTACAAAGTTTTATTATTTAGTGAAAAACTCGCCAAGATCTTACAAGATTTTATAATTGAGTAAAATATTCGCCATGGCTGGTGAGAGATTCGCCAAAAAATTATATATACATATTATATTATTGATAAAATCGCCTTTCATTTTTCCTATATACCATGGAGATTCGCCCATTTATTATATTTATAAATTTAGGGGGGGTTCTTAAAATTTTCCCTGGGTGCTATAATCTGAGGCGATTTCCATTCATGATCAAAGGAGTATGTGCCTCATCAATTGTGATAAGTTTAACAATCCCATTGTCAAATACCTTGTCAATTTCATATGGTCCCATCCACATGGAGAAAATTTTTCCTTTGAAATCATTGAACCATGTATCATAGAGTAATGCCCAATCTCCTCTTTGAAACACCTTTTTCTTACTAAATTTATCATGCCATTTAGTTCGCTGCTACTAGATTGCAGTAGTATTCTGGACAACTTCCAAACAAATTTTGTTCAACTCATTTAACTATTCCAGTCAGTGTTTCTAGGATTATGCAAGATCTAAACCTACTTTAAGGGTTGTCCCGAGCATCTTAATTTCAAATTCCACTGGAAACAAATGGGATTTCCCATAGACAAGCTCATATGGTGAAAACCATGTTGTGTTCCATTATGTTGTTCTATACACCCACAGTACCTCAGGAAGTTTTTCAGCACAATTCTAATGATGGTTCGCTATAGTCTTTGTAAGAATATTCTCTAGTACCTTATTTGTCATTTTGAATTGACCATTCGCCTGAGGGTGATATGGAGATGTTACCCTACGATTGATTCCATATTTATTCATAAGTCATGCTATCACATGTGATGTAAAATGTGCCCCTCCATCTGAAACACTCTCTAGGATCTCTGTATCGTGCAAGATTTCCTTCGAATAAAAAGTTCGAGACAACCTATTCCATTGCTTTCACCACAACCTTGGCCAACTTTGTTATGTAATTCATGCAAACCAGAATGTTAACTTTCTATTGTGAAGGTGGATTAAATGGCCCAATAAAATCAATATCCCATTTTTCAAAGGGTTCACGAGCTAGTTGCGGTTGTGATGACATTTCATCTGCCCGACCAGGTTGACCCATCTGCTGGCAACTATCACACCCTCTAACATATTTCCTTACATCACAAAAAATAGAAGGCCAACAATATCCCATTTTTACCACCGTATGACCTATCCACTTATTTGCAAAATTTCCCCCACAAGGACCATCATGAGCAGCTTTCAAGACATCATAGATGTCATCTCCACTTATGCAGTGCCAGATTTGCTGATCAGATCCTGTGTAAAAGAGATATTCCTCTATCCATGAATAACGGGCACTGTGATGGATTATCCTTCGTTTTTATCTATAAGACAAGTGTTGAGGCACCTTTCTTATAGCTAGAAAGTTAGCAATATTTGCATACCATGAAGTGTGAGTAGAAATTGAAAAAATATGTTCATTTGGAAAACTATCCTCTACAGGTCTACCTTCATCACTAGTATCCATCCTAGATAGGAAATATGTGACTACGTTATCTTTCCCTGGTTTGTCTACAATGGTAATATTAAGCTACTGAATTAACAATAACCATCTTGTAACGCGACCAGGGGTGATTGGTTTTTTCATCATATACTTGATATTTGTATGATAAGTGTGCACGAGAGTAAGATACCCTCTGACATAATGCCGAAATTTATTAACAGCATACATGAAATCGAAGAACTCCTTTTCAGTTATTGTATAATTTAATTCAGCAGGGGTCAAATTATTGTTGACATAGTAAATTGCATACGGCTTCTTATCCTCCTACTGCCCCAAAATTGCCCCTACTGTTGTTTTAGAAGCATCAATAGAGATGTGAAACGGGAGTTTCCAATCACGGCCGCATACTATTGGAGCCTTGTAGACTAGTTCTTTGATTTCTACCAAAGCTGATTCACATTCATCTTTCCACACAAATTCTACATCTTTAGGTAAAAATTGAAAAAGTGGGAATTCTATTTTAGAAAAAAATTTCTATGAAATGCCCATAATAGCCAACATAGCCAATAAAGTTGCGTACATGTGTCAATGGCTTAGGCATAGGGAATTTCAAGAGTACTTCTACCTTTGCAGGATCACCCCGAATTCCTACAGCTTAAAGCAAGTGTCCCGACACTGTCCCTTCTTTCATAATCATATGCCATTTAGTTGTGCTTAGAGAAACATGTGTTTTCTTGCATCTTTCAAGTACTTTCTCTAAGTTTTTCAAAGCTTCTGTAAATGAATCCCCACATGGGGTAAATTCATCCATGTAAATGTCAACACTATCATTAACTAGATTAGAGAAAATTTATAATATTTCCATTTGAAAGGTAGCAGGTGCATTACAGAGGCCAAATGGAAGGACCCAGTATGCAAAGGTTCCCCAAGGGCATGTGAAGGTAGTTTTGTCCTAATCCTCAGGAGCTATTTCTATCTGATTATATCTGCTAAATCCATCGAGAAAGGAGAAAAACTCCTTCCTGCTAATGTATCAAGGTCTTGGTCAATAATGGGTAAGGGAAAATTGTCTTTCTGAGTTGCTTTGTTTATTTCCTTGTAATTAACACATATCCACCACTTGCCATTCTTCTTAGGAACAATGACTAGTGGGGAAACCCATTGACTGTCTGATATCGGATAAATAAAACCCAAATCTAATAGCTTCTGTAATTCATATTTGAAAATATTTTTTAAGCTAAGATTCATTATTTTTTGTGGCTTCCAAATAGGTCAACATTCCTCTTTAATGTATATATGATGAGTACATAAATTAGTAGGGATGCATTTAATATCAGTATACTCCCAAGGAAAAGCTTATTTATTCTCCTAAAGGACTTTTAGCAGTTGTTTAGATTGGGAGTGTGAAAGGTTAGGATTAATATTCAATGTTTTCCCTGGTTCAATTTCTAAAGGAACACTCTTATGATGTACAATTTCAGGAATGTTTCCTATTTCTAGTTCTAGTTCAATATCTTCTTGAACATTGCATCTCATGGCAGCTTCTAACAATTGATGGGTTGAATCTAAAATGGATTTGGGATTGCTATGAAAGGTTCTAATGGCATCGTCCTCCCTTTCATCTTTAAAACAGAGAACCTCATTAACAGTAAGGATGGGTCTAATTTCTTCATCTTCATATTCGGGCTCTTTGGTAGGTAGAGACTTTTGACTCAAGGTAAATCCAGGTTGATTTGATGAACTTAGTTCTGCAAGGGGTAAAGGATAAGGTTTGTTGTAACTTCCCCATTGGATATTACCATGTTTCCAGACCGACACATAACATAGGCATCTTCAGTTGGGAGCCAAGGTCTTCATAACATCGAAGGGTGCCCACCGGCTAGGGATTTGGCATGTAAAACCATACGTTCAATGGGGTATTTCCATGAGTCTACCGAAATAGTGATATCTTTTAGCTTCCTTACCGGTCTAATAGTAGACTGATCTGCCAATTCTAGGATGGTGTGAGTTGGTTTAAGATTCTATAGACCCAAGGTAATCACCGTTAGAGAGGTTATAACATTAATCGTTGCCCCCAAATCTACCACTACATTTGGGATATCCACCCCATTAATCTACACTGTTAGAATCGGATTCCTAGGATCCCCGTATTTGACAGACATAGATTTCCCCAACATTATATCTGATAATTTACCCATGACATGAATAGTAAGAGGGTCCCTTGGTTTTCTGCTAGGTTTCTTAAAACAATATTCTTTAATTGTCTTAGCATAAATCAATACGTCCTTCATAGCCTGAATTAACATAATTTTAACAAATAAATTCTACAATTCTCCGAGAAAATCAAATTTAGGATGAGGGATTTGTTTGCTCCAAGATAATATTTCAGATAGGGTGGACCAGTCTGACACCCTTTAGTAACAATAGTTTGTGAAGGGGTTTTTTTCTTTATAGGAATTTGCGTTAGCTCATCACCTATCATTCTTTGTTCTAGTTCTGAGACTTCATCATCGGTATGCTCAACAATTATAGTTGAAGTCTAAGCATTGACCACTCGACCAGATTAGAGATTTAATTCATTACATTCCATAGTCGCAATACTATATGCAGGGAGGTTGAGTGTCTCAATGTGTTCAACCCCTCTGTTACTTGGATTTGGATTGGTTTGGACAGGCAATTGGGGATGAAGAGGAGGATTACTAGTGGGTGCATTAGCAGGGAGTTGTAGTTGCTGCTAGGGCATACGATGGGAGAATTATCTTGAAGGACGAGGAGAAGCTCCACACCAATTCTAGGACCATGAAGAATTTGGACCAGATTTAGGATACTAGGGTTTCCAGGGCATTGGATCTTGGTAAGACTGCAACCAAGAAGGTTAGAAAGGTATATAATGCTGACCAAAATTCATATTATTAAATTACTGAGAGGGTTCTTAACGCATACCTTGATTCATATTCAACGGTTGTGGTTTCCATGGTTTCCTTGATCCCATAAAATAAAGTTGTTCTGCTTCTTCATTTATCCCTTGAAAGACTACCTTCAACCTAGGAAGAGACGAGAAAATTCTCGTGGAATGACTATGTTAACATATCACACAAGTATCCACAAAATTTAATGGACATTCCTTCAATGGGTGCTTCATCTTGCACTGAGGGAAAAAAATAGATATGGCCTTCTCTACTTCCATCTGCTTCTGCTTTACCTGCAACACATCTAGTTGCGATGATAATGTGCTCAGGATATCGGTTCTCAGGTTGTCCAATAGATTCCCAATTTCAAGCTTTATAACTCCACCACTAAATTTTTTGAGAGTTCGGATTCCCTCCCTTTGTTATGAAACCAGCTCAAGAAAAGATAGAAAAGATAGATCAACACCTTAGAATTCAGCCTCTTCGAGGGGGCAACCTCCTTTACATTACATAAATGAACAATTCTTGGATGATTCAAATGAAAAAACCTCCTTTCTATACATAGGAGTCTAAGGAGTCACAATATAATCCAGCCAACCTAACAATAATAATATAAAGCCACAAAAATAACAATAGAGGGATTCTATGGGGCATAGTAATAACAATATGGGGGCAATAGGGGCACAACAATATTAATAAGGGGTATAACTACAATAGTAATGGGGAATCACTAGTATTATAGGGACCCAACATGCCCCTCTCCTTCAAAAAAGTGTTGTCCTCAACGCTTGAGTAGTTCTGGATACTTCTGCATAAAATTCTCATCCTCCCATGTGGAATCTTCAGCGGATAAGTTCTTCCACTTGATAAGATACTCTGAAATTGATCGATTTCGTAGCTGTCGAGTTCTTGTTTCTGTGACTGCTTCCGGTTCCAATATAATTTTTCCTTCCTCGTCAAGTTCTGGCAATATTGTTTGAACTGGGAGCTTGTCGCCTATAACCTTCTTTAAACATGAAACATGGAAAGCTCCAATTTGTATGCCATAGTACCAATCTTTTGCAACACCTTGTACGGACCATAATACGTTGGTGATAATTTATTATCCTTCTTAGCTTGCTTGAGGGACATTTGCTTATATGATTGTAGCCGTAGGAATACCCAATCACCTACATCAAAACTTCTTTCACTGCGATGTTGATCTGCCTGTTGTTTCATTCTATTCTGTGCCAACACGAGGTTATCCTTTAAGAGTTGGAGGACTTGTTGTTGATGTTCGATGTGATGTTCCACTGCCTGAACCTTAGAATTTTCTCTTAAATATGATGTGATGGATGGTGGTTGATACCCATAAAGTGCCATAAATGGGGTCATTTTTGTTGCTGTATGGAAGGAAGTGTTATACCACCATTCAGCCAGAGGCAACCATTTGACCCATTGTGTCTGTTTATCAGATACAAAGCAACGAAGATATCCTTCCAAACATTTGTTTACTATCTCAGTTTGCCCATCAGATTGAGGATGATAAGATGAGCTATGAGCTAACTGAGTACCAAGACAAGAAAATAATTCTGTCCAAAAATTTCCCGTGAAAATGGGATCTCTGTCACTTACAATAATCTTTGGGTTTCCGTGTAGCTTTTGAATTATTTCCATAAATGCAGTAGAAACTGTACTGGCTTTAAATGGATGTGATAATGCACAAAAGTGTGCATACTTGGTAAGTCTGTCAACTACCACCATGATGACACTCTTTCCCTCAGACTTGGGTAAACCTGTGATAAAATCCATTGAAGCCTCCTCCAAACGTTGGCTTGGAATGGATAAAGGTTGTAATAGACCCGGTGTCTTAATTGTTTCAACTTTATTTTGTTGGCAAACCAAACATTCCGCCACAAACTTTTGAATATCTGATTTAAGGCCATCCCAAAATAATTCCTTCTTAACCCTGTGGTAAGTTTTAAAAAATCCTGAGTGCCCTCCTAAGGGATAAGTGTGCAATTCCATAAGAATCTTTTGTTTTAACTGGGAATTCTTACAAAGGTATAAGCGATCTTTGTACCATAACGAATCATTTTGCCAGCTAAATGTATCAGACGTACTGGAATCTTGTTGTAACTTTCGAATAAGTGCCCACACTTCTTCGTCATTCTTCCATTCCTCCCTTGCTTCGTTTATCCAATCTGGTTGGATAATAGAAATGTCGCACAACAATGCTTCCACATCCTCATCCTTTCTTGAGAGTGCATCTGCCACCACATTTTGCTTCCCTTTTTGTAGATGATTTCAAAGTCATAACCCAACATCTTTGTGACCCACTTTTGTTGCTCTTTAGAGGATAATCTTTGTTCTAAAAAGTATTTAAGTCTATCATGATCCGTTTTTACCTTGAAGTGTCTTCCCATTAGGTAGCGTCGCCATTTCTTAAGTGCATGGAGTACTGCCGACATTTCCTTCTCATAAATAGCTTTGCTTAAAAACTTTCCCTTGGTTGGACGACTTTCAAAAGCAATGGGTCTTTCATCTTGCATTAGAACAACACCAATTCCATTTCCTGAAGCATCACATTCCATGATAAAGCTTTTTGTGAAGTCCGGTGTAGCTAAGACCAGTGCTTGGCACATTGCCTCTTTAAGATGTTCAAAGGTCTTTGTTGCTTCCGGAGTCCATGAAAATGCATCTTTCTTCAATAATGTTGTTAGAGGTGCTGCTATTCTCCCATAATTCTTAACAAACTTGCAATAATACCCTGTCAACCCGAGAAATCCTCGCAGATGCTTTATGAATGTGGGGATTTTCCATTCCTTAATGGCTTTAATTTTGCTAGGGTCTACCTTAACTCCTTCATGAGATACAATATGACCCAGATATTCCACCTCCTGGACTCCAAAGAAACATTTGGATCTTTTTGCATATAATTGTTTCTCCTCCAATAGTTGTAGCACCCTGTCAACATGTTCAACATGATCCTTCCAAGACTTGTTGTAGATTAGTATATCATCAAAAAATACTAACACAAATTTTCTAAGGAATGGATTGAAAATTGAATTCATCAAACCTTGAAATGTTGAAGGTGCATTGGTAAGGCCAAAAGGCATGACCAAAAATTCATAATGACCCTCATGAGTTTTAAATGCTGTTTTCAGAATGTCTTCGGTCTTCATTCTCATTTGATGATATCCTGAACAAAGATCCAACTTGGTGAAGTAAATTGATCCATGCAATTCATCCAGTAATTCATCAATGACAGGAATGGGGAACTTATCTTTAATAGTGAGCTTGTTGAGCTCCCTATAATCAGGACACATGCGCCATGATCCATCCTTCTTGTGCACCAATACTACTGGAGCTGAGAAAGAAGTTTGACTTGGTTGAATTATACCAGCCTCTAGCATTTCTGCAACCATACGTTCAATTTCACTCTTTTGGACATAGGGATATCTGTACGGCCTGATGTTTGGAGGAAAACTTCCTGGAATCAGATGAATAGCATGATCATGATCACGCATAGGTGGGAGACCTTTGGGAGTCTCAAATACCTTAGAATGATTGTCCAAGACTTTTTGGAGATCTGGAGAAATAGATTATTCCGATGTGGAAACATCTAGCGAACATAATTGTGCAATTACACCTCTTTTCTCCTTCTTTAGAAGCTTTGTCATACCATTAGAGCTGATTATCTTTCATGGTTTCCCTGCAATACCCCTTAATTCAACTTCCTTTCCTTCCGTAGAAAATCTGATGAAAAGTTCTTGAAAATTAAAAGCTATTGTACCCAAGGATTGTAGCCATTGGACTCCTAGTACAACATCAGCACCTCCCATTGGAATGGAAAGCATTGGGCTAGTCAATACATATTCTCCCATGGATAGCTTGATATTATGGCACCTTCCAGAGCAATTTATTGTTCCTCCATTTGCAATCATCACTTGACACTCTGGTGCTGGATATAGTAAGCAATTCAATTCTTTTGCTACCTTACAATGAATAAAATTGTGGGTGCTTCCTGAATCAATCAACACTATTACCTTTTTCTTCTTGTTTTGTCCTTCTATCTTGATGGTTTGAGGAGTGGTAATTCCTGCCAATGCATTACAATATATGGTCAGATTTATTTGTTATTCATCTAGGCTTTGTTCCTAGAGTATATCCTCTTCTTTTGACCTCTCTTGCTCCTTTTCTTCTTCCTATTCACAATCTATGTAGAATAATTTCTTCTTAGCACACTTATGATCTTTAGTGTATTTGCTATCACAACTGTAACAAAGCCCTTTTTCTCTTTTTTCTTCCAATTGTTGTGGTGTCAACCTTATAGGTGGTGGAAGACTAGGGGCAACAACACTTCCGTCTTTATAGTTGTGAGTGGTATGCTTCCTGGTTGCCATAATTTTGCTTTTCATTTTTCTTGCTAACCTGAATGCATTCTCTAATGAATCAGGTTCCCAAAGGCGAACATCATGTTGGATATTATCCTTTAAAGACCCTGTGAACACATCAATCCTATGCTCCTCTGGAATATCTTTTACCCTTATGTTCAATTTTTGGAATTCCTCAATGTGCTCCATTATTGAACCCTTTTGTTTGAGACTTATCAATTGGCTAAAAAAGTGTTTCTTTTTGTATCCTCATAATGTGTTATCAATTCTTCCGTAAAAATTGCCCAAGTGATAAATCGTTTATGAGAGCAAAGCCATTGATACCATACAAACTGATTTGGTTCCAAATATAAAGTTGACATACGTACCTTTTGTGTGTTTTGCACATTATTGAGATCGAAGAATTGCTCCATCTGTAATATCCATGTGGCGGGATCCTTGCCATAAAACTTCCTCATATCGATTTTTGGAATATGGTGGGTCTTAGATCCAACATTGGAGTCTACGGAATCATGATTAACATTTCTTTTGTTCACATCGTGAGTTTCCTTTACAACCTTTTCACCATTAGTAAGTATTTCTTGTAGAAAATTTGTCAAATCTGTCTTCAAATCTGCCATGTTTGTCTTCAAATCTGTCTTCAAATCATCCATCTTAGCTTCCATGCCCTTTATCTTAGATTCCACGCCATTTATCTTAGATTCCATGCCATTTATCTTAGCTTCTGTTAGCTTTTGTGAGCGTGACATTTGTTGCACTTGTTCTTGTAATTTTGATATATCATGTAGCATTTCTTCCTCTTCTTCATGAGTCATGATAGAGCTTTCAGGTTCCTTACTAGGTGTTTGAATTTTCTTTCCTCGGGGCATCAGTTACCGATAATAATGCTTTACTATGCCCTTTGAATTCCTTCAAACCAAGCTTACACAAAAATTTAAAAAAAAAAACTACACACCTTTTTTCACTTTGTAGAAGCCTGATATTGAATCTGATGTATCTCTGTAAATTCAGATCCTCCAGTTTTGAAATTGGGACCTGTAGTATCCTTCTGCGTCCTATTTCCAATGCCACAAGTTTGACCCAAATTGGATTATCCAAGGAAGAGTTATGTGAAATCTCCCACATTGACTTGATTATAGACTAGTTCAGTAGAGCGAACTTGTATGACGTGCCACGAGTCACTGTTTCAACCTTTGGATCTAAAAAATTCATACAAGAAACTATAGTCCGTCCTCTTTCTGTACCTTATTACAAAATTTCAATCTGATCCCCAGAGAGAAAGTTATGATGATTTTCCCCAGGTCACCTATTTGGAATGTAATTCAGGAGTCTGAAAAAAGACCAAATTCCTCAGATCATATCTCCGCAAATATACCGCGAAAAGCTCTGAAATTCAGACCCGAGGTTCAACGCGATTTCTTCTCAAATTTTTTTTTTTTGCAACTTCTGAAACGTCGCAGAAAAAAAGTTATAGTGAAAATTCCACGATGACCTGTTTGGAGCAGCGAAACCCTAGAATCCAAAGCTCTGATACCAAATGTTATGAAACCAGCTCAGGAAAATATAGAAAAGATATATCAACGCCTTAGAATTCAGCCTCTTCGAGGGGGCAACCTCCTTTACATTACATAATGAAAAATTCTTGGATGATTCAAATGAAAAAACCTCCTTTCTATACATAGGAGTCTAAGGAGTCACAATATAATCCAGCCGACCTAACAATAATAATATAAAGCCAGAAAAATAACAATAGAGGGATTCTATGGGGCACAGTAATAACAATATGGGGGCAATAGGGGCACAACAATATTAATAAGGGGTATAACTACAATAGTAATGGGGTAATCACTAGTATTATAGGGACCCAACACCCTCTATCTCACAGCCCCTCGTGAACACTTGATGCATAATTTACAGACGGTATCAAATTCCTCCTTTGATATATCTCCTTTCCCTACTATGTTCAAATGATTTAGAGATTCCTCCCTCATGGCCTTGAGAAAAATGATCTTCAATATATTATTATCCAAGTCACTGTGGCTGGATCTCTGCAAACTATATTGAAAACGTTCTAGAAGATCTTTCCTATTCTCATCCTCTTTTTGCATAATCTTAAAAATTTCTTCCTTTACATCCTGGGATTTGCAGTAGTCTTCATATTTCTCGAGGAAAATTGTTTTCATATCATCCCATGTAGCAATAGAATTTCCTCCCAAACCCATAAACCATCTTAAAGTTGTGCCTTTCAAAGTAGCGAGAAATGTCTTCAATTTCTGAGCATGAGAAATGTAATCATACCCCCGACAAACAATGTCGAATTAAAAAAGGAATGTGTCCTGATCCTCACAAGTAAGACCATGGAAATTGGGTATTGTTGTCAAAGGAATAGGCTTCATAGGTGCATCACCTCTGATATCTTTGATTGGAAATTCAATTGAAGAAGTTGCAGGAGCCATGAATATTTGTCAATACTCAATTGGAATTTTAATAGGTTCTAGCTTTGGAGGTTCTATAACAGGTGATGGAAATTTTTTAACAACACTCCTTTGATCAAATGGTGCCAAGAATTCCCTCAAATCTTCTTCCTTTGAACTTGCAATATGTAGTTCCTCAGATCCTCTACTTGCTACTTCTTCTTCCCATAATTTCACTTATGCTATTGGAGGAGGTTCTGGTTGTGAAAGTGAATGCCCTCCAGATCTCGTATGAGATGTTACCTTAGCAGAAGCTCATGACAATGCTCCAGACTCAGCCCTTGAGATGATCTCTTGGATGTAAGCTTTTCTGCCCAAATCAACCCCTTTTCTTTTTAGGGGTCTCCCTCTACCCCTTTTATTGGTGTCTCTGTTCATACAATCAGGAAATAAAAGGGAAACATTCAAACAAATTAAAAGCTCAAGACCTGGAGTAGGATAAGAACTTCCTTCCCCAGGATGAGAGAGTGGCCCCTAAAGAAAACAAAAGAAAGAAAATAAGAAAATCACAGAAATCAAGCTCAGGACCTGAATATAGGGTGAAAAATAAAACTTCCCTTCCCACGATGAGAGAACAATACTTATGAAAGCAAAAACAAGGCAATCTAAATCTTTAGACCTAGATCAAGGTGATAAAAATTCCTTCTCGAGGACGAAAGAATAATCCTACAAAAACAAGAAAAGAAAGGAACCAAACAACCAAACGATCTAATACTTAGGACCTCGCGCAAGCTGTAAGCTTCCTTACCCAGGATGAGAGATTAGTCCTACGGTTAATGCTGGTTGTAATTTAGTGCCTTTAATAGCCTCCCCGGCAACGGCGCCAAAATGTTGGTGTCCAAGTATGAATCATGTAATTCACCCAATCCACATTTAATTGTCAACCTGGGGTTCTACCTGTTGTTTGGAAGCTATCCTGCACTATATGTGTAGGCCACAGTTTCCATACCCAGTATTGAACATTAACTATAAATTCATCAATGTGTAACAACAAGCAATATGGTAACAACAATTAGAGTAACAACAAGTAATAAACATAACATCAATAAGAGTAACAACAATAAGGAATCACAACAACACATTGATGAACATTCACAACAATAATAAACTCATGGAAATAAACCTAACACACATCTAATCCAACAACACCTGGTTATAAGAGTGGGTTGAACTCTCGGATTAGGGCTATGGTGAGATCAACGAATCATGATATGATCAGAAGATCAACTTCTCATTAATAAAAGAAATATTACAAGTATGTTGTTACAGACTCAAAGAGTATTTCTCTTGTAACTTTAACGTCTCTTAACATTGATAGCTTTCACAACCCGCAACTCTTCTTGATACAATTTGTCGATAATACAGCCCTTAGAATTACGACATTGTCTACCCTTAATTACATGGTGGTTTTTGGAATGAAACAGAATGTTAAAAGATAACAGTGTGTCAATCGAAAGATTGATTCACCATTGCATCCAATATTCAAGGATAGCGCTGCTAGCTTTGGTAGCATCGTTCAGTGAATCGCGATCCCGGTCATTCCTCCCTTTGAATCTACAAAAATAACTAAATTAGCAAGCCACTTAGGTAATAATCCCCTACACCTATGCTTCATTGACCAATAATCCATAAAGACATGACGAGAGGTATACCTGTTCATTTTAAGATATCGATTAACCACTATTGACGTGAAATGGATAAAAATAACAGGGTAAAAGGGTGAGTAAAAGTATGCAAATTTAGCCACCAATGACGATGACAATGAATGTAGAAATTGAAACTCTTAGGTTTCAATCAATTCAACGTCATGAAGCGAAAAATAGTCTCTAGATTTTTAAGGTCCAAGAAATACACGTGAGCCAAATACTGAGGAAAGTGCAGACTAAGTTTTATAAAGCAATGGACAAAATTTGCAATTTTTTTCTACAAAATTTGGATCTTCAAGACATAATAGAATCTTTGGTGGAGGAAGGAAAGTACATCAAAGAAAATTCACATCAATTCTTGAATGGGAAACATAGCTCGAGCCTCACAACATCTCAAAATTATCCAAAATGGATAAAATACTAATGTTTACTTCTTTGAATCAACGATGGTTTGACGCTAAAGAAATCAAAGATTGCATCAAAAGGGCCTCTAAACATTGTTTTCCAGTATGGAAGATGGCGACAAATTTTAAAGAGGAATTTGATTTGTCAAGATCCAAACTATTGAAAGATGCAAAATCTGGCTCAATAAAACATAATCTCAAAGACAATGCCACAGATGACTAGAGAGTCATAGACATCTTCAAAACCTAGAATCAAAAAAGAGACTTTTGAATTTTCCCTTTAGGAAAATCAATTTGATTTCCAACTTTAGAATCAAGTTAAAAGAAAGGGTTGTGCAAAATTTCATATCTATGTGCGAAGTGAATATCACTCATTTTCATCCTATCCACTTCTTAGCAGTTTCTGAACTGTACTCAGATTGGGCTAACTACATCAAGGCAAACACACCACATTTACCTAGCATGGACAAAGTTTCATTTTATTCAATGTTATTTATATGACCTCTTACATTGGAATATGGGTCTGCATGTTGAAGATGTGCAAGAATTTTAGTTTCCTAAGTATTTTTTGAATCGAAAGCTTTTTGAAAACGGACACTACTTGAATGCATTTTGTTCCTGTGATCACTTTCACTTATTGATGGATATAATTGTTCTTCAGTTCTTAAGTTTACTCATCTTTACCTATGGCTCAATATTGGCATATTGTGCTTGACAATTTTTTGGATATGGTACACCTTGATTTCTTGTTGAAAGAAATTTGTTATTTTTGCATGTGATTGCATATCTATTTGAAAGTGAACGTTTGAATCTCTATATTTGAAGGTTTACACACACACACACACATATATATATTTTTCGAACATCACTTATATTTTTGGCATACGATACACCTTATTTTCTTATTGAAAGAAATTTTCTATTTTTGCGTGTGATTGCATATCTATTTGAAAGTCAAGTCTCGTATTCAAACTATAACACACTAAAAACACTAAAATGCTATCATTTTCAACGTAGTTTATTTTAATGCTATGTATTTCAAGGTTTACATGTATATATATTTTTAAAACGTCACTTGTATTTACCAAGCAATTTTTAAAGTCAAAGGTTTTTTCAAAAACAAAATTCCTAGTTAAATGTGTATCTATATTTTAAATAGATGTATATGCTGCTCAATTCTTAACTTATTCATGTCTATTTATAACTTAATATTTCCACACCTCTTAAGATATGGCACACTATTTTTTTCCTTTGTCAAAGCAAATGTGGTTGGGGTTTCTTCTTTGTACTTGCATATCTCTTTTCCACTTAAGTGAGGTATTGTAACTATGCTGCACCAAATTGTTCATATTTTCAAGATAATTTCTTTTCAGGTTTCTTATTAGTGCCATTGCATACAAACATATTTATGCAACAAGATTTGTATTTCCAATAAAAAAATTTAAAAGGAAGCTTTTGCAACACAGAACTAGGAGTTGAATGTGTTTTGACCTATGAGATTGATTTCCTGTCATCACTCTAATTTATTAATGCATGTATCTGTTACACTAAATATTAAGATATTCTTTTAAACACAGGGATGTTACACTTATTTTTCTTCCCTTTTAAAAAAGAAAATCTTAACATCTTGCTACAGTGCAAATAATCACTGTCATTTTGAACGTAAATCCTTTTCATGGGATTTCTGGTGGGAAATCCTATCAAGTCCGTGGGTATCTTGAAAGTATATCACATGCGTTGGACTGTGCTAAAGATCTTCTTGAAGCATGCATGACTTTTATATTATTATTCTAATTTGAATTTATTGTTGTACCAAAATAATATTACCACCAGGTACCACGTTGATGGTATGATTTGGGCACACCATCCAATCCAATCCTGCCTAATGTTTTATTTCTATCTGGGTCAGATTTCGTTTACGTGTAGTGTATTAATGAATTGTTTATGTCCATTTCACTGTCTGTAATAACATGTGCTTTATATCATACGTTCGATGTAAAATGGCAGTATGTTTTATGGATTTTTTTAAGGTATAAAATAAATCATTTTTAATTATTTTAATCATATTGAATTACACAACCCACAAATTTTTATTGAAGTAGTTTAACAAGGTGGAGGAACGGTTTCTGTCACCGCCCAGAAAAACGTCCGGCTCCGGCCACCAGCAATTCCTCTGCCCTGCGCCACCTTTTGTGAGCTTCGCCACCCTCCACCACTGTTCCACCCACCACCGCGGAACATTAATTCACCTAAAAAAATTCTGAGCGTGGGTATGGCAATTTGAATTTGCCCCAAACCAATTCCCATTTCGCTCATTTGCATTTGAATTTTCTCAAAGAAGAAAACTTGCTCAACCATCCTCAAGGCCAAGCGTTCATTTTGGGCTACATGAGTACACGCTTCTAGAGTGAGTTTCTAACAGTCAATAATACTACAAAGCATATCATATTCAACTTTTGTAAGGGAAAGATGTGCCATCAGTGATCACCTCACAACATTTGAAGGATGCAAATCTTTGTTTGTACATGAAGTGAAGCTAAACTATTAGCCAATGGCATGGCAAGGAATTTCATACCATTACTGGCACAAGGATGGAGATATTACAAAAAACACAGACTTTGTTATAGCCATAATATCCTGCATTGTCTCCATTATCAGAGTAACTTGTTATTTACGACTGTTGCTTTTACTCTGGGCAATGAAGTCACGCCATCGTCAATGGCAACTCAAAATGCGAATGAAAGATCACCCAGCAAAAATTATTTCTGTGAAGCAAGCAGAGATATTAAAACACTCTGTGAGTAAGGACAATTGAACAAGGCAATGGTTTTTTTACATGTTATGGATCAACAGGGAATTAAGCTAGACCTCGCTGTTTATAATTCTCTATTGCAGACATGTATTGACATGAAAGCAGTAGCAGAGGGAAGGCTAGTTCATGAATATTTGATCAGAGATGGGTTTAAACCAGATACAAATTTAAAAACCAAGCTTATTATCTTGTATGCTAAATGTGGTAGTCTTGTTTATGCACGCCAAGCGTTTGACGAAATGTTTGAAAGAAACGTGGTCACATGGACTGCCATGATTGCAGGATATGCTCAACATGGGTATGTTGAAGAAGCCTTATTGTTGTTTTCCAATATGCTAAGGGTTGGAATTAAGGCCAATCAGTATACTTTTGCAAGTGTTCTGTGGGCTTGTGCGCGATCATGGGCTCTGGAACAGGGAAAACAGATACACAGTAGCATCCTTAAGACAAGATTTCGGTCGTATTTATTTGTGGAAAGTGCTCTTGTTGATATGCACTTGAAATGCAGAAGTATAGAGGATGCACACCGAGTGTTTGACAAAATTTTTCAACGAGATGTGGTTTCATGGAATGCAATGGTTGTAGGTTATGTTGTGCAAGGGGATACCGACAAAGCCTAGAGACTCTTCTATCTAATGCAGCAGGCAAGAATGAAGCCTGATCAATTTACTTTCGGCAGCATACTACGAGCGTGTAGCAGCTCAGTAGCCTTGGAAAAGGGTAGCCAGGTTCATGCTTGCGTTATCAGGATGGGTTTTCAATCATATTCTGTTGTGGGAGGGGCACTTGTTGATATGTATGCCAAGTGTGGCAACATGGACAATGCACATGTTATATTTGAATTGATGTCCCCAAAATATGGGTTGATGATAGAGCCTCTTTAGTCACCTTGCAATGATCGGTCAGGCATTCGAACTTGGCTAACTGCTAAATTAGCTTCAGAATGTGAAGAACATCTTCTTAATTCATAAGAGAGTAGAGAGCTTTGAACGAACAAAATCCAGTTTGAGCTGTGCGAAGGTGAGAAGAGTGGAAAAATGAACCTGCCTGTCTGTCGCCTGGTGATGTCTGCCTTGGCTTGCTGCTTATCTGTCGCCTGGGTGGTGAGGTGCAGAGCGCGGGGTAGAGTTCTCCCTCGGAGTGAGCTGGTGAGCTGGTGAGTCGAATTGGTTAGGGGATCTGTAGAGCCCGCAGGGAAAATTCGAATGCAAATGAGCGAAATGGAGATTGGTTTGGGGCAAATTCGAAGTTCCATACCCGTGCTCAGAATTCTATCAGACGAATTAATGTTCCATGGTGATGGATGGAATAGTGGCGAAGGGTGGCGGAGCTCATGAAAGGTGGCTGAGGGTGGAGGAATTGTCGGTGGCCGGAGCCAGACATTTTTCCGGGCGGTGATGGAAACCGGGCAATTCCTCAGTCTTGTTAGACTATTCCATCAATCTGATTTTTCCTTCATGGAATAGTATATGATAGCGTAGTATATTGTTATGTTATTTTGAACATGCCCTCTTCATGATTTGTTGATGTTCACTGAATGATGTTCTATCCTTTTATGCTTGTGATAAAGTGTTAACTATCCTATTGCCCAAAACAACGTCGGTTGTTATCTTTGAGTTGTGTGTTCGGTGAAAGTGTTTATTTTGATCTTATGTGCTCATGTATATATGCGTGTTGATGTTCCTGGTCACATATAGTTTATGTTCTGCTAGGATAATGATGGTGTTGATTAGTTTTCAAAATTTTAACGTGGATGCTCTTTTTTTTCAGGTCGTTCTACAGTTCTGCTTCCAACCAAGATTTTCCATGCATTCAACCTCAATGTGGAAGACATAAATTCTCAGTCAAACACACAATGTGGTCTTTTTCCAAGCATGCAATTCTCATCCAAGCACACAATGTGGTCTTTTGCCAAGCACACAATGTGGTCTTTTGCCAAGCACACAATGTTTATCTATAAAATTATTTTTTGTTGTAAAATGCATCATGGAAGTGATGGTCATGGTTGAAGACTTGTATTTTATCTAGTCCATGGTTTTCCAACTTCCAGTTGTACAACAAGTGATAAAGCTGTGATAGATTAATTTACCTTTTGTATAAGCATCATTACATGAAATGATGCTCTGGAAGCATGAGGGAAGTATTATTCAATACTGTGGCAGTTTCCACAATCTTGAGGAAACAGTTCTAGCATTTTGTAATAAATTGAATATAATGAAATCCATTGCAGTGAATTTCTTACTAGCAATCTATTATATTCCAAACTTTTGATGTTCAGCTCCACTCCATTTTGGTATCTTCCTTTTTATCTCAGTAAAGCAGATCCGTTGCAATCACTGTACTTATCATTCCCATAGTAACCCCTTTAAATTATTAATTAACCAATTTAAGCTAATAAGGAAGATCCTTGCAAATGTCCACTCTATTCCATCTATGTTCCTCGAACATGCCAATGAAAACATTGATTCATTCTTTGAAATCTGCTCCCCTCGCCATATTTCCGCTATTGATCAAATGGCTCTGTGATGCATATAGTAATGACAGTGTTCCTATACCCACCTGCCCTTAATAGTTGAAATGGCTTAGGCATTTTCTAGGAACTACAAAATCCCATGTTACATTACACTTTATAAATCTTCCAAGAATTTTTGTCCTTGCTCATTTCCCTTAACAGAATTTATAAAATTTGATAGCATTTAAAAATATCGATGGGGTTCAATTATTTGAAACGGAGTTTTAGGTTCTAGAATTCCATAGAAGGTATATTTAATGAGCTTTTTTCATCATTTTTTATATTCTGCCATAAGAGAGCCCCGTTTTTAGCATATCCACTAGCCAGTACACATTTCTGCCATTAAAAGGATTCAAGCTCATCTTTTGAGGATTACTAATGCTTAGTAAAAATGATCTCGGCATAAGCTCATTTGGTATGAGAAGGAAGCTCATTTGTTGTCATTCTTGCTATTGTCTTTGCTTTATGGTTCTTGTTATCAATCCTAAATCAACTTTTTGTTTTCTTCTATTGTTCATGGGAATATCTGGAATTCTATTATATTCAGTTTGGTTTAGATTGGGAAAACAGTTGCATCAAATTATATTTTTTTTAAAGGAAATATGGGTATATGGAGTAGACATAAAATGCATGCTATATTTACTATGACTTTCACATATACCAATCAAACTACCCCATGATTCCAGTTCTACACAGTTTGAACTTGGTAAGCAGGCATTACCGTAAGATTTCAATTATTTCTTTTATTGGAGAATTGTTGTAGAGAAGAGAACCCATTTTTTAGCATATCCACTAGCCACTACAAATTTCTGCCATTAAAAGGATTCAAGCTCATCTTTTGAGGATTACTAATGCTTAGTAAAAATGATCTCAGCATAAGCTCATTTGGTACGAGAAGGAAGCTCATTTATTGTCATTCTTGCCATTGTCTTTGCTTTAAGGTTCTTGTTATCAATCCTAAATCAACTTTTTGTTTTCTTCTATTGTTCATGGGAATATCTGGAATTCTATTATATTCAGTTTGTTTTAGATTGGGAAAACAATTGCATCAAATTATATTTCTTTTTAAAGGCAGGAAAGATGGGTATATGGAGTAGACATAAAATGTTCATGCTATATTTACTGTGACTTTCACATATACCAATCAAACTACCCCATGATTCTAGTTCTACACAGCTTGAACTTGGTAAGCAGGCATTACCGTAAGATTTCAATAATTTCTTTTATTGGAGAATTGTTGCAGAGAACATAACCCCTTTTTTAGCATATCCACTAGCCACTACACATTTATGCCATTAAAAGGATTCAAGCTCATCTTTTGAGGATTACTAATGCTCAATAAAAATGATCTCAGCATAACCTCATTTGATACGAGAAGGAAGCTCATTTGTTGGCATTCTTGCTATTGTCTTCGCTCTATGGTTCTTGTTATCAATCCTAAATCAACTTTTTGTTTTCTTCTATTGTTCATGGGAATATCTGGAATTCTATTACATTCAGTTTGTTTTAGATTGAGAAAACAATTGCATCAAATTATGTTTCTTTTTAAAGGCAGGAAATATGGTTATATGGAGTAGACATAAAATGTTCATGCTATATTTACTATGACTTTCACATATACCAATCAAACTATTTGACAATTTCCATAACTATATGTGTGAATGTTGGGGCTTTGTTTATCATAGTGTTCCCTTTGACTTTTCTCCTGCAAGAAGCTAACTGCAGTTAATTGCATCAGTGGATCATAAGAGCTTGTTTACATGCTCTTTGTACATGAAGTCCCTAAGGGTATATCGCTATCCACCGTTCAGGTACTCCTTGCATCATGATTGATGTTGAAAAACAATAAATCATGTGTGGTGAGATTTTGATGGCAAGTGACTTCAATGATTTTACTATTACAGCTGGGAACACCTATGGCATAAATTATAGTTGAAGTGATTGCATAGAGTAGTATGAAATAGGTATTTGGGCTTGAATTTGATTAGGACAATTATTGTGCAGCACACCTGTATAACGACTAGGAGATTGAGGGTGTGATTAAAGGGGGGGACTATGGAAGGCGTTTTGTGGCCATGTCTAGTATGCATATCAATTATGTGAGGATGCTCTGCAATTCAACAATATGCATAGTTTTACATTTCATTATTGATAGAAGAGAGCAACTAGTGGTAGACACCCAGTATTCAAGGATCATCCCACATGTCAAATGACTAGGAAGTGATATATGACAAACAAAGATGGTAAAGGTTGGTATTTGCTGGGGCCGATGACAATTCAACTTGGCATTATATTTTAAAATCCAATTTTGAATGGATTCATGGACGAAGATATTAATTAAATTTACTAGTTAGTGGGTTTGGTTTAGATATTGTCAATGTTCCATAGGGATGTGCCCCCTAGTGTGTTTCCCATACTTCAGGGGTTGTATGTCCCACTTTTGGGGAAGCTCAGGGAAATGATTCCTGAGTGTGGGGGATGCCTTTGTCCAGCTGCACCCCCCAATCCACAGAAAAAGATAACGGGAAACACATGGGAAATGATTCTTGACCCGGTAAGACAGAACAAAGATAGGGCATTGAGTTTTGAGGAGGTTGTGACCTTGGTAATTAATGGTAATATTAATTATTTCAATATGTTTGAGAGGTGCCAATCTCATTGGACTTCACATGCAGAAAGTAAAATTTCATATCCCATTCATATTTCAGTGGACTTAACAATTTTCCAGATTTTGGATTGTAGCATTTCCACTCGATTGTACATTGATGAATTTTCATGGGTTGAATTGTTGTTGTTGAGATTTTATCATATGGGGATCCCTATGTTAGGGGTCTCGATGCCCCCCTAGCCCCCATGAATTTCCCTAAAATTTGGGGTTTCCCACATGTCCCCCATGTGTGTTTCTCCACTCACGCACTCTGTTGCCCTGGAAACTTGGTGGAACATAGGATATTGTGCATATTGTGTGTTCTATTATGACCAATGGTTTTGAAACTTGTAATTTTAGTCAAGAGAAAACAATTATGTTCGATTACAATCCATGATTCTGTCCCTATGCAACAAATGGCTCCTATCTGTTGTTGATTTACCATTTAGTACCCAATTGAACTTTGATGGGAAGTTGATATGAGGTAGTGGGATTGGCAGCAGACACAAGCTGATGGAACAGAATCAATTTAGCTGATGTGTGATTCTTGCAAAAGTTGTGTGCTTTAATGATTGTTAAGGTATGCTGTCAACCTGGCACTTATTTGGGTAAGACTTCCATGAATCCATCCCTATGCAACTATGGATTGTATCCCTTGTTGATTTACCATTAACTGATGTTATGAAACCAGCTCACAAAAAGATAGAAAGAGAGATCCACACCTTAGAATTCAGCCTCTTCAAGGGGGCAACCTCCTTTACATTACATAAATGAACAATTCTTGGATTCTACAAATGACAAAACCTCCTTTCTATATATAGGAGTCTAAGGAGTCACAATATAATCCAGCCGACCTAACAATAATAATATAAAGCCACAAAAATAACAATAGAGGGATTCTATGGGGCACAGAAATAACAATATGGGGGTAATAGGGGCACAACAATATAAATAAGGGGTATAACTACAATAGTAATGGGGTAATCACTAGTATTATAGGGACCCAACATGCCCCTCTCCTTCAAAAAGTGTTGTCCTCAACGCTTGAGTAGTTCTGGATACTTCTGCATAAAATTCTCATCCTCCCATGTGGAATCTTCAGCGGATAAGTTCTTCCACTTGATAAGATACTCTGAAATTGATCGATTTCGTAGCTGTCGAGTTCCTGTTTCTGTGACTGCTTCCGGTTCTAATATAATTTTTCCTTCCTCGTCAAGTTCTGGCAATATTGTTTGAATTGGAAGCTTGTCACCTATAACCTTCTTTAAAAATGAAACATGGAAAACTGGGTGCAATCGAGAAGCTGCAGGAAGCTCCAATTTGTATGCCATAGTACCAATCTTTTGCAACACCTTGTACGGACCATAATACTTTGCTGATAATCTATTATCCTTCTTAGCTTGCTTTAGGGACATTTGCTTATACGGTTGTAGCCGTAGGAATACCAAATCACCTACATCAAAACTTCTTTCACTGCGATGTTGATCTGCCTGTTGTTTCATTCTATTTTGTGCCAGCACGAGGTTATCCTTTAATAGTTGGAGGACTTGTTGTTGATGTTCGATGTGATGTTCCACTGCCTGAACCTTAGATTTTTCTCTTAAATATGATGTGATGGATGGCGGTTGATACCCATAAAGTGCCATAAATGGGGTGATTTTTGTTGCTGTATGGAAGGAAGTGTTATACCACCATTCAGTAAGAGGCAACCATTTGACCCATTGTGTCTGTTTATCAGATACAAAGCAACGAAGATATCCTTCCAAACATTTGTTTACTATCTCAGTTTGCCCATCAGATTGAGGATGATAAGATGAGCTATGAGCTAACTGAGTACCAACAAGAAAATAATTCTGTCCAAAAATTTCCAGTGAAAATGGGATCTCTGTCACTTACAATAATCTTTGGGTTTCCATGTAGCTTTTGAACTGTTTCCATAAATGCAGTAGAAACTGTACTGGCTTTAAATGGATGTGATAATGCACAAAAGTGTGCATACTTGGTAAGTCTGTCAACTACCACCATGATGACACTCTTTCCCTCAGACTTGGGTAAACCTGTGATAAAATCCATTGAAACCTCCTCCCAACGTTGGCTTGGAATGGATAAAGGTTGTAATAGACCCGATGTCTTAATTGTTTTAACTTTATTTTGCTGGCAAACCAAACATTCCGCCACAAACTTTTGAATATCTGATTTAAGGCCATCCCAAAAAAATTCCTTCTTAACCCTGTGGTAAGTTTTTAAAAATCCTGAGTGCCCTCCTAAGGAAGAAGTGTGCAATTCCATAAGAATCTTTTGTTTTAGCTGGGAATTCTTATAGAGGTATAAGCGATCTTTGTACCATAACGAATCATTTTGCCAGCTAAATGTATCAAAAGTACTGGAATCTTGTTGTAGCTTTCGAATAAGTGCCCACACTTCTTCGTCATTCTTCCATTCCTCCCTTGCTTCGTTTATCCAATCTGGTTGGATAATAAAAATGGCACACAACAATGCTTCCACATCCTCATCCTTTCTTGAGAGTGCATCTGCCACCACATTTTGCTTCCCTTTTTTGTAGATGATTTCAAAGTCATAACCCAACATCTTTGTGACCCACTTTTGTTGCTCTTTAGAGGATAATCTTTGTTCTAAAAAGTATTTAAGGCTATCATGATCCGTTTTTACCTTGAAGTGTCTTCCCATTAGGTAGGGTCTACATTTCTTAAGTGCATGGAGTATTGCCAACATTTCCTTCTCATAAATAGCTTTGCTTAAAAACTTTCCCTTGATTGGACGACTTTCAAAAGCAATGGGTCTTTCATCTTGCATTAGAACAACACCAATTCCATTTCCTGAAGCATCACATTCCACAATAAAGGTTTTTGTGAAGTCCGGTGTAGCTAAGACCGATGCTTGGCACATTGCCTCTTTAAGATGTTCAAAGGCCTTTGTTGCTTCCGGAGTCCATGAAAATGAATCTTTCTTCAATAATGTTGTTAGAGGTGCTGCTATTCTCCCATAATTCTTAACAAACTTGCGATAATACCCTGTCAACCCAAGAAATCCTCGCAGATGCTTTATGGATGTGGGGATTTTCCATTCCTTAATGGCTTTAATTTTGCTAGGGTCTACCTTAACTCCTTCATGAGATACAATATGACCCAAATATTCCACCTCCTGGACTCCAAAGAAACATTTGGATATTTTTGCATATAATTGTTTCTCCTCCAATATTTGTAGCACCCTGTCAACATGTTCAACATGATCCTTCCAAGACTTGCTGTAGATTAGTATATCATCAAAAAATACTCACACAAATTTTCTAAGGAATGGTTTGAAAATTGAATTCATCAAACCTTGAAATGTTGAAGGTGCATTGGTAAGGCCAAAAGGCATGACCAAAAATTCATAATGACCCTCATGAGTTCTAAATTCCGTTTTCGGAATGTCTTCAATCTTCATTCTGATTTGATGATATCTCGAACGAAGATCCAACTTGGTGAAGTAAATTGATCCATGCAATTCATCCAGTAATTCATCAATAACAGGAATGGGGAACTTATCTTTAATAGTGAGCTTGTTGAGCTCCCTATAATCCGGACACATGCGCCATGATCCATCCTTCTTGTGCACCAATACTACTGGAGCTGAGAAAGAACTTTGACTTGCTTGAATTATACCAACCTCTAGCATTTCTGCAACCATACGTTCAATTTCACTCTTTTGGCCATAGGGATATCTGTACGGCCTGATGTTTGGAGGAACACTTCCTGGAATCAAATGAATAGCATGATCATGATCACGCATAGGTGGGAGACCTTTTCGAGTCTCAAATACCTTGGAATGATTGTCCAGGACTTTTTGGAGATCTGGAGAAATAGATGATTCCAATGTGGAAACATCTAGCGAACATAATTGTGCAATTACACCTCTTTGCTCCTTTTTTAGAAGCTTTGTCATGCCATTAGAGCTTATTATCTTTCCTGGTTTCCCTGCAATACCCCTTAATTCAACTTCCTTTCCTTCCGTAGAAAATTCGATGAAAAGTTCTTGAAAATTAAAAGCTATTGTACCCAAGGATTGTAGCCATTGGACTCCTAGTACAACATTAGCACCTCCCATTGGAATGGAAAGCATTGGGCTAGTCAATACATATTCTCCCATGGATAGCTTGATATTATGGCACTTTCCAGAGCAATTTATTGTTCCTCCATTTGTAATCATCACTTGACACTCTGGTGCTGGATATAGGAAGCAATTCAGTTCTTTTGCTACCCTACAATGAATAAAATTGTGGGTGCTTCCTGAATCAATCAATAATATTACCTTTTTCTTCTTGATTTGTCCTTCTATCTTGATGGTTTGAGGAGTGGTAATTCCCGCCAATGCATTACAAGATATGGTTGGATTTATTTGTTCTTCATCTAGGCTTTGTTCCTGGAGTATATCTTCTTCTTTTGACTTTTCTTGCTACTTTTCTTCTTCCTCTTCACAATCTATGTAGAATAATTTCTTCTCAGAACACTTATGACCTTTAGTGTATTTGCTATCACAACTGTAACAAAGCCCTTTTGCTCTTTTTTCTTCCAATTGTTGTGGTTTCAACCTTATAGGTTGTGGAAGACTAGGGGCAACAACACTTCCGTCTTTATAGTTGTGAGTGGTATGCTTCCTGGTTGCCATAATTTTGCTTTCCATTTTTCTTGCTAACCTGAATGCCTTCTCTAATGAATCAGGTTCCCAAAGGCGAACATCATGTTGGATATTATCCTTTAAAGACCCTATGAACACATCAATCCTATGCTCCTCTGGAATATCTTTTACCCTTATGTTCAATTTTTGGAACTCCTTAATGTGCTCCATTACTGAACCCTTTTGTTTGAGACTTATCAATTGGCTAAAAAAAGTGTTTCTTTTTGTATCTTCATAATGTGCTATCAATTCTTCCATAAAAATTGCCCAAGTGATAAATTGTTTACAAGAGCAAAGCCATTGATACCATACAAAATGATTTGGTTCCAAATATACAGTTGCCATATGTACCTTTTGTGCGTTTTGCACATTATTGAGATCGAAGAATTGCTCCATCTGTAATATCCATGTGGCGAGATCCTTGCCATCAAACTTCGTCATATCGATTTTTGGAATATGGTGATTCTTCGATCCAACATTAGCGTCTATGGAATCATGATTAACATTTCTTTTGCTCTCATCATGAGTTTCCTTTACTACCTTTTCACCATTAGTGACCCTTTCTTGTAGCAACTTCTTCAATTCTTCCATGTTTGTCTTCAAATCTATCTTCAAATCATCCATCTTAGCTTCCACGCCATTTATCTTATATTCCACGCCATTTATCTTAGATTCCATGCCACTTATCTTAGCTTCTGTTAGCTTTTGTGAGCGTGACATGTGTTGCACTTGTTCTTGTAATTTTGATATATCATGTAGCATTTCTTCCTCTTCTTCATGACTCATGCTAGAGCTTTCAGGTTCCTTACTAGGTGTTTGCATTTTCTTTCCTCGGGGTATCAGTTACCGATAATAATGCTTTACTATGCCCTTTGAATTCCATTAAACCAAGCGTACACAAAAATTAAAAAAAAAACTACACACCTTTTTTTAACTTTATAGAAGCCTCATATTGAATCTGATGTATCTCTGTAATTTCAGATCATTCAGTTCTGAAATTGCGACCTGTAGTAGCCCTCTGTGTCCCCTTTCCAATGCCACAAGTCTGACCCAAATTGGATTCTCCAAGGAAGAGTTATGTGAAATCTCCTACAGTGACTTTCTTTTAGACTAGTTCAGTAGAGCAAACTTTTACGACGTGCCACGAGTCACTGTTTCAACCTTTGAATCTAAAACACACATACAAGAAACTGCAGTCCGTCCTCTTTCTGTACCTTCTTACGAAATTTCAATCTGATTCCCAGAGAGAACGTTATGACAATTTTCCCCAGGTCACCTGCTTTGAATGTAATTCAGGAGTCTGCAAAAAGACCAACTTCCTCAAATCATATCTCCGCAAATATCGCGCGAAAAGCTCTGAAATTTGGACCCAAGGTTCAGCGCGATTTCTT
Source organism: Pinus tabuliformis (assembly GCA_031772625.1). Lineage (NCBI taxonomy): Eukaryota > Viridiplantae > Streptophyta > Pinopsida > Pinales > Pinaceae > Pinus > Pinus tabuliformis. The sequence goes on from CM062814.1 coordinate 367,740,283, forward strand.
CTCAAATGGGTTTATTTTGCGACTTCTGAAACGTTACAGAAAAAAAGTTATAGCGAAAATGCCACGATGACTTGTTTGGAGCAGCAAAACCCTAGAATCCAAAGCTCTGATACCAAATGTTATGAAACCAGCTCACAAAAAGATAGAAAGAGAGATCCACGCCTTAGAATTCAGCCTCTTCAAGGGGGAAACCTCCTTTACATTACATAAATGAACAGTTCTTGGATGTTACAAATGACAAAACCTCCTTTCTATATATAGGAGTCTAAGGAGTCACAATATAATCCAGCCGACCTAACAATAATAATATAAAGCCACAAAAATAATAATAGAGGGATTCTATGGGGCACAGAAATAACAATATGGGGGTAATAGGGGCAAAACAATATAAATAAAGGGTATAACTACAATAGTAATGGGGTAATCACTAGTATTATAGGGACCCAACAATTGCCCACTTAACTTTGATGGCAAGTGGCAAGTTGATCTAAGGCAGTGGGATTGGTAATCAATGCAAGGTTAAGGAGCAGAATCAATTTTGCTTGTGTAATTTTTACAAAACATATTTGGTCTAGTGATTGTCAATGTATGCTGGAAAGTGGGTAACATTTTGGGTCGCTCGGTGTCAAACTTCCACTGAAGATGGAAAGAGAGAGGATTCTGAATTGTAATTTGAATTAGTCTTTGTAAAATTTAAATCGTTTTTCAAATTGTTGTTTTTTCCCTTGATGAGAAGTCTGTAACTTGAGGGAATCAAATTTGATACGACATGGTAATAATGTTTGAACTATAAATTGAATTTGAAAATATATTCAAACTTTGTGCATGGCAGGTGTTGGTGGTAAGGGAAATCTTCTCAAGGTTAATGCAAAAAAGCTCGTACCAGCTCAAAATTCTCTGTCCATGTTGTATCCAGTCTTTAAATTGATATGGATGCTGCTAGTTGGACGATTTATTGGCCTTTAGCTATTCTCTAGTTCATAATTCATTGCTTGAATGATATAGTATTTTATAGATCTCTTCTTTACATATGCTGTCAGGTTTAGAAGCTTTGAACTCTTGCCTAGTTAAAAATGATTGCTCTATGAATAGATGCTGCAGGCCTAATTTTGTAGAATGCAAATAAGCCAAATTTAATTGGTGCTATATAGACTAGATAGAAGCTAATCACATAGCACAGTGAATGCAAAGTAAAGGTTTTGTCAAGAATGTAAACATAATGAGGATATATGGAGCATAAAAATGGTGGAAGTTGTACACATTTGCTACGAAGGAATGATAAAAAATGTGTTTTCTTCTGTTCTTCAAAATCATTATTCTGTGATTGTTTTGAAAGTTACTAGTTTATTCCCTTTTACATTAACCTTGACAATAGAAATATGTAGATCACTTAGAAATGCGATAAATTCTAAGGTAGATATAATCTTTTGGAAATATTATAAACAAATGAGGATTCTGTATTATCGCTGCTTCATTTCTCTGTTAGATTGTTAATGAAATAATGATAACTTTGTTCAATCTAAATTTGATTCTTATTCTTCTGATTGGATTGCACGAATAAGATAAAATTTACAGAAAGGTTATACAAGTTGGATTATCTATAATTACTCTTTGGATTGCCTCTGCTTTCAGTTGATATACAGGAATTTTCAATTCTTACATGTAACTTGGAACATTTATGGCAAGCTTTTATGTATCATACCTAGGTTAAAAACCTCTTGCAAAAAAAGGAAATTTTCTAAGCCTTTTCTGTCATGTTAAATAGCAGTTTTCAATTTCTACACACCTTGTTAATGCTTGAATTTTGAATATCTTAGCATGGTGAACTTGGTTCGCTTCAACAATACTCTTTTGTTTATATGCTTAGTTTGTGTTCCTGTATGGAAGGTGGTTCAAAATTCATCATATGCACTTACTGTTTTAAAGTTTTTTATTTGATTTAATTTTTTAAATGTTTGACTACCTCACTTGGCATAGTGAAGGACAATAGAAACAAAGAAGATGTTCCTCACATTCTGAAGCTAATTCAGCATGTTCCTCACATTCTGAAGCTAATTCAGCAGTTAGCCGAGTTCAAACACCTGACCCTAACTACAATTTCCCTGTGAACAATCTTGGAGATGAATTTGGTGGCAGTGTGACAGTCACCACAGACACGAAGGTTTTTTACAACTCGTACAGGTGTCCCTTGGGGTGTGCTAATAAGCCCGAAAGCAATGGCCAGCTTTTCACTGTGATGGCAAAGAATATATTCCTTCAGCTCTTCCTCTATGTTATGCACCACAAAGTTTGTGTCTGGTACATACCCTATTTCCTTCATCTGACTAGTCAAGTTATCTATCATTGCATAAATCCCCTCAGATTGAGGGTGTGATCTATCCCCCGCGACAAAAGTATATACACTCTTCTTGATTTCAATCCAACTGTAGCGAGTTTCTTTCTTTATTCCTCTGTCCCTCATCATTTTTATAACCTTTAGTGCATCTGCCCACCTGCCAAATGCTGCATAAATGTTTGATAACATACATAATTACCAGAGTTTTGGGGGTCTAGCTCAAACATGTGTTCAACTGCTAATTTGCCTAGCTCAACATTGCCATGGATTCTGCAGGCACCAAGCAAGGCACCCCAAATTGAAGCATTGGGCTCAAAAGGCACTTTCTCTTTGATTATTTTATGTGCATCATCTAGGCTCCCAGCTCGTCCAAGAAGGTCAACCAAACAGACATAGTGCCCTGCGCTTGGAGTAATATGGTGATCTTGAATCATGGAATTAAAATATTGCCATGCTTCACTAAGCCTGCATGGCTGCAGGCAGACAGAACAGCCAAAAAGGTGACATCGTTAGGCTTTATGCCCATCTGTTGCAATCGCTCAAAAAGTTGGAGAACATCATTTCCATGACCATGCTTGCCATATCCTGTAATCATGGTAGTCCATGAAACCACATTTCTTTCATGCATTGTGTCAAAGAGATGCCGTGCATCTTCTATCCTCCCGGATTTTGCATACATATCAACAACAGCGTTCCCCAAAACAATATACGACTCAGATTCAACTTTAAAAACGTGAGCATGGATTTGCCTGCCCTGTTCCAGGGCTGCAAGGCACACTAGAAAACATAACATGGTCTGGTTTTATACCAGCGCGCCACGTTTCATAAAAGATTGATAATGCCTCTTCATCATGATCGTGTTGTTGAGCATAACCAGTAATCATCGCCGTGCAAGCGATCACATCTTTTGGGGACATCAATTCAAATATAACACGTGCATTGTTCATGTTGCCACACTTGGCATACGTATCAACAAGTGCCCCTCCCACAACAGAATATGATTGAAAACCCATCCAGATAACGCAAGCATGAACCTGGCTACCCTTTTCCAAGGCTACTGAGCTGCTACATGCTTGTAGTATGCTGCCGAAAGTAAATTGATCAGACTTCATTCCTGCCCGCTGCATTAGACAGAAGAGTCTCCAGGCTTTGTCAGCATCCCCTTGCATAACATAACCTGCAACCTTTGCATTCCATGAAACCACGTTTCGTTGAAACATTTTATCAAACACTCGGCGTGCATCCTCTATACTTCTGCATTTCGAGTGCATGTCAACAAAAGCACTTTCCACAAATAAATACGACCGAAATCTTGTCTTATGGATGCTACTGTGTATCTGTTTTCCCTGTTCCAGAGCCCATGATCGAGCACAAACCCTCAGAGCACTTACACAACTGTACTGATTAGCCATAATTCCAACACTTAACATATTGGAAAACAACAATAGGGTTTCTTTAGCAAACCCATGTTGAGCATATCCTGCAATCATGGCAGTCCATGTGACCACGTTTCTTTCGAACATTTCTTCAAACACATGGCGTGCATAAACAAGACTACCACATTTAGCATACAAGATAATAAGTTTGGTTTTCAAATTTTTATCTGGTTTAAACCCATCTTTGATCATATATTCATGAACTAGCCTGCCCTCTGCTATTGCTTTCACGTCAATACACGTCCGCAATAGAGAATTATAAACAGCGAGGTCTACCTTAATTCCCTGTTGATCCATAACATGTAAAAAACCCATTGCCTCGTTCAATTTTCCTTGCTCGCAGAGTGTTTTAAGATCTCTACTCGCTTCACAGAATCCATTTTTGCCGAGTGATCTTTCATTGGCATTTTGAGTTGGCATTGACGATGGCATGACTTCATTGCCCAGAGTAAAAGCAACAGTCGTAAATAACAAGTTACTCTGATAATGGAGACATTGTAGGATATTGCGGCTATAGCAAAGTCTGTGTTTTTTGCAATATCTCCATCCTTGTGCCAGTAATGGTATGAAATTCCTTGCCATGCCATTGGCTAATAGTTTAGCTTCACGTCATGTACAAACAGAGATTTGCGTCCTTCAAATGTTGTGAGGTGATCACATGATGCGCTTTGCCGTATTATCTTTCCCTTACAAAAGATGAACATGATACGCTTTGCAGTATTATGGACTGTCAGAAGCTCACTCTAAAAGCCTGTACTCATGTAGCCCAAAATGAACGGCTGGCCTTTAGGATGGTTGAGCAAGTTTTCTTTCTCTAAAAAATTCGAATCCAAATGAGCGAAATGGGAATTGGTTTCGGGTAAATTCGAATTGCTATTCCCGCACTGAGAATTCTGTTAGAGGAATTAATGTTACACGGTGGGTGGTGGAACGGTTGCGGAGGGTGGCGGAGGTCACAAAAGGGGTGGAGCTCACCAAAGGTCGCTGAGGGCAAAGGAATTGCCAGTGACCGGAGCGGACATTTTTCTGGGCGATAACAGAAATTGAGTAATTCATCCACTTTGTTAAACTATTCCATTTTTATCTACTTCAAAACAAATTTTATTTATGTATAAAAATTTAATTTTATTATAATTTTATTTATGTATAAAAATTTAATTTTATTATAAAAAGTATTTATATATAAAAATTATAGTATATTATATATAAAATTAAAATAATTAAATTATTATTTTTATAAATAATTAATAAAAGATTTCATTAATTATTTGATGAGTAACCAATAAAAAAACTGATCTTACTTAAACCGTTAGTTTCATTGATATTTTGAATAAGTCCTCGAATTATGAAGAGTTCATAACTTAAGCTTTCTATTCGACCTAATCTCCACCTAATTCTATTCTAGGTAAACTCTTTTTCGTTCACAGTGAGGGCGGCAAAAGTTGCGCGTTTTATATTAATTTACTAATTATTAACACTTACTTAAAAATTTATAATAATAAATTATCCAATGTAATATTTATAATAATTAATCAAAACGGACTTCGTTTTAAATAATTTTTAAAAAATATTTTATCTAAAAAACTTCCTTAGATGTCACCAGAACTCAAAACTTTCAACATAAATGGTATATATATATTAAATTTTTAAATATTAATAATTAGCACGTATCTAATTTATTTAGTGTAATTTATTATTAACTATGGGTAGAAAAAAATATTTGTATTCTTCAATATTATATATTTTTAAAATTAATTTTTTATGCTCTAGTTTTATATTTTAATTTTGAAATATTGTATTAAATTGTAAATACCTTTTTTCAAAGTTTTAAAACATGTAGAGTTTAAATTTGAAAATTTCTGACTTTTCGAAATTAGTCTTTGCGCTTCGTTTATATCAACTTTATTTTAGGAAGATTTCAAAGTTTAAAAAAAAATAGTGAATTTTAATTTTTAATTAAATTATTTGTAATAAGAAATATTTAATTTCTTATTATCGTTTATTTATGTTGTTAGGATAATGTGTTCACTCCTAATTAATTTATAGTTGACTAAAAATTAAACCAATAATTTTTGAAGTTGTACGAGAAAATAAAAATAATTTATTTTTTTAATTTTATTTATTTAGGCTATGGTTAGTTGAGAGGGCTAAAGTTTTATTTAGTTATGATGATTTGTCGCTGGATGGTATGCTTATAAGTTTTTTTTCGTTAATATCATGTACAATAAGTATATAAACTGAAAGTTTGAAAGGACATTCCAAGTCTGTATTTATTTCTTATCTCGATGTGTTAAATACAAACATTTATTTGGAGCGATGGCGTAAAATTGCAGAATACGCAAGTTCCAACACAGCTTAAGAGTCAGACTCCACTATGGCCGACATTCTTATGCCACATGAGCTTTACTACGGATGACTGACTCCCAACTATCCGATGGGTCGATTATCCTTTTAGCATGTGCAATCTTCTTATTTGTGAGCCTGACCCCCGGTGTCACGCCCCTACACCTGCGGTAGTCTTTCAACCACTTATAGCGAGGTGCGGCACCACCGAATGCTTTCTTTTCACCAATACTTTTGTTCATGGCTACGCCTTAAGATTCGATACTTAGTTTATTTTTGTTACCAAGTATTATTATTAGCCTTTATACAGATGAAAACCCATACATATTCATCATCAACAACAATTAACACATATACAATTGCACAACAGTATAAAGGGAGGAGCAACTCCCTGCAATATGAGTTTTCCCGAATCAATATATATAATTTACTTTTATAAGTACAAGTTAAATCTTGGGAAACCCCAAATTTACAGTTAGCCACATTTTCACAAATTCGACAAACTCGGTTGCGCAGCTCGTCGGCACCTCCGCTGATCCGAACTTAAACAGGAACGCAACAAATTACAGAGATAACCATAAACACAAATATGCAGCGGAAATAATACTTCATTTCATTAATGTAAAATACTGAAATATGCTTACAACTAGAAATGGAAATAAACCAGCTAGGGCGATGGTAGCTTATCTCTGAGAAGAGATGTGGTGGCTACATGCCTCTGAACTGTGTTACAATGAGGCTCAAAGGCCTATTTATTGTTGAGAAACAATGGAAAACCTTTCACATCCCGAAACCTAACCCTAGAAGATGAAACCCCAAATTGTCGGCCCCGTTTGCGTAAATTGGTACATCAATTTCCCGGGGTCCTAACTTTGGCATACGATCTCCGTTTGATGCGTACAATAGCTCGTTAGAAAGATCTATCCGAGAAGTATCACTTTGGGAGGCAGCATCAGTCCATGGACCCATGTTGCCCCAGATTTCCCAAAAAGCATCGTTTAGGGCCTCAAAACGGCTCCGACAGTTCAGGACCCAAAAAACTGCTAAAAATAGTAAACTGTGCTACAATTTAGGAAACTAAAAAAGCTAAAAGAGACAGTTGTGGGGGTCCAAATGGGATAGGTGGGTGGCCACCAACATCCACTTGGATCATTCCTCCCCCCTCAGGAAGCAATGGTCCCCATTGCATTTAGTTCCTCCCTGAGATGAGGAAGCTTCTGGTGAGCTGTTTTGTAATCTCTGATGTGACTAGAAATGGTGGGAAGCATGGTCGACGATGGTCCACATTGAACACTCGGTGCAAGCGAAGGAATGGAGGAATGTTGTGATTCAAAGCATTGTTTCCCGTAGCCTTGGTACTAGTGTAAGGACCATGTCGGAGTGGCCGGAGCTTCTGATGGGCTCTTGTAAGGCGTTCTTTCTGTAGATGTAACCGAACTTTGTCACCCACCTGAAACTTGTGTGGTACCCCTGTGGGTGTGGAGAAGTTGTTCCTGTGTTCTATCATGACCGTATCCCTTTGCTGTTGTTGCTGCGTGGAGGAACCCTTTGCGGGGGTCATGGATGTAGCAACGATATTCCCCTTACTTTGGGAGTGAGCGAGACAGATGAATTTCCTGGGCTGGGAGATGAGCTTGCTCCCTTTCTTAGCAGTGATCAAAGAGGTGGCGGTAGGTGTGGCTACCTCCGGTATCCTGTATAATGAATCAACCAAAGAAATAATGACAGCGCGAGGCCTTGACTCATACACAGCATGTCGCCTCCACAAGTATGGCTGGCCTAATAATACATCGCAAACATCTAGAGGTGTAACATCACACAATACCTCGTCTATGAAGGGCTTGATGTTGTAGGGAAGGCGGCACTACTAGCGAACTTTGAGATCTCGTCCTTCATGAAGCCACCCAATACTGTACGGCTACGGGTGTGGTGTAGTCGGTAGGCCCAACCGCTTCTCGACCTCTGTTGAAACAATGTTCTTTTGGCTGCCACTGTCAACAATGAATTGCAGCGGCGAACCCTTCACCCACATCTGTGCGTGGAAAAGACGCTCCCCCTCATCTGGATTTTCGGGCTCATTTTTCTGGATCTTGGCAGTGGCAAAAGTGGCGCTGGGGTCCGCATCAATGATCTGCTTCCCTTTTCCATTCCCCTTGTCGGGTTCTGGCTTAGAGTCAAAACATGCATCTGATTTTGAAACCTTCAACTCGGCCACCAACGACTGCTTGGTTCGACACTCACTTGTGTCATGAGTGGGACTCTTGTGGAACTCACACCACTTTCCTGTTTCCTTTTTTGGCTTCGTGGTGTTGTTCTTTTCTTGCGGCTTCGATGGGTTGTATTGGGTCACCTCGCCTTGGATTTGTCCTTTGGGCTTCGGATTTGCAGATCCAAAGTCTCGCTTTTTCTGTTTGAACTTTTGCTCGATTTTGATAGCGTATCGGTATGCTGTGCTGAGTGAGGAGATGTTCAAGAACTCCATCTCTTCCTGGATGTATCTGTGCAGGCAGCTGCGGTATTTTAGTGCCAAATGTAGCTCAGAATCTTTGATACCCAACTGTGTGCGAAGGGTATGAAAAATGTTTGTGAACTCCGGCACATCTTGGTCTCGTCCCTGCCGCAGTGTGGTCCATTTGATGTATTTGTCCTCATAGCTTTTGACAGGGTAGTACTGCTCCTTGATGGCATCCCGGAAGTCATTCCAAGAGGGTGTGGCTGAAAATAGTGAGCCTGTACTTTCATCCTTCTGCTCGCAGTAGGTTTCCCACCAGTCCTTGACATGGGGGGCTGCTTTGAGAAGAGCAAAAACAATCTCTTCCCGATTTGAAAATTCATGAATAGAAAAATAACCCTCTAGCAGATTTAACCATTTATCTACGACATCTGCGTCTATTTGACCATCGAATATGGGGATTTCAAAATTAACTTATACCTTAAATGGTGTGGCGTTTCCAGAGTAGTTGTTGGAAGCTGATGTGTCGCCTTTGGGTAGCCGCTGAAGGATCTGCGTAAAGCTATCCATCATCACGTTCTGTTGTCGCTCGAGGGCTTCTTGGAGGAAGATTTTGATAGGATCTTCTGACCCCTCATATTTCTTCTCATCTGCCATGGGAGGCCGTCGGGTTTTGCGAGGTTGGTCTTGCAAAGGTTTGACCAGTTCAAGCCCTAACTCCTTATATCCCGACCTCGTTGGGGACATGCAAAGAAAAACAGAGAAAAAGTAGACCACTCTGATACCACTAATCTGTACTTAAACAAGAATGCAACAAATTACGGAGATAACCATAAACACAGATATGAAGCGGAAATAATACTCCATTTCATTACTGTAAAATACGGAAATATGGTTACAACCAGAAATGGAAATAAACCAGCTAGGGCGATGGTAGCTTATCTCTGAGAAGAGATGTGGCGGCTACATGCCTCTGAACTGTGTTACAATGAGGCTTGAAGGCCTATTTATTGTTGAGAAATAATGGAAAACCTTTCACATCCCGAAACCTAACCCTAGAAGATGAAACCCCAAATTGTGGGCCCCGTTTGAGTAAATTGGTACATCAATTTCCCGGGGTCGTAACTTTGGCATACGATCTCCATTTGATGTGTACAATAGCTCATTAGAAATATCTATCCGAGCACTACCACTTTGGGAGGCTAAAATAGTCCATGGACCCATGTTGCCCAGATTTCCCAAAAAACATTGTTTAGGGCCTCAAAACGGCTCTGGAAGTTCAGGACCCGAAAAACTTCTAAAAATAGTAAACTGTGCTACAATTTAGGAAACTCAAAAAGCTGAAAGAGACAGTTGTGGGGGTCCAAATGGGATAGGTGGGTGGCCACCCACATCCACTTGGATCATCTTCACGACTCACCAACCCTTCGTTCACCTCGTCACACGATCGTTTTGTTTTCCCAACATGGGTGCACCTCGTCGTAACCAAGTCGACACACACGGGCGCCTATGGATGAGTCACACCTCCGTTTACAACTCCAACACTTCACCCGAGTCACCACACGACTTCACCTGGGTCACCACATGACTTCGCCTGGTTTGCCCGAGCAACCTCACCCGGGTCGCCACACAACTTCACTCGGCCCAGCCGAACGACTTCACCCGTTTTGTCCGACAACCTCACCCGGCTCGCCCAAATGACCTCACCCAGTTCGCCCGAATGACCTCGCCTGAGTTTCCTACCCGATGACCTCGCCCGAGTTTCTCACCCGACGACCTCGCACGAGTTTCTCACCCGAGACCCTCACCTGAGTTTCTCACCCGACGACCTCGCTCGAGTTTCTCACCCAACGCCCTCGCCCGAGTTTCTCACCTGACGTCCTCGCCCGAGTTTCTCACCCGACGACCTCGCACGAGTTTTTCTGAATGACTTGCCCGATGTGCGGGCACATCTCCTGCACCCTTCGCACTTCTACACCTGCGTCCAACTTCGCACTCCAACCAACTCGTAGAAGAATTGCTTGGTGGAATGATGGCTTGTCTCCACAAACTGTTCGCCTATGGATATGAGTAGGTGGCGGGTTGTGTCGCCCGGCCGACCCATGCCAAATGCCTAGCCGACTCGTTCATGTGATGATGTCTCACCCAAGAGGAGGGTCGGTCCGCCCAACTTGTCGGATCACCCCCTCAACGCTCGCCCAATGCCTATATGAACTCGTCCAAGGTTCGTTCAACCTCATTTCGCATATACTCTTTGCACGGCGGAGTCACCTTACCCATCACACAGACTGCAGGTCCTTACATCCTCCCCCACTTGAAGTCATTGTCGTCCTCGACAATATCTCATCCCAGCAACCATCTGTCACCAAGCTCACCATATCAAGCCATACACCCCATCGGTATGTCATACATCAGAAATCATCTCAATCCATGATCATCAACCATCTCATCGCAATCTCCACACGCTGCTCCCCATCGTGGAAGGTTGGCCCCCCCATCTCAAGCTACATGCTTCCTACAACATATGTTTCGACCTCATCATGTGTCGTCATCATGTGAATTGCTGCCATGATACTCCAACACAATGCTAACACATCTCTATACATGCCGGCCCCCATGTTTGAACTAGTTGAGTGGCTAATCCAACTGTCACACTCAAACCATGAGAATGCACATCCTCATGCCACCATCAGTTGTTTCTTTGAACATCCCATCACAACCTTAACTCGATCATGAATCCATCTCCATACAACTCTAAGCCATGCTCAAGTCCATGAAGTAGTCTCCATCTCATCTGCAACATGTTGTCCATGATGTTTGGTGTCAATGTGCTGCGTGAAATCAGTCGAATCTATCCCAACATCATCCATCTACAAAACATCCATCTCGTCAAAGTGAAGAGATCATCTCATCAAACTCTGACTCTCGATGTACCACATCTAGGTCCATGAAGCAACCTCCATCATATCTGTTATGTGCCATCCCTCAAGTCTTCCATAGAAACAAGTATACACCTGTCTCATCTATCCATGTGCTGCCCATGATCATAGATCAATCAGCTCCCATGTGTTAAATGTGGTCAAGTCTCGGCTCAACCCATGCCCAAGTGTTGCCACCAAGGCATCATCATCATTGTAACTCCATCACTCCAAAGTGTCTCATATCGATCCTCCACATCAAGTCACTCTTCCAAGCCACACCCATACATGTACTCGAAAATATGCACCCCATCCTGCATCAATGTCTCTGACCTCATCTCCTCAATGCATCAGATCCTCCAAGTCCACCATATATGAAGTCCTCAAAAGTCACAATCTCATGTCATCATGAGCTCCATGAGTCATCTCTAACCAACATCCAACAAGCATACAAGTCTCGGCCCAAAGGTCTCTACAATATGCCTTAGCTCTCCATGTAGTAGGAATTCTCCATAGTCTGCTCACAACTCCATCCAAGTCCATGGCCTTGTTGTACAAGAGTGCACAACATCTCCATCGGCTCAGAGGTAAAACATCTCCATGTCACACCAGCAAATCCACTTGCACAACATCCCTACCTTAGCACTCTTCATTGGATGCCCATAAGTAACACCTCTACAAGTGCTCCTGCATCATGTCCCTACATAAGACTGCCATGCTCCATGTCTCCAACTTGATGTCCATGACTAAGTTTCCCATGTAGTCCAACCAAGTAGACCCATCACAACAATCAGTCATCCTCATCCAAGTCTGCAATCTTCTTTTTACTGAACTCAGTCACCCAACCATATCATCATCATCATGAGTCCCTTCCATCATAGCTCCCACACTAAAAGTTCCACCAAGAATTTCTCTTGGTCTCGACCATGAGAAGTCCACCCAAGTATCATCATACCTCAAGTGTGTGCCCTCCAATCTATCCATGAGCCATGTCGGGCACTTAGCCAATTGTCCATGTGGCTAAAGCATGACCCAATCCTCCATAATGATCATCATGTTCCTCCCTTGTCACGGGCCCTTGTACCTTCTACCATAAGGTCACAAACAACCCCAACAAGTCCTGCAACAATAAAAAATCATTGCTTCTCCATACAAGGTCTCATCATAGACATCCATGGTAAGATGCTCCCCTGCATCAGCAAACTGACTTTGCTCATCCTTGCATATGGTTCATCTACCAAATGCTCAAGTGAAACACAAGTATCAATAGTACTTACATCATCATCATGAGGTTCCTCCATGGGAGTATCCTCATCCATCCATGTCTGCGAACAACACGATCCTGATCCAACTTGATCAATTTCAAGTTCATCCTCCATCATGGTAATGTTTGCAGCATCCTCAAACATCACAACTTCCTCTTCCTTGTCAACACAATCTGCAACTTCATCCTGCTCCATTGTCCAACCAAGTTTAAGAAGTTCGTCTTCAACATTACTTTCCAAGACTTCAAGTTTATTTCGAATCCGGGGATTCTTTTCTTCCATCCACTTCAACCTGTATAAGGTAAGCAAGAGCTTCCCTTTGCATTCTTCCATACCTTCCATGTCTGTCATTCAGCTTGGCCCAAGCACTAAGCCTCAGCTCTGCTAAACCTGTTTCACCATTCACCAGCTTTGCCAAGTTCCCTGCAATCATGAACCAGCCCTTGTTCCACTTGTACGTGAAACCAACTTCCTTCACCTACAAGTACCTGCTTCCACTGTCATCAACTGTCAAGCTTCTTCAACCCTGAATCAGCTTCAATACCATCTGTACTTCGTCACGAGCAACCTTTCTCTGATACCAACTGTCACACCCCTACACCTGCGGTAGTCTTTCAACTGCCTATAGCGAGGTGAAGCACCACCGAACACTTTGCTTTCACGAATACTTATGTTCATGGACTACACCTTAACATTCAATACTTAGTTTATTTTTGTTACCAAGTATTATTATTAGCCTTTATATAGATGAAAACCCATATATATTCATCATCAACAGTAATTAACACATATACATTTGCACAACAGTATAAAGAGAGGGGCAACTGCCTGCAATATGAGTCTGCCCAAATCAATATATATAATTTTCTTTTATAAGTATAAGTTAACTCTTGGGAAACCCCAAATTTACACTTAGCCAAATTTTCACAACTTCAGCAAACTCAGTTGCCTAGCTCGTCGGCACCTTCGCATGGTTGCTAGATGACTCACCAACCCTTCATTCACCTCGTCGCACGATTGTGTTGTTTGCCCAACTTGGGCACGCCTAATCGTAACCAAGTCGCCACACATGGGCGCCTCCGCACGAGTCACACCTCCATTCACAACTCCAACACTTCACCCAAGTCGCCACACGACTTCACCCGGGTCGCCACACGACTTCGCCCGGTTCGCCCAAACAACCTCACTCAGGTCGCCACACAACTTCACCTGGCTCACCCGAACGACTTCACCCGGGTCGTCCGACAACCTCACCTAGCTCGCCTGAACGACCTCACCCAATTCGCTCAAATGACCTCGCCCGAGTTTCCTGCCAGACGACCTTGCTCGAGTCCTGCTTGAACGACCTCGCTTGGGTTCTGCTCGACGACCTCGCCCGAGTTTCTCAACCGACGACCTCACACGAGTTTCTCACCTAATGCCCTCACTCAAGTTTCTCACCTGACGGCTTCGCCCGAGTTTCTCACCCGATGCCCTCGCTCGAGTTTCTCACTCGACATCCTTGCCTAAGTTTCTCACCCGACAACCTTGCACGAGTTTTTCTGAACGAATTGCGGGAAGTGCGGGCACATCTCCTATGCCCTTCGCACTTCTACACCTCTGTCCAACTTCGCACTCCAACCAACTCGTAGAAGAACTGCATGGTGGAATGATGGCTTGTCTCCATAAACCTTTCGCCTATGTATATGAGCAGGTGGCGGGTTGTGTCACCCGGCCGACCCACGCCAAATGCCCAGACAACTCATTCATGTGGTGATGTCTCACCCAAGAGGAGGGTCAGCCCGCCCAACTCGTGGGACCGCCCACTCAATGCTCGCCCAATGCAAATATGAACTCGTCCAAGGCTCGTTCAACCTCATTTTGCACATGCTCTTTACACGGTGGAGTCGCCCTGCCCGTCGCACGGACCGCAGGTCCTTACACCTAGCCTCCAACCCAGTCGGAGTCGGTCTACTTTATTGGTACATTAACCTGCTTGACCGCGGTGTAATCCTCACCACGACTAAATTTAAAACATTATTATATAATAGTTTGAAATATATATATATATATACCAAGTGGCAGTATAGCATTGTAACAACCCCTTATATCTTGCATGTGATAGTTGCTCAATGTCCCACGTGGCAGTAGTGAGCTCAACAAGCCGAGTTTTGTTATTTTTGGGCCTCACTTGCAACCTCTCACCTAGATGGGGTTGATCCCCTTTGTTGGTACATTCAGCTTCTTAACTTAGGCATAGTCCTGACCCCGCCTAAATTTAAAATCTTAATAAACAATATTTTGAAATAAATAAATAAATATATATGTATATACCACATAACAACGATTTAGTGGCCCACGTGACAATATATCATTGTAACAACGTCGTTCACCTCCCAGATGGCAATAGCTTAGTTTCCTAGGTGGCAGTAGTCAACTCAACGGGTAGTGGGAGTTAGCCTATCCATTCATGCACCCAGTTTTGTTATTTCTGAGCCTAACCCCAAAGATTTAAGCTAGTCATGGTTGGTCATCTTCATTGGTACAATCGAGTTGCTTGACCCGGGCGAATTCACAACCCCAACTAAACTTAATATATATATATATATATATATATATATATATATATATATATATATATATATATATATATATAGATATATATATATATATATATACACACACACACACACACAAACCATGTGGCAATGATTTAGTGGCCCACGTGGCAATATACCATTGTAACAATGCCGTTCAGTTGACATTATCCGTTCGTGCAACCAATTTTTGTTATTTCTACGCCTGACCTCAGCCGACCTAGTTGACTCGACCCCTAACCTCTGACTTAGTCAGGGTCAGTGCCCTTCATTGGTACCTCAACCTGATTGACCCGGGCGTAGTCCCAACCGTGACTAAGTTTAAAATATTAATATATAATAGTTTTACACACACACACACACACACACACAAATATATACGACGTGGCAGTATATAATTCTAAAAACACCATTCATCTTCCACATGGCAGCAAATTAGTGGCCTAGGTGGCAGTAGTCATCTCAGAGGCTAGTCAATGTTAGTCCTATCCATCAGCGCATGTAGTTTTGTTATTTTTGGGCGTGAACCCCGACCCCTGATGCTCTATTATTGTGCTCATCTTAAGAAATTTTCCTCTGGCCACGTCACTCCTTGTTCCATCGTATGGTGATAGAATGATGCATAGGCATCAAATTTGGAGTTGCAATGACTGGGTCATTGTTAGGCTCAATGGATAAGGGTTATCTAATTAGAGCTATAAGGTTTCATTCTCATTAGCTTCTCTACAATGCGACTCTGTAAAGGATCTTACCATGGTTTGATTAAGGACGTATTAGCAAGTTATAAGCAGTTGAATGGATCTTGGATCCGGTGCCTTTTAGCAGGTCTTGCTCCCTTCTTACAAACTCTACCCATCTAGAGTGGATTTAGCAATGGTTTGGCTACAATGGTTTTGCAACTAGCTCGACCTACATCACCATCCTTCTAAAGTCACAATGACTCATAATGTGTCCACTGGTGCTATCCCTCCCAAACTTACGAGAAAGCTACTCTTTCTGAGTCCACCAAGTTCCAAGAATACAAAAAAGGACACAAGAAGATTGGCATTCGGTACATAGATGGGGAAATTCTCTTGAAGGTTCAGAAACCAACACTAGCTGTATGGACAATGGTGCACCAGGTGAGCTATTGGTATATAAACACTTGCCACTTCGGGAGAAGGAATTTTAAGCATGCCACCCCCAGCCAAGAACTTGATGCCTACTGAAGGTCCTCCGACTCTCTTGCCAATAGTAAGGATGTGCGACACATTGATCATGGTGGGATGACTTCATCTACCTGTCAAGTCAATCTTGAGGTACAATGCAGGGAAAGGATTTTGGCCTAAAAAAGTTCAACAACAATGCAATGCATGTCAATTCCTCCCATTTGCCCTACCAAAGTGAGTACATTGCAACACTGGCTACACAAGCCCTCATGTGCAACTACAACCTAAAAGCTAAGAGATAAGAATATCCTCAACATTCTTTATGAACATTCACATTCTGTAACACGGGATTGTGGCCCTCATCAGCTCACAGACTGGACTGACATTATGTCCTCAATGTAACCTATTAATTTCAATAAAATAAGTCCTTTATTTAACATTATCATAGTTAGTCTAGGTATTGGTGGACTCTATGAATTCTTTTGCACTTTGCAATTTATATTATTATTAATTATTTTTTATATTTCTATTTATTTTAAAAATAAACTATTTGTTTTATATGGTACTTTGTAAATTTTTTATAAATAACAAAATTTCCAAAACCATTAATTATCATGAACAATATTTTCTAGGAAGAATTTATTACCATAAATTCTTATTTTTATTACATTGCTTAAAAAAATAAGTTTAAATTTTTATTATAAATTACATATAAATTAATTACAATTTCAATGAGTAAGGATTTCAAAATCTACGATGATTAGGATTTTCCCGCTTAACGCTTAACGTTGTAAATAGAGGCAATATTGCATTAATTACACATTCCATCTTCTTGAGAAAACCATTATTAGTTGTTCACACAAAATCCCAAGGAAATTTATTATAGTAGCACCTCTCTACTAATGGTGCTTTAATATTTGCATTTATTTTATTTAGAGTTTCCATGTAGTGAAAACATAATTGTTTGAGCCAAATCAATAGCTTAATTTATGGGTAGAGCTAGTCGGACAATAATAAACAAACGATTATGCCACAACTAGAATTCCCCAAAGCAAGTCGGGGGTCAAGAATTCTCTTCTTTCACCAAATTGTTTCAATGCCCACTCCCGACTCCAGATTATGCAGCGCAATAGGTTCATATGTTCACTTATTCTATTTGGCTAGTAATTTATTACTGATAGCTACTGACAAAATTTCATGATAATATAATTATAATTATAATAATAATAACCAAATATCAATTTCTTTTAAATATGGATTGTATTGCAATGTTCACTAAAATTTATGCAATCTTGAGCATTTAATAAAATTACCCAATCTTTAACACTTCATAAATTTGTGTGCAACTTTGCAAAACTTGTTGCAATTGGATCTCCACCGTGGAAATACATTGTTAATAAAGTATGTGACTCTCCAAGCTTGTGCTTTTAGAACTGCAACATGTTGATTCGTTAATACTCGATAGGATATTCAGTCATAAAACTTATCTAAAGAGATGAGCAATTTGAAAAAATAAATCAAAAAGTACATACACATATCACGAGCGTACACCCTTTACAACTCATGTCATTCCATTGGGACAATACTCGTGGGTCCCAAGGGAAACAAGTCGGGAGTTGGGGTTGACTGGTGTGTGCTTTTGCTTAACGCACCTCAATTGTTATCGAGCTCGACTATAATAAACTGTGATTGTGAGTCCCACTGGAACAGGTCAGGAGGTTGGGCCCGACTTAAGATCGTGAATCAAGCCTCCTTTTGCCTTCTCATTTTTTGTCGACGCACCTCCAATTCTCAACTAACTACTGAGACTACAACATCAGGCCAGGAGGTTGTGTTTATGTCGGCTAAAATTTAAACAAACAATAAGTAAACACTAGAAAACAAATATATATCTATATATATATATATATATATATATATATATATATATGAATTATATTTATTTAAATTCAGATTGGTTCATAGTGCTTTTTGTCTTATTTCACAATGGTATTTGTGCTGTGAGATTATTTGTTTGGAGGGGTGTTGATTTAATACAGTGTACGGTGAGGAGGGTGAACCTTCATCAAATCGTCCGTTGGTAGTAGTGTTGAATTAATACAACGCATGATGAGGACAATGTGTTATCATCTTTATTATTTTTTAGATGGATTGGGACATATGAGCATACAACAAATTTAATATTTTATGAATATTTACGCAAATTTCTAAGTAGAGCCCTTCTTTTGCATGCCATGGTTTAGAGTCAGGCTTATCTCACTTTTCCCATTGTCAAACGAAAATGAGGTCCAACTTCTAACTAGTCAAGGTTGGGGAGCTCCCACTATAGGTCCCATTGGAACAAGTCGACTGTTTGGGCTCAACATGGCATAGGGAGTCGAGTCTTCTTCTCCCTATTTTCTTTTTTTGTCCATGCACCTCGAACTGTTGAATAACCATTGGGCTCGTAACGTGAGGTCGTGAGGTTATGTCTTCATTCACCTTGTAGCTCTTGTTGTGACTTGACTTTACTTCAATAAAAACTATGAGCTTTGTTCAGTGGCACTTTCGCATTGCAAGGATTGACCACTCACTTCCCTTGTATTGACCAATTTAAATATATCAATTCTCCTTTTGCAGTAGTGGTATGATAAGTTGGACATATGATTATTTCTAAAAAAAATCCTCTCTCGAGCTCTGACCACTTAACTCAAAAATTTCTCCAACCCTCCACCCTAGACATTGCCCCAACTTGGTTTTGAGTCGGCATCAGAATCAGTAAAGCTATTTAATTTTTTTGAAGTACCTCTGACTATTTGACTACCCAACTTCTGGGTCCTCCATCTGTGAATAAAATAATAATTTTTCTCGACTTGAGCTCCTTTCATTATTCTTAAATTATTCTTGTTTTTTCCAATAAAATGAGTCATTTTTTAGTTTTGATCTAGGTTTTAAAAATAGGTTTTCCCAACTACGACATTGATCTTGCCTCATTTTTTGAAAATGGTTGAGAGGTCTTTTCACATTACTTTTAAATTCGTTACAAGTCATGCGAATTAAACAACTCAGTATCCAAGATTTTCAAAACCTTGCATTTATGATTAAACCTCCTATGTCAACTGTTCTTTAAGGACAACCCAAAAACCTGAACTTCAACTTGAATTGTAGCAATTTTCTCTATAACTTACAACTTTTGGTAAGTAGTGATATCTGAACAGGTTTCATTTTATTCAATTAGATTGGTCTTCATAAAAAATCTTAATTAGTTTTCTTATTGCCCATAAAGGCCATAAAATGGGGAAAAAGAACAAATCCATTGCTTCAAGGTAAGGAGCTCAATAGATTAAAGAAAAACTAAAAGAGGTAGAAGATCCAGAACCAGAAATTTATTATCTGAACTCAAATTTGATTTCCAACACTACTTTCAAAATCCAAGACACATGTACGATGAAATGGGAGGAACTTTATAATTTATTTGAGAATAGAGAGTGGCCAAAGTCAGAGAGTTATAATAAGGAGAAAAATGTGTCATACAAGAACATTAGAAGGACAAATTTACACATGATTACCGCTAGGGCTAAAATATTTCCTTATTATGACATGATACAATGGATTTTGGGTCATATTAACATTTGTACATGCAAAATTACAAATTCCAATAGAAATGTGATAGCATCCTCGAGGTCAGACACTCTTTCAAAAAATTTTAAGCATAGTTCTCCTAACCCATTCTTTACTTCTAAGTTTCTTGATAATTTCAACAACACAATTTTTAAACAAATTGACAAAAATTATGATAAATTGATTGAATTTGGCCGCAAGAAGAGAAAGAGGGCTTGAAACTCAAATGATCTAAGTATTTCCCTATTGTTATTTTAAAAATTTATTTTAGGTTCATCATAAAAATGTTGTGCATATTATATGGTGAAAAGGACCTTGAGCATTGAAAAACGCAGTGGTTGTCATTGATTCATACTATCCACTATGACTAAAAACATTTCAATTGGGCTAAGATTCTCTCCCAAAACACGAAAAATGCTTTGAAGTTGGTAGTTTCATGCCCTCTGAGCTATGAACACATTTTTTTATGTCTACTTTTCTCATGGACATTGTGATTACCTCTGCCCCCTTTCCTCTCATGAATAAGAATTATCCCACTTATGATTAGTTCATTCAAAATTATGCTTCAGTGTTCTGGGAAAGTAATTATAAATTTTATTTTTATGACATTTGCAATTATGTAATGATCCCTCTACATGAAGTCATCTTTGGCAATGCTTCTCCAATGATTAGCCAAGAGATGAAAGAGCCACTAGATCAAATATGAGATTGGTTCATTGAAGAGTTTTTTTCCTATATCAGAATATATGGGAGTGAGGTTGGTCCACATGTATTGCCAAGGTAGATTCCTGAAAGAATTTCTCTTAGAGTAAAATGGTCAAGACATCAAACAACATTAAATGGTCAAGCATGAAAGATGAGTAAATTTCAGTGTAAGATTTGACCATATTTTCCAATTATGTTTAGAAGAATGAAATTGAAGGATAGAGGTCACGCATTCGAGGAAGATGAAGAACTTAACAGTCTTTGGTTTTACTAATTACCCCATTTTTTATGGCCCTAGTGGAATAATAAATGATCATTATAAGTTTGTAAGCTATATAAAAAAATTTACTCATCAAAAGCCTCCTTTTGATGATGTTTTCATAAACATTGATAGTTTTGATCATGTGATTGAAAGAGGAAAAATAATGAGTGTTGAGGATAGGGAAAAAATTTACGAATTTAGAGAAAATGCTTATGATTTTATTAAACAAAAAGGTGTCTTGTCTTATATTATAATTTAATTTGAAATATTTTGAATGTATAAAAGTTAATCTTGCTCAACTTCTTTTAGAAGCATCATCTTCTTCAGAGCAGTTTCAAAAAATTCAAATTGAAAATATGCCTGATGTTTCTGTTACGGTCTAACAATCAAATATTCTCGAAGATAGCAAAGATGTTGATGTTAAAGAAAAACAATGAAAGTATTAAATTTTTGTTTGAAGAATATAGAAGTTTTAAAGTAATTTTTTCATCAATTTTCCAATGGGAAAAGAAATCACTACCTTATCACATTCCTAAAACCACTAAGAAGGACAAGAGTATCATGTATGATTCATTAAACCGCAGAGAAACAAAAGCAAAGGAAATCCAAGTTTGGACAAAGAAATCCATTGAACATTACATCAAGGTATGGGAAATTGTGACATACTTCAATGAATAATTTGATCTTCCGGGATCCGAACCAATAATGGAGGTAGTCCCAGGTTCTCTGAATCAACAGTAGAAAAAAGATTGCATAGTAAAAGTTTTGAGAGAGATGACTGAAATAAAAATTTGGGTGTAGAAAACTTTCCAAAAGTTTTTGCAATTTCATTTTGAAGAGATCAAACTTATTTCAAAATTTGATGTTAATTATAGTAAAAAGAAAAGGTTTATTTAGAATTTAATATCAATGTGCAAGGTCAACATTGTTTGTTTCTATCCGATTCAATTTTCTACAATTTCTGAGGTCTATACAGATTGGGTATGCTTTATCCAAACAAATTCTCTTCATCAACTCACCATTGAATATAAGGACTCTGAAGAGGAAGAGGAAGTTTGAAAAAGCTTGCCGCTTTTTCTAGGAAATTATCCTTAGATAAGGACAATATTTCATTTTCAGCATCATCATTATCTAAATATGATATGAAATTATCATAAAATAAATACTGATGTAGAATTGATTAACCATTAATGCTTTGAATTTTAGCTGAACCACACAAAACGAGGAAAAGCTGCTTGAAAAGAACACTTTACGACAATTGATTAAACATAAAATCAATGCATAAAAGAAGTTCAAACAGTAAAAACATAGTGATACCTGACAGCAAATCGATGATGGAGCTTGTCCTTGATGGACTACGTCTTCGGGTCCACTTTCAAGATGGGTGACAGTTTTTATTAGGAATGAGAAGGTGGTGTTTATTACATAGAGAAAAGACCAGACTAAATGTGATCACAAGCATTTTTTATCACTATCATTAGATAACTCTCTAAGCCAGCTTTCCAACACCTCTTACGATTTCCAAAACCAACCTCGGATGCTCCCGTGACACTGAAAACAAAAATTGCCTATGTCCTCCAGAATCTACATAAAAAAGTCAAGAACCACTCTAATGTCTTTCAAAGGACAAATCTGCCTCTTATAGGCATGCAAATACATTCAAACTCCCTTCACTGAGTTTAGGGATGAATTTGGCCTAATTTGGGTTTAGGAGCTTCAGTGTTGTGATTTCGTGACACCTAGGCTAGGGTTTTATGACCTTTGAGTTAATTTTTAACAACAAAAACCATAATAAACCCCAAAATAACTTTATCATAAAGTTTTCCCAAGGGTGATCAGGTTGACGACGTGGAGTTGGTTGACTGCCCATGTGAATAGGTTGTGGTCTAACCACAGGCGGACACCTCTTCGATGGTTCCGCTAATGAAGAGTTCTAACGGTTAAATGTAACCACTTTCGGCATAGACTTTGCCCTGTTATCTTGCCTACCACAATGATAACCTCCGCCGCTTATGTAGTTGTTCACATGCTATCAGCTTCGATGTGGTCTCCATCCCAACAATTAGGACCTGGCGGTCATGTTAAGCCCGACAGATTATCCATCTGTTTTTCACATGACCTTCCGATATGGTCTATGTTGACTGTGTGGTTTAGACAATTTTATGGTTTATTTGTAATGTTTTACAATGTGATTTAGGCCAAGAGTATATGATGAGGTTTTGAGGTCATAGAACTTAGGTTTAGGGTTAGGCTTTTAGACTTAGGAATTGTATTAACACATAGGTTCTGGTGTTGTGATATGTTAGAACTTAGGTGATAGGTATGTAGCATGGTTTAAATGTAGTTTTAGGGTTTTAGATTTTACATTAGGTGTAAAAACACCTTTTTCAATTATTGTCACAAAGCGACGTAAAACGACATGTGAATCATCGACAAAACAACGTTTGTGATGACACCCTTCATGAAATATCAAACCTTTGCGATGCATGACACAAACATGTCGACACCAAATCCTACTTGTCGAATGAAAAAAACACATGCCGTCGACCATTCCTGGCAGAACTGTCGATGAACTCAAGTCGACAGCTAGGTACAACCCATATCAAGTAAATGCCATGAAAATTATGAACATTACCTGAACAACCTGATCCCTAACCAACATTGTCAATCTGTCGAAGCTGAATTGAAGTATGACAATACTAAACATTGATGACAACACTTGAACACCTGTACAATTGAATCAACAAAATCCTCCTTGATCATTCCTCTCCACTTGAAAGCTTTTGGACCACCAAGGTTTGAATAAACAAATAGTCGATGAGGGTAGAACTCCCTCCCTTTCCACCTTGACCTAACGATGTACCAATACATTTGATCAATCACCTGCAAGTGATGACCCTGATGATGTTGACCATGGCACTTTTCGATTCAGTGACGATGCGCAAATAACCTGTTATCAACATGAAAATTGAATTCTTTCCACGAAGAATCATGAGTTAGTGATTCACAATCTTTGAAAATAGTCTCTACTAGATGTTGTTTAATACCATCAACTTGTATAAACAATCTATTTTGTGGAATAACAGAGACAATCAAAGACTTTTGACATCAAACCAGCTACTTGATTTAACATACTTTCTTGATTCTTGTTTACTAAGTGAACTTGCTGCACTGAACCTATTTGACTGTAAGCTGAAATTTGTTGCAACTTAGTTTGTATTTGAAAGTATTGAGTTAGCTGTTGATTTTTGAATCACTTTTCCTTTATGTATTATATGATGTTTCCATTGATTAGCACTTTCCTTTGATGCATATGTTCCCATTAAACACTTTGACACTGCTTTAGAAAAGGTTTTGATATGAAAAAAAATAGGTTTCCTCTCCACTTGAAAAGAGGTTTCCAAACTATTCGAGACATGACATGGCGACACAATACAAGAGAAATCAAAAATTGACATTCCTGAATACTGACCTATATCCCTGGAACTGTTAAGTTCTAAGCTTAAACTGAATTGATTCATTTTGACATTAGGAAGAGGAGCTTTAGTCACAAACTGTCTTTCATTTTGTATTCCTTGCTTATGATCAAGATGTTTGGTTTTACATAGAACTGAACAAGTTTCTATCTCATTAATCAAACCATCTTTAAGTTGAGTTGCATAATTTGAAAAAGAATCATGTTTATTGTTATGTTGATAATTTACACACATGATTACAAACCGCTTGTTTGAACTTATTAATCACTTCATCTGATTAACATTAACTGAATTCAAGTTATTTTTACTTTGATGTGCCCTGACAATAAATTCAACCCCATCTTTCTTAAGGTGATATTTATGTTCTCTCCTATAAAATACTGCATCATGATCATAAAGATAAGGACTTCCTAAGAAAACTCCACATATGTCTACTGAAACCACATCTAATTCCACTTCATCAATGTAATTAGCTGTTATGGAAAATCTTAATCGACACTGTTTGGTGACTTTTATCTGAGTTGATTTATTTAGCCATCCTAATGGGTAAGGTCTTGGATGATTCCATGTTTCCAAACCCAAACATTATGTCTATCTTTGTATTCTTAGAAGTTATCCTTATTTTAAACAATTCAACTCTTTTATCCTTATGTGATGGATTTATGTTTGAAGAAGATGCAATAGTTTTCAAACTTGAACCAGTTTCAGAAGTTTTACCTGTCGTAACCATGGTAGTTATCATCCCTTCATCACCTGAATCTAAACCTAGATCTTGCTGGACTGCTGCAATGGCCTTCTTTTCGTCATTCTCCTTATGAAACTTTTTGTGCTTAAGTTTTGGATGAAGTTTCCAACACTTAGATTCATCATGACCGATTCTCTAGCAATGAGAACAAGTAGGTCTTTCCTTCTGAACAATCGTTGATTTCTTTCTCTTTGAAATGTTCTTTCCCTTACTATCACTAGAATCTTCGGTTTCCAACTCCTTGGATGACTGCGATGAAAAATTTAATGGTCTGCCACCTGATTCAATATGTATGGCTTGAACACAAACTTCATCAAAATCATCAGGATAAAACATCAATAATGTATGCTGCAAATATGAATGTAAACTGCCGATGTATTTTAAAAAAGTTTCATGTGTATCCAATGAAATACCAAGCGCCAATTCTTTATTTATGAACTCCTACCCTTTACCTTGCCTCAGATACTGCCAATTGATAACAACTTGTTGCATGTATCCTAAAGGATAGAACTATTTCCTAAGAGCTTATAAAAACATAGACCATGAAGAGATGAAATTTCCTTTACTCTTTACATCTATCTGAGTTTTACTTTCCCACTAGATTAAAGTTGTTCCCCCCATTCTAAGTGTAGCTAACTGAATTTTAGTTTTAGCGCTAGAAATGTTCTGAATGCGACAATACACTTCTAACTGCTTTATCCAGTTATCTAGCTTTTTAGGATGCATTTCGCCATCATAAACAGGTAACTCAAATTTAACATCAAGTTTGAAAAGAGATGTTTTCTTAGGTTATTTTTCTGTTTGAGATTCTACACTAGAAGAAGAAGAAGAGGATGATGGAGATGATGGAGGTGAAGGTAGTTTATTAGTCTGATCCAGGTGGATGTTGGTGGCCACCCACCTATCCCATTTGGACCCCCACAACTGTCTCTTTTAGCTTTTTTAGTTTCCTAAAGTTTAGCACAGTTTACTATTTTTAGCAGTTTTTTAGGTCCTGAACTTCCAAAGCCATTTTGAGGCCCTAAACGACATTTTTTGGGAAATCCATGGATTGATGTTGCCTCCCAAAGTGGTAGTGCTTGGATAGATCTTTCTAACGAGCTATTGTATGTGTCAAACGGAGATTGTATGCCAAAGTTACGACCCCAGGAAATTGATGTACCAATTTACCCAAACGGGGCCCACAATTTGGCGTTTCATCTTCTAGGGTTAGTTTTTGGAATGTTAATGGGTTTCCATTGTTTCTCAACAATAAATAGGACTTCGAGCCTCATTGTAACACAATTTTTAACAGTTCAGAGGCATGTAGCCACCACATCTCTTCTCAGAGATAAGCTACCATCGCCCTAGCTGGTTTATTTCCATTACTGTTTGTAAGCATATTTCAGTATCTTACATTAATGAAATGAAGTATTATTTCCACTACATATCTATGTTTATGGTTTTCTTTGTAATTTGTTGCGTTCCTATTTAAGTTCAGATCAGTGGTATCAGAGAGGTCTGATTTTTCTGTGTTTTTCTTTGCATGTCCCCAACGAGGTCAGGATATAAGGAGTTAGGGCTTGAACTGGTCAAACCCATGCAAGAACAACCTCGGAAATCCCGACGGCTTCCCATGGCAGATGAGAAGAAAGATGAGGGGGCAGGAGGTCCTATCAAATTTTTTTTTGAAGAAGTCGTCGAGTGAAAACGGAACGCGATGATGGACAACTTTGCCCAGATCCTTCAGCGGCTACCCAGAAGCGACGCATCGGCTTCCAGCAGCTACTTTGGAAATGCTACACCGTCTAAGGTACAAGTTAATTTTGAAATCCCCATATTCGAGGGTCAAATAGACGTAGATGCCGTAGATAAATGGTTGAATCTGCTAGAAGGATATTTTTCTATTCATGAATTTTCGAGTCGGGAAAAGATTGTTTTTGCTCTTCTCAAAGCAGCCCCCCATGTCAAGGACTGGTGGGAAACCTACTGCGAGCAGAAGGATGAAAGTACAGGCTCACTGTTTTAAGCCGCACCCACTTGGAATGACTTCCGGGATGCCATCAAGGAGCAGTGCTGCCCTGTCAAAAGCTATGAGGAAAAATACATCAAATGGACCACACTGCGGTAGGGACGAGACCAAGATGTGCTGGAGTTCACAAACATTTTTCATACCCTTCGCACATAGTTGGGTATCAAAGATTCTGAGCTGCATCTGGTACTCAAATACCGTGGCTGCCTACATAGATACATCCAAGAAGAGATGGAGTTCTTGAACATCTCCTCACTCGGCACAGCCTACCGATACGATGTCAAAATCGAGCAAAAGTTCAAACAAAAGAAGCGAGACTTTGGATCTGCAAATTTGAAGTCCAAAGGACAAAGCCAAGGTGGGGTGACCCAAGACAACCCATCGAAGCCACAAGAAAAGAATAACACCACGAAGTCGAAGAAGGACACAGGAAAGTGGTGTGAGTTCCACAAGAGTCCCACTCATAACACAAGTGAGTGTTAGACCAAGTAGTCGCTGGTGGCCGAGTTGAAGGCTTCCGAATTAGATGCATGTTCTGACCCTGAGCCAGAACCCGACAAGGGGAATGGCAAAGGGAAGCAAATCATTGATGTGGATCCCAGTGCCACTGTTGCCATCGCCAAGATCCAGAAGAATGAGCCCGAAGACACAGAGGAGGGGGAGCGTCTTTTCCACTCACAGATGTGGGTGAAGGGTTCACCGCTGCAATTCATTGTCGACAGTGGCAGCCAAAAGAACCTCATTTCAGCAGAACTCATGAAGCTGTTGGGCCTATCGACTACACCACACCCATAGCCGTACAGTATCGGGTGGCTTCATGAAGGACGAGATCTGAAAGTTTGCTAGTAGTGCCGCCTTCCCAATAGCATCAAGCCCTTCACAGGCGAGGTATTGTGTGATGTTACACCTCTGGATGTTTGTGATGTATTATTAGGCCAACCATACTTGTGGAGGTAACATGTTGTGTATGAGTCAAGGCCTCGTGCTGTCATTATTTCTTTGGATAATTCATTATACAGGATACCAGAGGTAGCCCCACCTATCGCCACCTCTTTAATCACTACCAAGAAAGGTAGCAAGCTCATATCACAGACTAAGAAATTTATTTTCTGTTTGGTTCGCTCCCAAAGTAAGGGGAAGATCGTCACCACATTCATGACTCCCGCGAAGGGTTCCTCCACGCAGCAGTAGCAAAGGAAAACGGTCATGACAGAACATAGGAACAACTTCTCCTCACCCAAGGTGTACCACACAAGCTTCAGGTGGGCAACAAAGTCTGGTTGCATCTGCAGAAAGAACGCCTTACAAGAGCCCATCAGAAGCTTCGACCATGCCAACATGGTCCTTACACCAGTACCAAGGCTATGGGCAACAATGCTTTGAAGCACAACATTCCTCCATTCCTTCGCTTGCACCGAGTGTTCAATGTGGACCATCATCGACCATGCTTCCCACCATTTCTCGACACATTAGAGATTGTAGAACAACTCACCAGTGACCCAGTTCAGTAGAAGCTTCCTCATCTCAGGGAGGAACTCAATGCAATGGGTACCATTGCTTCCTAAGGGGGGAGCCATTTTGAGGCCCTAAATGACATTTTTTGGAAAATCTGGGGCAACATGGGTCCATGGACCGATGTTGCCTCCCAAAGTGGTAGTGCTCAGATAGATCTTTCTAACGAGCTATTGTACGTGTCAAACGGAGATAGTATGCCAAAGTTACGACCCCGGGAAATTGATGTACCAATTTACCCAAACGGGGCCCACAATTTGGTGTTTCATCTTCTAGGGTTAGGTTTTGGAATGTTAAGGGTTTTCCATTGTTTCTCAACAATAAATAGGCCTTCAAGCCTCATTGTAACACAAGTTTTAACAGTTCAAAGGCATGTAGCCACCACATCTCTTCTCAGAGATAAGCTACCATTGCCCTAGCTGGTTTATTTCCATTACTGTTTGTAAGCATATTTCAGTATTTTACATTAATGAAATGAAGTATTATCTCCGCTGCATATCTGTGTTTATGGTTATCTCTGTAATTTGTTGCTTTCCTGTTTATGTTCGGATCACAGTCTTCCCTTTACCTTTGTCCTTCTTCAATGTCTTTGAAGAAGAAGCGACATCTCTCGCCTTCTTGTCTTCATACAATTCTCCCAACATCTGCTGCATCGTTAAGAACACCTGCTGAAATTGTTCTTCACTCATCTTAGTTTCAGTGTTTTCACCTACATTAGGTCCTAAAATGGTCAATTTCTAAACGACTCGTCCTTTCCAATCTCTGGATTGATCTGCTCAAGGATTCCTTCTCCTCATTGCGACTTTGACTTAATAAATATTCAATGGAAAATTCTACAGACACAACCTGATCTCATGCCAAATTATATGATTTGAAATGATCATAAACTAAATGTTGATGTATAATTGATTAACCATTAATGATTTGAATGTTATCTTAAGCACACGAATCGAGGAAAAATTGCTTGAAAAGGACACTTTACGACAGTTGATTAAACATAAAATAGATGCATGAAAGAAGTGAAAATAGTAAAAGCACAACGATACCAAATAGCAAATTGATGATGGAGTTCGTCCCTCATGGACTACGTCTCTAAGTATGCTTTTAAGATGGGTAACCATTTTTATTAGGAATGAAAAGAAGGTGTTGATTACACAGAGAAAATACCAGACTAAATGTGAAAGCAGGCACTTCTGATCACTGTCATTAGATAGCCCTCTGAACCATATTTCCAACGCCTCTTACGGTTTCTAAAACTGACCTCATATGCTCTTGTAACGCTGAAAACAAAAAATGCCTATGTCCTCCAGAATCTACATACAAAAGTCAAGAACCACTCTAATGTCTTTCAAATGACAAATCTGCCTCTTATAACCCTACAAATACATTCAAACACCCTTCACTAATTTTAGGGATGAATTTGGCCTAATTTGGGTTTAGGAGCTTCAGTATTGTGATTTCCTGACACCTAGGATAGGGTTTTATGACCTTTGAATTATTTTTTAGCAACAAAAGCCATAATAAACCCCAAAGTAACTTTATCATCAACTTTTCCTACTGGAGGTTCGGTTGACGGCGCGGAGTTGGTTGACCACCCATGGGAATAGGCTACGTTCTAAGCATAGGCAGACACCTCTCCAACGGTTCCACTAATAGAGAGTTATGATGGTTAAATGTGACTGCTTTCGGCATAGTCTCCGCCTAGTTATCCTGCCTGCCACGGTGATAACCTCCACCGCTTATGCAGTTTTTCACATGCTACCGGTTCTGATGTGGTATCCAGCCCGACGGTTAGGACTTGGAAGTCATGTTAATCCCAACGGCCTATCTATCCATTGTTCACATGACCTTCCGATACGGTCTATGTTGACTACACGGTTTAGATAGTTTTATGGTTTATTTGTAGTGTTTTAAATGTGATTTAGGCCAAGAGCTATATGGTGAGGTTTTGAGGTCATAGAACTTAGGTTTACGGTTGCGCTTTTAGACTTAGGAATTGTATTAGCACATAGTTTTTGGTGTTTTGATAGCTTAGGAATTAGGTGATAGGTTTGTAGCATGGTTTAAATGTAGTTTTAGGGTTCTAGATTTACATTAGGTGTAAAAACGCCTTTTTCAATTATTTTCACAAAGCGACATAAAACCACATATGAATCGTCGACAAAACAACGTTTGTGACGACACCTCTGACGAAATATCAAACATCTGCGATGGACGACACAAAATCCTACTTGTCGAATGACAAAAACACATGTCGACACCAAATCCTACTTGTCGAATGACAAAAACACATGTCGTCGACCATTCCTGGCGGAATTGTCGATGAACTCAGGTCGATAACTAGGTACAACCCATATCAACTAAACGCCATGAAAACTATGAACATTACCTGAACAACCTGATCCCTAACCAACATTGTCGATCTATCAAAGCTGAACTGAAGTGACGATGATACTGAACACTGATGATGACACTTTAACACCTATACAATTGAATCAACACAATCCTCCTGTATCAAAATAAAATCTTGAAGATTTTGTAATATTTTAGTATTTATATGGTCTCTTCCATTAATGTAAGATTCGATGATTTGTGGAACTGAAGGTTTGTAATCTATAATTAATTTTTGAGGCTACTATTTTCTGAAGACAAAATTCATTATTAAATTTGTTTATCAGTTATGTGTCTGATGTCTTTTCATCACTTTAATTATTTAATAGATGCGTGTGGTATTTATTTTCTAAAATTATTCATATTGAACTCTGATTAAATATTGTGATATCTTGTTAACCTTTCCTAAGATATGTTGCAATGTATTTTTATTTTCATACAAAGATTACGAATTGTTTGTTGTTTATGTTCTTATTTGATGGTGAATATGAAACCAAAGCAATTTTCATTATACTTTTACTTTAACAATTTCTTTAGTAACATCTTGTGTGGCTAGCTGGAACCAGACTCTAGTGATATTCAAACACGCATAATATTTTCTCTTAAATATTATGTTTGAAAGAATCCCTCATCCCACCACCTTCACTATTATATTTTCCATCAAATCGAGATTATTGTTCATCAACAATAGTTTGTATAGTTTTTCTAGACATCTGTAAGTACAAAGATATGTCATATATTTTCCTTATTTTTCAATTTAACCTAGATGGACTCGTCACTACTGAGGAGTAAGTTAGACAATTTATGTTATCCCTAAAACTATAAGCAATTTAACATGGAGATCGATTATTTGTTGTATATGTTGCATGTGTTGAGAGATCCTCTAAAAATGTTTGTCAAAATATGTGAAAATAGGTCCATGGATGGTTTTTTCAATGCTATATTATTCTAGGTTTTTTTGCTAGCTACTCATATTCTTGTATTTACTCTTAAGAATCTAAATCAATGGGTCAATGATAGGAATAGGTATGGTTCTATGTTTTCCTTTTGCTTTAGTCAGATATGGAAAAATGAATTTGTGTTTTAGATTAACTACATTTAATTATTTAGTTTTGAAAACCATAAATGGTTGACCCCAACCATAGTTAGTAAAGCCCCAACTCAATAATGGCTACAAAGCTGCATTCTGATTTAATTGTATGTTTTCAGTAAGCGTACCACATGCTATTGGCCAAGCTCATTTTGACCCATCAACTAAAGACAAGACAATATTTTCATTTAGGCATCTTAATTAATTCTAGTGTTAGATGTTTAATTTTAAAAACTGTTTAGGAAATCAGAATATGTCAATCGATTACCCACACAATAGAAACATAACACATTACTAGCCAAATCAGCTCATAATTGGAAATAATTCATGGAACTATTTGTCATTACTCAAGCAAAATTATGATTATGAAGAAATTTATAGCGAATTTGATACAATCTAGAGGAATGGAAATGAACCTATGTGTAATTTACTTCAAAGGTTATGGAAATTTGTTGTAGGATTCCTAAGAGCAACAGAGCATCCACCCATTAAACCGTTGACTAGTTTCCATACCTTCTATTTGCCCCTAAAGAAGATGAGTTTCTCTTAGGAAATGATAAGAATTTAATGTTGTGCAGACCTGATTTCTCTTGACTTTTGAAATTTGCAATCAAAGTGTTCATAATTGTCTTGTAGATTCAAGAGATTCAACAAATTTTATGGTGGTTCTATTGCTAGTTGAGATAATTTTGAAAAGAAATTTATCAAGAAGTTTGGTGAAGATGAAAAAAATAACATTCTTAATTATGGAAATGTCAAATATCAAAATGAATTTTACTTAATGAATTGAATATTGCAATCAAATATTCCATTCTATTCTTAATGGAATATTGAAAATAGGGAAATCATGAGTGAACTAAAGTTTATACTACCGCCCTTCCCTCAAAATGTGGCTTTTGCCACTATTGGAGTAGATAAAGAAATATCAGCCTTAAATATGGAACAAGATTTAAATGATGAAAAATAAATTGTTAAAGTAGCACATAAACAACTTTGTGGTTAGGGGAAAACCAAAACAATCACCAAGAAATTGTTTTTACCTAGTGAAACTAAAACGTTATGTTTTATTTATTTTATATATTAATTAAAATGTTATGTTTTAATTTATTTTAATAATATAAATAATTAATATGTGGATTGCATTTTGTTTCTTTTCGAAACTTATCTCGATAAGTTTTAAATAATGTTTTTTTTTTTTGTAAATGGTCATTTTTAATTTATAATTTCATAATAATATATATATAATACTTTTAAAAATTAATGTTTTTTTAAAAAGTATTCGCTGACACAATGCAACATCAGGGTTTGGTTCTATGGGTTTATTTCCTAGAAATATGTTAGTAGAGTCGACCCTGGCTATGGCATCTTTGCATCGATTTCGCTACCTCCATGAGATTGTATTAATTATTGAGATTATTGGCAGACCACAATCCCTTGAAGGCCAAATTTTGTTTCTCACCGACTAGTCTATTACGACTGTGTCAATTTAATTTAAACAATGCATGTTTTAGATATGCAATCGAGAAAGTTCACATAATCTAGAGTTTTCAATAATGCATTTAGTACCTTTCTTTAAAGGGAATGCTGTGAAATTTAAAAAAAAATAATAGAACTTTTGTTTTTTAAAGCATTATGCTATATGTTGTTTTTGTAACCTATTTTAATCTTAATTTTAATTCATTATATAAATATAATATATTGTGTTTCAAATACCGCTACCTTAAATGCATGGTGCATAGGTATATGGTTGGACATTTTTGCAAGGAGCCTAAAGCCATGATAACTAACATCTGGATTTTCCAACTTAGCCACTTTTGTGACTCTACAAGATACTTGGTTTTACCAAATTAAATACAAATATGAAAATGTTTCAATCCAAAAACATAATAATTTTACATTATGACTCTTCTACTTCAAAAAAAATTGTGATTTTGTGAAATGGATTGCTCAAAAGAATATTAGCTATGAGACAATGATCTTTAAAAAGGATGGTTAATTGAAGGTTAATACAATCAAACTCAACGTTTTATGCACATAAAATTTAAAACTAACACTTATACCTTTCCCATTGTTATGATTACATCTCTCTCAATCACCCCAGATGAATTCTTTGTTTTTGTAACTCTATTTATCCTAAAAGAGTATCTACAATGTAGGCTTTGTTCAAATGTACAATTGTTAAACACACAAGAATAGTGGACAACCAAATAGGATAAATGTGAATGCAATTTTATTAACAAAGATGTACATTTATATTAAATTCTTGTGACCATTGGTCTTCACATACCAAGTGGTTTCTTGGACTACGATTACTATTCACATTCCACACCAACCCTTAGTGGATTAAGTGGCCAACATTTCCTACTTAATCCAAAGGGGTATATACGAGTCCAAGAAGAGAACTCTACTACCACAATGCATGAAAGAAGTACGCTGAATGTCCTCTTTGAGATGATGACATAAGGTTGGAGAAATTGAGGTATCAACCGATGGTGATTTAAGGATGACCACCAACACTGTAATGCTCAGTGCAGTTCCTAGAACACTTCCAAATCTGGGAACAAGCTGATGTCTTCTGCTAGTGGAAGTGCTCCTTAATGTTTTGAAGAGGGATACATTGAACTTGGAAAAATGAGATCTACAACCTGCGGTGGTTTAAGGAAGGCCACCAACCAAAGGAACACTTAGTGCAATTCCTGGAAGACTTCCAAATCTAGAGGAAGTGCTCCTTAATTCTTTGAAGAGGGAGACTTTTAACCTAGAATAATGGAGGTTTACAACCTAGGGTGGATTAAGGAATACCACCAACCAAATGAATGCCTACGGGATTCTCTATCTCTGACTACAAATCTAAATCTTGGTATGGTTGTCTCTCGTTGTAGGCTTAGGTAGTAGGTTGAGGTTCTGGCTTAGGCTCATTAGATTTCTCTTTGAAGCTTGTATATGACCAACAATTCCCCCCGATCAGATACAAGGTGAGAAGATGAAGGAAGTTCTACAAGCTGTGGTGGTTTAAGGAAGGCCACGAACCAAAGGAATGCTTAGTGTGATTCGTGGAACTCTTCCAAATCTAGAGGAAGTGCTCCTTAATGATTTGAAGAGGGAGACCTTCAAGCTGGAAGAATGGAGGTCTACAACCTATGATGGTTTAAGCAAGACCACCAACCAGAGGCATGCTTATGGGCTTCTCTGTCTTTGACTACAAATATGAATCTAGGTATGGTTGTCTCTGGCTATAGGCTCAAGAAACAAGTTCAGGTTATGGCTCAAGCTCACTTGGTTTCTCTTTGAAGCTTGTATATGACCATCAATTCCCCCCGTGTCAGATACAATGTGAGAAGATAAAGGAAAATCAACTATAAGACTTTTCATTACACGTGAAAAAAATTTATGATATGAGTGAAAAATCTTCATGGCTATTGAAGCCCAGTGCGAAGAAGTGATCAATCGAAGGTGAATATTTGTTGTTGTAGGAGGCTTGTTTTTGAAGCATCTATTTGAATAATGACTGTGCTGACCACAATCCTTGCATGGGTGAAGATCAAAACAATGATCTTTCACATGGCTAACTCTATCACACTGTTGGAATTTAACAATATGTGGTTGTGGAGGAGCGGGATCTAGAACAGGTGTATGTGAACCGTCTTGAAGAAATCGAACACTTTGAAATTTGATTGGCTTGAAATAGTTTGGATTATGAAATGACTGCTCCTTGTCATATCCAAGACATGTTTTGTGGTTGTTGCTCACAAGATCTTTCCAAGATTTGATGATGGACTTGGGAAGTGCGGGTTGAATTTCTGCATCTGCATGTAAATCTTCTCTCGAAATAAGCAATTGATCTAAACTAACCTCAGGGTGACTAAATTGATCACTCGCTAGAAACTGACAGGTATTTATTTCA
Source organism: Pinus tabuliformis (assembly GCA_031772625.1). NCBI lineage: Eukaryota > Viridiplantae > Streptophyta > Pinopsida > Pinales > Pinaceae > Pinus > Pinus tabuliformis. Next base: position 367,776,452 of record CM062814.1, read on the forward strand.
AATTTAAACAATGGATTATTCTGAACAAAAACAAGTTTAGAGTGATTACCACACTGCTGTAGTTCCTCTTGTTGGTTTTAATTGTGATTTCATGAGTAGTCATTATTAACTCTAATAAAGTCTCAATTTTAGCCATCTAAAAACTTTTTGTCGCAATTTGACCTTATGTTTCGAGCCAACGATCTCTCTATTAGCCAACTATATCTCTAGTATTCAATAAGACTGACCAAAAAATATACTTCGCACATATGCGCAACAACAACGACCAGTTCAACGCAGAATGACCCACTTGCAGGAGCTCCACTCCGGTTAAAGGATCATTCCACACATTCAACACAAGTATGAACACACAAAGATGAATGCACCATATGCTGCTACGGGATGAAGTACCTTGGCTATTGCCTGTGTATAATGCATGTCAATCATGAGATTTAAGATGTCGCCTCTTGTGTGAGTGATTCTGTGGTTTATGAGAATAGTTGACAATCCTCCTCCTTTGCAAACAATGAAACCTCCTCAATCGGCCTGTTGATCCAAGTTGAATCTGCCTACTAATTAATTTTCCTGAGAATCTAACGGGGACGAAAACAGCAAAATCCAGATCATATATTTTATATTTGTGCTTCGGTTGCATCTCCAACAAAGGGAAGCCTCTGCGCTGAGCTACGATATTACAAAGGCTAGGTCACTCAGACTATCTCACAACATAGATTGAATAACTACGATGGATGAAAATATCCTGGTAAATAATCAATGTGCTACTTAAAAGGAAGACTGGCAGAGAAATTCAAGAAATTCGGACTGTGAATAAGTTGTATAAGATACAAGGCCTTTATCAAATACCATGTTCTACATGTCGCTGAATGACATAGTCACCGCTATCAAAAGGCTCACCAGTTGAGGGGTAGAGTCAAATGCGGGATTGAAAACACATCTCTTGTATTTTTAGTTTTATTTTGGATATTGTTAAAGTGTGATTTTTTGGAAGTTTTTTTTGAGTTTTTTTGCTCTAATTTTTCTAAAATCTAATAAGAATTTATTGAAATCAGAAGCTCAATAATAACCCTTGTACAATCCAAATATTTTAGAGTTTTGAAAATGTTAAATCCATATATACAATCAAAAACCCAATTTAAATAACACAGATCAAAATTTCACTTCATTCAGTAACAAAAAAAATCCAAAAAATCACACTACAATTACCAAAAAAATCCAAAAAATCACACTACAATTACCAAAATCTAACAATTTTGATAGCAATTTGATATCATTCAACAAATCTTCGGGATTTCTGGCGTGAAATCCTATCAAGTCAGTTGGTATCTTGGAAGTATATCACATGCGCTGGACTGCTCTAAAGATCTTCTTGAAGTCTTGCACGCATATGATCATATCACGTTGATGGTATCATTTAGGCACAGCATCCCATCCTACCTAATGTTTTATTTTCATCTGGGTCAGATTCCGTTCAAGTGTGTTAATGAATTGTGTATGTCCATTTAACAGTCTGCCAGAACACGGGCTTTATATCATACGTTCCATGTAAAATGGCAGTTGTGTGGAATCAAGGTAGGGAGGGTAAATTTATTGAATTACACAACCCACAAATTTTTATCTAATTTAAAACAAAATTTCGCAGAGATTGTGGAAAGGTACGGAAAACGTGATTTCGAGAGATGCCACAACTACAAGCAAAACCTATCAATATATTAAGCAAAACCTATTAATAGATCAGAAAAAGTTGCATTAAATGTTACAACATATAAATATATTAAGAAAAGCGTATAAAATATTATCAGAACACGTTGCCGGAGATGTTACAGCATGTAAGCAATATCTATAAAAGATAAGAAATGTGGAGATGCCAGCTATGGAGCTGCGACATTTTCCTCTTAGTAGGTATCATGATTGGATTGAAAATTCAGAAAATGAAAGCCTCTACCGTTCCTCACGATCAATGATAATGCCACTTGTCCTGTCGTTCCACAATAAATTATTCCTAACAACTTGCTACAACACTTTGGTCTCATATATATATTCGATCTCGTTACCAGAAACACAGACCACTAATGCATCCAGTGACGAGTGCTGTTACTCGTCGCTGAACGATTCATTCCTTGATTTGTCGAGACAGTTAAGGACGTTAGTTAGATACACCATTTTCAGGGTCGTAATAATGTCATTGCAGGCAGTATGTCCGTTCAGGCTTGTTTTTCTAATCTCATTTGTTGTTTGTTTGGCTGCCATCACAAACGCAGACGTCCACAGATATACCTTCATCGTAAGTTTGTTAATTAGTCATTTTGAAGTTTTAGGTCTGTAGAGCCAAAAAGCTTTGGAAAAGGAAAGAAGGAAAGACTTCACCTAGAGGCTATGCAAGTAGTAGATATCTTTAATGTTTGATGTTTGGATGCCTACACAGCTTGAACAGAAGAATATTACGAGGCTATGCAAGACGTATGAATTAGTCGTCGTCAATGGACAGCTACCAGGCCCAACGATTCATGTACGCAATGGGGACAGTCTTATTGTTAAAGTTTATAACAGAGCCAAGTATAATGCCACTATTCACTGGTATGTCACTCTAACCTTAATGGGAAGAACCGCAGATCTCCTATCCATTATATAGACTCCCCTTAAATGACAGTTGTCAGGTCAAGGTTTTGTTATTGAAGGTTTAGCTAAAGGCATGTTAAAGCTTCATGATCATGAACATTGCTTATGAAACATCGATATATAACTTAAACGAAATACTACTTAACAACTCATATTTAAGGTGAATCTGTATAATGGATATGCGTTGCCTATCTGCTGCGGTTTATAGATATATTTGATGCGTATAGATGCGGTCTTTACAGATATATTTGATGGGTATATGTTATAAGACTCGTCCTTATATCTGTCAGGCATGGAGTGAGGCAGCTGCGTACAGGGTGGGCTGATGGACCTGGATATATTACACAATGTCCCATTCAACCTGGTGGACGTTACACATACAGATTCAACATTACTGATCAAGAAGGAACCTTGTGGTGGCATGCTCATGTGTCATGGCTCCTAGCTACTGTGCATGGAGCTTTCGTAATCTACCCTAAGAAAGAAAGCTCATATCCCTTTCCTAAACCCCATGGGGAAACTCCTCTTATAATAGGTAATGAGTTGCTTTGATCTTCAATAGAGAAATCATTAATGTATGTTCAATGGCTAATATTGATTAAAAGCAATGCTGTAATGGAACAGGAGAATGGTGGAACGGTGACCCTATCGCGGTTATAGACGAAGCACTCCGCACTGGTGGTGCGCCCAATTTGTCGGATGCATATACCCTAAATGGACAGCCAGGAGACCTGTATAACTGCTCTAGGGCAGGTATTAATACTTTCCTTTCATAGATCAGGTATTGAAATTATATAAATTGGTTGGTTTAATATTGACTTATTCATATTGTTGATGCAGGGACATTTCGGTTTCTTGTAAAACAAGGAGAAACTTACCTTCTACGGATGGTCAATGCTGCACTCAATAGTGCGCACTTTTTCAAGATAGCAGGCCACAAATTTACAGTTGTGGCTGTCGATGGTTCCTACACCAAGCCATACAAAACAGATGTAATCGTCATTGCTCCCGGTCAGACTACCGATGTTCTTGTCACCGCCGACCAACCAGTGGGCAGATACTATATGGCTGCCCGAGATTATAACAATCAGGCAGCATTCGATAACACTACAACTACAGCAATTTTTGACTACGTGGGACACAAAAATACACGCCCCATTTTACCTAGTCTTCCATACTACAATGACACCGGGGTCGTTACAAGATTTAGTACAGCACTGCGAAGCCTAAATTCCAAAGAGTTCCCAGTGGACGTTCCACATGGCATAGATGACAGCCTCATCGCCACAGTGGGACTGGGATTACTTCCATGTGAAGCTGGAAACACCTGTCAAGGCCCCAGTGGAACAAGGCTCACTGCGAGCATGAACAACATGTCCTTTGTACTGCCCAGCGTGGCCCTGCTGCAAGCTTATTATTTCGGTATTAATGGTGTGTTTATGAGGGATTTTCCATCAAAACCTCCCCTTCGATTCAACTATACAGGGGACGATATTCCCAAAAGACTTTGGGCTCCTGATCTCGCAACAAAAGTGAGAGTTGTCACCTACAACTCAACAGTACAGCTGGTGTATCAGACAACAAACATCTTAGTGGCAGAGAACCATCCAATGCATCTTCATGGTTATGATTTTTACGTGGTGGGACAAGGTTTCGGGAACTATAACCCAAAAACCGACCCACTTAAGTTTAACCTGGTGGATCCTCCACAGCGCAACACCGTGATTGCTCCAATAAGCGGGTGGGTTGCCATAAGATTCAAAGCTGACAATCCAGGTATATACATACATAAACTCATTTGCTCTTCAATTTTATTATTAGCCTGCCGATTTTATTCCTAAATTACAGCTCGCTCGATATTAAATGCAAATTATCTTCGTTCTTTGGACAGGAGTGTGGTTTCTGCACTGCCATTTAGACGACCATTTAGCATGGGGATTGAATATGGTGTTCCTAGTGAAGAACGGTCGTGGTCCCTTGGCAACATTAGAACCTCCTCCTGTAGACCTTCCAAAGTGCTAGAAAGAAAAGGAAATATCAATAATCATATCAGAATACTTCACGAGTACAAGGATCTGGACTCATTGAGGGATGCTTATTGATTTAAAATCTACGGCCATTAGTGGCGTAGTTAAAATAAAAATATCAATAACCATATCAGAATACTTCACGAATACAAGGATCTGGACTCATTGAGGGATCCTTATTGACTTAAAATCTACGGCCATTAGTGGCGTAGTTAAAATAAACCTCAAACATGAAGGCGAACTGTTTTTATTTTGAGGGATTGCTAACGGATCATGAATAGGCTACGATTGTTTTTTCTTCTGGTAAGGATGGTCATTTTGGGATATTGAATTCACGTTAGTTTTTATTAAATTTCTATAAGCATGAGATTGTTAGTTTTTATTAAATTTCTATAAGCATTATTGAATTTTTATTTTTTATTTATAATAAAATTGGATAAGAATTTTTGGAGATTTGGGAAATTCCAATTCAGTGTCATTATTCCATAGATTCACTGTTATTATTAAAACAAATATTATATAAATGTTACACATTTATAATTCTTTTATAAATGTTATATATTTAGAGTTGCATGTTTCTATAGACTTTAACCCAAACAAATAATTAAAAAAACACCTTCTTCAATTATTGTCACAAAGCGACAGAAAACCACATATGAATCATCAACAAAACAACATTTGTGACAACACCCTTCACAAAATATCAAACCTCTGTGATGGATGACACAAACATGTCGACACCGAATCCTGCTTGTCGAACGACAAAAACACATGTTGTCGACCATTCCTAGCAGAATTGTCAATGAACTCAAGTCGACAGCCAGGTGCAACCCATATCAACTGAATGCCATGAAAATTATGAACATTACCTGAACAACCTAATCCCTAACCAACACTATTAATCTGTCGAAGCTGAACTGAAGTACAATGATACTGAACAATGATGATGACACTTGAACACCTGTACAATTCAATCAATGAAATCCTTCTGGATCATTCCTCTCCACTTGAAAGCTTTTGGACCGCAAAGGTTTGAATAAACAAATAGTCGATGAGGGTAGAACTCCCTCCCTTTCCACCTTCACCTGACGATGTACCAATACATTCGATCAATCACCTGCAAATGATGACCCTGATGATGTTGATCGTGGCACTTTTTGATTCAGTGACATGTTTCTTCCATCTACAGTATGAACAACTTGTGACGATGCGCAAACGACCTGTTATCAACATGAAAATTGAATTCTTTCCACGAAGAATCATGAGTTAGTGATTCACAATCTTTGAAAACAGTCTCTACTGGATGTTTTTTAATACCATCAACCTGTATAAACAATCTATTTTGCGGAATAACAGAGACAATCAAAGACTTTCGACATCAAATGAGCTACTTGATTTAACATACTTTCCTGATTCATGTTTACTAAGTGAACTTGCTGCACTGAACCTATCGAACTCTAAGGTGAAATTTGTTGCAACTTAGTTTTTCTTTGAAAGTATTGAGTTAGTTGTTGATTTTTTTGAATCACTTTTTCCTTTATTTATTACATGATGTTTCCATTGATTAGCACTTTCCTCTGATGGATATGTTCCCATTAAACACTTTGAAACTGCTTTAAAAAAGGCTTTGATATGAAAACAAATAGGTTTTCTCTCCACTTGAAAAGAGGTTTCCAAACTGTTCGAGACATGCATGGCGACACAATACAAGAGAAATCGAACATTGAATTTCCCCAATACTAACCTGTATCCCTACAACTGTTAAGTTCCAAACTTAAACAAGAATCATGCTGATTTTTATGTTGATCATCTACACACATGATTACAAACTGCTTGTTTGAACTTATTAATCACTTCATCTGATTATCATTAACTGAATTCAAGTTATTTTTACTTTGATGTGCCCTGACAATAAATTCAACACCATCTTTCTTAAGGTGATATTTATGTTCTCTCCTATAAAATACTGCATCATGATCATAAAGATAAGGACTTCCTAAGACAACTCCACATATGTCTACTGAAACCACATTTAATTCCACTTCATCAATGTAATTAGTTGTTATGGAAAATCTTAATTGACACTATTTGGTGACTTTTATCTGAGTTGATTTATTTAGCCATCCTAATGGGTAAGGTCTTGGATGATTCCATGTTTCCAAACCCAAACTTTTAACTAAATATTCAGATATTAGATTCACATGTGATCCAGTGTCAAACATTGTGTCTATCTTTGTATTCTTAGAAGTTATCCTTATGTTAAACAATTCAACTATTTTATCCTCATGTGAAGGATTTATGTTTGAAGAAGATGCAATAGTTTTCGAACTTGAACCAGTTTTAGAAGTTTTACCTATCGTAACCATGGCAGTTATCATCCTTTCATCACCTGAATCTAAACCTAGATCTTGTTGGACTGCAGCAATGGCCTTCTTTTCATCATTATCCTTACGGAACTTTTTGTGCTTAAGTTTTGGACGAAGTTTCCAACACGTAGATTCATCATGAATGATTCTCTGGCAATGAGAACAAGTAGGTCTTTCCTTCTGAACAATCGTTGATCTCTTTCTCTTCGAAATGTTCTTCCCCTTACTATCACTGGAATCTTTGGTTTCCAACTCTTTGGATGACTGCGATGAAAACTTGAATGGTCTGCCACTTGATTCAATATGTATGGCTTGAACACACACTTCATCAAAATCATCAGTATTAAACATCAATAATGTATGGTGCAAAAATGAATGTAAATTGCCAATGTATTTTAACAAAGTTTCACGTGTATCCAATGAAATACCAAGTGCCATGCTTTATTTATGAACTTTTGAACACTTTTCCCTTTACCTTGCCTTAGATGCTGCCAATCGATAACAGCTTGCTGCATGTATCCTAAAGGATAGAACTATTTCCTAAGAGATTATAAAAACTTAGACCATGAAGAGATGACTTTTCCTTTACTCTTTACATCTATCTGAGTTTTACCTTCCCACCAAATTAAAGTTTTTCCCTAATTCTAAGTGTAGCTAACTGAATTTTAGTTTTAGCGCTAGAAATGTTCTGAATGGGACAATACATTTCTAACTGCTTTATCCAGTTATCTAGCTTTTCAGGATTCATTTCGCCATCATAAACAAGTAACTCAAATTTAACATCAAGTTTAAAAAGAGATGTCTTCTTAACTTTCTTTTCCGTTTTAGATTCTACACTGGAAGAAGAAGAAGAAGAATAGGATGATGGAGATGATGGAGGTGAAGGTGGTTTATCAATCTTCCCTTTAACTTTGTCCTTCTTCAATGTCTTTGAAGAAGAAGCGACATCTCTCGCCTTCTTGTCTTCGTACAATTCTCCCAACATCTGTTACATGGTTTAGAACACCTACTGAAACTATTCTTCACTCATCTTAGTTTCAGTGTTTTCACCTGCATTAGATTGCAACAAGATGATGGAGCTTAGTGAAAAGAGTCGCCTTCACTAAGTGGGCCCGCAAGCAAATTATGGCGCAAGTTTTATTTTTGATCCCAGCAGGGATGATCACAGTATGGGTGATCACAGTATGAGTGATCACAGTGTGGGTGACCACAGTGTGGGGGATCACAGTGTGGATGATCACAGTATGAGTGATCAAAGTCTATTTTTGGACTGGCTGTCAAAAATAGAATAGTCAAATATTATTGTCCCATAATAATATTTGGACTATAAACTTGATCTTATTCTCTTGGAGCACTTCAGTTTGAGCTACAGATGTGGCCCATGCAGCTGTCAGAAGGAAGTATGCTTTTCTTATGAGTCAGTTGAGTTGTTGCGTGCATGACTTCAATTAGAACTCAATCAGTTGAGTTTGGTGGAGTTGATTGTGGAGTTGATGGAGTTGTGTTCAGTTTGACTTCGTTAAACTAGTTGTAGTTAGTCTAACTGCAAATAGACTAATGAAGAGTTGTTAAACTAATTATTAACTCATAATGCAACTATAGAATACATCAGTTAACTCAGTTGCATGTCAGTGCATGTTCAGTTTAGCAGGGACAGGTGTTAGAGAATCAGATTGCTATCAGTTGTGACTATAGTTGTGCATCAGATCTTACACAATCACGGATTGAGTATGCCAATGAGTTTGCTCATGTATTTGACCAGTATTATAGCCTCTGCTCATGTCTTATGTAGTGTGAGTGATTCTTTGGAGGTGAAATATGAGTTTGGTAAACCGTTCTCATTCATTCTTCAGCAGGTATTGAGCAGTGGAGGCAGGCAAGCAGTGGAATAGATTTGGAGATCAGATCTTAGTTGTATTGTGTGTAACAGGTGGAGCTGGTACTGGATTGCTTGTGATAAGCATTGTACTTTGTAATGTTACATGGTCTCAATCATTAATATACAGATAGTGTGGGGTTTTTAGCGAGATGCTTTCCCCGAGTTACATACTGTGTTAATGTGTGAATGCTCTTGATGTTTTATTGTTATTGATGCTGCTATATTGATGATCAACGTAGAGGAGCTTATGTATTGTGTATGTATTCCGCAATAGTACATGATCAAAATAATCTCTGTTGAATATGTGTTAAATTATTCAAAATTTCTACATGGTATCGGAGCTGCTGATCATCAGATCTACTATTCAGGAAGTGTTTACATTCGATTTCTTTAGGCAGAGTCTGTAATCGGGCCAGGTAGCCTCTGGATTCATCCTTCCTTTGGAAGGTGAGATATCTGGTGAATGCCCATACAGTCAATCTATGTACGAGCAATATTGTGTTCTCACGAATCTCAGATCAGAGGCGGTTGAGTTGGTTGCTGGTGGAATTCGGATTTTGCAGCAGTGTTTTCTTGGTGGCAACGTAGCAATGTCTTTCAACGGATTGCGATTGGAGTATGCTCTTGAGGGCAGCTCAAACTATATTGCATGGAAGGATAGGATGGAGGCAGTATTGGATGATAACGGGCTGAAGGAGTTCATAGATACAGATATCCCAAAGCCTACTAATGCTACTCAAGCTGATGCTTGGCAAAAGAAGACCGCAAAATGTCAATGGATTTTGTTGGAGGGCGTGAAGGATCACATTGTGTCCAGCCTCCATGGAAAGGCTACTCCATATTTGATGTGGAAATCATTAACAGAATTATTCCAAAGCAAGAGCGATCAGAGGAAGATGGCACTCAAAGATAAACTCAGAAACATCAAATGCGAGAAGGGTGACAGTATACCCAAGTATCTCACAAAGTTCACTCAGTGTCGAGGTGAGCTGGGAAGTGTGGGGGTTACTGTCGATGATGAGGACTTGGTGAGCTTGGCTCTCCTTGGTCTTTGGAAGAGTTGGAATTCCTATCAGGACTCTGTCAATGGTCGGGAGAAATTGCTAGGATGGGAAAGACTATGGTTAGATCTTGTGCAGGAGGAGATCAGGTGGAGTACCAGGGACAGATCTTTGTCAAAGGGAGCTGATGAAGAGAATTGTGCTTTGGCTGCCAAAGCAAAGAAAGGGAAGAGCAAGAAAGCTTCTCAGTCTGGTGCGAAAGGTAAGAAGCACGATATGTCCAAGGTGAAGTGTTTTCACTATCACCATCATGGACAATATGCCACTAATTGTCTGCAGAAGAAGAAGAACAAGCAGGCTGCTGGATCTTCAGCAGGAGAGGCACTAGCCTCACAGTTCGAGCTTGATTTTTCATTGATCGCATGCTTGGTTTCAAGTGTGATGGGATCGGTGTGGTTCTTGGACAGTGGTGCGTCTTTTCACATGACGAGAGATAGAGATTTGTTCTCTGATCTGGAGGAAAAAGATCTTGGAGTGCACATCGAGATGGGCGATGATGGTAGATACAGTGTGACCGGTATCGGTACCATTTCCTTTGAGAGGGAGTCTGGTAAACCCTTCGTATTGAAGGAAGTCATGCATGTTCCAGGATTGAAGAAGAATCTCATCTCAGTGGCGATGTTAGAAGACAAGGGGTATGATGTTTTTTTCAGCGAGGGAAAGGCTTTCCTGCGCAGCAAGACAACTGGTGAGACCTGGAAGATAGGGGTTCGAGTGAGGAAGCTTTATCAGTTGCATGTAGATGGATGCGCAGCAATGGCGGGCAAGGTAGAAGGATTGGTGAGCCGGGATGATGGCAAGTTGTGGCACAGAAGATTGGGTCACCTTCACCATGGAGCCTTGAAGATACTGCAGCAGATCACTACAGGGCTTCCTAAAGGCACACTTGCGCAGTCAGATTAGTGCAAGGGGTGTACTTTGGGGAAGTTTGTGAAAGCCACCTTTCACGAGAAGGATAGTCATGCCAGGACGATCCTTGAGAGAATTCACACAGACATGTGTGAACCTTTCTCAGTTGCTTCGACAGCAAAACACAGGTATTATGTGATTTTTGTTGATGATTTCTCTCGTAAGTGCTGGATCTTCTTCATGCAGAAGAAGAGCGAGACATATTCAAAGTTCTGTGAATTCAAAGCACTGGCTGAGAAGGAGTCGGGGAAGAATGTGAAGGCTCTTAGGAGCGATAATGGTGGTGAATGCATCTTGAATGAGTTCAAGGATTTGTGCAAGGCAGAAGGGATTCGTAGAGAGCTCATAGCTCCCCATAACCCACAGCAGAACGGGGTAGCTGAGCGGAAGAACAGAATGATTGTGGGTTCTACACAGGCAATGTTGCATGATCAGGGCCTATCCCTTCACTTGTGGGCCGAAGTATGCAATATAGCAGTTTATGTGCAGAACCGTTGTCCTCATAAGATACTTGGCATGAGTACACCCGAGGAGGCTTATTCTGGTAAGAAGCCTGATCTTTCTCATTTGAGGATTTTTGGTGCTAACGTTTACATGCATGTGACGAAGGATGCCAAGAAGAAGTTAGAACCGACGGCAGAGGTTGGGATATTTGTGGGGTACACTGATATGCCCCACAACTATCGTGTGTATTTGCGAGACAGTGGTAAAACTGTTGTGCGACGAGATATAAAATTTCAGTAGGAGAAAGCCATGAAGTGTTCGCTTGAGAGGGAGCTACACTTGCATGCAGATGAGGAGCTATTAGTTCCTAAGGATGAGCTTCAAGACGTGGATCAACCATAGGATGAGGTTCATGGAGTGGAAGAGACCACTCATGCAACGCCAACCATTAGAGGGCGAAAGCGCTTGACAGAAGCTGAGCGACTGGCTCAAGATGTAGAGAAAGTTGTAGGACCACCTACAACCCAACGCAGCCAGAGACAGTCACCTGATCGATACACTGGATACATGGCTCTGATGAGCAAGTGTGTTGTGACTGAGCCATCCTCTTTCAAGGAAGCTGTGGAGGATCCCGCATGGGTAGACGCCATGGTGGAAGAGTATGATTCTATTGTCAGAAACAGTGCATGGGAGATTGTTCCTAGACCGGAAGGGAAATCAGTGGTGGGTTCGAGATGGATCTACAAGGTCAAGCAGGCAGCTGACGGGAGTGTGGAGAAGTACAATGAAAGATTTGTTGCCCGAGGCTTTTCACAGATAGAGGGGATTGATTATGAGGATACCTTTGCACATGTCGCAAGGTATTCTTCCATACGGACGATTCTTGCTCTCTCAGCGCAGATGGGATGGCACATTCATCAGATGGATGTGAAGACTGCGTTCCTCAATGGAGTCATTGAGGAGGAGGTGTACATTGAGCAGCCCGAAGGCTTTGAGGTCTTCAGCAGCGAGTCGCATGTGTGCAGGCTCAACAGAGCGTTGTATGGGTTGAAGCAAGCACCATGTGCTTGGTACACACAGATAGACAACTATTTCACAGGACTTGGATTCTCCAAGAGCGAGGCGGATCCTAACCTATACCAGATTGTGGTGGAGGGTAAGTTGCTTATCATTGTATTGTATGTTGATGATTGATTCTAACGGGTGATGAGCTGTTGATACTGTCATGCAAGAAGGATCTTGCTACAGAGTTTGAGATGAAGGACTTGGGCCTCCTTCACTATTTCCTAGGATTGGAAATATGGCAGTGCAGTGGTGGACTGTTTGTTTCTCAGGGCAAGTATGCTCGGGAGATACTGGAGAAGTTCAACATGCATGGCTACAAGCCTATTGATGCTCCTCTTCCTGGAGGTTGGAGGAAGGAGGATGCCACTTCAGGAGAAGAAGTGGATGCCACTGTTTATCGACAGTTGGTGGGGTCGCTGATTTATTTGGTCAATACATGACCTGATATATGCTATGCAGTTAACCAACTTTCACAAGCTATGGTTAAGCCTACCAAGCTCTTCTGGAAGGCGGGCAAGCATGTATTGCGCTACTTGATAGGCACATCGGGATATGGTTTATGGTACAGACAGGAGGATGAGGTGAAGCTATGTGGCTTCACGGATGCAGATTGGGCAGGGAGCCCAACGGACAGAAAGAGCACATCAAGAGGGGTCTTCAGTATTGGATCGACAACAATTTCTTGGTACAATAGGAAGCAGAGATCCGTGGCACTCAGTTCAGCAGAGGCCGAGTATATGGCAGCAAGTTTGGCTGCATGCGAGGCTATATGGATGAGGAAGATCCTGGTTGGTTTGCTCGGTTCTCATTTGGATCCTACTGTGATTTACTGTGATAACCAGAGTTGCATTAAACTATTGGCTAATCCTGTATTTCATGATAAATCTAAGCATATTGACATCAGGTACCATCATATCAGAGATTGTGTGCAGCAGAGGATCATGTTGCTTTCATACATTCCAACGCAGGATCAGGATGCTGATATTCTGACGACAGCTCTCACCAGGAGCAAATTCGAGTACCACCGAGGCAGGATAGGGGTTGCTGATAATCCATATCTTGTCGAGAGGGAGTGTTGATATTGCAACAAGATGTTGGAGCTTAGTGAAAAGAATCGCCTTCACTAAGTGGGCACGCAGGCAAATTATGGCGCAAGTTCTATTTTTGATCCCAGCAGGGATGATCACAGTATGGGTGATCACAGTATGGGTGATCACAGTGTGGGTGACCACAGTGTGGGTGACCACAGTGTGGATGATCACAGTATGAGTGATCAAAGTCTATTTTTAGACTGGCTGTCAAAAATAGAAAAGTCAAATATTATTGTCTCATAATAATATTTGGACTATAAACTTGATCTTATTCTCTTGGAGCACTTTAGTTTGAGCTACAGATGTGGCCCATGCACCTGTTAGAAGGAAGTACGCTTTTCTTATGAGTTAGTTGAGTTGTTGTATGCATGACTTCAGTTAGAACTCAATCAGTTGAGTTTGGTGGAGTTGATTGTGGAGTTGATGGAGTTGTGTTCAGTTTGACTTGGTTAAACTAGTTGTAGTTAGTCTAACTGCAAATAGACTAATGATGATTTGTTAAACTAATTATTAACTCATAATGCAACTATAGAATACATCAGTTAACTCAGTTGCATGTCAGTGCATGTTCAGTTTAGCAGGGACAGGTGTTAGAGAATCAGATTGCTATCAGTTGTGACTACAGTTGTGCATCAGATCTTGCACAATCAAGGGATTGAGTATGCCAATGAGTTTTCTCATGTATTTGCCCAGTATTATAGCCTCTGCTCACGTCTTACACAGTGTGAGTGATTCTTTGGAGGTGAAATACGAGTTTGGTAAACCATTCTCATTCATTCTTGAGCAGGTATTGAGCAGTGGAGGCAGGCAAGCAGTGGAATAGATTTGGAGATCAAATCTTAGCTGTATTGTGTGTAACAAGTGGAGCTGGTACTGGATTGCTTGTGATAAGCATTTTACTTTGTAATGTTACATGGCCTCAATCATTAATATACAGATAGTGTGGGGTTTTTAGTGAGATTCTTTCCCCGGGTTACATACTGTGTTAATGTGTGAATGCTCTTGATGTTTTATTGTTATTGATGTTGCTATATTGATGATCAACGTAGAGGAGCTTATGTATTGTGTATGTATTCCGCAATAGTACATGATCAGGATAATCTCTGTTGAATATGTGTTAAATTATTCAAAATTTCTACAGAAGAAGCGACATCTCTCGCCTTCTTGTTTTTGTACAATTCTCCCAACATCTATTACATGGTTAAGAACACCTGCTGAAACTATTCTTCACTCATCTTAGTTTCACTGTTTTCACCTGCATTAGGTCCTAGCATAGTTGATTTTTGAACGACTCGTCACTCTCCAATCTTTGGATTGATCTGCTCAAGGATTCCTTCTCCTCGTTGTGACTTCGACCTATTAAACATTCAATGGAAAATTCTACAGTGCAACCTGCTCTGATGCCAAATTATATGATCTGAAATGATCATAAACTAAATACTGTTGTAGAATTGATTAACCATTAATGATTTGAATGTTAGCTTAAGCATGCGAACCGAGGAAAGACTGGTTGAAAAGAACACTTTACAACAGCTTATTAAACATAAAATCGATGCATAACAGAAGTAAAAATATTAAAATCACAGTGATACTAGATAGCAAATTGATGACGGAGTTTGTCCCTGATGGACTATGTCTCCGAGTATGCTTTCAAGATGGGCAACCATTTTTATTATGAATGAAAAGAAGGTGTTGATTACACAGAGAAAATACCAAACTGAATGTGAATGCAGGCACTTTTGATCCCTGTCATCAGATAGCCCTCTGAACCAGCTTTCCAACGCCTCTTACGGTTTCCAAAACCGACCTTGGATGCTCCTGTAACACTGAAAACAAAAACTGCCTATGCCCTACAAAATCTACATACAAAAGTCAAGAACCACTCTAATGTCTTTCAAAGGACAAATCTACCTCTTATAGGCCTGAAAATACATTCAAACTCCGTTCACTAAGTTTAGGGGTGAATTTGGCCTAATTTGGGTTTAGGAGCTTTGGTATTGTGATTTCCTCACACCTAGGATAGGGTTTTATGACCTTTGAATTAATTTTTAACAACGAAAACCACAATAAACCCCAAAGTAACTTTATCATAAAGTTTTCCCACTGGAGGTCAGGTTGACGGCACGGAGTTGGTTGACTGCCCATGTGAATAAGCTGCGTTCTAACCACAGGCGGACACCTCTCCAACGGTTCCACTAACAGAGAGTTATGACTGTTAAATGTGACCGCTTCTGATGCACTCTCTGCCCAGTTATCCTGCCTGCCACAGTGATAACCTCCACCACTTACGCAGTTGTTGACATGCTACCGATTCCGATGCGGTCTCCAGCCTGACGGTTAGGACCTGGGAGTCATGTTAACCCCAACGGCTTATCTATCCGTTGTTCACATCACCTTCCGATACGGTCTATGTTGACTGCACAGTTCAGATAGTTTTATGGTTTATTTGTAATGTTTTACAATGTGATTTAGGCCGAGAGCTATATGGTGAGGTTTTGATGTTATAGAACTTGAGTTTACAGTTAGGCTTTTAGACTTAGGAATTGTATTAACACATAGTTTTTGGTGTTGTGATAGGTTAGGAATTAGGTGATAGGTTTGTAGCATGGTTTAAATGTAGTTTTAGGGTTTTAGATTTATATTAGGTGTAAAAACATATTTTTCAATTATTTTTACAAAGCGACATAAAACCATATATGAATCGTGGACAAAACAATGTTTGTGACGACACCCTTGATGAAATACCAAACCTCTACGATGGACGACACAACCATGTCGACACGAAATCCTTCTTGTCAAACGACAAAAACAAATGTCATCGACCATTCCTATCGGAATTGTCGATGAACTCAATTCGACAGCCAGGTACAACCCATATCAACTGAACGCCATGAAAACTATGAACATTACCTGAACAACCTAATCCCTAACCAACTTTGTCGATCTTTCGAAGCTGAACTAAAGTGACGATGATACTGAACACTGATGACGACACTTGAACACCTATACAATTGAATCAACATAATCCTCCTGGATCAAAAGAAAATCTTGAAGATTTTGTAATTATTTTATCATTTATATGGTCTCTTACATTGATGTAAGATTCGATGATTTGTGGAACTGAAGGTTTGTAATCTATAATTAATTTTTTAGGCTACTATTTTCCGAAGACAAAATTCATCATTAAATTTGTTTATGAGTTATGTGTCTGAAGTATTCTCATCATTTTAATTATTTAATAGATGCATGTGGTATTCATTTTCTAAAATTATTCATATTGAACTCTGATTGAATATTATGATATCCTGTTAACATTTCCTAAGATATGTTGCAGCTTATTTTTATTTTCACACAAAGATTATGAATTGTTTGTTGTTTATGTTCTTATTTGATGGTGAATATGAAACCAAAGAAATTTTCATTGTACTTTTAGTTTAACAGTTTCTTTAGAAGCATCTTGTGTGGCTAGTTGGAACCAGATTCCAGTGATATTCAAACACACATAATATTTTCTCTTAAATATTATGTTTGAATGAAACCCTCATCCCACCACCTTCACTATTATATTTTCCATCAAATCAAGATTATTGTTCATCAACAATAGTTTGTATAGTTTTTCTAGACATCTGTAAGTACAAAGATACGTCATATATTTTCCCTATTTTTCAATTTAGGCTAGATGAACTCGTCACTGGTGAGGAGTGAGTTAAACAATTTATGTTATCCCTGAAACTATAAGCAATTTAACATGGAGATCCATTATTTGTTGTATATGTTGCATGTGTTGAGAGATCATCTAAAAATGTTTGTCAAAATATGTGAAAATAGGTCTATGGATGGTTTTTTCAATGCTATATTATTCTAGGTTTTTTGTTAGCTACTGATATTCTTGTATTTACTCTTAAGAATCTAAATCAATGGGTCAATGATAGGAATAGGTATGGTTCTAGGTTTTCCTTTTCCTTTAGTCAGATATGGACAAATGAATTTGTGTCTTAGATTAACTACATTTAATTATTTAGTTTTGAAAACCATAAATGGTTGACCCCAACCATAGTTAGTAAAGCCCCAACTCAATAATGGCTACAAAGCTACATTCCGATTTAATTGTATGTTTTCAGTAAGCGTAACACATGCTATTGGCCAAGCTCATTTGACCCATCAATTAAAGACAAGACAATATTTTCATTTAGGCATCTTAATTAATTCTAATGTTAGATATTAACTTTTAAAAATTGTTTAGGAAATCAGAATATGTCAATCGACTACCCGCACAATAGAAACATAGCACATTACTAGCCAAATCAGCTCATAATTGGAAATAATTCATGGAACTATTTGTCATTGCTCAAGAAAAATTATGGTTATGAAGAAATTTATAGTGAATTTGATACAATCCAGAGGAATGGAAATGAACCTATGTGTAATTTACTTTAAAGGTTATGGGAATTTGTTGTAGGATTCCTAAGAGCAACATAGCATCCACCCATTAAACCACTGACTAGTTTCCATACCTTCTCTTTGCCCCTAAAGAAGATGAGTTTCCCTTAGGAAATGATAAGAATTTAATGTTGTGCAGACTTGATTTCTCTTGACTTTGGAAATTTGAAATCAAAGTGTTCATAATTGTCTTGTAGATTAAAGAGATTCAACAAATGTTATGGTGGTTCTTTTGCTAGTTGAGATATTTTTGAAAAGCAATTTATCAAGAAGTTTGGTGAAGATAAAAAAATAAAAATAAATAAATAAATAAATAAATTATTAATTGTGGAAATGTCAAATATTAAAATGAATTTTACTTAATCAATTGAATATTGCAACCAAATATTCCATTCTATTCCTAATGGAATATTGAAAATAGTGACATCATGAGTTAACTAAAGTTTATACTACCACCCTTCCCTCAAAATGTGGCTTTTGCCACTATTGGAGTAGATAAAGAAATATCAGCCTTAAATATGGAACAAGATTTAAATGATGAAATATAAATTGTTAAAGTAGCATATAAACAACTTTGTGGTTAGGGGAAAACCAAAACAATCACCAAGAAATTGTTTTTAACTAGTGAAACCAAAACATTATGTTTTATTTATTTTATATATTAATTAAAATGTTATGTTTTAATTTATTTTAATAATATAAATAATTAATATGTGGATTGCATTTTCTTTCTTTCCGAAACTTATCGCGATAAGTTTTAATTAATGTTTTTTTTTTTGTAAATGCTCATTATTAATTTATAATTTCATAATAATATATATACAATACTTTTAAAAATTAATGTTTTTTAATAAGTATTCGTTGACACAATGCCACATCAAGGTTTGGTTCTATAGGTTTATTTCCTAGAAATATGTTAGTAGAGTCGACCCTGATTATGGCATCTTCGCATCGATTTCGCTGCCTCCATGAGATTGTATTAATTATTGAGATTATTGGCAGAGAAAAATCCCTTGAAGGCCAATTTTTTTTTCTCGCCAACTAGTCTATTATGACCATGTCAATTTAATTTAAACAATGCAGGTTTTAGATATGCAATTGAGAAATTTCACATAATCTAGAGTTTTCAATAATGCATTTAGTACCTTTGTTTAAATGGAAAACTGAGAAATTTAAAAAAAATAATAGAACTTTCATTTTTTTAGAACATTATGCTATATGTTGTTATTGAAACTGATTTTAATCTTAATTTTAATTCATTATATAAATATAATATATTGTGTTTCAAATACCACTACCTTAAATGCATGGTGCATAGGTATATGGTTGGACATTTTTGCAAGGAGCCTAAAGCCATTATAACTAACATCTGGATTTTCCAACTTAGACATTTTTGTGACTCTACAAGATACTTGGTTTTACCAAGTTAAATACAAATATGGAAATGTTTCAATCCAAAAACATAATAATTTTACATTATGACTGCTCTACTTCAAAAAACTTTGTGATTTTGTAAAATGGATTGGTCAAAAGAATATTAGCTATGAGACAACGATCTTTAAAAAAGATGGTTAATTGAAGGTTAATACAATCAAAATCAACGTTCTATACACATAAAATTCAAAACTAACACTTATACCTTGCCCACTGTTATGATTACATCTCTCTCAATCACCCCCAATGAATTCTTTGTTTTTGTAACTCTATTTATCCTAAAAGAGTATCTACAATGTAGGCTTTGTTCAAATGTGGTAATTGTTAAACACACAAGAATAGTGGACAACCAAATAGGACAAATGTGAATGCAATTTTATTAACAAAGATGTACATTTATATTAAATTCTTGTGACCATTGGTCTTCACATACCAAGTGGTCTCTTGGACTATGATGACTATTCACATTTCACACCAACGATTAGTGGATTAAGTGTCCAACATTTCCCACTTAATCCGAAGGTGTATATATGAGTCTAAGAAGAGAACTCTAATACCACAATGCATGAAAGTAGTACGTTGAATGTCCTCTTTGAGATGATGACATAAGGCTGGAGAAATCGAGGTATCAACCAATGGTGATTCAAGGACGACCACCAACACTGGAATGCTTAGTGTAGTTCCTAGAACACTTCCAAATTGGCAACAAGCTGATGTCTACTGCTAGCGAAAGTGCTCCTTAATGTTTTGAAGAGGGATACTTTGAACTTGGAAAAACGAGATCTACAACTTCCGGTGGTTTAAGGAAGGCCACCAACCAGAACACTTAGTGCAATTCCTGTAACACTTCCAAATCTAGAGGAAGTGCTCCTTTATTCTTTGAAGAGGGAGACTTTTAACCTGGAAGAATGGAGGTTTACAACTTGGGTTGGATTAAGGAATACCACCAACCAAATTCATGCCTATGGGATTTTCTATCTTTGATTACAAATCTGAATCTTGGTATGGTTGTCTCTGGCTGTAGGCTCAGGCAGCAGGTTCAGGTTCTGGCTCAGGCTCATTTGATTTATCTTTGAAGCTTCTATATGACCAACAATCCCCCCGGTCAGATACAAGGTGAGAAGATGAAGGAAGTTTTGCAACCTGTGGTGGTTTAAGGAAGGCCACGAACCAAAGGAATGCTTAGTGTGATTCCTGGAACTCTTCCAAATCCAGAGGAAGTGCTCCTTAATGATTTGAAGAGGGAGACCTTCAACCTGGAAGAATGGAGGTCTACAACCTCTGATGGTTTAAGGAAGACCACCAACCAAAGGCATGCTTATGAGCTTCTCTATCTTTGACTACAAATATGAATCTAGGTATGGTTGTCTCTGGCTATAGGCTCAGGAAACAAGTTCAGGTTATGGCTCAAGCTCGCTTGATTTCTCTTTGAAGCTTGTATATGACCATCAATTCCCCCGTGTTAGATACAATGTGAGAAGATTAAGGAAAATCAACTATAAGACTTTTCATTACACATGAACAAATTTTATGATATAAGCGAAAATCTTCCTTGCTATTGAAGCCCAGTGCCAAGAAGTGATCAATTGAAGGTGAATATTTGTTCTTGTAGGAGGCTTGATTTTGAAGCATCTATTTGAAGAATGAGTGTGCTGACCACAATCGTTGCATGGGTGAAGATCAAAACAATGATCTTTCACATGGCTAACTCTATCACAGTGTTGGAATTTAATAATATGCGGTTGTGGAAGAGCGGGATCTAGAACAAGTGTATGTGAACCGTCCTGAAGAAATCCAACACTTTGAAATTTGATTGGCTTGGAGTAGTCTGGATTATGAAATGACACCTCCTTGTCATATCCAAGACCAGTTTTGTGGTTGTTCCAGACAAGATCTTCCCAAGATCTGATAATGGACTTGGGAAGTGCGGGTTGAATTTCTACATCTGCATGCAAATCTTCTCTTGAAATAAGCACTTGATGTGAACTAACCTCAGGTTCACTAAATTGATCACTTGCTGAAAACTGGCGGGTATTTATTTCAAATTCAAACAGTGAATTATTTTGAAAAAAGACAAGTTCAGAGTGATGTCTACACTCTTGTAGCTCTGCTTGCTGTAACTGAGATCCAAGATGCAAAAAATCAATATTTTCATATACACCTTGCATACATATCTGAATATCAGAGAGAGTGTTGTTGTTGGTTTTAATTGTGATTTCATGAGTAGACATTATTAGAGTTCTTAATAACTCTAATAAAGTCTCAATTTTAGCCATTTAAAAACTTTTTGTTGCAATTTCACCTTATGTTTCGAGCCAACGATATCTCTAGTATTCAATAAGACTGACCAAAAAATATACTTCGCACATATGCACAACAACGACGACCAGTTCAACGCAGAAATGACCCACTTGCAGGAGCTCCACACCAGTTAAAGGATCATTCCACACATTCAACACAAGTATGAACACACAACGATGAATGCACCATACGCTGCCACTGGATGGAGGAAGTACCTTGGCTATTGTCTGTGTATAATGCATGTCAATCACTGAGATTTAAGATGTCGCCTCTTGCGTGAGTGATTCTGGGGTTTATGAGAATAGCTGACAATCCTCTTCCTTTGTAAACAATGAAACCTCCTCAATCGGCCTGTTGATCCAAGTTGAATGTGCCTACTAATTAATTTTCCTGAGAATCGAACGGGGACCAAAACAGCAACATCCAGATCATATATTTTAAATTTGTGCTTCGGTTGCGTCTCCAACAAAGGGAAGCCTTTGCGCTGAGCTACGATATTACAAAAGCTAGGTTACTCAGACTGTCTCACAACATAGATTGAACAACTACGAGGGATGAAAATATCCTGGTAAATAATCAATTGGCTACTTAAAGGAAGACTGGCATAGAAATTCAAGAAATTCGGACTGTCAATAAGTTGTAAAAGATACACGGGCATTATCAAATACCATGTTCTACATGTCGCTGAATCACATAGTCATAAGGAGTGTAATAATCCGCTATTAAAAGGCTCACCAGTTGAGGGAGTATAGTCAAATGCTGGATTGACAACAGGTGTTTTGTACCTCTAATTTTATATTGGATATTGTTAGAGTGTGATTTTTTAATGGTTTTTTGGTGAGTTTTTATTGTCTAATCTTTCTGAAATTTGGTAAGAATTTATTGAAATCACAAGCTTCTTGTCCAATCCAAATGCCTTGTGATTTTTGAAAGTGTTAAATCCATATATACAATCAAAAAACTAATTTAAATAACACAAATCAAAATTTCACATCATTTTTCTTCACCTAATTCCAATACCAAAAAATCCCAAAAAAATCACACAAAAACAATTCCCAAAATCCCCAAAATCTAACGATGGCAATGGGATAACATTCAACAAATCTTCGGGATTTCTGGCATGAAATCCGATCAAGTCAGTTGGTATCTTGGAAGTATATCACATGCGCTGGACTGCTCTAAAGATCTTCTTGAAGTCTTGCATGCATATCGTATCACGTTGATGGTATCATTTCGGCACAGCATCCCATCCTACCTAATGTTTTATTTCCATCTGGGTCAGATTCCGCTCAAGTGTATTAATGAATTCTTTATGTCCATTTAACAGTCTGCCAGAACAAGGGCTTTATATCATACGTTCGATGTAAAACGGCAGTTGTGTGGAATCAAGGTAGGGAGTCGTGAATAGTGGAGGGTAAATTTATTGAATTACACAACCCACAAATTCTTCTAATTTAAAACAAAATTTATTTATATATAAAAATTAGTGAAGAGTTTATTAAAATTATATAAAATTAACAATTAAATTACTTAATATAAAATTAGCTATTTTTCAATTATTTTAAACGTGGTTGGAATAAAAAATACAAAGGATTAAATTTTGATTTTTTTATCTAAATTATATTTTCCACTGTTATTTTAAAAAACTCATTGAAAATTCATAACTTAAACTTACTATTCTACAAAATTTCTACTTAATTTTAAACAAATTAGATCCAAAAATATAAGAATAAAAACCTGTGACAAATAAACAGCGGCATTCTTGTAGAATAAGTTTCGCAGAGATTGTGGAAAAGTACGGACGAGTTGATTGAACAAAGTTATAAAGCTCTTTTTCGTTCACAGTGAGGGTGGCAAAAGTTGCTTATTTTCCGCTAGTGTGGAGTGAATTGCTTTTTATTTGTGATATGGAAGGATCTTTCATTTGATTAGCGTAACAAGGGTGATTTCAGGAACATGGTTTGTTCATAGAAACGTACTTTAACTGTTTTAGGTTGTGGATTTTCTTTTTATATTTTCAGGCCTTGGACTTGGAATTTTAGGGTGTTTCACTAGTTTTTATGATGTTGACTCCCTTTATATTTCAGGAACATAATTTAAATCAAAAGAATTGCATTATGTATTTATGTATGGATTTGAAAGGATATCTAAATTAAAAAGAATTGCCATATATTGGAAAATTGCATCCAGCAACGAACCAAATCTATCTTTATCCTTTTAAAGTCAAACCCTTTTAAAGCTCCAGAAACGCGGATGTCAGCAATTCTTTAAACCCCGTGAAATTGTGAGCAAGCACATTGAATGCCAGCGAATCATTGTGGTGAGTTCTGTTAATGTCATATTAAATTATTTTGTAATCATTTTTTTAATCCTTTGTTTAGTGCGAAGTCTCAACCTATTACGAAAAAACAACTGGATCACCTGGAATATTATAATGTTCTCCGCTCTGCCGTAATAAATTTATTATGACACCGACTTTTATCATAGCACACTACATTTAATTGGCTCCCAGAAAGACTTTAGACGGACAGAAGTTTGTGTGTGATTGGATTTCTGTAATGAAGCAGCGACTTTTCCAGCAAATTCTTTGAAAATGAAACTAAAAATAAATAAATAAAGCCAAAATTTGTTTGCGTGTGGTTAGCGTTCATGGTACGACTATCGTTTTTTATTCTTTATATGATTTCAAAGTTTTTTTCTGTGGGTTTCAGTAGCCTCCACCTACTTTTTTCAATTTGATTTTAAATGGAGTCGTCTGCCGACAAAGTAGGAATTGTCTAGATAATCAAAAGTGGTGGGAATCAACGTAAAAAATTTCAAAATTTTTTATAGAGTCAATGTTTGAATCGTGTTTTTTATAATGGAAATAGATTCAGTACATTGTCTAGATATCAAAAGTGGTGGGAATCAAGGTAAAAAATTTCAAAAATTTTTATAGAGTCAATGTTTGAATCGTGTTTTTTATAGAGACACCTAGAATTTTGAAGTTTAACAACTATAACTTAAATTTAGAAAAATCCTTACCGGGAATTTCCTTAAAGCTCAATAGACTGCATTTTCGATCATCTTTATATGTTATATCAAAATTTTAATTTTTTTAATAATATTTAATTAATTTTGTTTTAAACTTTAATAGGTTTTGTTGTTATGAAATTTATGTAATCCTAAACTTTAGGAATCTTCCATACACTAAACTAACCTTTAAGAATCTTCGATACACTAAATTGATTTAAGCGTTAAGAAAAGCTCCTTTTTAATGAAAAAACACTGCGATTTCATTTAAATAAAAAAATATTACAAAATTTCAATTAAACAATTCAAAGATAAGAGATGACCCCTCAATGATTGGCACTCCCAGACCCCTCTCCCCCGCACGCAAACGTTCATCTCAAATATGTTGGCACTCCGCCACCCCTCTTCCACACGCGAAAATGCACAATAAAAATAAATAAAATTGTATGCAATAAAGACTGTGCTTAAGCGTTCGTTTGTATAAATTTTGGTTGCTTTAACGTTTGTTTGTATAAATATTGGTTTTTATTATTAAAAGATCAAAGTCTATTTCTTTACTTTCATGAGTCTGAGCTCCTTAAGGATTTATCCTTACGCAAACGTTCGCCTCAAACACGTCGCCCTGTCCCCCCAAAAAATGACGATGCTTGACTTGTTACAGATTCCACGACGGGAAACGTGATTTCGAGAGATGCCACAACTACAAGCAAAACCTATAAATATATCAGAAAAAGTTGCATTAAATGTTACAACATATATATATATTAAGCAAAACGTATAAAAGATTATCAGAACAAGTTGCGGGAGATGTTACAGCATGTAAGCAATATCTACAAAGATAGTTTGCGCGGGAGATGCCAGCTATGGAGCTGCGACATTTTCCTCTTGTCAGTAGGTATCATGATTGGATTAAAAATTCAGACAATGAAAGCCTCTACAGTTCCTCACGATCAATGATAATGCCACTTGTGCTGTCGTTCCACAATAAATTATTCCTAACAGCTTGCTACAACATTTTGGTCTCATATATATATTCGACGTCGTTACCAGAAACGCAGACCAGTAATGCATCCAGTGACGAGTGCTGTTACTCGTCGCTGAACGATTCATTCATGAACATTGCTTATTGCTTATGAAACATTGATATATATCTTAAACGAAATAGTACTTAACAACTCACATTTAAGTCGAATCTGTATAATGGATATGCGTTGTCTATCTGCTGCGGTTTATAGATATATTTGATGCGTATAGATGCGGTCTTTACAGATATATTTGATGGGTATAGATTATAAGATTCGTCCTTATATCGTTCAGGCATGGAGTGAGGCAGCTGCGTACAGGGTGGGCTGATGGACCTGGATATATTACACAATGTCCCATTCAACCAGGTGGACGTTACAGATCCAGATTCAACATTACTGATCAAGAAGGAACTTTGTGGTGGCATGCTCATGTGTCATGGCTCCTAGCTACTGTGCATGGAGCTTTCGGAATCTACCCTAAGAAAGAAAGCTCATATCCCTTTCCTAAACCCCATGGGGAAACTCCTCTTATAATAGGTAATGAGTTGCTTTGATCTTCAATACAGAAATCATTAATGCATGTTTAATGGCTAATATTGATTAAAAGCAATGCTGTAATGGAACAGGAGAATGGTGGAACGCTGACCCTATCGCGGTTATAGACGAAGCACTCCGCACTGGTGTTGCGCCCAATTTGTGGGATGCATATACCCTAAATGGACAGCCAGGAGACCTGTATAACTGCTCTAGGGCAGGTATTAATACTTTCCTTTCGTACATCAGGTATTGAAATTATATAAATCGGTTTGTTGAATATTGACTTATACATATTGTTGATGCAGGAACATTTCGGTTTTTTGTAAAACAAGGAGAAACTTATCTTCTACGGATGGTCAATGCTGCACTCAATGGTGCGCACTTTTTCAAGATAGCAGGCCACAAATTTACAGTTGTGGCTGTCGATGGTTCCTACACCAAGCCATACAAAACAGATGTAATCGTCATTGCTCCCGGTTAGACTAGCCATGTTCTTGTCACCGCCGACCCAGTGGGCAGATACTATATGGCTGCCCGAGATTATAACAATCAGGCAGCAGGCCGTTTCGATAACACTACAACTACAACAATTTTTGATTACGTGGGACACAAAAATACACGCCCCATTTTACCTAGTCTTCCATACTACAATGACAATTGTTGGGGATTTTTCTGGTAAAATCCCAAAAACAAACTAACTAAACAAAGAGACAATGCTCTGTTTTTCTCCACACGATCTTTTAACACAGGGACGTTGTTTTTGACTCAGAGAAACATAGTTTTTCTACACCCCAAAAAAAAACTTTGCATTCATCAATATGACTCCTTGTTACAAAAAAAAGGTCTTCCTCTTAACATAGGGATTTCACCAACACTGCAACACTACTTCAGATGCAGTTCCACAAACAACAAAAGAGTCTTCCTCACACAGAGGGATTCACCAGAGATTGCTTTTACAAAAATATCTTCATCACACAGAGGGATTCTCCAAGAGATTATGCTGAAGAGGTCTTAACCAGAGGGATTCACAAGTATATGCTGAAAAGCATCTTCCTCTTGACAGAGGGATTCAAAAATAGACTGTGCTTAAAAGCACCTTCCTCTTTAACAGAGGGATTCACCAAGAAAACATTTCAACAACAAAATATTTACACTGCTGTGTGTAAAAATCTCATTTACATTCTAAAAAACAATTTTCTTACATACAACCTGATTACATTCGCACTGCATTTCAATGCATTTCAATCTCCCAACAAAACAAAATTTACATAACTCTTTTTCACTGCTGCGTGAAAAAAATAAAATTTACTCTTAGTGCTGCAAAAGTCTTCTGGTTTCATTTACTCTGCTCAAGATGTTGCCTTCTTCACTTGCTTCGCATATCTTCACCAACAAAAATTATGAGATTTGCGCTGCTGCGCATTCCTTTCCTTTCCCACCAGCGAACAACCAAAAAATCATCACGCTGCATTTTCTTACATCGCAACAAAACCTTACACATTGTTGTGTGTATATTCTCTCACGCTGCCCCGTTCTTTTTCTTTCTTCTTCGCACTGCTGTGCGTTTCATTGCCAATACATTTTCAATGAACAACCCCTCAACAAAAAATTTTCATGCATGGCTGCGCATTCCATTTTTTTACTCAAGGGAATTTTTTTTTTTTCATGCCGCTGCATTGGTCACAATACATAATAAAAAATATGACATTTTTTTTATTTTGAGCCATACTCCCGTGACCAAATACAAAATATTAAAATTAAATCTTCACCAACCATTTACGAACGCCATTTAATTCTTAGAATGGTGAAGGTACTTCATAAATTAATTCACTGATAAGTCGACGGTCAAAACAAAAGTTTGTTCTACTCCACGCAATATTAACTGCAGGCTTGTACGCAGCTTGGGTTACTCAATGACGGACAACCTCCCTTGTGATCGGACGGTCCAGAACGATATCGGATGCCCCTTACTTGTTGAACGTTACGTCCCGATGGAATGGTTGTTTTGGAGAAGGTACATTTTACACGTGGCAAAATCTTATTGCATCGAGCGCGTTTGTACGAAAACTGCTTGCTGACCAAAAGTGGTCCGATAAGCTCACGACGGTTTTGTTGGATGGTTTGCTATTGCATGATGGCGGATTCGGCAAATATCTGCGCTGCCGTCGCTGTCCAACTGTCCGCGTCTGCCAACATTGCACGCAGTTGGAATTAATATTCCAACACTCCCCTTTAATTTCAACTGCTGGGCATTTAGACATACCCAAACACTTCATAAAAATTCAAAGCTTTTTTGCCTATTCATATTAGCTTTCCTTTCATCACTTTCACTGCTGTGCTCAAGCACTCCAATCATGTAATATCCTCTTTCTCTCTGCCTTAGGCAAGATTTCCAATATTTGCATCTCCAAACTATTCTGCAACCTGTTCTTCTCTGCTTTTATGCCAGATTTAATTTCATATCTCTCCCCTATAAAAAAATCTTCATCAAAGAATGACTGTTAATATGGTTCAGCAAGCATTTTATAGGAACCCTTTCACTAATAGCTTTAGCAATAATGATCAAGAATTACAGGCTCCCCCTAAGTGTATGCATTGTCTCCTTTTGGCACAGTCTTCTCAAAAGAAACTTAGATTGACTGGGGAGCTCAAAGGACTTTTGGTCTGTATTTCCTTCCTTCTCCATACTTGTGTAACTTTCTTCTTTTGCATGGGTCTAGCTTGTGTGAGAGCCCATGTTAAGTTACAATCACGTGCCATATGACCAATGTTATGACACTTGAAACATTCTACATTGTCCATGAATAATATTTCATGATTTCTTCCTGTAAAATTGTTTCTTGGAGGTTGTCGGAGACCATAACATCTATCTCTATGAGATGCTCTACAGTCTTTTGCCATATGACCAAAGTTTGAGCAAGAATAACAATAACCAAAAAATGAACTTTGGTACCTGAGAGATGGAGATTTTCTTGATGTACTTCTGAAGCCTTTCTGCCTTGAGATCCTTTGATGATAACCATTGCCTCTTGCCTCTTTGAAATCATCAACATTTCTTCTTGGAGCTGGTTTTCTACTTGGAGTAGGATTTCTTCTATTATAGCCTTGATTTTTCTCCTTGCCTTTGCTGGAACTAGGAGCATCACCATTTCTTTCTACCTTCTTCACATCTCCTTTGCTTAAAGCATTTTCATTCTTGTTTGAGGGTTCACCTACATGCCCGAGTCCTGATTTATCAGATGGAGATTTGCGATAGCTGAGCATGTCATCCAAGGCTTGAGAGATCTTTATGATTTTGTTCATCCCTTCAACCTTTTCTGTGAGGAGGACAATATCTTCTTCCAATCTTTCACACTCATTACTTTTCTTTGCAAGTTGTTCCTCAGTTTCTTCCTTGCTACGAGTAGCTTCAGCTGCTACTATTTTAAGGGAGATGATATCTGACTTCATTTTGGAGATTTCCTCATTCTTTGCTTGACTGCTCTCCATTTTCTTCTCAGCTTCTTGTGCTTGTTTCCTGGCTTCTTGTAATTCAGATTTGAGGGAGGAGACCTCTACCTTGTACTGTCCAATCTCTTCTACAAGTTTGTTCACTCTCTTGTGCCTTTGTTCAAGTTGACTTGACAAGACATCTTCCTGCTTCTTTGCTTTATTCAATTGATTTGTCATGGATATGACTTCTTCATGATGCTTCCTTTTGCTTTGATCAAGTTCCTTCTTAAACTTGGCAAGCTCTTCATCCCTTTGATGTACTTGAAGCTTGATGAGGTCAACCTTCTCATTTTCAGCTTCTATAATGGGTTCAGAATTTCCTTCTTGACTGATGGTCATGGTCAGTGCTCCCTTTGCGTGAAGGTCATGAAGTCTGTCCCATATATCCTTTGCTAATGAATATTTTCCTAGATTCTTCTTTACAGAATCAAGCAGTCCATCCAAGATTGTCTTTGCTGCTTTTGGATTGTACTCCTTGGATTCTCTATCCATCTTGCTATCATCAATCACTGATTCCCAAATTTCAATCCCTTGAGACTTTAAGAAAGTCCTCACTTTTATTTCCCATATATAAAAGTTCCCATTGAACCTTGGAGCCTCAAATAGAATGCTTTCAAATAGATTGTCTTCTGTTTTAGTAGTAGAGGGAGACACATCCTTAGGAGAATTGGAGACTTCCTTCCTTGACCTTGCCATTCTTAACTATGCTTCAAATATTTGACCGTGTTTTTAAAATCACTGGCTGTTTCTTCAACAGCAACACAAAAAAACTTGAGAAATACCTGGATCCTTTTGCTGAGTCTTCACGCTGCTGGAGAAGCTGCTGCAGCAAAGAAACTTTCCTTCAGCTTCTTTGACACCTTCAAAGGTCCTGGACAAGCTCTGATACCACTGTTGGGGATTTTTCTGGTAAAATCCCAAAAACAAACTAACTGAACACGGAGACAATGCTCTGTTTTTCTCCACAGGATCTTTTAACACAAGGACGCTATTTTTGACTCAGAGAAACAGAGTTCTTATACACCCCAAAAAAAACTTTGCATTCATCAATATCACTGCCTGTTACAAAAAAAAAGGTCTTCCTCTTAACAGAGGGATTTCACCAACACTGCTTCAGATGTAGTTCCATAAACAACAAAAGAGTCTTCCTCACACAGAGGGATTCACCAGAGATTTCTTTTACAAAAATATCTTCCTCACACAGAGGGATTCTCCAGGAGATTATGCTGAAGAGCATCTTCCTCTTAACCAGAGGGATTCACCAGTATATGCTGAAAAGCATCTTCCTCTTGACAGAGGGATTCACCAAGAGACTGTGCTTAAAAGCACCTTCCTCTTTAATAGAGGGATTCACCAAGAAAACATTTCAACAACAAAATATTACTCTGTCTCCTACTGAGATTTTGCACTACTGTGTATAAAAATATCATTTACATTTACCGCTGTAAAAAACAATTTTCTTACATACAACCTGATTACATTCGCACTGCATTTCAATGCATTTCAATCTCCCAACAAAACAAAATTTACAGAACTCTTCTTCACTACTGTGTGAAAAAAATAAAATTTACTCTTACTACTGCAAAAGTCTTCTGGTTTCATTTACTCTGCTCAGGCTGTTGCGTTCTTCACTTGCTTCACATTACTTGCATATCTTCACCAACAAAAATTATGAGATTTGCGCTGCTGCGCATTCCTTTCCTTTCCCACCAGCGAACAACAAAAAAAAATCATCACGCTGCTGCGTTTTCTTACATCTCAACAAAACCTTACACACTGCTTTGTGTATATTCTCTCACGTTGCCCCATTCTTTTTCTTTCTTCTTCGCACTGCTGTGCATTACATTGCCAATACATATGCAATAAACAACCCCTCAACAAAAAAATTTCATGCATGGCTGCGCATTCCATTTTTTTACTCAAGGGAAAAACTTTTTTTCATGCCGCTGCATTGGTCACAATACATAATAAAAAATATGATATTTTTTTTATTTTGAGCCATACTCCCGTGACCAAATACAAAGTATTAAAATTAAATCTTCACCAACCATTTACCAATGCCATTTAATTCTTAGCATGGCGAAGGTACTTCATAAATTAATTCACTGATAAGTCGGCGGTCAAAACAAAAGTTTGTTTTACTCCACGCAATATTAACTGTAGGCTTGTACGCAGCTTGGGTTAATCGATGGCGGACAACCTCCCTTGTGATCAGACAGTCCGGAATGATATCGGATGCCCCTTACTTGCTGAACGTTATGTCCCGATGGAATGGTGGTTTTGGAGAAGGTACATTTTATGCGTGGCAAAATCTTATTGCATCGGGCCCATTTGTACGAAAACTGCTTGCTGACCAAAAGTGGTCCGATAAGCTCACGGAGGTTTTGTTGGATGGTTTGCTGCTGCCCGATGGCAGATTTGGCAAAAGTCGGTGCTGCCGTCGCTGTCCAACTGTCCGCGTCCGCCAACACTGCACGCAGTTGGAATTAATATTCCAACAACACCGCAGTCGTTACAAGATTTAGTACAGCACTGCGAAGCCTAAATTCCAAAGAGTTGCCAGTGGACGTTCCACATGGCATAGATGACAGCCTCATCGCCACAGTTGGATTGGGATTACTTCCATGTGAAGTTGGAAACACCTGTCAAGGCCCCAATGGAACAAGGCTCACTGCAAGCATGAACAACATGTCCTTTGTACTGCCCAGCGTGGCCCTGCTGCAAGCTTATTATTTTTGTTTTAATGGTGTGTTTATGAGGGATTTTCCATCAAAACCTCCCCCTTAGATTCAACTATACAGGGGACGATATTCCCAAAATACTTTGGGCTCCTTATCTCGCAACAAAAGTGAGAGTTGTCACCTACAACTCAACAGTACAGTTGGTGTATCAGACAAAAAACATCTTAGTGGCAGAGAACCATCCAATGCTTCTTCATGGTTACGATTTTTACGTGGTGGGACAAGGTTTCGGGAACTATAACCCAAAAACTGACCCACTTAAGTTTAACCTGGTGGATCCTCTACAGCGCGACACCGTGATCTCTCCAATAAGTGGGTGGGTTGCCATAAGATTCAAAGCTGATAATCCAGGTATATAGATACATAAACTCATTTGCTCTTCAATTTTATTATTAGCCTGCCGATTTTATTCCCAAATTACAGCTCGCTCGATATTAAATGCAAATTATCTTATCTTCGTTCTTTGGACAGGAGTGTGGTTTCTGCACCGCCATTTAGACGACCATTTATCATGGGGATTGAATATGGTGTTCCTAGTGAAGAACAATCGTGGTCCCTTGGAAACATTAGAACCTCCCCTGTAGACCTTCCAAAGTTCTAGAAAGAAAAGGGAATATCAATAACCATATCAGAATACTTCATAAGTACAAGGATCTGGACTCGTTGAGGGATCCTTATTGATTTAAAATCTATGACCATTAGTGGCGTAGTTAAAATAAACCTCAAACATGAAGGCAAACTATTTTTTATTCCTGGGATTGCTAACGAATCATGAATAGGCTATGGTTGTTTTTTCTTCTGGTAAGGATGGTCATTTTGGGATATTGAATTCACGTTAGTTTTTATTAAATTTCTATAAGCATGAGATTTTTATTTTTTATTTGTAATAAAATTGAATTTTTATTTTTTATTTATAATAAAATTGGATAAGAATTTTTGGAGATCTGGGAAATTCCAATTCAGTGTCATTATTGCATCAGATTCACTGTTATTATTAAAACAAATATTTTATAAATGTTACACATTTATAATTCTTTTATAAATGTTATATATTCACAGTTGCATGTTTCTATAGACTTTAACCCAAACAAATAATTTAAAAAACACCTTTTTCAATTATTGTCACAAAGCGACATAAAAACACATATGAATCATCGACAAAACAACATTTGTGACAACACCCTTCACAAAATATCAAACCTCTCTGATGGATGACACAAACATGTCGACACTGAATCCTGCTTGCTGAACGACAAAAACACATGTTGTCGACCATTCTTAGCAGAATTGTCATTATTGCATCAGATTCACTATTATTTTAATTTTTTTAGTTCTATTTATTTAGGTTATGATTGGTTGAGAGGGTTGAAGTTTAATTTAGTAATGATGACTCGCATCACCGATGATACACAGTTGGTTTACTTAATATCATGTACAATTGACACATAGAATGAATGCTTGAAAACACAGTGCGAGTGTGTATTTATTTATTACCTCTACGTGTTAAATACAAACATTCATTTGGAGTGGTCACGTGAAATTGCAAAATACACATAGTTCTAATGCAATTCGGGAGTCATACTCCATTATGGTCGGCATTCCTCTTCCACCTGAGCTTTACTCTGGATGTCAATTTCCAACTATTGGACGGGTTGACTGTCCTTTTAACATGCATAGTCTTCTTATTTGTGGGCCCGACCCTCGACCTCCAACCTAGTCGGGGTCAGTCTACTTTGTTGGTGCATTAAACTGCGTCAACCAGGGTGTCGTCCTCACCCCATAGTCCCGGTTGATCACCTTCATTGGTACATTGAGTTGGTTAACCCAGAGGTTGTCCCGACCCTGACTAAATTTAAAATATTAATATATAATAAAGAAGGCAAATATAGTAGCAAACATAATTATTGAAGGGGTGAAAGACTATGAGAAAAATGAATTTACCCTTGACGTTGCAAGACACTTCTTGAAAGACAAGTTGCTATGGCAAGGAGAAATATGCCAAGCATGGAGGGTCGGTAAGTTTAACGGTGAGAGAGCCAAGCCCATAAAAGTCATCATGACTAGCTTACGTGACAAATATGTCATTCTAAGGAAGAAACATCTCTTGAGTGGTTCTCATTTTCTCCTAGAAGAAGATTTAACTGTAAGACAACAGGAGGAAATGTTGAAGGTTAGGGCAGCAAGAGAGCATGGATTTATAAAGGAAAAGTTGTGATAGTAGGAATTGGGCCTCCTTCCATAACATAGAAGCAAGATGGTAATAAAGAAGAGGCAACAAACTCTTCAACATGAAATTAGGAAGTAAGTTCAATATGGGAAAGGAGGGACAAAGACTCAAATGTGAGTCTTGCATGTCAAAATAAATAGAAATCAAGTCATACCCAAGTTTCTTTAAGATTAGTTTGTTGGAACTACAGAGGTCACCCATGGAGACGAGGACCTAGGTTAGGGCCTATTGCGAAAGGTAGAGACATAATTTGACTCATAGAAACACATGAGCACGAAGGGTGTAAGACGCCTCTCTTTGAAGAATACTGGGAGACGACAGTGGGGAACAAGGCAGAAGGGAATGGCAAAGGGTACGGGGCTATCACGGTTTTAGTGAGGTAGAATGAAGATCGTCTCATTCAGTTAGAAAAAGAAGACTCATATAAGAATTTCATTTGTTCCAAAATATCAGATAATGGAAACCACATCAGATTTACATCATATTATTTTGTGCCGCAAGTTTCAAAAATCCACAAAGGTAGACGACTTGACCACCAAGATCCATTTGCAGCCTTAAAAGAAGATATTGCAACATATTCTCAGCTAGGTAAAGTCCTTATAATGGGTGATTTCAATGCTAGGACTGCAGTGAGAAAGCTAGCATTCTTTACCCGCTCAAGAGAACGTGCAAGCATTACCATGTTTTCATTATATAAATTATTATATATAGAAAGTGGCCCTGAAAAACTATCTAGATCCACTAATTATTACACTAAAGGTAGTCTATATAAGGGAATGTTCGCCCTCGGACTGTAGTTTGTCCCTACCCAATCGAAAAAGGACATTTGTTTTCACTTTTCTTGTTAGCATATTATCAACATGTGAATTTCTTTAATGAAAATGATAAGAGGTTGGCCAATTGAATGGATGCACGTCAACAATCAAAGATAGGATGCATGTTACTTTACACTAGCTTCACCACATATGAGAGAAATCACACTCACCCCTTTCATTGTGGTTTCAAAGCATGCCAACACAAACCCATTTCTGAAGAAACCTTTAGGAGGTTGAGGCTGAATTCTCTTTCAAACATTCATGCTAAAGAGAAGTTTGATGGTCTGCACAGTCAGAAGGTGCATGGTTATGATCCGACATCTCCAGACATGAGAAAATATCATATCAAAGGACATGCATTTACAGGTTGAATCCCTAGAAACAATTTTCTTAAGCATATGGAGTTATCGACAATTGCATATAGTCTCAATCGCTCCCTTAAATTACAAAAATCCTAGATATGTTTAAATTTAGGATGTGAGTATTCAACCCAAGGGGGACACATAAGGTGAAGAAAATGCCTCCATCACATCTAATATAGATCTTTTAATTTGTGGATGCATACATAATTTCATTTAAAAGAGCATGTAAACATGTAACATAGACACATGAAATGAAGCATAAATCAAAAGCAACATGAGGTCAAACCATAAGACGATTTGATTATGAAGTTCACCAAGTGTGGGCTACATCTACGAGCCCTGATAAATGTGGAGGGGGAAGAGGGGATCATTCATTAAATGGCAACATAAATAAATTATAATCAACTTTACATAAATGACCCTTATACCTCCATTTTTCTGGAATTGACTGAAAATGCAAAGATCATTTGCCGAAACGGACATCATCTTTGGATTTGTGGAGTGAAATCATGTTAACCAAATATAACCTTGACCCCTTTCTAACAGCGATGAAATATGGACCCTCGGGAATCTCGAAGATTCCCCCAAAGGTTCCTTCTTGGAGATGGGCAAAAAATACACTAGGATACAAATTATGAGCACACCACTATGCTTCTTGTGAATTTTTGAGAAAAATTAGTATAAAGTTAGCATCTTTCCGTCTCTGTAAAAAATCACCTCCAAGGGAATATTTTATATTCCTCAAGATTATTTAAAGATTCGCCACTGTTGATCACCTGAAATTTTGTTGCTCGGATGAGGAAATGAATGACACCATAATGTTCCTTGCGAAATTATGATTCGTTTGAGTATAAATTGACATGAATCTGGCACTGTGAAAAATCACCCTCTAGGGAATCTTTTAGATACTTCATGTTGCATGGAATATTTTAGGTGATATTCCCTTAGAATATTCTCATCCCGAAAAACATGTCTGGCCTAGCATAGTTCTGCCTCAGCTCTTGGTTCCCCTGGCCTCCACTTCCTCTACTCTGGGCTTATGAATTAACTCAGTTTATAAACACCTTGCTGCGCGAAGAATACAAGGAAAGCCCATTTGGGCATATGGCTAGGTTGTTCTTCTTAGAGGGTGGAGGTCACAGGGTCAATCTCATGCACCTCCCGCAAATAACACGTCTTTTTAATTTTTTTTGGGTGTGTTTTGTTAAACCGTTGGCATGTTGTTTAAATAGGGAAGTTGTTGGCGTTGTTTAACCATTGGCCGGAGCTGCTGAAATTTGATTAGCGCTTCATGTGTTGTGTTATGGTATGGGGCAGCCTGGGTGGTGGTCTCGCCAACTCACCAGATAGGTTCAAACCTCATCGACCCTGGTTATATTTAAAATATGTGGCATATGATTGTAACGGACATCGGCCGTGGGCGGGGTCTTAGGTCAACAGCGAGCCCCTACCTAATTATTAAATATATATGATGATGACCTTTAGCAAGGGTGGCAAGGGTGTAGCCTAGAACCCCAACTTATATATATATATATACACACACAATATTAATAGTTAAAATTTCGATGGAAAGTTTTAAGGGTCACTCAAAAAATTTAAGAGGAAAAAAATTTGCCCGTTATGACCGTCAATTCCATGCGACGACCCTTTTCCAAATTTTACCCTTCTTAGGGACTACCACAGGGCCTAGTTTGATCAAAACTTTGACCAACTATATCTTGAGCATATGAAATCGGGTTTGGGTTCCATTCATGCCATTGGAATTAGGATGACGGGAACTACGATCTGGTCCTAGTTTCTAAATGGATTAAATTATGTTCGTTCTTTGGACAAGAGTGTGGTTTCTGCATTGCCATTTAGACAACCGTTTAGCGTGGGGATTGAATATGGTGTTCCTAGTGAAGAACAGTCGCGGTCCTTTGGCAACATTAGAACCTCCCCCTTCAGACCTTCCAAAGTTCTAGAAAGAGAACGAAATATCAATAACCATATCCGAATACTTCACGAGTACAAGGATCTGGACACATTGAGGGATCCTTATATATTTAAAATCTATCGCCATTAGTGGCGTAGTTAAAATAAACCTCAAACGTGAAGGCAAACTTCTTTTTATTCGTGGGATTGCTAATGGATCATGAATTGGCTAGGATTGTTTTTTCTTCTTGTAAGGATGGTCATTTTGGGATATTGAATTCAAGTTAATTCTTATTAAATTTCTATAAGAATGAGAATTTTTATTTTTTTTATAATAAAATTCGATTAGGAATTTTTGGAGAAATGGGAATTTCCATAGATTCAGATTTAGTGTCATTATTGCATTAGATTCATTGTTATTATTAAAATAAATATTTTGTAGATAGATATAACTATTTTATAAATGTTACAGAATTACAATTATTTTATAAATATTATATATTCACAGTTGCATGTTTCTATACACTTCAACCCAAACAAATAATTAAGAGAATAAATTATTCACCATCATTACTACATTAGATTTACTATCATTATTACAATTATTTTATAAATATTTCAAATTAAAAAATACGTCAAATCTAATATTATTATTAAAATAATTATTTTATCGATCTCATTTTAACAATTGTTTTATAATTATCACAAATAAACATTTACAACATATTTCCATAAACTTAAACCCAAACACATAACTAAAATAAAATAAAATGATTCACCATAACAATCAAACTAACATAGTGTTGGAAAAAATCAATGAGGGATTCTTGGAGCTCTGCAACCCTAATGACCCTACGCCCATGAGGTAGGCAGCACAGAATACCTCGAAAATAAGTGGACAGGCACAAAAAGAATTGAACAGGCGGCTCAAAAACGACAAAGGTGACTAGGAGGGGAGAGATCCCCTCCTATTGGGATGCGACAGTGGGAGAAGGAACAAGCAACATCAAAGCAGCAGATGAACAAAGAACACTGGGACCAGCCTAGGAGCATGCTGGCAAGCAAGAAGCAAAGGAAGATGTCTACCCTACGTAGTGGAGAAACCGAGTTTTGTCATTCTGATGAACAAACTGGAAAGGTACAAAAGCTATATGAAGGACCATGCATTGATTTGCAAGTTCATCGGATTCTGGTCCTCAGAAAAAGAACTGAAAAGATGGATCCAACAGAAATGGTAGCCACACGGCCGCATTGAACTGAAGCTAGGCGCACGTAGATTCTTTATGGTAATCTTCTCAAACCTGCAAGACAAAGAGAATTTTTTTGAAAACAGACCATATTTCCATAACAATGTAGGTTTATTTATGAGGTATTAGGAGGAATGCTACAACCCAGACAAAGAAAAATTCCTAGCAGCACCTGTATGGGTTAGACTGTTTGGACTACCTATGGATTTCTGGGACCCAGAGATTCTTGAAGGAATAGGGAACACCATAGGAAGTTTCGTAAAGATAGTGGAATCAACTAAAAGAGGAAGATATACCTCGTATGCAAGAATATGTGTGTACATGAACATTGCAAACCCTATAATAGGTGCAATTGAACTAGAATACCATGAGAAGGTCTGGCAGTAGGCGTTGGACTACGAACATATACCTTTTAGATGTAGAAAATGTCATGAATATGGACACCTTTTCAAGGAATTCCCCTTAAATGTAGAGGAAGAGGGGAGAAATACCAAGCAACAGAGGAAAACCACTGAAGATGATGAGGGGTTTCAAGAAGTAAAACTAAAGAAATCACCCATCAAAGAAATCCAGAAGGAAGGCAGGAAAGAACAAAAAACAAAAAGTAAAGCAATAAACAGGTATGAAATACTCCAAACAAACGAAGAGGAGGGAGAAACCCGAAAGATGGACTACCAAGAAGAGATAGATGAGGAAGATGGGGGGGAAAACCAGGATGCCAACAATAATAAGCAGAAATCTCAAGAAGAAACAAAAGTAAAGAGGAATGAAGAAAAGGAAGTACACCAGGAGTATGAAGTAATGGAAGTAGATATAAATAAAGGGGATGACCCAACCACAGAAGAGGAAATTCTAAAGAATTTATTGGATAAGTGGAAAAACCTAGATGAGCAGTTTATCCTAGAAGAAGACAAAAGACTATAGAAAGACATCTTCCAAAAATAAAAAGAAAAACAGGAGAGTGGAAAAACAAGGATGAATGAATAGCTTGGAACACAAAATGATAATAGCCAAGAACATCAAAACCAAGGGAAAGGCATGAAAATGAGGATGGAAGAACCTACAAGAATCCATTCAAATAATGGGAAAAATGTTAGTCAACATAGGAAGAGTAGTGCCGCTTTCAGCGGTCTTCCATCAAACAACCCAACCGTCTCAATGATTATTACATCATGGAATATAAGAGGGCTTAATAGCAAGGGTAAACAAAGGTATCTGGCTGAGAGGATCATAAAAGAAAAACCTCAGATAATGATGCTTCAAGAAACGAAAATAAAGGGAGCAAAAATGGAGGAAATTCTTAAAAAAATCAAACCTCATTATGAAAGTATGACAGTAGATGCAAAAGGGAGTGCAGGGGGTACAACAATATTGTGGAATCTAGTAGAAGTAATGGTTGACCTATGGATAGGAATGAGAACAATTCTATTAGGGAGATTCAAAATGACAGGCCATAAAGATTGTTTCCTTGTATCAGTTGTGTATGGGCCTCACATACCGCTTGAGAGAGAGACCTTCCTAACACAGTTGTGTCGAATGGGAAACCTGCACACATAAAAACTATGGGTGATAATAGGAGATTTTAATATAATAAGAACCACAACAGAAAAAAAAAGGAGGATTGCAATGGGAGGATGTAGATATGGAGAGATTTAGGGAAACCCAGACATCCCTCCAATTGATTGATATAAATACTATCAACGAAAATACACATGGAATAATAGAAGAGGAGGCAACAAGCATATAGCCTCCAGATTGGACAAGTTCTTAGACACAGAACACTTCCTTGGGAAAGATATTTTCTACGAAGCAATGATATTACCATGCCAAGGCTCAGATCACTAGCCAATAAAACTGGAAATTGCCATGAACAATCAAAACCAGCACAAACCTTTCAGGTTTGAATCCTTCTGGCTAAGAGATCCAACACTCATAGAAAATATGGAAACCTGGTGGCAGAATAGTGAAGCAGAAATTCAAGGTAAGAATAAGATGCACACACTCCAATTGAGACTCAAGGAGCTAAAAAGCAAACTTAAGACTTGGAACAAAGAAGAATTCAACAACATCCATAAAGACAAGGAAAAACTCCAAATAGCAATGAAAAGGATACAACAAAAAAATAATAGAAGAAGGAAGAAGATAGGAGATTGCGCAGGAAGAAGGAGAGGTGCTAATTAGACAAGAGGAAAGAAAAAAGCAGGAGGAAATCCTATGGCGACAAAAGTCAAGAGTTCAATGGTTAAAAGAGGAAGAACAGAATACAAAATTCTTCCATCGAGCGATGCAGCAACAAAGGTAGTAGAACCAAATTTTCTCCCTAAAAAATAAACAAGGTAATAGGGTAATCCAGAAAGAGGAAATGGAAAATCTCCTAACCCAACATTTCAAGGGCATATTGACAGAGTTTCAAAGTAACAAAGAAGAGGAGATAGCAAAGATAAGACAATATATCCCAAAAAAGGTAAATAGGGATTAAAACTTGGCTCTTCTAAGGGTAATTACTGAGAAGGAGGTCAAGGAAGTAGTCAAGTCAATGGCTAAAAATAAATCCCTTGGCCTGGATGGCTTTACAACAGAATTCTTTCAAGCAACTTGGAGTTTCATGAAGAAAGATATTGTAAACATAGTAGAAGAATCAAGAAGCCATAAAAGAATGCACCCTGCATGGAATGCCACCATTTTGGCATTAATACCAAAAGTAGAGCAGGCTGAAGAACCCCATAGCTTCAGACCAGTAGCTCTTTGCAATGTAATCTATAAAATTATGGCCACCATAATGGTAAAAAGATTATAACCTCTACTCCCAGACTTGATAGCAAAAGAACAAACAGGGTTTGTGAAAGGGAGACAGATTGTGGATGGGGTTGTAGTTGCGTAATAGGTGATGCACTCCCTAAAGAAAATGGGAAATAAAGGAATGATGGTTAAACTTGACTTAGCAAAGGCCTATGATAAAATTAGCTGGCAATATCTAAAAGAAATCCTACAAGCCTACGGATTTGATGATAGATGGATAGCATGGATAATGTCCATTATATCCAAACCAAGTATGTCAATCCAGCTTAATGGGACACCTACTGACACCTTTAAGCCTTCCAGCGACCTAAGACAGAGAGATGCTCTCTCATCTTTCCTATTCATTTTAGCAACAGACATATTAGGTCACTTAATCAACGCTAGAGTAAGTAGAGGAGAATTGAAAGGGATAAGATTATGGGGGGATGACTTAACTTTTACACATCAGTAATTTGTGGATGATGTAATGATGTATAGCCAAGAAAACCTCAAGGAAGCTAAAAAACTAGGGGATATCCTATTAGAATTTTAAAAAGCTTCAGGAACAGAGGTGAATAAAGAGAAAACTGAAATTTTCTTCTTCAACACGCCACGAGTGAGCCAAGCCTTCCTAGCAAGAACAATGGAGTTCAAAATTGGGCAGTTTCCAACAAAACACTTAGGAGTACAACTGAGTGATAAGTAGTATAGAGCTATGAATTGGCAAGGTTCGATAAGGAAAATTCAAAAAAGAATGGACAATTGGACATTCAGAATGCTCAATACACCGAGCTGCCTCATACTCCTAAAATCAGTCCTTTCAGGTATGCCAGTCTATTAGATGGCCAATCAAGCAATCACTAAGACCATATGCCAGAAAATGGTGCAAATCTTCAAAAAATTTCTGTGGAAAGGGGAAAACAAATAAAAAAAATGGGCTCTACTTTCATGGAGATGGTTAACCAGGTCGGTCTCAGAGGATGGTCAAGGACTAAGAGACCCTTATATTTTAAACCAAGTCATGGGGGAAAAATTATGGTGTATATGGATTCAAGGAGGGAATGACCTATGGAAAATATTGTGGGAACAGAAATATGAGATAGCAAGGACACTGGAAGGTAAACTCCGAACCCTGTCAGAAAGGAAAGGCTCAACGATTTGGAACCTGGCAAGTATGAACAGAGCTCTGATAAGAGACAACAATTTCTAGGAAATTCGCGAGGGAGACAAAGCAGATTTTTGGCAGGAAGTGTGGCAACAAAGAGGAACCCTGATTCAAGAACCCCACCTGCATGAAATCTAACACTACACAACCCAAATAGTGGAAGATTCAGTAAGAAACTATTGGGTAATTGAACAAAACAGTTATTGGAGAAAATGGAAGACGAAGAGCGACTAGCCCGAAGCCCCAGAAACTGATCAATGGAGAACCTATCAAAAAGAATTGGCAACCAAGAAAATAGCTATTAAAGGACCATATATAATAAGATGGGGCAAACACATAAAAGGTGTGTTCACCATATTAGAAGGCTACCATATGAAAATAGGAGGAGCTGGAAACGCAGACCAAGAAAATGGAAATGAATTTGGTAGTTAAAAACCTGGCCAAAAGTGACGTTTTTTACCTGGATAGTGCTACATGGGCAAGCCTTGACTTGGGACCAATTAAGAAGGAAAGGGACACATGGGCCCTCGCGATGTGCGTTATGCCAAAATCAAGAAGAAACCATGGAGCACGTTGTAAATTCCTGCAGTGCAAGTAATAACCTATGGCTAAATCACCGACAAATTTTTGAGATTACAGAAAGAAATTTAGGGAGCATTAAAATAAAAATAGAGCAATGGAGAAGCAAGATGTACCGCGACATAATCCTAAACTATGCTTGGAACCTGTCAATTGGGTTTCTCCTCTGGAACCTTTGGACAACACGAAATAGGGTAATATTCAACGAAGAAGAAAAAGACAAAGGGGAAATCTGGAACCAAATTATGAAAAACATAAGAGAAACAATCATCCTGGGAAACTGGAAAGAGGAAGATTGGAAGACAGAAGGAATGAAAGCCAACATCATGAATCGGCTAGAAATCAAAGAAAAAAACTCAAGTAGCATAGGGAAGGAACATGATCCAGGTAAGGTAAGAGCTGAAGAAAGATATAGGAACCCTCCCCAAGGATTCACAAAACTAAACTTAGATGGGACAGCCAAAGGCAACACAGGGGAGGTGGGTATTGGGGGGATATTCAGAGATGAGGAAGGAATATCAAATTGGCATATGCAATGGACTATGGCATTTCCACAAACAATGAAGCAGACTACCATGCACTAAATAGGGGGCTAGAGAGAGCGATACGAGAAGGATACCAAAGACTGCAGATAGAAGGAGACTCCATGCTGGTCATAGAGACCATAAAACAACTATAGTAGGGAATACCAGCGGAAAAATAAAGAAAAAGCTAGAGGATGGCGTGGGTAATAACAGATGTTGAAAAGCAACTTTAGCGGCTGGCTTACACCATCTCATCCCATGTGAAAAGGAAAGGAAATGCCCCGACAGACCTCCTTGCGTACTGGGAAAGCCATAATAGAGAGCAACAGTTAGACGCGGGAGAAGCAGAGCTTAGCCAGAATGAGGAAATAAACCAAATAATATAGGTAGTCGAAGCAGATAGGCAACATCTAGAGAATTCGGGTGATGCTGATGGGAGGGTAAAGGAACGAGGACAGGTGCAGGCATGTTAGCACAGATCACCCATGGAACAACAAAGGATGGAAGAAAGGATAGAGAGGACATGGATGACGGAAGAGGGAAGAGAAAGGACTGACCCAAGAAGCGCGGGGGCAGAAATGGAAAGGGGTGGGAGAAGGGAGAACAGGACAGCAAGACCGAGAAGGGACAGCAAGGGAAAGCCAGATGGCAATGCGGAGTCAGAAAATGGATGGCAAGAGCAGCCGAGAGAAGAAAAACATTAATGAAGCACGGAGGACAAGACATTTGGGCAGCATCCCAAGGAAAGTGGGTCGGAAAGTGAGCCAAGGAAGGACGAAGATGGGGATAGCTGGAGGTAACGATAAGACAACGCAATATTAAAAGATTAGAGTATGAGCTAACCATACATTTTGCATGTGGACGCGG
The DNA here is from genome assembly GCA_031772625.1 of Pinus tabuliformis. NCBI lineage: Eukaryota > Viridiplantae > Streptophyta > Pinopsida > Pinales > Pinaceae > Pinus > Pinus tabuliformis. Next base: position 367,821,370 of record CM062814.1, read on the forward strand.
AAGAAGGAAGGTGGCGAGCGAGAACACATCGACTGTAAACAATAGCTACAGAAGAAAGAACAATGCAACCAGGTTGACGGGTATGTTGATTTTCCTTCTCCATTCCTGGACAAAAGATTTAGCATGAAGTATAGAGTAGGCATGAAGGTAGATAGGGATGCTCTTCATCATTTCAGATTTAGTTACAGAGTTAGGGTAGTTTGGCATAGGGAAGAACCCCAGGAATCCATGGCTAGGAAGGGCGGGTATAAAAGTAAGGAGAAGAGAAGAAAGGAAATGAAGGACCCATCCACCCACGTCCCCTGTAACAAATTTGGAGACCCAGGTATCTCAAACCCTGAGCCTTTGCCTATTGAGGTGCACCCTACCAGGAGAGAAAGGAAAACCCAGAAAAATCAAGAGCGGAACCAGGAGCATCTCATAGGGAATAGAGAAACTGAAGCAAATCGGGAGGGGACCAAAGGAATCTTTCAGGGAGAGGGATAGGCAAGCCTAGGAGAGATAGGAGTGGCCTTGAAGGAAACACAAATCACTCGTCCTAGAAAAACACACTAACTCTCATAGCGTAGCCCTAAGTGGTGGAAGCTGGGAGCCTGAAAGCTCTATAGAGGCCTTAGATCTACATAATCAAGACAATCATAGCACAAGAGGACCTATGATGAGGGGTGGTAGCACTATCCTACTCAATTATATCACCCCAAAGGCTAAAACTGACATCTGTGTTTATAATGTGATAGGTCTAACAAACGGTAAGGGGGAAACTGCAACCCAGTCAAAGCATTCTAAGGATAAGAACACCAGGATGCTGACAAAAAAAACATGGCACCCAAGTGCAGCAAGAGAAATGTAAAACAAGAAGGAACAAGCAGCACAGGACAGAAAAAGGGAAGGAGATCGAATGGTGAGCAGATGAAGAAACTAATTGACGCCTACATGAAGGCAAATCTGTAGGAAGTCCGGGACCAAATTTGGGGTTGGGAATGAGACTTGAGAAAAAATATAAGAGGCAGAGACCTCCCTATGCAAGAGTGGGAAGAAATGTTACAGGACCCAGGTAAAACAAATGGTCGGCAATCTCTCTATCACAGAACTCTACAACAGTACTCGATAATGAAACATATTGTTGCTGGAGCCATGACCCTGCATCAGGAACATATGGAAGGGGAAGTGCTGAATAGGCATGAGAGAAACAAGGAATTGGAACTTGGACGAGGGGGAATTCTGAAAGAACTAGCGGCCATTCAAATTCAAACCTACAGGAACAATCTTTCCTTGGGCCGAATTGAGCAGACTTTGTCGGAGATAAAGTGGAAAATGTTCCAATAGGGACGAGAGCTCCCAGGCCTAGGGGTGAAGCTGCAGAATTCTGGCAAGAAGATGCTGAGCTTGGAAGAGAAGGAAACATTTCAGATAGCCTCCTCAGATGAGGAGTAGGTTATTTATCTTTAGTTTTTTGAATGTATTTGTTTAAAAAGCCAAAGATAGGAATTTGGGAAATTGATAGTAAAGACAAGATGATACTGATGAACTTATTCAAATTTTGGAGTGGATACAATGTTGATCAATGGTCACCTGGTTTCCTTCGGGAAGGTGACTGATCGAAAGTTTTAAATATAAATTAAAAAAAACGGTAAATATAGAAAGTACTACCTTGTTTAAAAAAAATAAAAAATCAAACTAACATATTTTTCAACACAAATTTAATTTAGTTTTTTATATTAATTTACTAATTATTAACCTCTAATTTAAATTTATAATAATAAATTATGAAATGAAATATTTATAATAACTAATCAAACCTGACTTTGTTTTAAATAATTAAAAAAATTACTTTATCTAAAAAAAATTATGTCACTAGAACTCAAAACTTCCAACATGAATGGTATAAATATTATTTTTTTAAATATTAATAATTAACATGTATCGAGTTTATTTATTGTAATTTATTATTAACTATTATTAGAAATAAAATATTTGCATTCTTTATTATTAAAAATATTTCTTATACTATAGTTTGATATTTTAATATTTTAATATTATCAAGGAATTTAGACTTCTGTGATCCATAACGTTTGTTTAGAAAAATCTTTGGCGAAATCACATAATTGATCATTTGTCGACGCGTTTCGAACCAACTAGTGTGGTTCATCGTCAGGACGATGAACCACACTAGTTGGTTCGAAACGCGTCGACAAATGATCAATTATGTGATTTCGCCAAAGATTTTTCTAAACAAAATTTTAATATTATATTAAATTGTAAATATCTTTTTTTTAAGGTCTAAAAACATGTAGAGTATAAACTTGAAAATTTGTTTGACTTTTCGAAATTCATTTGTGTGCTTCGTTTACATCATTTTTATTTTAAGAATATTTCAAAGATTAAAAAAATCGTGTATTTTAATTTTTAATTAAAATTTTAAATTATTGATAATTAACATATATTTAATTTTTTTATCATTATTTTTGTTGCTGGTAGGATATTCTGTATTCGATAATATGTTGACCCGTAATAATTTTTAAAGTTGATATTGCAAAATAAAAATAATTTATTTTTTTTATTTTTTTTAGTTTTATTTATTTAGGCTATGGTTGGTTGAGAGGGTTGGAGTTTTATTTAACAATGATGACTTATATGTCCGGATGGTATGTTCTAGGCTCATTTAGTTAATATCATGTACAATGAACACATAGAGTGAAAGATTGAAAGCACAATGCGAGTGTGTATTTATTTATTACTTGTACGTGTTAAATACAAACATTCATTTGGAGTGGCCACGTGAAATTGCAGAATACGCATAGTTCCAACGTAAGTTGGGAGTCATAGTCGACTATGGTCGGCGTTCCTACGCCGCGTGAGATTTACTTTGGATAATCGATTTCCAACTATTCAATGGGTCGACTATCCTTTCATCATGCGTAGTCTTCTTATTTGTGGGCCCGACCTCCAATCTCCATCCTAGTCGGGGTCAGTTTACTTTGTTGGTACATCAACCTGCTTGATCGAGGTGTCGTTCTCACCCAGACTAAATTTAATATATTAATATGCATAGTTTGAAAATTTTATATATACCACATGGCAGCATAGCATTGCAACAACCCCTTTCATCTTTCTCGTGACAATTGCTAAGTGGCCTAAGTGGCAGTAGTGAGCTCAACAGGCCGATTTTTGTTATTTCTAGGCCTGACCCCCATCCTCTAACCTAGTAGGGGTTGATCCCCTTCGTTGGTACATTCCGCTACTTTACCTGGGCACAGTCCCGACACTGACTAAATTTAAAATACTAATATACAATATTTTGAAATCTATATATATATATATATATATATATCTATATATATATATATATATATATATATATATAGATAGATAGATATATATAGATCACATGAGACTGAATTTAAAATACTAATATACAATATTTTGAAATCTATATATATATATATATATATATATATATATATAGATATATATAGATCACATGAGACTGATTTAGTGGCCCTCGTGATAGTATAGCATTGTAACAACATCGTTCACCTCGCACATGGGAACAACTTCATGGTCCAGGTGGAAATAATCTACTCTAAGGTCAGTGGGAGTCGGCCCTATCCATTTGCATGCCCAGTTTTGTTATTTATGAACACAACCCCTAACCTCTGAGCTAGTGGTGGTTGACCACCTCATTGGTACATCAAGTTGGTTAACCCAGGCGTTGTCCCAACACTCACTAAATTTAAAATATTGATATATAATAGAGAAGTCAAGGAAAGAAAAAATGGAGTAGCAAACATAATTATTAAACGAGTGAAACAATATGGGAAAAATGGATGTACTCTTGACCTTGCAAGGGACTTCTTGAAAGACAAGTTGCTCTGGCAAGGAGAAATATGTCGAGCATGGAGGGTGGGTAAGTTTAACAGTGAGAGAGCGAAGCCCATAGAAGTCATCATGACTATCTTACGTGATAAATATGTGATTCTAAGCAAGAAGCATCTCTTGAGGGGTTCTCATTTCTTCCTAGAAGAAGATTTAATTGTAAGACAACAGGAGGAAAGGTGGGAGGAAATGTTGAAGGTTAGGACAGCAAGAGATGAAGGCAAGAGAGCATGGATTTATAAAGGAAAAGTTGTGATAGTGAAATTTGGACCTCCTTCCATAATAGAGAAGCAAGATGGTGATAAAGAAGAGGCAACAAACTCTTCAACATGAAATCAAGAAGCAAGGTTAGTATGGGAAAGCAGGGACAAAGACTCAAATGTGAGCCTTGCATGTCAAAACAAATAGAAATCAAGTCATACCCAGGATTCATTAAGATTAATTTGCTGGAACTATAGAGATCACCTATGAAGACGAGAACCTGGGTTAGGGCCTATTGCAGAAGTTAGAGACATAATTTGACTCATAGAAACACATGAGCATGAGGGGTGCAAGACACCTCTCTTTAAGGATACTGGAAGATGGTAGTGGGGAACAAGGCAGAAGGGAATGGAAAAGGGTATGGGGCTATCATGATTTTAGTGAGGGAGAATGAATGTCGTCTCATTCAGTTAGAAAGATAAGACTCAAATAATCATTTCATTTAGTTTAAAATATCAGAAAATGGAAACCATATCAGAATTGCATCATGCTATTTTGCGCTGCAAGTTTCAAAAGTCTACAAAGGTAGAGGGCTTGACCACAAAGATCCATTTACAACCTTAAAATAAGATATTGCAACATATTCTCAGCTAGGTAAAGTCCTTATAGTGGGTGATTTTAATGCTAGCACTGCAAGTGAGAAAGCTAGCATTCTTTGGTGTAAAGATGATTTCGACCCTATTGGGCTTACAGAAGAGAATAATCATCAGTGGGAAATAATTTCAGAGGACAAGGGCTACAATCTCTTTAGTGACCAATTGATTACTCTATGTGGGGCCTTTGATTTAGTCATTTGTAATGGCTTGAATAGATGGGCAAAGTCCAATAATTTCACTTGAAATACTTACAATTGAACAAGTGTACTAGATTATGTAATTTTCTCGAATGGTTTGTGTGACAAAATGGAGGAAGTTTTGATTAGAGATCAGTTGTGGGAATTAAAATCAGATCACAAGCCAATTTATTTAAGTTTCTCTTGGATTGGAAAGAATCAATTAGAGTAAAAAATTTAGCATGTCTAACAAAACCTCTGACATGGCATAATTCTTTTGACTCTAGAAAATTGTAATACCCTCAAAATGACGCTAGAGAGGCTCTCTGAGAAGGAGAAAATCACAATTCACAACATTCATATTCAAGAATTAACAAATTTAATTCAATGCGCACTTGTGGAGTGAAAAAGATAAAAAATTAAAAAGTCTGAAATAAATTGCTTTCTGGTTAATGCTTGGTTTGGCAAGTAATGCAAAAAGGCAATGAGAATGTGGAAAGAGTCAAACAAGGATAACATAAAGATAAAAGCTTATAAGCATATATTAAGCAAGAAAAAGGATGATTTCATGGTTTCAAGGAGGGAAAAAATAAATTTTCCTTGGGAAAAATAATCCCAAACTACTTTGGAAAGAGCACTAACCAAGAAAGATACAAACTCGAAATAGTATTACAACTTCTAAATGGTTTGAATATGAAAGACAACTCTATGAGCAGGATCCCAAGGTTAACCCTCCCCCCTTGGTCAACACTGATACTGAACTCTTCACGGTGCAAGAGGTAAAGATGGGTATCAAGAAGTTGTGTGTTGGAAGAGAAAAAAACTTAGCTAAACTCGAGGCATAATATCTAAAGTGGGGCTCAATGATCCTTGCACCTCACATTACAAAATTTTTCAACAAAATCATACAATAGGGGCTCCCCATAGATTGGACAACTAGTTTGGAAATAGCTCTTTTTAAGAGCGGTGATGTCAATAATGCCTCCAATTATAGGACCATCATGATAAACCCCTTGTTTGCAAAGCTATTTCGAAGCATGCTAGAAAATAAAATTAGAAATTGGGCAAAGGAAAGAGATAAGTGTGCTAAAGGGAAAGCATGTTTTAGACCTAAACATTCCACAGTTGATCATTGTATAGCTTTAAGGCACATCATTGAAACGTTTGGGAGATAAAGGAAGAATATTTTATTACTTTCTTGATTTCAAAAAAAGTGTTTGACACGGTTCCTAGGGATAAGCTATGGCATGGAATGGAGAAACTTGGGGTTCCTAAACATTTCAGAGTAGATATTCATAGGTTGTATGAAGAGGTGAAAGTAAAATTAGAACTTCAACGACATTTCTGAAAGTTTTAGAAGCGATATTTGGGTCAAGTGAGGTTGCCCGCTATCTCCTACCCTTTTTTGAGTATATATCGACAAGCTTGAGGAGTGGTTAAATTCGAAAGTGGGTGATGGTATATATTTGGAAAAGTTTGTTATAAGGATTATTTTTTATTATATATGACCTTATTCTGATTGGTAAATCGGCTCTTGGTTTGCAAGAGCACTTACTATCCCTTGAGCATTTTTTTTGAAGTGTGGGGATGCAAGTCAATATCAGCGAAATGAAATTAGTAGTTTTCTCTAATAAAAGAAAACATAAGTTCTACTTTTAAGGAAACATTTTGGAAGAAGTTACAGATTACAAATACCTCGGAACTGAATTCAGCAAAAATATAAGCTTGGATGGTTGTAGAATGAAAGGAATTTTGGGGGTTTGGAAAGAATTTCATTCTTTTCAAAATAGGTGTAGAGAGGTGGAGTTATGGGACTCGAAAACCACTCAAACTCTTTTTGGGCTTCTAGTGATTTCGGTGACTCTCTATGGTTGTGAAATATGGGCCAAAAGTACATTCGACATGCAGTGGAGACAAATTGGGAAAATTCGAAAATATTTGATAACAAACAAATTCAAGATTAAAAGTACAATTCCTTATGCTATATTGTTAAGTGAAATAGGGGTTTCTCCTATTAAGCAATTGCTATGGTGTGAGTCATAAGGTATTTAAAACAATTAAGCAAATGGAAGAGGGTAGATGGACTAAGATTGTTTTTAATGACAGATTGTGAAACAAAAAAAAAAACGTGGATGCAACAAAATAACAAATGGTTTGGTAAATGAGGTATTTACTTGAACATGTGTTCCATAAACAACAAAGAGATAATACATACATACATACATACATACATACATACATACATACATACATACATATATATATATATATATATATATATATATATATATATATATATATATATATATACATACATATATATATACATACAAATATATATATACATATATACATATATATATATATATATATATACATATACATATATACATATATATATATATATATATACATATATACATATATACATATATACATATATATACATATATACATACATATACATATACATATACATATACATATAGATATACATATACATATATACATATATACATATATACATATATATACACCACATGACATGATTTCGGCCACTTTTTTAATTTATTGGCCCAACTTCAGATGACCTAGTCTGCTTGACCCTTGCTCTCTGACCTAGTCACGGTCGGTCCCCTTCATTGGTAAATCAACCTACTTGACCTAGACACAGTCCCAAACCACGTGGCAGTATATTATTGTAACAACACCGTTCATCTTCCATGTGGTAGTGACTCAGTGACGTAGGTGTAGTCATCTCAAAGCTTAGCAGGTGTCAACCCTATCGATTAATGTGTGAATTTTTGTTATTTATTTTCCCAAACCCAGACCCTTGATGCTCTATTATTGTGCTCTTTGTGAGAAATCTACCTCTCACCATGTAACTCCTTCTTCCATTGCATAGTGATAAGGTGACGCCTAGGTGTCTAATCCAGAGTTTCCATGAATAATTCATCGTTAAGCTCAATGTATTAGGTTTATCTAATTAGAGCTATAAGGTTTCATTCTTAGCTAGCTTCTCCGCGATATGAATTTGTTCAGGATCATACAATAGTCTGATTAAGGAGGTCTTGGCAAATTATGAGAAGTTTGATGGATCTTGGATCCAATGGCTTTTATCCGGTCTTTCCCCTTTCTTACACACTCTACCCATCTAGAGTGGATTTAGAAATGGCTTGGCCATAGTGGTTTTACAACTAGCTCGAGCTCTGTTACCGTCCTTCCAAAGTCAAAACGACTCACTAGAGTGTCCATTGGTGTTATCCCTCCCAAGCTTACGATAAGGCTACTCATTCTAAGTCCACCAAGTTCTTAGAATACAAAAAAGGACATAGGAAGATTGGCATTTGGCACACAAATGGGGAAATTCTCCTAAAGGTTCAAAAAATAACATCATTCATATGGATAGGGGTGCACTAGGTGAGTTATTGGTCTTTAAACACTTTCCACTTGGGGATAAGGAATTCTAGGCCGGACGCGCAAAGGCAAGAACTTGATGCGTATTGAAGGGCCTTTGTCTCTCTTTCCAATAATAGGGATGTGCTACACATTGACCATGGTGGGATGAATTCATCTATTTGTCAAGTCAATCTTGAGGTACTATGCAGGGTAAGGCTTTTGGCCTCAGAAAGTTCAATGACAATGCAATGCAAGACAATTCCTCCCATGAGGTTGTGCCCTACCTAGGAGAGTACATTCCAACACAGGTTACACAAGCCCTCATGTGGAGTTACATCCTAAAAGCTAAGAGATAAGAATATCCTTAGCATTTGTAATGGACATTCACATTTTGTAGAACGGGATTGTGGCCCTCATCATCTCATAGACTGGATTGGGAGTTTGTCCTTGATGTAACCTATTAATTCCAATAAAATAAGTCCTTTGTTAAACATTATCATAGTTAATACAGGTCTTGGTGGACTCTGTAAATGCTTTCACACTTTACAATTTATATTATTATTTTTTTATTTTTTATATTTCTATTTATTTTTAAAAATAAAATATTTCTTTTATATTTTACTTTGTAAATTTGTCATAGATAATAAAATTTCCAAAACCATTAGTTAGCATGAACAATATTTTTTACAAAAGAATTTATGGCAATTTATTGCCATAAATTCTTGTTGTTATTAATTTTCTTATAGAAATAAGTTTATAATTTTATTATAAATTACATATAAATTAATTATGGTTTCAATGAGTAAGGATTTCAAAATCTACAACAATTAGGATTTTCCAGCTTAATGTTGTGAATAGAGGCAATATTGCATTAATTACACACTCCAACTTCTTAAGCAAGCCATTATTAATTGTTTGTACAAAATCCCAAGGAAATTTAATATAGTAGAACCTCTCCATTAATGGTGCTTTAATATTTGCATTTATTTATTTTTGAAATTGGTTAGGCTAGTCATTGTCTACCTTTTTCATCTGCATTTGGCACTTGTCTGTCTCTTGTTTTGACATAGCTCAACTTTAACATAAGAAAAAAAAGGAATTACACATCTTATGATAAAATGGACCATTTTTCTAAATGAAATTTTCTTATATATAAATTAATTTTATAAATAATAACGAGGAACTTACCATGAAGTAACTTATTAGAATTGGAATCATCTCAAATCCTTAGGAAATTGTTGGGTGGGGAGCCATGCGACAGGAATCTAATAATAATAATGATAATTTTATTTTAAGATTATGGCTAATATATATATTTCTCTCCTTTATATGTATACCTTGTTAATATGAAATTGAGATTTATAATTTCTCCATTCCACATACAAAACAAATATATGAAAGATAAACAATTTAGTAATGTGAAAAATTTTCAAACTATAAATGCATATAATATACTTAGTAGGTACTCCTTCAAATCAAGAGTGATGAGTGTTTACTTATTGTTTCAAATTAAAAATGGGCGAATGTTTACTCACTCATTATTAAAGAAAAATAAAGCGTAATAATAAAATTATTAGGAAATGTTAAGATTCAAGTGATGGAAAAATTATCACATAAATTAAATAACTCACTTTAATTTAAACTAAATATTTCCATTTAGAAAAATATATTATAGTTATTTTATTTTTAAAATATAATTACATTTTAAGTTATTTATAATAAAAAATTCAGTTAATCAAATTCACTTTTAAATAGCATTATTATAAAAATATTCACATTAAAATCTTTGTATTAGTAAAAACTTGATAACCTTAGTTTTATAATTATATTGCATATTTAAATTACTAAGAAATAATAAATAAATATACATCGCTATAATATCACATTGAAAATAAAATATAAATAAGAAGGCTCATGCAACAATTATCCAAGTCATAACAACCTTTACAAGAAAAGAGTCTTATTTTATTAAAATGTAATGAATTATCTTCATCTTGGAACTAGGAAAGGTTTAAGGGTTTTACATATGTTGATTATGATGCGTGTAAATCGAATATTTATTTATATATCATAAATAAAAACTAAATATATTTAGTTTTAGGATGTGGTTACGGAGCTTCATGTTCAAAATCCATGATAACTATATCATAAATAAAAACTAAGTATATTCAATTTTAGGATGTGGTTATGGAGCTTCATGCTCAAAATCCATGATACCTATGATGTAGTGGGGAATGGACACCTTAACTTAAATTTTATTTTAACAAGCCATTTTTGGCATGGCGTTTTACACTATTCTTGATACTACCATATTAATAAATATGATAATATTTACATTAAATTATGTATTTTTAAATATTTCCTTTAGGTGTTTAAACGACTTTTAAGGTAGAATGATATAAAATGTTGAATTGAAAAATTGAATGGGCTTAATTTTGATTTTTTCGACCAATTTATAGCTAGATCATAACCTAACCAATTATTTTATATAATAGGAAATATCTAAATTTTTAGTCCAGTTCGTATAGAAGTTCAGCCTTTGGGGATTCTTAAGATAACTCCCACGCAAAATTTCTTTAACTAATTATGATAAAGTCCCACCTTAAATTGTGTTCAACCTAAGGCGTTACTGGGTATTTTTTTGTTTAGGAATGGCCATCTTTGACATAAAGACTTCTTAACTATGATTAACTTACACGGTCACTCATTATTGTTGGACCCGCATGAGATGTGCAATGGAAACCATAATTACCTTTGGAGAGATGAGAAAGAAAGAGAGAAAATGTTAAAGTTTACAAGGCTAAATATAACCTATGGCACCTCTTTTAAAGTGCATAACTTGAAAAATAGTATGCACCTCAAGAGATTTAATCCTCTTCAAAATGGATCTATATTGGTTTTATATATGCATATAGAATGTGTAACTTTTCATTTTTAAAATTGTATTTTTGAATGCATAAATGGATATAATGCCTTGAATGCTTGGATTGTGTAAACTACACCACATAAATTTGCAACTCCAACAAATATTTTCTAGACAAAATTTAAATTTAAATTCAAAATTGGAATTAGTGACTCCAGGAAAATGAATCCAAATTAATTAAAAAATTAAAAGGAGATAGCTAAAATTCTAAACAAACCCACTTATTTATGTTGATTGTAGAATATCATAGAATATGAAGGCCACTCTAGTGAAATATTCTCTTTATTTAATCTCATTATCAACACACACAGACTCTAATCATTTCCTCTGTACAATTACATTTTTTGTCCGCGAGTGCCCACGAGGACCTATGGTAATCCTTATCCTCATTAGCTTGAATGTTATATCTTGGATATAATATGTATATAAGATTTTGACATATTGATATGATTTGAAAAAATGATTTAGCCAGGTGGTTCGAGCAACATTTGTCAGACAGGCATGATTCAACACAAGTGTGAGACTATTGGAAGCCTAAACACATTTCCTCCCCTCCATCCATTAATTTGTTATCTTTCCTTTGATGCAACATTTTTACAGTAACACAATAAGAATGTTCAATTCCTTTGCTGTATCATTGCACCTTTAGGGGCAATTGGTAGTATTTAGAGTTTCCATATAGTGAAAACAAAATTGTTTGAGCCAAATCAATGGCTTAATTTGGGGATAGTGCTAGTCTCATAGTAATAAACAAACAATTATGCCACAACTAGAATTCACCAAAGCAAGTCGAGGGTCAAGAATTCTCTCCTCTCAAAAAATTGTTTCACAACCCACTCCCGAATCTAGATTATGCAACGCAATGTGTTCATATGTTCCCTTATTTTATTTGACTAGTAATTTATTATTGAAAACTACCCACAAACATTCATGATAATATAATTATAATTATAATTATAAGAACCAAATATCAATTTTTTGTAAATATGGATTGTACTGCAATCTTAAGTAAAATTTATGTGATCTTATGCATTTAGTGAAATTACCTACATCTTTAACACTTCATAAAACTTGTGTGCAGCTTTGCAAAACTTTTTGCAATTGAATTCATATTGTGGAAAGACACTGTTAATAAAGCATGTGACTCTCCCAACTTGTGTTTTTTGAACTACAATAGATTGATTCGTTAATACTCAATAGGATATTCAATATTAAAATTTATTTAAAAAGATGACCAATTTAAAAAAATAAATTAAAAATTATAGAGACATATCTCCAGCATACACCCTTTACAAATCAGGTCATTCCATCGGGAAAGTACTTATGGGTCCCAAGGGAAACAAGTCAGGAATTGGGGTTGTTTGGTGTGTGCTTTTGATTAACACGCCTTAATCGCTATCGAACCTGACTATAATCAACCTCATCTATTGTTCCCACTAGAATAGGTCGGGAGGTTAGGAATCATACCTCCTTCTCCCTTTTACTTTTTGTCCACGCACCTCTCATTGTTGACTAACTATTGAGCCCATAACATAAGGTTGGGAGGTTGGGTCTCTTTTGGCTACAAATAAAAAATAAAATTGTAAAGTAAACATTAGAAAACAAATATATATCTATATATATATATATATATATATATATATATATATATATATATATATATATATATATTTAATTTCTTAATTATATTTATTTACATTCTGATTGGTTCAGAGCATTTTTTGTCTTATTTTGCAATGGTATTATTGCCACTAGATCGTCTGTTTGGAGGGGTGTTGAGTTAATAAAGTGTATGGTGGGGAGGGTGGATAGTCGTAAAATCATCTGTTTGTAGTGGTGTTGAATTAATACAATGCCCGATAAGGACCACGTGTTATCATCTATATTATTTCGTAGATGGCTTGGGACATACGAGCATAAAAAATTAATATTTTATAAATCTTTACACAAATTTCATGTAGTGCCCCTTCTTTTCACACCATGGTTGGAAGTTTGGGTTATCTCACTTTGTGTGTTGTCAAACAAAAATAGGGTCCGAACTCCGACTAGTTGGGCTTAGGAAGCTCTCACTGCGAGTCCCACTTGAACAAATCGAGAGGTCAGGATCGATATGGCGTCGGGAGTCGAGCCTCCTTCTCCCTATTTTTTTCTTTTCCATGCACGTCTAACTGTTGAATAACTATTGGGCCCACAATGTTAGGTGAGGATGTTGTGTCTTTGTTCACTTTGTATCTCTTCTTGTGACCCTACATTCCTTCAATCTCGACAATGAGGTTCATTCAATAGTCCTTTTGCATTGTAAGCATCGATGACTCACTTCCCCTTTATTGAGCTCATTAAATATATCAATTCTCCTTTTGTATTAGTGGTATTAGAAGTTGTAAATATGATTATTGATAAGAGCTTCTCATCTCCTGAGCTTTGACCTCTCATCTCAAAAATTCCTTTGACCCTCCACCCTAGACCCTGTCATGACTTGGTTTTCAGTTGGCATCAGAACTAATAAAGCTATTTAAGTGTATCGAAGTACCCCTGAATATTTGACTACCCAACTTCTAAGTCCTCTATTTTTAAATAAAACAATAATTTTGCTCGACTTGAGCGCCTTCAATTATTCTTGTTTTGTCTAATAAAATGAATCATTTGTTTAGTTTCATTGTAGGTTTTAAATATAGGTTTTCCCAACTATGATGTTGATATTTCCTTGTTTTTTGAAAAATGGTTGAGAGGAATTTTCACATTAATTTGGAATTCATTGCATGTAATATGAATTAAACAACTCGATGTAAAAGACTTTCAAAAACTTTTATTTCTTGTTAAACCTCCTATGTCAACTATTCTCTCAAAACACAACCTGAAAACCTAAACTTCAACTTGAATTTTAGCAGTTTTCTCTATAAGCTGCAAATTTTGGTAAGTGGTGATATTTCAAAAGGTTTCTTATTATTCAATTAGACTGGTCCTCATAAAAAATATTAATTATTATTTTTATTTCCCATAAAGGCCACAAAATGGGTAAAAAGAACAAATCCCCTACTTCGAGGTAAGAAGTTCAACAGATTAAAGAAAAACTAAAAGAGGTAGAAGATCTAGAACTAGGATGTTATTATATGTACTCAACTTTGATTTCCAACAACACTTTCAAAATCCAAAACACAAGTGCGATGAAATGGGAGGAAATTTATAATTTCTTTCGGAATAGGCAGTGGCTAAAGTCAGAAAGTTCTATTAAGGAGAAAAATCACTGGTACAAGATGTCTAATTAGTTACTAAAAAGATGACTAAAATTTTCATATAAATGACCATTTTTCAATTAGTGACCAGTAGTAACTAATTTACAATATCTTATAATGTGACCAAATTTTAGTCATTTTTCACTTAGTCATTAATTTTTTGTCTCAATTTTATGATCTAGTAATATCATAAAATTGGTCATTAATTTAGTCATTAATTGCCATAATTAATAACTAAATATACAACAAAATATATTACTATATGATCACCCTAGAAAACCAATTAATGACCGAAGAAATACGACCAAAAATGTTAGTCGTATTATAAGATATTGTAAATTAGGTACTAATAGTCATATGTATGCAAATATTAGTCATCGTTTGAAACCAATTAATGACCAAAGAAATATGACTAAATTTTGGTTGTGGTCTAAGATACTGTAAATTATCTACTAATAGTCGTATATATGAAACATTTAGTTGTCATTTGTAATCATAAATTTATCCTTTGCAGTAGCCATTTATCTTTTTTTAGTAGTTTCATATTTTCTATATTCAAGCTTCTGTGACCCATAATGAATTAAACAAAATCTTTCGGTAGAAATCACATGAGAGATTTTTTTGGCCAACGCATTTCGAACCAACAAGTGTGGTTCATCATTAGGACCAGATATAAATGACTAATTTAGTAGTTTATATTTATTTCATTTACTTTCATTAATAATCATTATAAACAACTAATTTAGTCATATATTCATTTTATTTGTGTTCATCATTAGTCATGATAAACTACTAATTTGGTAGTTTTAGATTGATTTTATGTATTCATTGTTAATCAACATAAATTAATTAGTATGATTTTGTGACTAAATTAAAAAAATCCATACAATGTGCATATTTATGTATTATAAAAATGCAAAGTTACATATGTTAATAATGATACTAAACAATATCAAGTGAAACTATAAATAATTCCACCCACATAAATTATATTATATGAAATGTCAAATATTACAATATTAGTTTCCAACTTAATATTGATTGGACTAAAATTTACACATGAAAATTTGTTTCATTACTTCAACATGTTATGACTGTGTTACCAAGGAACACTGGTACAAAATGACTAATTAATTACTAAAAAAATAACTCAAATTTGCATATAAATGACCATTTTTCGGTCGGTGATTAGTGGTAGCTAATTTACGTTATCTTATAATGCGACCAATTTTTAGTCATTTTTAGTTTAGTCATTAATTGGTTGTCTCAATTTTATTGTCTAGTAATATATTTAGTCATAAATTTGGTTATTAATTTAGTCATTAATTGCCATAATTAATAACCAAATATACAACAAAATATATTACTATATGATCATCTGAGAAAACCAATTAATGACCAAAGAAATATGACCAAATTCTTGGTCGTGTTATAAGGTACTGTAAATTAGCTACTAATAGTCATATATATGCAAATTTTATTCATTGTTTGAAACCAATTAATGACCAAAGAAATATGACTGCATTTTGGCCATGTTATAAGACACTATAAATTAGCTACTAATAGTCATATATATGCAAAATTTAGTCGTCATTTGTAACCATAAATTTATCATTTGAGTAGTGATTTATATTTTTTGGTAGTCTCATATTCATTATATAAACGACTAATTCAGTATTTTATATTCATTTCATTTACTTTCATTAATAGTCATTATAAATTACTAATTTAGTCGTATATTCATTTTATTTGTGTTCATCATTAATCAATATAAACTACTAATTTAGTAGTTTTCGATTGATTTATGCATTTATTATTAATCAACATAAATTAATTAGTATGATTTACAAAATGTCATACAATGTGCATGTTCATCTAATATGAAAACGCAAAGTTGCATATGTTAATTATGATAGTAAAAAATATCAAGTGCAACTATAAATAATTTCAACCACATAAATTATATTATATGAAATGTTCAGTAGTCCAATATAAATTTTCAACTTAATATTTGTTGGACTACAATTTACACATGAAATGATGTTTCACCACTTCAAAACATTATCATTATGTTGCCAAGGCATTTTAGGTGAATTTACCAACTCCGAAGACTTGACCATCAGTCTCTATGTGTGTGTATTATGCAGGATATTCGTTCTAAGGGTATCACTAGAACATATCTCTTCCCTCTCTCTTTGCATTTGTCACTCCAGTGTTATTGCTCTCCTCTCTTTTCAATTACTTCTTCTTACCATCAATACTGAGTTCATTTTTTGAAAACAAAAGAAAATTCAATGCAGAGTGTATGACATGAAATACAATGAGCACGAAAATATAATTAAAGTAGACTATAAAGAGTTTATACGACACATTCCTAAACATCAGTAATGTCAAAGCCATTTTTCCCCATACAAGTAAGAAACTTGAACAAGTTTTCTTCTATTGGGCGATGGTGGTCACTATAATGTGGTTAGATGACCTATATAAAAAAAGAAAATAAAATGTCACCATAAAAAATCACACCTTAGTAACTCAGTATTCAAATTTTATGGAAAGCTTAAACACAATCATGTCAACTAAGTTACATGCTAAAAAGACCAAGTTGTAGATAACTTGTGAAAACAAATAATCGAAGGTGTGATGTTTAATCCTTATCATTTTATTCGTAACAACATTTCATTTTCTAACATATGAACTTGGTCAAGTATATAAACAGCATGTGCTCAAATAACAACATGAAAGTAAACTTTTACGATAGCCATGAAAATATTTTAACAAAAAATAGCTACAAGGATTCCAATGAATATCGTGTAATACTAATTTCATCTTCAAGCTTTGGTTGTTGTTTAAATGGACATGATACCAAGTATTTTCAATTTCATAGTTAAAAGACAAAACAAAATAAAAAAGAAACATCCAAAATACAATCAAACAATAAAGAGAGAATATCATAGAATGGACTTTGCAATTATAAAAAATATGTTTACTTGTCCACTAATGTTGTGTCTAGCATTCCTAAAACATTTGTTTGCCCAAAATAACCATGAGGTGAAAGAATGACAACATTAAAAACCATAGGAATCCCTAATACAAACATTTCCAAAGTCGATGGCCGACGTGCTTGAAGGATCTCTAAAAACAAATGAATCATATCCAAGACATGCTCTACATTGTCTCCCCATACGTTTTCCAATGACATTTATTGTAACCTGCCCACAATAGAGTCAAGTAACAATCAAACGAAGGAATTGACACTTTTTTTATCTTTTAATTTTATTAAATTTGAATCTGATTTGTTTTAAGAACATAATAATTCATATTTAAAGCCTTTTTGACATATGAGAAGCTATCAATCAAGTAGGACATTAGAAAAAATCAATGAGGTCCTCAAACAATTTTTGCAATATCAATATTTTTCTTGTTGTGATATCTTAGATAGAAAATTTTTAAAATGAAGTCCCTTCACCAATGCACGTGCAAAGGAATGGTTTGAATTTTTGTCCATTCCAACCATTAGGTGAGATCATTCATGAAAAGAAATATCATTGGATTCTTTTGACTCCTTATCATGTGTTGGAATATCTAGCTTCAATACAAAACCTAATGAATCACCCAAAAGCTTGCTAAGATACTCAATGTCTTGGCTTCCTGACTCCAGTATCTGGATGAACAAAGAAAATATGGAATTCAAACATAATCCACATAAATACAATGCCACAAAAGGATTATAATTCCCAAATAAATAGCAGACAAGCTCTCCACATTGATGCTTTCAAGGAGTTATTGTTTCCAACTTTTAGGAATCAATGAAAGAAGCTCATCCCTGACTTCTTTCACAAGTCCGAAAACCCAACTATAATCAAGATTATCCTATGCAAGGTACTCTTCAACACCATTCCAAAAATATTTCTCCATTGTTGATTTAACCTATGCCTGCAAAACATATGTGAAGGAACTAAATTATCTACTTACTTCATCTAAAAGAGGACCAAGTCTTACCTTTCAGCACATTCTAATTATCCTCACCTTAATTTTATCAGAAACTTTATTTATTCCATAGATGATATCAACCACTTATATATCTCTATCATGAAGAATATAATTAACCATAATTTCATTGTCATCTAACATTTTCCCCAAGTGCATTTTCCAGTCTATTGTTGGAGTTAGACTTAGTGCTTGAGGAAGTTTTTGATTCTCAAGTGCTTTTAAATAATGACCAAGAAACCTTCTTTGGTTTTCTATTATCACTATTTTTGACATCTGAGGGACTATGAGATGGCACTGGTAGAGCTCCATTCTCCTTTGATTTCATAAATTTAGCTCATGCATTTGATAGTGCCATTTTCATCCTTGTTTCTCCATCACTACCACTCAAATGAAGAACCATTTCTTGCAGAAGTTGTTGATCTTCTAGAACCTATACAATTCCTGTAATGATGATACTTTAGACTCAAATTGGGTTTTGATAACAAATAATAATAATAAGAAAACCTATTGATATTGAAGTAGGTATTCCATACTAAGCAGAGGTATTAACCTGTCTTCATAGGATTAATTGATGGTAGATAAAAGAAAAGAAGACCATATGAAGAGGTGTGTATTAGAATTCCAATGTTTTCTCAAAATTTTAAACTTAGAATACAAAAAAAATAACCAAAACCAACTTCAATAGCAACCCAACAACCTTGAGTTACTAAGGTGTACTAATAGTAGATAGTGGCTTTTACAATCCCAACTCCATGGAAACCAATTGATATATATATATATATATATATATATATATATATATATATATATATATATATATATATATATATATATATATATATATATATATATATATATATCTATAGCCTGTAAATCCTTCTACTAAACTTATTGATATCTTCCTTATGTATCCACCAACAAGATCATCTCTTTAGAGGTGACAAAAATCATCATAAAAAATAGATCTTAGCAACACAAAAATTAAGATCGAAAAGCTATACACATTTTAGTCACTCATGTTCATCCTCATAGATCAATAATCATAATTATATACTCAATTAATTATGAATATGGGAATATCAAGTGTATGTGAATATATAGTAATTTAGACTTTCTTGTGAATGGCCTTTGAGCCATGACTAGCATCATCCTCATCTCTTGATGTCATCTTGCACTTCTGCAACATTGAAACTTCAAGCTGGCAAGCCACTCTAATTAAAACTTCTTCAAGGGATTTTGCATCCTTTATTTTCAACAACACAAACTGATATAAGTAAGAGCACCAGGCAACATGAAATGCAGCCAGTTGAGCTGAAAATGGAATTTTTTGACTTAAATTCTGAGGTTCTCCATAACCCCAATCATCATTTGTTGCATCTGGAGAAGAAAGTCTTGACAGAGAGTTAGAAGAAAGCCCTTCTAATATAATAGTGGTTAAGGATTCAAACTCTAGAATAAGCCTAGTTGTTTCTTTTGCAAGTGAAATTTCACGGTCTCCTCTACCATTGAAGACAACCTCATGATGACCCAAAATCATATAGGCACACAAAAATACATGTATTGTATACCTTAACAATTCCTTTCCTTCAACATTTTGACCTCTACTTGTCCCTTTAACAGACACTTGAGAAAAAACCATCTTTGTAGCTTTATTTTTTAGTTGACGACATTTTCCGTGTCCTGGAGACAATTGTTTGAGAAAACGATCTATCTGCACAACATTAGACTGACTTGCTTGTGACACCAAAAATCGACTCAATGTGAACTAGAAGTGCTTTCACAACCTGTAATGTGGAAGTTGACTATATGTGAGCTGCAAGTTTCTCAAATGGAATTGAATTAACACAGGAATGATTGATTTCACATGCAACAAACTCCCGTGCTAAAGCATATGTTGTACGTCTTGAATTTTGGAATTGCCTCCAAACCCTATAAAACAAGAACTCAGTAAGGTTCATAAAATAATAAATAGTGTTGCATCAATCTATCAGCATTTCTAAAATCAAAATTTGAATTCCCTTATAAGTTAGACTATGACCTCGTCAACTTCCTTGAGAGACAGTCCTCACACTTGTACATTTTGTGCTGATTAATATGATTGATGCTTCCACATCTTCCTATTTTCCTTAGGATTTCTACTATTTAAATTTGTGTTTTGCCTGTGTAAGTGTTAAATTGGGAAAAATGAGCTGCAGGTAACTAAAAAGAAAAAAAATGTTGAAATCAACTACACCATGCACATACCCTTGGCAATCAATTTTTCAACTTCTCCTTCAAATTTTCAATCTCCATTTCCCTATGAAGGCAGACAAAATTGGTAACCTTTCTTGCTTGCATAACCGTTGCATGTGCACGTTTTTTTTCACCCTCTAAAAGACCTAAACTCTTCTCCTTTGCAGTTGCAATTATTTGACATATTGTTGCATAAAGTGTTTCCATGTGCTTGTTATCTTTATCTTCCTACAACATCCATTATAGAAGGGAATGTGCCATCGTCCCTTGGGCAACAATCCTCTATTGTTTCTCTAATTCTAGAAGAGCCATCTTGTTTATATCTGCCTGTTGCACATGGGATTCAACTTTTGAATCCATCTCCTCACGCTTCCTTTCAGCATGCAGTTGCACTTTTGTTTTAGCATCTTTTCTTAGCTCATCTAACTTGGCTAAGTGCATTTTTCCCTGTGGCAAGAGCTACAACCTGCCAAAATCACAAAGTATTATGGTTAATGTCAATGACATTTCTGCATATAAATGGATTTAGGGAATGCATGAAAAGTTCTTTTGTTACAAGTTCTAAAGGTTTTATAAACCATTTCAAGCTAAATATCAAGAAGCAGTAACATTTCGGTATGATAGTTAATGTCAATGGAATTTCTTCATATAAATGGCTTTAGGGAATGTCAAGCTCCCATGGATGAACTCTTTCAACCAAAATAATAACAAGGGTTTCATTCATTATGCCGAATAGGTGAAGTTGTAGATGCTATAGCAGAACTAGGAAGCACAAGACTTCCAATTGGGTAGCCTGATATAGCACGGAAAAGCCAAAGGAAGGACTATCATAGCATCCGTGACAAACTTTTCCCAAATATGGCACACCATATTGCAACTTCTATTGAGCAAGCAAAGAAGCCAAGTAGGATTTCTATAACTCAGGAAAATCAAGATAAGAGGTATCCATGTAATTCCTTGATATAGAATGATCATTCAATCATGTGGAAATTCATGCAGCATATTCTGCAGTTCTCTGCAATTGCTACGTGCTTATTGGATCCATGATTGGCATCTGAATTCCAACTCCCATTGTCTCACTTAATCTATATAAGTTTTGTAGATCTATGTTGACTCCTAATATTCCACAAGGTAGGCTACCAGGACCAAATCTTGAATCCATGTCAGCAACTACAACAATATTGTCAAATGTGGGAGCCAAAGTACCAGGTGTAGCAAAGTTGGCCATCGTGGGTTGCAAAATAATTGGATTAATTGGATATCTACTCAAACCAAAATTAGGAGTACATACATTTGAAATATGTATACTCTGATATTTCCTATTTGAGCAATTCCCATTGGGAATCCCAACAACTAATATGACAACATACAACTTAGGTGTAATAGATGCATACTATTGATGTAAGTGGGTACCTGTAACTTGATCTTTGGAAGTCATTGAGGTCACGTCCATGTTTGCCAGTACTCTACTATTTTAATTGAAGCCAGAGAAGGATTATCATTGTGCCTTTATCAAAATACATGACTTGCCTAATTCAGCTTGTGATTATGTGGGATGTGAACGCTGTGGGTTTTGGTTTAAAGAAACATAGTTATGAAAATGGTTTTTTAAGTTTTTGTAATTTCCCGTGGTATTTGTGACTTAGTGTGGTTTTTCTCCTTAATGGAAGATGTTTCATTAGAGGATAAAGTAACGCTTGAAAAAGTACTAGCGAACCTTGTGGAATAAGAATAAAATGCATTAAATGAATCATGGTTAACAATTATTTCATTTTCATATAACCCAAACTTTCCCACCTTTTTAGTTGAGCAAGGACTAGTTAACCCTGTCTTAACTAGCTAAGGATATGGTGTTGGATTTCTTGAAAGAGATGCACCTACTGTTGATGCAAATGTTTGTGAATATTATATGCCAAGGCCCTGGACTCTCATAATACCTCAAGTTGAAGAACAAGAGTACATGCCTTCAAATATTGCTGCTACAGATGCAAATAAAGGAGATAGAAAAGCATATTCCAAATGTCCAAAACATGTCTTAGCATAAGGATCTATTTGATCAATTTCACTATCATGAGTAGCTCTATTTGGTGGTCTGGAAAAATGCCCAAAATTTGTTGTATACCTTCCCAGGTCTTCCTGCAAGGAGATACAATGTTTCCAAATCAGTTTAAGTTAGCTAAGTCACAAAAATGAAGTGAGACTTGTGAAACTGCCATATTTCATAAATAAGCAAAACCGCCTTATTGTTATGAATTTCAAACCTCAACTGTTGCATGGACATTTCAAGTTTCTAGCAATAATGAAACAAACTATGAAAAAAATGATCTCTAAGAGATATATTATCGCAAATTATATTCAGGAACAATTTTCCTTTCAACTTGTAGCAGTAGAGTCTTGATACCAAAATTTTACCCGTCAATTACTAAATGTAGACTAATAGCAATGATACTAGATTCTAAACCAACATTTAAAAAGATGAAAGTACTTCTGGATTGAATAAAAAGTGTTATTTCTTATATCTGCATGTTTACAATACACACACACACAATGGAAATAAAACTGAGAAAAATGTAAGAAGCAAAAATTATTACAACCAAGATTTGTAGAGAATCTGTAGTCCCATGGTTTAAATCGGTTTAGAGCTAATCCCACAAATGATTAATGCAAGAGTTAAGAAAAAATTGCAGATAAGATATAAAACAACCATCTACCACCAATTCCATGAACAAAATTGAAGAGATTGATTCAAATGTGAAGTTCCAAAAGTGACAGAGCTTGTGCTCTCTATGGAAAAACAAGTAAAATCATTATTTACAATGAATAACAGAGGATTGGTGTTGGCTGCAAAGTATAGGATTAGAGAAATTGGTGAGAATGTGTTGTCGAAAATTGTGATTAGACATTGGATTCTCTTTGCTAAGAATATCTTTGGTATCAATGGCCTCTTTTCTCTGAAGGATATCATTTGCAAAGCATTTTATTTCACTCTTTAGGATTTCTTTGTCCTCAAGAGAACTTAGAAAGGATGGAAAATTGTTTATTTTCTTATAATATGGAATGATGGAATCTAATGTGATCAAGGCATTAGTTGAGATCTTGGCATCAATAGTAATTAATATTTTTGTGTCTTTGAATTGCTATTGTGTTTCTTGTCTCAGTTCCAAGGTTAGGTGTTACTGGGAATAGTGTCTATGCAGAGCTTCTAATCCTACTAAGGCTAGTAGCTACCTCAGAAACAAACACACTAAAAACTACTTCCGTTTTCCTTTATGAGAAATAGATAAGAGAAGAATAAGGAGACCAACCTCTGTCTTGTGCTTGGTTCCTTGCTCGATTCCTCTCTCTTCTGGTAGGTCTTTGCCACTCGCTTCCTTGTCTACACAGCTTCAAAGAGTACCTGTAGAATCAAAGCAGCATAACGCTATCCAAGAACATAGATCTATTATCATAAACAATATAGGATCAGATGTACATTGACCATACAAATGCATAAATAATCAATCATACAAGAATATGGAGGAAAACTTGAATAGCTTTATTGATAATCAAGAAAGAGCAAAGAGAATTACAACTGATTGTTCTGACCCAACATCATCCTCTTAGCAAGTAAGCCCTTATTCACCTCATGAAAAGCTTAGATCACCCAACACTATGATATTACACCAAGAAACCAACAACACTTCCTTACAAGATACACAATTCTAGCCTCTGGAACTCTGGGATGAGGGATCCATATATAGATGTCTGCAAGGGAGGTGAGTCAGCTTGAGAATTGATTAGTGTCTTCCCTCTAATAGTTCCTGATTCCACTTGGAGATTGATGATCTATTTCTCATCCCTGGTCGAATTCAGAGAGGCAAGTGTCACAGAAGAAGTTTCTGGAAGATTCCATGCTTCTCCAACTTGCGGATTGACCCTGCCATTTGTCCCTTCTCGCCCATCGCACCCCATAGAAGGGCTTTTTGACATGTAACATGCCTACTGTGTGTATTTAGGTGGGATGCAATGCACTTTGCCTATGGAGCAGGTGAAAGGGTCCAGTTTTGACCAGTTTTGAGTAGTTTTTCATGGAGAAATTCTGGGAGATGCTATAATTAGTTGACCTTGTTCTTCTAGGGGTTGGAACAACACCTTTAGGGACTTAGGAGCCCTTGGTTTATGGACATTTATGCTTGGGGTTGCAGTGCCCAAAAATGTCTATAACAGTTGCCCCCTAAAGCATGAGGTCGTTAATTTTTTGATGTCAGGTGAAATGCTTTATCATGAGGATCCGAAGTTTTTTCGAGCTGCGAGGCGACCTGTAATAAGATACAATACAATACATTATCTTCATTTTATTTTCATGATCTAGCTGAGGCGGGCATTCCCATGCTTAGCTTTATAAATTCATTTTCATGTACATAGGACAAACAATCGTCTGAGTGTAGACTGATGATTCTGGTAGAGCCATCATCCCTTAGATTGGATGATTATCTGTGCAGCAATGATGTACATTTGATGTCTTTATTTTCCTGAATATATATCGCAGCCCGGATGGATGAAACTAGATCCGGGGTCTTCAATCTCGTTCGATCTTCACTCAAAGTACAAGTTGATCCATGTGAGAGATGTTCTGGAGTAGAACATGGAAAGACATCGCCTGATTACCAGCCAATGATGTAAGCTGTTAACAGGCGCGAGAGGAATCACCAATAATGATAATGATCCTCAAGGTACCACAGTACAATTCACATGGTGTGAATAAGGGACTTGGCATCGAACACCACGAAAAATCTTTCGGTCGAAGGCCATTGATGTAAACCTGTCACCGGAAGTGAGAAACTTGCCATTAAGGCATGCAAGCTTCAAAGTAGTGAAAGGGTTGTTCCTAGATCGACTTCTTGGATAATGAGCTGATGTCGACAAGAAGCGATCTGTCATAGGAGGGCCTTAGTAAATTCCACATCAATGACACGGAACGGAGCAAATGATTTTAATGGAGGTGAAAACAATCTGGTGATATACGGTTCAGGGTGGTGGTCATGAAAGAATGGAGCGAAAATGTATTATAGTGGGTGAGACACAGGTGAATTCTCTGAACGACTTCTCTTGAACATATCGGAGACACTGACATGATGGATTGGTAGCATTAAGCCCAAATGTTGATGGTGTGATGGAACAATGGTGATGTGACCAGTGAATGGAACAACCCAACCCGACTCGGATGCAGAGTGAAAGTGTCATGTTCAAGAGCGACTTGCTACCAACAAAGTTTCTTCAAGTTTTCTTCCCAATTTTTCCCCAGTCATTGCTGACCAGTACCTCTTTATTTTTTTCAAGGTTGAGGAGGATAACATATGCTTGTTCTATAATTTTCCCTTCGGGCAAACCCATCGGGTGAAACTCGTTCTTGTCTGTTATGGACAAGTTTGTTGATATTAGGTTTTAACGAGTTTAACAACAAAGATAACTCTGTACTTTTGAATTTTATAGAGTCTGAAAAGGAACGTAAAGGAAACTCCAAAAATCCTTTTTCGTCATCTAATCCCTTAAGTCCGAAAAAGTATTAAATAATACGAAAGAGATGAATTTTCGGTAATTTTAACGAGCCGAACAAGACAAGCGCTCGACCTTTTTGTGTAATAATCCCTCAGGTTCAAAAAGATTAAAATCTAAAGGAGGGATAACACTTCCGGTCACTTTAACGAGCTGGAGAGGCCAATAGCTCAGAAATCTTTTCATATTTTATGAGTCAGTTGAAAAGAGCTTAAGGGAGACTCGTTTTTTGAGGAACGAGTGATAGATTCGGGTAGCAGCTGATTCTAGGTAAGGTTTGGAGTTTTCCAATCACGGTAGTGTCACAAGGATGGCTAACAAGATCACTCTTCGCAGCTGTTCCTCAAAAGGTGTAAACAATCAAGTGGAGGTGAATGATCAGCCAATACAGAGTGGAGGTGATGATGAGAACACGACCAAGGCTTCAAAGGCTGAAGTAATACATTCACGATGGTTATTTACTGAAAATTGGTTCATTTTTTGATGAGCTTAAATGCTGGGGGAAACACTTGCTCATTGCTTGTGTTTATTTTTTAACGAGCTTGAATTTCGTGTTAAAACTGCTCGATATAATGGTCATTTCTTGACTTTACCATTAATGACTTTGTTCCTTCAAAGGTTGCGCTGCATGCTCAATTGCTTCATCGAACTAGTTAGAAATGAACAATACATGTTTGGAAAATGGGTTAAGACACTAATATTTTACCTGAATTACGTAAAAAGTAATTTAAAGTGCTTTTACCCCTCATTTTACCATTTCATTTGAACTTTGGCTTGCTGGAGCTTTGGAGGTGCTTTCCCCCTTGATTTTCACCAGCTGATTCCGGGAGATTCTGTGGACGATTTTTGGCGTCGTCTGGACGAGGTAGGAGCTAAACCTGAGCTCTTTCATTTCGTCCTTTCCATTTTGCATTCTAAGCCTGATTTCTGGTTTTTCTGAGCCCCTGGGGTTTGAAAAACTCGCTCTGGCTCCATCGTGACCCGGAGTCAGTACTACCGGCTGGCGAGCAGTGGGGTGTCATTGGTAAATTCTTTGACCATTTTTCTGTTTATCGTTTCCCTTTATAATTTCCTTGTGCTTTATTCTATCAAGACTAATCAGAACTCATGTGCTCATGCAGATGTTGGTCCCGTCCGGCCAGTAGTACGCCTGAGAGTGCCAACCGCCGCTCCAGCAGGGGAGGCTATGGGAAGGGCTATCCTTCGTGACCTTGATGTGGTCGAGACTCTTTCAGCATTACAAGATCAGGTCGAGGGCCTCACTCTCGGTATTCTAGATGTGAGGACTGACGAGCTACCTCTGAGGTTGTAGCGACATACCACTGGCGTGCCAAGTCTATGGACTAGGCTTTTATGCATGATTGCACAGGCGGTGACTTGTTATCACTAGCATCATTAGACTAGGGTGCCCCCTAGCGTTTTGAGTTTTGGTTCATTTGACCAATTTTGTCTTCGTTACAGAACATTATGTGTAAACCATAAACAGTTATAAATATATTTTTGATTTTCAGAGTTTTATTTTGGTTAAGTTACATGATCCGAATGCAAATATTGATGAAATGCTTCTTTTTATAAATGTTGCAAATGTCTATCTAACATATAATTTGCCAATGAGTCAGTTAATGTGTTTAAGCTTCTGGAAATATCCTGATATTGAATAAAATCAAATTTCCTTTCCAAAATCTTGACCCTTAGGAACATGCGATAGATAGCTGGATTTTGGACGGAGTAGATACTAGTGAGTTGTAGTATGACGAGCTGTGAGTCTAGCCTGACGACAAGTCGGTGTATGCCATGTGTGATGGCATCAGAGAGAAGTTCTATCAACGCGGCTATATTCAGCGATGTTATTCGTTGATTGACCAATACATACCCCTCTGAAACTTACTAACTCGCCACTTGAACCAAAAATGGCCCAGGCCGCAGAAGATAGGTTCCGCGAATTGCGACTTGCTCCGTCGGCATATCCAACAAAAGATTCCAATAGGTTTGACATCTACGACAAATGTAAAAAGTGGATTTACTTGACCAAAACGATTACCCTTAGCGAAAACAAAAATGTAACAAAAGCATATAGGTTACCATACAGATTATGCATAGTAACGCTTAAGGTACAACCTGTTGCGGGGTTGCGCCAGTGGAATTCCGTCGTAATCCATTAACTCGTAGGCTCCTTTTGCTAATACATGTTTAACAATATAGGGGCCCATCCATAAAGACTTGAATTTACGTGCTCCCAATTTATCGGATTCTTGGTCATAAAGCAAGACCAAGTCACCTTCCGAGAAGACACGGGGTTTGACATTCTTGTCGAACTACGCCTTGACTCGTTTCTTATGGGCTTCATTACCGAAAGCGGCATCATGACGGGTTTCATCCAATTGGATTAGTTCCATGAAACGAGCCTCCTCTTCTGAAGTTTCGGGGAGAAGGTCGATTGTGAGTTTGAGGGACGAGATTTCACACTGAACTGGTAAGATTGCTTCTAGGCCATATACCAATTGGAAAGGTGTAAACCCGGTTGCATTCCTTACCGATGTTCGGTATGCCCACAAGGCTGAGTACAGGATCAGGTGCCAACTCCTTTTGTGGACTCCAATCATCCTTTGCAGCATGCGCTTCAAGACCTTGTTGATTGCTTCAACTTGTCTGTTGGCCTGCGGGTAATATGGAGTAGAGCTGTCGTGAGACAACCCTAATTTGGCAGCCAATTCGACCATCATGTGATTGCGAAAATGCGATCCATGATCTATGACTATAGCCTGTGGAACACCGAATCTGGCGACTACATGATTGAAAAGAAAAGGGCAGTTGTTTCACCAGTGTTATCTAATGTAGGCATCGCCTCGGCCCATTTGGTAAAATAGTCCACCGCGACTATGATATACCCATGCCCCCCGGTCGAGGTGGGTTTACATGTCATGAAATAAATGCCCCATTTGGTGAAGGGCCTGACAACAACTACCGGCTGCAGAGGTGCAGGTGGCCTTCTATTTTTGCTATTGAAAATTTGACAGGCATGGCAACTTCTGACTGCGGTTATGCAATCTTTGAACATTGTTGGCCAGAAGTATCCTGTTCGTAAAAATTTTTGTGCCGTAGAATAACCAGATTGATGCCTCCCACACGCGCCTGAATGGTAATCATTCAGGACTTTTTCGGCTTCCTCATGGGTGAGGCACCTCCTTAGAACTGTATCGACACCACGACGGTAAAGCGTGTCACCGAAGATCATGTTGTCTTTTGATTGGTATCAAATATATTTTTGTTCGGAGCGAGAGGTGTTAGGCCTATATTTTTGGGTTTGGAGATAGATGATTATATCTCCATACCATGGATTGCTTGAAGATATCAGAAACAAAGATTCATCTACGATTGTTTCTTCGGATGTTTCATCGTTGGACGACGATGGGAGATCGCATAATAATTCTGCGAAAACCAGGGCTTTCTTTGACTTGGATTTTAAAAATTCCAGATCAAACTCTTGTAGAATTGTTATCCATTTTGAATATTTGCCCCCTAGCAACTGTCGCAACAATATATAAGTCATGGGGTTGCAATCTGACAAAATGGTAGTTTTTCGAAAGAGGACATAGTGTCGAAATCTCTGTATCGCTTTAACAACTGCGAGCGCTAGCTTTTCAACATAAGAATATTTGCTTTCTATATCATTTAAGTTCCTACTTAAACAATATATAGGATGTTCAATTCCGTTGTCTTCTTGAACTAAAACCATTGCGATGGTTGTACCTGCTGCAGCCAGATACAGGTTAAAGTATTTTTTATAATCAGGAGCGTACATTAATGATACTTTCATAAGGGATTCTTTTAAAGCATCAAAGGAAGCTTGCGCAACCTGATCCCAGTTAAAGGGTACTTCTTTTTTCAATAGACATGTATAACCTTTAGCAAGTTCTGCATAATTTGGAATGAACTTCCTCAGAAAGTTTGCTTTCCATTGGAGTTTCTGAATTTGAAGCAAATTTGAAGGTGGAGGCAAATTAATGATTTCCTGAACCTTACATGGGTCGAGATGAATCCTGTCCTTTGAGACTACAAAGCCAAGTAAATGATCAAAACTAACACAGAACACACATTTGTGTGGATTGAGTCGTATATTGTAGTGTCGGCAACATAGAAATATCACTCTTAAATGTTACGTATGATCAGTCCGCTTTCGTGAATGAGCCGGAAGATCGTCGAGATATGGTTGAACAATGTTTTTTATGTCATGGAAGGCATAATTCATTGCCCTCTGAAACCTTGCCCCTGCGTTCTTTAAACCATAGGGTAATTTGCGATATGCGAATGTGCCCCTCGAACAAATAAATGTAGTCTTTGACTGGTCCTGTGGGCGAATATTTATTTGATTATACCTGGAGAATCCATCCATGAATGAAAAGATTTCGGATCCGGCGCATTCATCAATTATCTGGTCAATAAAGGGTGTAGGGTAGTTGTCTTTTGGACAATCTTGATTTACATCCCTATAATCGATGCACACTCTAATCGTCCTTGTTTTTTCATAATAGGAACAATGTTCGATACCCAATCAGTTAGAGGAACTGAGTAAATGAAACCAGCATGGAGAAGCTTTTCAATTTCTGCCTTGATGGCAACAACTTTCTTGGGGTGCACCTGCCGTAGCCGTTGTCGTACTGGTTTGACGTCTGTATACATCTTTATTTTGTGTTCAACTATACTCAAGTCAATGCCTGGCATTTCATCATATGACCAAGCAAAGACATCTATGAATTCACGAAAAAAGAGCGTTATATATTTCCAGTTCTGAAGGAGAACAAAATTTGCCAACATAAATATTCTCTACAACATCCGTTTTGGTCGAGATATTTATGGCAATAGTCTCTTCAATGTTGGACAAGTTTCACTCAGAATCCACCGTGTTTACAGTATTTGATAGGAAATCAAAAAATGATGGATGATGAAGGTCATCAGGAGTATCTTCTTTACAAGTTTGAAGATGGGAACGATGGTGGTAATATTCCCATGGCGCCCCTTCAATTACCATTGATTGAACAATTCCTTCGTCGGTGTAATGCACTTGCGACCAAGGATCTGAAGGGGTGCCATATTCCTTAGACCTATCTTTCCAAACACTTGATGAGTGTTGATTTGGGTTTGCCTCCCATGCTATAAACATTGATTGCTACAATATTTCCATTTGGCTTGGAGGCAATACCAATAGATGATCCATGTTAATATCGTTTTCTGAGATCTTGTTAATAGAAGATATCATATTGCAGGTTCCTATCGCTGCCACTTCCGCCAGGTTGATTGGAGGTGGGAGGGCAAAAGTACCCATTAATATAGGGTCTTTTAGTAGGCCTACTCCGATATTTTGAAGCGAATGGGGGCTTCCATGGATCATCAAAATGCTTCCCGTAACTTGGGAACCATTGGGGAGGAAAGTTTGTTGATCAACGATTGTAATCCCTCCTTGAAAGCGAAATGCAATCTTCCTAAAATAGGTCGACACAATAGCATCCATATCATATATCCATGGTCTTCCCAGTAGGATGTTGTAATCGAGGTTTCCGTCAATTACTTCGACATCTATTTCTACTGTTTTCCCTACTAGCTACTCTTGCAAGTTACTTAGAATACCATATGGGGTATATGTTCGTCCGTCAAATGCTTTTAATGTTGTCAAAGATCATGACAAGGTTGGAGATCCTAAAGTTTTCCAGCAGCTCATCGACATAATACATGTAGATGCTCCCTCATCAATAATTGTTCGATGAACAATTTTGTTGAGGGCTTTCACTTGAATGAGGAAAGCTAGTTGAGTTGGTAACTGAGGATCGTTTCCTTTATGATTAAAGGACACAAGATTAGAATCCTTTGGGTCTATCCCACCGATAGCTCATAATAAAGCCTGCTTTTGGCATGGGCAATTTTGCAATACCTCAAGTGTCGACATAGCGGATGGGATTGGGTTAGATCTTCCACTATATTATAATGTTGTGCTGCTCTGGCACGAGGATTAAATGTCGACTTGTGTACTACTTCCTTTGGCAGTTTTATTGTTAGCTCAGGAATGATGGGCGGCGCAACTTCTGTGGAAGTTGTTGTCGAACTACTAGGTTGATCTTTATCCTTGTTGTTTGACAGCTGTGGATTCCTGTAATCTTTGTTCCTTGTCGATATCAAAGCATTATTTTGCTATTTCGAAACTAAAAACATCAATACTTGGGACGGGGAAGCATTTTCACTAGCAATCAGATTTGTCCCTGGATTTGGAAATGGATCAGTCAATACTACCGAGGTTTTTGAATTCCTGATGAATCATTTAAGCTCAGCCTTATGTGGACAATCTCTTGTCCAATGGTCCTCATCACATATTACGCATGGATTTTTGGTTTCCTATCTCTAGGAGGGTTTGCAGAAGATTTTTCAGGTGATGATTCCTCTTGTTTCTTCTTCTTCCCTTTGTTTTTATGTTTTCCTTTTTTTTTCTTCTTGCCTCCCGGTTGCTTGGTTTCTTTGCCTTTATCTATCGAGACGACATTTACCTCCGAGGCAAGAAGTTCTTCTGTTACATTTTGACTAGAAATCTTACGGGCCTTTTTAGATGTAGCCTTTGTCGATTTCTTGTCTGTCGTACCAATCACACCATCAGCAGCATGAGATTCATTGTTCGATTTAGGAGGAGGGGGGACGAAAAATTCTGGTCTAGGAGTGTCAGGGATTTTATCATAGAGCGTGCCAGACTGAGTATAAATCAAGTCTAAATATTGCGCACTTGCAATAACTTGCTCTATAGTGATGACTCCTCCTTTTGCCACATCTTCTGTAATGGAAGGTAATAAATACTCAATAAACCATTCAGCCAAAAGCTGATCAGGAACATACATTTTTACCATTCTACGATGATGTCGCCACTCATGAATATGATCGGATATGTGAGTGCCCGTTGTTTGTTTTAAATTGGTAAGAAGTTCCGTTCCCCTTTCGTACCTTATCGGTAACTGAAAATGGGTTAAAAAGGTTGTGGCTAGGGTACTGAAGTTGTCAAACGAAGCTCTGGGTAATTCGATATACCATTTTGCTGTTGGACCTGTTAACGTCCTCTGAAAAAGGCAAAGCCTAATTGAATCATCATTTAGGGTGTTTGATGAACACCACAGATGAAAGGCCATCACATGATTCGACGGATCTTCACCCGGATTTCCATTAAATTTAGGAATATCTGACGGAATTTTATGCAGAATCGCTGGCCACCAAGGGGCATAAGCAATTGGATCGTTTGTTAACCGATTTAGATCCGATAACTCTAAAATCGCCACGAAGGGTAACTGTTGATTCAGGTTAGGTGAAGCATACCCAGGATAAGATGGAATCGCCTGAGCAGTTGGTCTCTGCATACCAGCATATTGCATTTGATGCTAGTAACTTTGGTAAGGTTGATGGGCATAACCATTGTAGAATGGTTGATTTTGACCATTTTGAATGTATGGTTGTCCACTATTTACAAAGATTTGTTGCTCAAATCCTTGGTATACTTGTTGGAATTGGGGTTGTTGGTATTGCACCAGCCATGGTTGTGAAGCCATGTGCTGTTGTCCAATATTGACTGTTTGACCAAGATGAGGGGTAATTGTACCCGTTTGGGCTTATGTCATTCCACTAGTTGGCGATTGTGGCTGAGTCATAGGGACAAGAGGTTGTTGCATTACCACCTGAGAAACCTGAGGTTGGCATACAACAGGCAGCGCTTGTACTTGTGACACCGTCACAATAGCTGTCATAGTCGGTATATTTGACATAGGTAAGCATTGTTGCATCAAATATACAACTCTTGGTTGTTGAGGTAGTATCGGCACCCAACCGCTAGATGTAATTCCATCATAACCTGAATTTTGTTGTGAAATCCCGTATGGTTGTCCTCCCGGAGGAGACAATGAAAGGGTATATTTCCAACCATACGGTGGTAATCTGGTACTTAAAGGAATTGTTTGCCCTTGAGGACCGGACTACCGAAATTGACACCGTGAAGGATCAATTTGCTAAGACTCAACATAAGAGTTTCTGGATACTATTCGGGATGAACAAATAGGAACGGACCATACTGTTGAAATAGCCCCTGAGTGGGCCCCTTCTAGCGATTGAGAGCCAGTTGGGACAGATGGTATATCGGCGAACATTGTTGGAGTGATAGCAGGAAGTTTTGCCATCGCTGTGTCGGATGACATAGTCCTAGATGTTGACGGTTGTTCAGACATTTCTAGTCTATCCAAAAGATTGCCTAGCGATTCTACAGGAGCTTCCGATGGCGGTAGAATAATTTCTGATGAAAAAGGATATAGAGTGATCCCGACTCCAAATTACGATGGAGTACTCGATGGAGGATCCTCCGCAATCTCTTCTCCCTAGATGCCTATATTGAAAACTAACAGGAATCTGCATGGCATTTGAATCACAATATTTAGCAAATATGATCCATAACTGAGCAAGATAGTTGAAAAGCCTAAAATAGGAAATCAATGCACACATCGACATATATCAGTACGAGGGGCATTGATGCCTTCCATGTATAAGGTTTTACAGTAGAAATAGGGATAAAAATATGCAAAAAATGGCACTTTAGTATATTCTTGTAAAGAGAATATATCAAATTAACTTCACATGACAATTTTCGAAGTAGAAAAAAATGACAAGAAATAACAAAAAGACACCTTGAAGCAACAAAAAAATAATAAAATAAGTAAGCCACAAGCACTGCCTCAAAGCAGAGTGGGATGTGCACAAAGGCCAAATTAGAAAGATAACAAGCAATTACATTTGAGAGGTTAATTTCAATGTTGCACAGGGACACATCCCTCAGGGTGGATTCCCCCACATTTCCCAGACTCCAGAGGTGCATTCCACCTTAGGAAACATTGCACTTTAAAAAATGTTTCCCCAGTGTCAAGACACATTTCCCCAAAGCAGAGTCTGGGCAACCCCCTCAAAATGGGGGCCATATGAAAAGCAAGCACACGGAGATCTGAACACTCAATATTGCATCTGCATTCAATAACCGAAGAAAAATAATACACAACAATGGCATAGATCCTAGCAGATTGTTAACAAATTAGCCATAATCCATCCAGATGATCCTCATTATAGATGAGATGTTGTGGTCGAAATCTGGCCTAAAGGAGTACACCCTAATATGCATCATAGAACCATTCCTAGGAAGGTGTGCCCATTAGAAGGGAGTACAAGTATGCATGCATATCTCTCTTTCAAGGATATACGCCCCATCTATTCTTGGAATCTTTCACATGCAAAGGATTGTAAATAAAACAAAACAAAAATATACTTAATGATAAAAATAGAAGCTATTATAAAGAAAGAAAAGCATGTATTTTTCTAAATTTATGACAGCAGTTAAAATTGGAATAACCTAAGTCTATTGCAAATATGCACCCTATAATACAACCTACATATCCACTGTTGTTGTACTCCCCACACTACCGTGCCTCAACATCCCATGAATGTGCACATAATACCGGGTGATCTTGTCATCTCTGTTGCACCATGATGAAGAAGCTCATCCCTTTGATTCATATATATGATAAGGAGTTATTTTTAGTGCGATTTTTGGACTTTTTTGTGTTGGAATCTGACGAGAAATTTTGAGGTGAAGATTGAAGGGGTTACCCATCAACCTTGTGATTTTGTTAGATTCCTGCAAGAAATTAGACCAAAAAAATCCACCAAAAAAACTTCCTAAAAATCTCACTAAAAACCACTCTATATAATAATGAAAAACACTATTGGTTAAACTAAACTATATTCAAAGTAATTGATTACCTAAACTAAAGTAATAATATAATATAAAAAAGTAATAGGTTTAACGAAATAATAAATGGAAATAAATGGAAAAAACATGTGTTTCCTTCTGAAAAATCATATATTCAAATTTAATGGATAATACAAATCCACTTGCATCGCACCCATAAATAGACTTGCAGTATCAACACTTGCATCGCACCCATACATAGACTTGCAGTATCAACACTCTTGGAAGTGGAATTTCCAACTCTCATTGAAACATCATCAACCTATAGAAGTTGGCCTGTGGATTGATTATAATCATGAAATTCCAATTTTGTGAGAAATGGATGGTGTTTTGGAAAGAATTACGGGAACCAGAGAGAAGAAAAGATGATAAAGAAGACTGGGTCCAGGATGGATTCCTCGATATCAAAGGAAGGCATGTTCTCAGATCGAAAACTGGTGGATGGAAAGTTGTGTTTTTAACCCTAGGTATCTCTTTATTTTATAAACTTCTATGATATTTTTGTTTTATGCTAAGCACCTACTACTTGTTCACATTAAAATGTTTTTATATGGTCAGTTTATGAAAAAAAATAGAGTTGATCTCGACCTAAGAAATTGTTGATGGGAGGAACTGGCCTTGCCAGTCAAACATCTATGTGCTGTATTTAGTGAGTAACCATTATGGATGTATAGTATGTGACCATTACATAGCATTTGTAAATTTAATAGAGGAGAACTAGTGGTATAACTCTGATGACAACCACATTTCTCCTGTTAGTGAAGATAGGATAAAGACATTTAATGCTTATGTTATTTTCTATAGAAGAGTCAAACCTAAAGATTGCTTAGCAAAAAATCGAGGACTATTCACTTCATAGATATTCTTGGACTTAAAGAAAAATTTGACAACAACTCAATTATTAGTATGGGGACGTTGGAACTATACCATCTGTGGTTTTTTGCAGCCTTTATGGTCAACCAGGGAGAAGCTTCTTGATAGCTATCATGATTACATACATTTCCATGGTTTGACATCAGGGGTTGTAATGCATTGTAAAAAATTTGGAAGAATTTGATTAATGTTATTTCAGTGTTTATTCTCAGTTTATAGAAGAGTCGCATTGGCTGAAGCATACAAGTGACAATTCTCTTCTAGATTGAAGCATAAAAAATCTTATTATGCATAAAAAATTCAAGCGAAAGGAAATCAATTAATCTTGTCTTCAACCAAGGTGACATATTTGACGAACCATGTTTTTTTCACTTGCTAACACTTGTGGTTAGCTGATACCCCTTTGGTAATTTTCCTTTGATAGTTTTAGAGTATAATTAAAGAACTCACACAATGTTCAATTTGAACCTATGGTAAGGAAAATGTTATAGGTCCATGTAGAGACATAAAGGAGAACCCCAACAAGTCTGCTTGCTAATCTAGATCAAAACAATAGAGGGAAAAAGAATTCTTAGATAAGGAGGAATTGGCATCCATGCTTTTGCCCTAGAAGCCCATGAATAGCCCTTAGAAATGAAGCTAGCCTTATATCAAATTTTTGGAATGAAGGATAGAACCCGAGAATAAAAGAAATAGGGAGAACCGAATTGACAATGTTGTAGCATTCCAGAATCAGTGCAAACATTGAAACCTCCTTCCTCATTGAGAAAAGGAACTCAACCTTCTAATTGGACATAAAAACTATTCCTTGACACTGTTACTATACAACATTCAAAAAAGAAACTCATGATTAAATTGTGCCTCCGGACCCTTGAATGTAGAATTTGATTCATAATTTCAAGAAAAACATAACAATATAACAAGGAAAAATACCTTGCATCTTAGAAGCTTAGACCATATAACTATAGATGAGGAGAAAACTAGTGTGAAAATGAATGTTACAAATATTGTATCACAAAATACATTGTTGATGGTCCAGTGTAGCACCCATGATGGATTGGACTGATAATGATTATAGGAATCTTACACCTCTCATATCTCACCATGCCTAGATTTATACTGAAATGGTTGTGGTAGAGACTACTGTTCACCAATATTGCAACTTGGATAAATTTTTGGAAATCCACAAAATGAAACATCCTATAGTTCTTAAAATTGGTGGGAGTCACATGTCAACCTTGCAAAATTTGTTGAACTTGCAAATTTCTATGGTTGTAATGAAATCAATTTCAATTGTAGTTGCCCCGGTGAAAGAATAATTGTTCATGGATGCTTTGGTCCCTAACTGAGTGGCAAAACAAATGCAAGTTTAGAGGCATGAAGTGATGAGGTTGTAGAGACTTTAAAGATTGCAAGGTCAGATTTATAGGTCCATATCAATATAGCAAGGTTGAAAACTGCTCTGTATACCTCTGATACTGTGAGTCATCACATTTGAGAAAATAGGATGAATTGTAGGATGGATTGTAGGATGGATTGTGAAAATAGTTTTCAAACAAAGACTATTAGGGCTATTGGGAAGAGCACAAATACCTATGTAAATATTAAAAAGAATGGAGAATTAAAAGGGGTGGACTTCTTATATGATGCAGTTATACCAACATGAAGAGTTGTCTTGACATTGTCAGAAGAGGAACCAACTAACAACTAGTCAGTGTAATCTGAGCCAATTTAATTGAGCTGATGCGTCAAGCAAGGTGGCATATAAGTAAATATGTATATTTTAACAATATAACTTTCAAGTACATACATTGTTAGAAACAATGGTTTGGTGCTTTCTAATTTGGAATTGTGGAGTGTTATTGTGTATTTTGTGGCAATTGTGTTAATGTGGGTAGCTCAATTTTTGTTAAATATTGCAATAAGGATATATTTACCATATTAGGACTAGAACATTCCATTTATGAGCTAACCAAATGCAGGTTTAAACCTATGGAGCACCACCTAATTTTTGGATTCTAGTGGTAGCTTTTGAGAGGCTAGAGCCTGGTTTAACATCATTCACTTCTGCTCCCCACAAAATAGGATTTTTAATTCTTTCCACCTCAATTTCTTTGCCTGCCTTCATCTCTTGGCATTGAAGTGTTGATAGATACTAGATCACACTGATGGAGTCAATTGAGGTTTTACAAGAACCTATGAAGAAACAAGGCATGAGATAGTTGTTCATTTCATTCATCAATAAAAACTTACATATCACATAATTAATACAAATATATACAAAGCATTGATAGGTCCGTGGATGAAGGAAACACATATGTTGGAGGTATTTTGTTCCTATGAACTGACCGAGGGTTTATAGTAGGAGGTGCCACAAACAGCTCTATTTCCAAAGGAAAAATTCTCTCTGGTCATGGAATTGCACATGTTTCATCCCATTGCCCCTGTGATTGAAAATATGATGAGTGCAAACAAGATTTGACCTTAAAACATTGACAAAAAATGTCAAAAAGGATACATAAACAACTGGTACTTGAGAAGTAAACGTTTTATTAATAGGAAAGATAAGTTGAATGAATCACCTAAACAACCACTACAATAGCTACAAGAACTAACTATTGTAATCATACATACCTCTACACACAAAGATGTTTGAGCAGGTTGTATGTTACATTAGCTTGCCTAATGCCTATGTCAAATGCCAAAGTCCTAACTGGAGAATTCAGAATATAAAGCCTCATGCCTTGCAACCTCAACACCATCAAGATCCTCCATTTAATCTGGTCCCTCATCCCAATATTGGTGTTGAGGAAGGATTGGTTGAAGTTGTTAGGAAAAACTCTCGGGGAAATAAAAATGATGTAGCCCAAGAGTCACATGCCACCTGCCCTCAATTTCATCTCATCCAAACCATGGCAGGCTTCAAGACTCACAATCATGATTCCCAACCATATGATACTAGCTATTCCTCTCAAGGAATCACACCTTATGGCTCTAGCAAGAGGGTCCATACTCCTTTGTCCCATAAAAACTATGACTATTGAGATATTGAGGATGCCCAAAGGGAACCAAAGGTGCACAACATGCATGAATACCTTTTCTCACATCCTTGAGGGCCCAGAAACATCCAATGTGTTCAATACCATTGCAGGGCTACCAGAAAGTTCAGACAAGTATGATGATGTATCCATCCTATACAAGGGTCAATGATAGTAGTGTCATGCATATAATGGGACTTTTAGACCCCTACTACAAGATAATCTTTAGAAGGATTAAATGTGGTTTCCAAGCTTTGGATATGTTGTCTGCAAAATGTTAATATTTTTGGGTTCATTCTTAAGAATTATTTGAATTGTATTTGACCAAATGAAATTGCTTTTGTCTCCAACCATGATGATGGTAGAGAGGGTGTTGCAACTCTAGTTTACCCTTATATCACCATTCTAGTCTCAGATTGGGATGCTAACCCCTATCAATGTTTTTTTTGGGTTTTACTCAACTGGACAGCCATATGCTTAATCTGACCATAATCTATGCTTGCAGTGGAGT
The DNA here is from genome assembly GCA_031772625.1 of Pinus tabuliformis. Taxonomy (NCBI): domain Eukaryota; kingdom Viridiplantae; phylum Streptophyta; class Pinopsida; order Pinales; family Pinaceae; genus Pinus; species Pinus tabuliformis. The sequence goes on from CM062814.1 coordinate 367,861,821, forward strand.
ACATAAGCAATAATTTTTTCAGCAATGAATAGTCCACAAGCTCCAAGAAGCTCATTGGCACATAGAAATTTTAACACGGTCAATATTCATGAAAATAAGGAAAGACTTTTCCCAATAAGGATAACTACCCACGAAAAAAAGGCTTGGTTCTCCATTATATCCCAACTCAAACTTCATGATCCTAATAAATACATGCATAGCTATTTTTTACTTCATGTAAATCTCACAAGGGAAATGAGTGGGTCCTCAAAACCTAGATCACATTATACTTTCTAGGCAGATAAGAAAAGACGATATAACTTTACTAATGTCCAAGGAGTGATAAAAAATATTAGTCAATGGGACTAAGAAGTACAATCCATTGTAGGAACATGCAGGAGTTTTCTATCTAACTGATATTTTAGACTAAATTGTGATGGACCTCTTGACTTTTCCTTCCTTAATTACACTACTATTAACTGAACCAGGTGACAAAAATATTGTAGCCATTCAACAACATTGCAATGTGTAACTGAGAAAACTAGTTAGGGCTTTTGGTTATATTATTTCCTAAACAAACCAAAGCTTGTATAGACACTGATAATGTAGCAAAATTCTTGTCTTTTAAGATATGTATCCTGTGCATTATAGGTGAAAACATAAAAGGAACTAATTCTAATTCTGTATCATGTGCCTTTTCTTTCTAAATGGTTTTATACTGTGACAAAATGCTATTTATGTAATTGAGTTTTTCTATCAGGAAAAGGACAGAGGACACCTCAATTCTGACTTCCAACTAGTTCATGCTCTTGTTGTCATATATATAGGCAGAATTAGATGATTTTCGTGCCACATAAGGACAAATTTATTTACAAATGAGGCACAATAGTATGCATGGAAAAAAATTGTAAGTATCCTATGTATGGAGAAATACTGCAAAGAAGTATGATTTGTTGTTGCTTCTATGGTTTCCCTCACTACTAGCTTTAGTCATATTAAAAGCCTGAGTTCTTCATAGATCCCGAATAAGGCACATAAGGTTTATATATGCGTTCTTCCAATAAAAAAAAGATAAGTATGCCCTAATGTATCCTGTGATCTAGATAAGCAAATACAAATCTCTAGAATTTCTTATGTTATGGTGTATCGTAAGTGCAGGATTATAAGACCTTCATGCATGGATGAAATTTGCTCTTATAAAGATCGAATTCATTGATGGTTTGTTGCTCTTCATGTTGGGTGTGGAACATGATTATTTAGAGGTCTTTGTTTCAGCTGGATGTATACCCTAGGAATTTTGTACACCCATCCATGCAGGGGGTACTTGTCCCCCCTGCAAGAGTTTGGGGGGGCCGATCCCCCTCGGCTGGGGTGTCTAGGGGCCAACGGTCCCCCAGTGGGGGTTTCGGGGGTAGCACCCCTGAAGCTAAAAATAGATGTAAAATTGCCTTGTAAAAGTATAGTAATTTCTAGTCAATCTGGGCCATTCATTAGATGGATGATCTGACGGTAGAACTCGTGTTTAGTTTAGGGTTTTTTCCCTAGAAGGCAACCGCTCTCTTGAATGAGGGCATTGTATTGAGGCTGTGTAATAGATGTGTATTCTCCGAGCAAGAAACAAAGAGGTGAGATTGTGAGAGAAAATAAAGGATATTACAACGGATCTGTTGTAGGTTGTGTCTCTTGATTTTGCTAGATAATAGAAAGGAAGGACTGGCTGTTTGGGGTCGACGTAGCCCAAACTCAGTGAACGACGTATATCTGTGTCTCTCTGGTTTTATGTGTTGGTGTTTTTCTGCATATTATATGTCTTGCATTTCTCTATCATATATAATATTTTTCTAACAACTGGTATCAGAGCCTAAGGTCTATTTGGCTGATAAACACGCAGGAAAGAAGGGTTCCTTGTTCGAGTGGGAAAAATGGTAAAAGATGGTAAGTTTAGGGTTGATAAATTTAATGGCCAAAACTTCTCATTGTGGAAGATGTAGATGGAAGATTATCTGTATTAGAAAGTTCTGTACCTACCATTGGGTGGAAAAATAAAGATGCCGATAGGTATGACAGATGAAGAATGGAATCTTCTCAATAGAAAGGCACTTGGAATAGTACGGTTGTGGTCGCAGCGTCATTCGCCTTCAACATTTCGAAGGAAACAATGATAGAGGGTTTGATTAAGGCATTGGTGAAACTATATAAAAAACCCTCGGCCTAAAACAAGGTATTTCTTATGAAACAGTTATTTAATATGAAGATGTCAAAAGGTGGATCTGTTGCAGACCATTTAAATTATTTTAATACTGTTACAAGTCAGTTATGTTCTATAGGGGTAAACTTTGATGATGAAGTTAGAGCTTTGTTATTCTTGTGCTCATTACCAGAAAGTTGCAATGGTTTAGTAATGGCCATTAGTAACTCTATTTCTGGATCTAGTACTTTAAAGTTTGATGATATTTTCGGTGCTATCCTTAGCGAGGAAATGCGATGGAAAAGCTCCGGTGAGACATCGGGTAATGCTTTGGGTGCAGAGTCTAGGGGAAGAAAAATGGAAAGAGGAAAGAGCTCAGGATATCACAGTAAATCAAGGAAAGGTAGATCCAAGTCCAGATCGGGGATAGTGTCCTAGAAATGCAGAAAGAAAGGACATCTAAATAAAGACTGTAGATATCGAAAGGGAAAAGAAGGAGATCACAACAAGAAAACAATCATGAAGCAAATGTGACAGGTGAGGTGTTACAAGATGCTTTGATTCTTTCTTTCTAAAATATTACTGATTCCTAGGTGGTAGATTCAGGGGCCTTATTCCATGCCCCACCTGATAAGAAATATTTTCATGACTATGTTCAAGGAGATTTTGGACATGTCCATTTGGGTGATGATAAAGCCTGTAAAATTGTTGGAATGGGTAAGGTTCTTGTAAAATAGCAGAATGGAAATCAATGGCTGCTAAAGGAGTTAAGGCATGTTCCATATCTGAAGAAAAATATGATTTGAACAGGGTAGTTAGGCGGTGAAGGTTGTGTGACAACTTTAACAGATAAAGCTTGGAAGGTCACCAAAGGAGCCCTGGTTATAGCAAAAGGCGAAAAGGTTGGTACATTGTATTTATGCAATGGTATTTCTAACTTTGTTAATTCTTTAACCTCTGTTGGAAATAATACTAAGAGGGGGGGGGTGAATCAGTATTATCAAGTCAATTATTTTTTATTTCATAATCAAATTTGCATACGCTATTTCAATTAGTGAAAACAGTGTATATACGCAACTGTAGTTAAGGAAACACACGTATAAATTACAGACTTATAATTTAATTTATTCTTCAAATGTTGATCATTATTATGTGTGTCAGAACCATGTAAACAGTAACCAGGAACAGTAAAATAGAACAGACAGTCACACATAAGAACACAAGATATAAGGTGGAAACCTAGTGTGGGTGAAAACCATCTACTGCAATTCATCTCTATCTTCTTTCAATTAGAAGCTTATTTTTAAAATGTTTCTGTACTGGTGCAATCTTATACCAGTACACAGGCTTCTACCTGCAGAAGGCTACAACCTTCTCTCATTCTCCAGCCTCTCTTGGAAGGGAGCTACAACCCCCTTAGCTCTTGTACTAGCTAATGTACTAGTACGTAGGTGCTGACCTACAGAAGGCTACAAGCTTCTATTTTCTTTCAGGGACAACGTTTCATAAATTTTCAGACTAGATCCATCAATAACAATATTCAAACATCAAATACATCTACATCAAACAATCTCCTTTTCTTCAATAAAAAATCAAGCAATTAATTCTCTGAATGCTGTAACCAGAATACATTGACAGTAACCAAAAACCAATCTTGAACCCAGAATACTGCAGCAATAAATAGAAGTAGCTAAATATTTTTCATGAGATGTACACTACTTCACTATGTAGAACCTGCATGCATACACTTCTGTATTAAGGCAAACCAGTGTATACGCTATTTTGACTTACTGAACCAGCGTGTATACACGCCTCTGCTGTGCCAAACCTGTGTACAGATCTATAAAAGATACTTTACCCTTTTCACTTATTCAGAAATCAGTTATACCCAGATTATCAGATTTATAGATCAAGTCATTCGCCAAATATAACAGATCAAAATCACACAAAGATACTACTATTCAATCCTTAAGATCTTGACCCATGAATAGAACTTATCGTTCTTTCTAGTGCTCAGGTTCCTCCTTGGTTTAGATCCAACTATGCGCCATAACCCAATGACTAGTATTCTAGATCTTTCTCTTCATAAGATATTCAATACTTGAGTGAATGCCTTTGCCTAATGATCTCCTTCCCTTTTATAGTCTTAGGCCTTACTTAATACCATGGTCCAAAAACCATACAGAATCAATACCATGGACCCAATACTTGGGTTCAACACTTTGGACGAGATACTATGGTCCAAAACCATAGGCTCAAATACCAAGGACTAAATACCATGGACCAAAAATAAGTTTTGCCACATGTACGCGCTTTGCCTTACATGAAAATGTGTGCATACGTATACGCACCTTTTGGTCAGTGATCCCCCGTGTATACGTGACCTGGTTAAGAGGAACCTACGTATATCTCTTTTTCCTTCATTCTGAGAGCCTGAACTGTGATCTATCATATGAGTGAGTTGCCATCAGGGACAACACTTGTGTCCTAGCGCCAAACCTGTGTTTTAATGCCAACAATCTCCCCCTTTGGGATTTATGGCAACCCTAAGTCACTGAAAGTCATTCTCCCCCTTCGTCATCAAGGGAAAAGGGTTATGCTCCCCCTGAGTACATGTTGAAATCTATGCTCTACTGTGCTGTCCATGCTCCCCCTGACTGTACGCAAGGTCTGAAAGAAGATGTTCTACAAGAAGAAACATGACTTTATACATCATAAATGACCTTCCTATCACCAAAGACTCATACATACATCCATCTCCCAACCAGGTGGGGATATACCAATATTGATTCATCCACCCAACCAAGTGGGGATACACCAAAAGTTTACAAATGATAAAACAAGAACATTACATCATCCACCCTAGGAATAGTTGGGAAACCAATATAGGTCGTTACATGACCTTGATAATAAAATAAATAGAGACTAAGTATCTAAGACAAGGCTCTGATAGTCATCAACAACTAAGAAGCATTTTCCAATCATCATTCAGACCGGCAACCATGATCTCCCTCTACACATGTTCCGCCTGAAAGAAAACAACTGTGAAATTGAACCAAGATCTTCTAAGATAATGCCAACAATGCATTATTAGAAGTATATGCTCCCCCTGAACCTATGCCAGATGGTCTCCATCAGACCCATATCAGACTCTTTTCATCTTGAGTCTGGTCCCACTACTTGTCTTCAATCCAACATATACGCGACTATATCCATAGAAATCGACATATGTACGTAGATACTCTTTATCAAACTCATGTACAACCATTGTTCTCTGAAACAGATAATTTCAACAGCAAGATGATGCATCAACTACTCCCATCTTCTATCTGAGGTATTCAAATGTATCCCTAGGTAGTGATTTGGTGAATATATCATCAACCTATTCCTTGGAGGGAACATACTCCAATTTGACCTTTTGTTCAAGAACTTGTTCCCAGAGAAAATGATATTTGATAGGTATGTGCTTGGTGTTCGAATGCATGATTGGATTCTTTGAAATATTGATTGCACTTGTATTATCACAGAAAATGGAGATAGGTGGAGTGTAAGTGATTTGAATGTCTTGCAATGTTTGCATCATACAAAGGAGTTGTGTGCAGCAAGATGCAGTAACCACATATTTTGCTTCAGTTGTAGATAATGCAATTGTGCTTTGTTTCTTGCTGAACCAAGATACTAATATGGACCCCATAAAGAATGCACCACCACTAGTTCTTTTTCTGTCATCCACGCTTCCTGCCCAATCTGCATCTGTATATACATGAAGTGTGAGATCTGTATCTCTAGGATACCATAAGCCATAATTTTGTGTTCCTTGAAGATATTTAAAAATCCTCTTAACTTCCTGAAGGTGTGCTTCCTTTGGATTTGCCTGGAATATTCCAACTATTCCCACTGCATGCATGATGTTTGGTTGGGTATCTATCAAATAGAGTATACTAACAATCATGGATCTATAGGTTGGTTGATGTACTACTGTTGATTCATCATTTGTGCTGAGGCTGCATCCTGTTACCATAGGGGTACATACTAGTTTTGAATCCTCCATCCCATATTTCTTCAAGATCTACTTGAGGTACTTGGTTTGTGATAGAAAAATACTGTCTTTGTTTTGTTGGACTTGTAAACCAAGAAAATACATGAGCTCACCAAGTAAGGACATTTCAAATTCTTTCTGCATCACCAAAGCAAAGTTTTGACTCATGGTTTCTTCATTGCTACCAAAGATGATATCGTCAACATACACAAGTATTAGCAATTTATCATTGTCAATTTTTATATATAGATTGCTATCTGTTGACTCCTTTGAAAAACATTGTTGATGGAGATATTTGTCCAACCGAAAATACCAAGCCCTTGGAGCCTATTTAAGGCCATAGAGAGCCTTTTTAAGTCTGCATACAAGTTTTGGATTCTTTCCAAGGATGAATCCATCTGGTTTCTCAATGTATACTTCTTCTTCTAAGTATCCATTTAGAAAAGAAAATTTCACATCCATTTGATATACTTTGAAGTCCTGAAAGCTAGAAAGAGCTAGGAACATTCTTATGGCATCAAGTCTAGCAACTGGTGCAAAAGTTTCTTTAAAGTCTATGCCTTCTTGTTGAGCATACCCTTTACAAACAAGTCTGGCCTTATTTCTAATAACGTCTCCATTCTCATTCAGCTTGTTTTTGAATATCCATTTTGTCCCTATGACATTCTTATTATTTGGCCTAGGAACCAAATCCCAAGTGTTATTCTTTTCAATCTGCTCAAGTTCTTAATTCATGGCCTTGACCCAACATTCACCTTTGCATGCTTCACTTACAGTTCATGGTTTAGTGGAGGAGAGCAATGCTAGATAGCTTGAAGCTTCTGAAATAGTTCTTCTTGTTTGTACACCTACCTCTTTCTGCCCCAAAATTTGAGTCTCTGGATGATTCTTCTGGACATAGCTAGATGGAGTCTTTTCTTCTACCATTATCTGTTCTTCTGGTGCCTCATAGGTTTCTTCTTCATCATTAGTCTGATTTGACGTTAAAGGATAGTCCTCATCATTTTCGAAATCTTCGAATTTTACCTACCTTGGATTGTTTCCTTCTTCATCAACCAGTACATCAATACTTTCAACAATTTTCCTAAGTATTTTATTGTAACACTTATATCCTTTTCTTTTGGGAGAGTAACCAAGGAGAATGCCTTCATCTACTCTAGGTTCAAACTTGCCAAGGTTTTCCTCAATCCTTTTGATGTAACATTTTCTTCCAAAAATTTTGAAGTATTTTACCGTAGGAGTCTTACCATACCAGAGTTCATGAGGAGTTTGAGTGTTGTTCACCCGGACATTTGTGTTGTTGAGAATAGTAACGACAGAAAATGCAGCTTCACCCCAAAAGGTTGCAATTGTTCCAAACTCACCAAGCATTGCACAAGCCATTTCTTGAACCATTCTGTTCATCCTTTCTACTACTCCATTTTGTTGAGGAGTCCTTGGAGTAGAGAATTCCCTTCTTATTCCATATTCTTCACAAAAATCGAAAAATTCATATGAGGTAAATTCCCCTCCTCGATCAGATCTGAGGCATTTGATGCTGCGATCTGATTCATTTTCAACCAAGGCTTTGAATGCTTTGAACTTTTCAAAAGCTTCATCTTTATGCTTCAGAAGTCCTATCCAACACATCCTAGAAAAGTCGTCAATGAACAATATGAAGTATTCTTCTCCTCGAGGTGACCTTTTCCTGGATGGACCACATACATCTGTATGGACAAGTTCAAGTGGCTTACTTGCTGATCCTTCCTTCTCAGGGAAATTAGTTTTGGTTTTCTTACCAAACTAACATGATTTGCATATTGTATTGTCTGGAATTTTGATGTCAGGGAGATCACGAACCGCCTGATATTTGCATGCTTTCCTTATGTAAGAGAAGCTTAGATGCCCCAACCTTCTGTGCCATAGCTAGTGTTCATGGCTCTTGCTTAGATAGCATTGTTGTTGTCCTCCCTTGAGTATGTATAAATTATTTGGAGTTCTTATGCCTTTGATCACTGTTTCTCCTGTATCAAGCTCACGAACAATACATCCATTTGATTGAAATATTACCCCATTTCCTTGATCACACATTTGACTGACACTCAATAGATTATGCTTTAAGCCATCAACATACATAACATTTCCAGCTTTGACCTTTTCTTTCAAAAGAATAGAACCTTTACCTTTTATGAATGTAGGGGTGTCATTTCCAAATGATACCTTCCTTTCCTTTTCTAAGGCACTATATGATTGAAGTTTTTCTTTATCGCCTATCATATGTTTCAAGCATCCACTGTCGATGTACCATTGATTTTCCTGTCCTTCCGCATATAAGGCTACACCACACCTTTCTAGTTGCGGTTCTTTCTTTCTCCATGTTTTGGGACTCAATGAAGCTTGCTCCTTCTAAGTTGTTTGTTGAAACCTACTCCTGAATTCAGAATCTTCATGACCAAAGTTGTTACAAATAGAACATTCCATTTCATTTTCAAGAGCAGAAAAGTTATTGTAGGTTCTTTTCATGATTCCAGTCGCATTATTTTGATTTCGTGCTTATCTGGTCATGATGGTCTTCTAGGCAATACATTGAGCTGCTTTGTGTCCAAAGTTATGACAAGAGAAACATTGGCCATTGAAAAATTCCTACTTTCCAGGCGATTGTAGTTTCCATAAAAATTCATTCTTGAGGCAAATTGAGAATGATTTACCTGCAATTGGTTGTAGCTTATGTTCATCCTTGAAGTATATTGCCCCTGATTTACTTGGTGATCTCTGTTCATCCTTGAAGTAGATTGAGCATGATTTACCTGGTGATCTGCTATTGCTTTTGTTGTCGATTATCAACCTGTTCACTTCTCCTTGCTACATCAAGATAACTTTTGGAGGTAGATAGATTCTGTGCTTGAGATGCTTCTTCAAAATATCCAAGACCTATCTTTATTAGAGGATAACACTGCACTTTGATAATCTCATCTAAAGTTTAAGATCCCTTACCAAATCTAAGATTAAGAGCTTTTGTTTTCTCAATATCTTTTCTAAGTCCCACAATTTCACATTCTAACTTTTCATTGTGTTTTTCCCTTTCAGCAAGTTGGAATGTCAGAGTATCTATGATCATACTCTTTTCTTCTAAACTTATTTTAAGTTTAGAAATTTCTTCATAGAGATCATATTCATCTATAGCATCCAATAAGTCATCATCTTCAAAAGCCATCAAAAGTCTATAATCATTACATTGCTCATCTTCATCACTAATTGAAAATCCATCATTGTCTTCATGAGTATAACAACTTTTCTTACTTACATTATTTTTCCTGTTCCATCTAATTGTTTCCTTACCTTTGTCAAGCTTATCTTTATGAGGACACTTGGCTGCATAGTGATCAACTCTTCCACAAGCAAAGCATTTGAAAGGTAGCTTACGTATGAATCTTCCAGAACCCCGTTGAAGGTTCTTGAGAAAGTTTGATTCTTCCTCTCCGTCTGACATATGTCTTGACTCATTGTAATCTCCTTTTCCTGAAGCTTTGAATGCGACTTCTCTCTTGTCTGATGGTACCCCTTTTCTCATTTCAAAAGCAGTTAGGATTCCGTGCAACTGTGACATGGTAATGCTCTGTAGATCCTGCTTTTCTTCTATGGTAGAAACTTTTGATTCAAACTTAGAAGACAAAGATCTTAGCACCTTTTCAACCAAAGTAACTTCTTTTATTTCTTCACCCAATTTTTTCATATGATTAACAATCTCATCTATATGTAAGAAATAATTAGCCACACTTTCATCATTGTGCATTCTGAGATTTTCATATTGAATTCTGAGAGTTTGTAGTTTTGCACGTTTTACCTGATCGTCTCCTTCATAGCTCAGAACGATCTTGTCCCATATTTCTTTTGTGGTTTTGAGCTGCATAATCTTGACGAATTATGATTGAGATAAACTCCCTAATAGAGTATTTACAACCTTTGCATTTGTTTCATACTGCTTCTTACCAGTCGTATCCATAGTAGTTGTTGATGGAAATGTGTATCCTGCTTCCATGATATCCCAAACTTCTGTACCAAGAGATTGAAGATAGGCTGTGATTCTTACCTTCCAATAGATGAAGTTTCTCCCATCAAAAATTGGTGGCCTGATAGATGCCTCTTTTTTGTAGTTGCTCATGATGATAGATCTTCCTTTAAGTGATCAAGCTTCTTCTGAAGGACTCGCTCTGATACCAATTGTTGGAAATAATACTTGGGGGGGGGGGGGGGGGTGAATTAGTATTATCAAGTCAATTATTTTTCATTTCATAATCAGATTTGCATATGCTACTTCAGTTAGTGAAAACGATGTATATATGCAACTACAGTTAAGGAAACATGTGTATAACTTATAGACTTATAATTTAATTTATTCTTCAGATGTTGATCATTAATATTTGTGTCAGAAACATGTAAATAGGAACCAGGAACAGTAAAAAAGAATAGACAGTCACACACAAGAACACAAGATATAAGGTGGAAACTCAATGTGGGTGAAAACCACCTATTGCAATTCATCTCTATTTTCTTTAATTAGAAACTTCTTTTTACAATGTTTCTATACTGGTGTAGTCTTATACCAGTACGCAGGCTTCTACCTGCAGAAGGCTACAACCTTCTCTTGTTCTCTAGCCTCTCCTGGAAGGGAGCTACAACCCCCTTAGCTCTTGTACTAGCTGATGTACTAGTATGTAGGTGTTGACCTACAGAAGGCTACAACCTTCTATTTTCTTTCAGAGACAACGTTTCATAAATTTTCAGACTAGATCCATCAATAAAAATAATCAAACATCAAATACATCTACATCAAAAAATCTCCTTTGCTTCAATCAAAACTAAATCAAACAATTCCTTCTCTGAATGCTGTAACCAGAATACATTGAAAGTAACCAGAAACCAATCCTAAACCCAAAATACTATAGCAATAAACAGAAGTAGCTAAAACATATTTCATGAGACGTACGCTACTTCACTATGTAGAACCTGTGTGCATACGCTTCTGTATTAAGGAAAATCAGCATATATGCTGTTTTCACTTACTGAACCAGAATGTATACGTGCCTCTGCTGTGCAGAACCTGTGTACAGATCTATAAAAGATAATTTACCCTTTTCACTTATTCAGACATCAGTTATACCCAAATTATCAGATTTATAGATCAAGTCATGCACCAAATATAATATATCAAAATCACAGAAAGATACTACTATTCAAGCCTTAAGATCTTGACCCATGAATAGAACTTATCCTTCTTTCTGGCACTCAGGTTCCTCCTTGGTTAAGATCCAGCTATGCACCATAACCTAATGACCAGTATTCTAGATCTTGCTCTTCATAAGATATTCAATACTTGAGTGAATGCCTTTGCCTAATGATCTCCTTCCCCTTTTATAGTCTTAGGCCTTACTCAATACCATGGTCCAAAAACCATAGAGAATCAATACCGTGGACCCAATACCTAGGTTCAACACTTCCGACGAGATACCATGGTCCAAAACCATAGGTTCAAATATCAGGGAATAAATACCATGGACCAAAAATAATTTTTCCCAAATGTATGCGCTTTGCCTTACATGAAAATGCGTGCATACGTATATGCGCCTTTTTATCAGCAATCCCGCCTGTATACGCGACTTGGTTAAGAGGAACCTGCGTATATCTCTTTTTCCTTCATTTTGAAACCATGAATTGTGATCTGTCATATGAGTGAGTTTCCATCAAGGACAACACTTGTGTCATAGCGCCAAACCTGTGTCATAATGCTAACAACTTCCAAAGGAGAAGATGCAACATTATGGCATCATAAGCTCAGACACATGAGTGAGAAGGGGATGAAGATTCTTCACTCAAGGAATTTGTTGCCGGGTTTGAAGAATGATGATTTGGACTTCTGTGAGAATTGCATTTATGGAAAATAGAATAGAGTCATATTTCTTAGAGTTGCGAAAGAAAAGAAGAGCGAAAAATTAGAGCTTGTGCATACAGATGTATGGGGACCTGCTCATGTATCATCTCTTGGTGGCTCTCGTTATTATGTTACTTTTATTTATGATGCAACTAGAAAAACTTGGATTTATTATATTAAGAATAAATCTGATGTATTTTGATATTTTCAAGAAATGAAAAGCTTTGGTTGAGATTGAGACAGGAAAGAAATTGAAGTGTCTCAGATTGGACAATGGAGGTGAATATTGAAGCAAAGAGTTTGATAGGTACTATTCAGAGCATGGAATTCGCAGAGAGAAGCAGTTCTAAGAACACCACAAGGAAATGGTGTGTTAGAAAGGATGAACAGAACAATCATGGAGCGTGCAAGGTGCATGAGATTGCATGCAGGATTGCCTTTACAATTTTCGGTAGATGCTATAGGTACTATTGTTTATCTAATAAACAGAGGGCCTTCAAGTTCCTTAGATGGTGGTGTTCTAGAGGAAGCATGGACAGGTAAAAAGGTAAACTACTCCTTTTTAAAGCCTTTTGGTTGTGAGGCCTTTGTCCATATTAATAAAGAAAATAGAACAAATCTTGAGGCAAAATCAAAGAAATGTACCTTTATTGGATATGGTGTTAATGATTTTGTTTATCGCTTATATGATTATGAAAATCACAAAATAATTAGGAGTAGAGATGTAATATTCAGTGAAAAGGTCTTGTATAAGAATCAGTTGCAGGAAAAGAAACAGGAAAAAGAAAACAAGGAATACACAGTTCTTGATGAGATCACTGAAAAAGTAAAGGTGCATGAAAATAATAATAATTAACAACCACCACAACAGCAATAGGCACCCCAAACACCTGAAAGTGGTGTTATAAGATCTACCAAGATACGTGTACCCCCTGAATGATACTCTCCTTCATTATATTATTTATTGTTGACTGATTCTAGTGAACCTGAATGTTTTGAAGAACCAACGCAGGTTGAAAGCAGAAAGAAGTGGGAGCTAGCCATGGAAGAAGAGATGGACTCCTTAATGCATAACCAAACATGGGACTTAGTCAAGTTGCCTCTAGGTAAAACTACATTGCAGAATAAATGGGTTTACAGGATGAAGGAAGAAGATGGAGGAAAACAGAGGTACAAAGCTAGACTTGTGGTGAAGGGGTTTGCACAGAAGAAAGGTATTTATTTTGATGAAATATTTTCTCCTGTTGTTAAAATGACTTCAGTCAGAGCTATTTTAAGTCTAGTAGCAGTTGAAGATTTTCATATTGAGCAGTTAGATGTAAAGACAACCTTTCTCCATGGGGATTTGGAGAAAGAGATATATATGCAGCAACCACAACGATATGAAGTAAAAGGGAAGGAGAAACTAGTGTGCAGGTTGAAGAAGAGCTTGTATGGCTTAAAATAAGCTCCAAGGCAGTGGTATCTAAACTTTGATAGGTTTATGTCTGAACAAGGTTATACTAGATGTCATTCTGATCATTGTGTTTATATAAGAAAGAAAAATGATGACAGCTATATTATATTGTTATTGTATGTAGATGACATGCTTGTTGCAGGGTGTAACATGCAAGAAATAGATGTGCTCAAAAGAAAATTGGCAAATTCATTTGCAATGAAGGATTTGGGAGCTACAAAAAAAATCCTTGGTATGAGAATAACTAGAGACAGAAAAAATCACAAATTAACATTGTATCAGAATGAGTACACACAAAAGGTGTTGAAAAGATTTAATATGCACAATGAAAAACTAGTTAGTACACATTTTGCTAGCCATTTCAAACTTAGTAAGGAGATGTGCCCAAAGACCCAAGAAGACATGGATTATATGTCTAAAGTTCCATATGCATCAGCAGTTGGAAGCTTAATGTATGCAATGGTCTGCAAAAGGCCTGAGATTGCACATGCAGTGGGAGTTGTAAGCAGGTACATGAACAATCCAGGAACAGAACATTGGATGGCAGTGAAATGGATTCTCAGATATTTGAATGGTACCACAAATCAAGCATTATGCTTTTGTGGTTCAAACATTTCTCTACAGAGATATGTTGATGAAGATATGGTAGGTGACAAAGATAATAGGAGGAGTACTACAGGATATGTATTTGTTGTAGGTGGAACAACTGTCAGTTGGGTTTCAAAAATCCAAAGTGTTGTTGTACTTACAACAACAGAAGCAGAGTACGTTGCTGCTACAGAGGCTAGTAAAGAAATGATTTGGTTACAAAGGTTTATGGGTGAATTGGGTAAGAAGCATGATATGGGCACGTTATACAGTGATAGCCAAAGTTCCATTCATCTTGTAAAGAACTCAACATTTCATTCTAGGACTAAACACATACAGCTCAAGTACCATTTCATACGATCAATGTTGGAAGATGGAGAGTTGAAGCTGGAAAAGATACACACTAGCCAGAATCCTGCAAATATGCTAACAAAACTTGTAACCACTGATAAACTAAGAATATGCTCAGTTTCAATTAGTCTTCAAGGATGACGATGAATATGAGAAATAGCCAGGTCCAAGGAGGAGTCACTGTCCAACAAATGAAGCAGCGTTGGGGTTGCTACAATCATTCTCGAAGTGGGAGATTGTTGGGTGTGGAGCATGAGTATTTAGAGGTCTTTGTTTCAGTGGGATGTACACCCCTCCACGTGAGGGGGGGCGGGGGGGACTTGTCGCCCCCACAGGGGTTTGTAGGGGCTGATCCCCCCTGGATGGGGGGTCCGGGGGCCACCGGTCCCCCGGCGGGGGTTTTGGGAGCAGCACCCTTGAAGCTAAAAATAGATGTAAAATTTCCTTGTAAAAGTATATTAATTTCTAATCAATCTAAGTCGTTCATTAGGCAGATGATCTGATGGTAGAACTTATGTTTATTTTAGGGTTTTTTTTCCCTAGAAGGCAACCCCTCTCTTGAATGAGGGCATTGTATTGAGGCTGTGTAATAGATGTGTATTCTCCGAGCGAGAAATAGAGAGTTGATATTTTGAGAGAAAACAAAGGATATTACAGCGGATCTGCTGTAGGTTGTGTCTCTTCATTTTGCTATATAATAGAAAGGAAGGACGGGCTGTTCGGGGTGGATGTAGACCAAACTAGGTGAACCACGTATATCTGTGTCTCTCTGGCTTTATGTGTTGATGTTTTTCCACATATTATATGTCTTGCATTTCTCTGTCATATATAATATTTTTCTAACACTTCAAACATTTGATGCCATACCCATTTGTCCATGCTAAAGGTACTTTCCTCATTGCACCTGAAGAAATGGCAAACAAAATCATGTGCCCAACACCTCAATAAGAACAGATCAGGTTTCTTTTGATCCAAGTAGTGGCTCCAAGTGTCTTCTACATTTGATCACTGAAGATATGGGAATGTCACAACCACTTCTTATTTATAGCAACAAATTTTTGATGCAAGCATGTGTGTTGCTTCCTTACAAACCCTGACTCTACATTTGGAGATTCAAAACTGGAACACTTACTCTGAAGCATGACTAGAAAATCCTCTAGGAAGGTGCTCTCAACATAACACTCTTGTTGTAATAGGAAAATATCTCCAAACTCAGTAGATAACTTATGTAGTACCCTAGGTTAGACATCAAAGTTTCCTGCAAACTTTCCAACAGTAGTCACCAATCATGGCCTTGGGTAGTATACTGACATTTGTTTCTTATATCTTTATGTTGAACTTTTGAGCTTCTCTTCCTCTCAAAACCTATAAAAGAAGAAGCTTAGTTCTCCTATTGTTGTAGACTCAACTGTTACTCAACTCATAAAGGAAAGGAAGCCAAGACCCCTATGTCGATGGATCATTAGTAAGGCTCCAGAGCATTAATGCATATGTACATCATACAGTGATAAATGTTGAATGTGAACCAAGTCTTACACTCTCTACAGTGACATGATCTATAGTTCTTATATCAGTTGAGCTGAATTTTGGAGATTTTATGACTTACAGTAGCTATAAGCATCAAGCGATGAAATAATTCGATATTTATAACACAATTAACCCTCTTTTAGTTTTTGTATAGTAAACCTTAAGTACCAGAGTAGAGCTTCTACCAAATACATGTTTGTAAGCAATGATCTTGGATTTTTTGAAAGGATTCATGGTCCTAGAACTTTGAAGACCGGAAGCTATCATAGAACCCTATACAGTGAAGATCATTAGTTACCTCACAATAATATGTGGCATCAATTCTGCTATGTGTGACACTTCTCTACAACTCAACATCATCTATGATCTTGTTTCAAGTCCAGTATTATGCATGGTATTACTATAGTCTAGTATCCATAATGATATGTTGTATCCCTAGTAAGTTGATGATTGTTTTAAAGCCTTGTTCAAAATTGAATTTTTGAACAAGACATATGGAAACAGTTGATAGCTTATCTTTTGAAGAAGGTACAGGGATCTTCCCATAAAAGAAATTGTAGCACCTTAGATTTTGAAAAGGGGTGCAACACTCTTGAAACATTTTTTTTTTTAAAGAACAACTAAGTGAAGAAGTGCATGGGAATTTGGAGAAGATCTCTATAACAGCCATTATCAACATGAAAGCTGAGGTACCTTGAATAAAGTGCATGAAAGATTCTATACGAGCATGATAAGCAGATGAGGTGTTGATTTTGACATCTGTCACGTAGCAATGGAAGATAATTGAGACATTTTGAAATAATATCATGGGAGAATTTCTTCTCCTTGATTGAAAAAAAACCATGACGATTCTTCAAAATTTTCCTCTTTTACCTAGAGATTCCTTGAAGTTTGCTGTTGCAGTTGCCTCATGAAAAGTCCCATCCCTTGCTTGAGAAGCTCATAATTGAAAGCTAGATGATCACATGAAACAAGTATTCAGAGGGAGCTATAGAATCCTTGGAAGTATGACCTGATGACTCTTCTTGCCAAATGTTTATTGATAAGGGAAATAACTCAGATATATCCCTGTTATTTGAAAGACTGCATGAAAATTTCATGATCATGACTTTGGTTATATTTTGGCAAGGTCACTTTTCTATATATATCCAGAGTAAGTTACAGTCAAGCCATAAAGGTACAGATATTGATGATATTTGATTGATGAACCTCTCAAATCAAGAGGGAGTCGACCTAGCCCTGATAATCTATTTCATGCACTTAAGATCTGATGAAGAAGTTGTTGGTCTGCATATGCATATCTAGTGGGATCCCTTGTGTCCTAGACAAATGCATCGCTATGAAGACTCTATCTATATATTGATAGCTACTAAGTAAGATATCTCAGTGACTCTATTGTGTATAATTTGAGGTACACTGATGAAATCAAAGATTGCATGAATATTTTGATGTTGGATTGGTTAGAAGTATGATGGATGGAAAGAGAACATCTAGTACTATATCTCTTGATTCAGTTGGTCTAAAAGCACTTTTGAGGCTAATTGTATAAAGAAATAAGCATGGCTTATTACAAAGCCATGTCGGTTGAAGAATTTCTTCAGTGAGCCATTTAAGCACATTTTATATTGTGATATTCTTTAGATAATCCATACTCCACATATATTGGGTACGGGTTTATGGTGCATTGGAAAGCTACCTAGATTCATCATTGTTGAATGAGAATATTACTTTCTTCAAAGAGAGGGTGGGAGTTGTGGATAAACCTTACTAGGAGGGTCCTACATTGATCTTTGGGAGCTCCTGTGGGCCTAGGGTACTTCTTGAGAGCTATGAGCGACAATAGGGTGAGTGGTTCACCTTCCCCTGTGATACCCCATGATGGTAGACATGTGTGTAGGGTGAGTGGTTCACCTTCCCTTGTGATACCCCATGATGGTAGACATGTTTGTAGGGTGATTGGTTCACGTTCCCCTATGATTGATGAGATATGAAAAGTCTGAGTGGTTCACCTTCTCCTATGGCATATGAGTAGGATGAGTGGTTCACCTTCTCTTATGGCATATGAGTAGGATGAGTGGTTCACCTTCTCTTATGGCATATGAGTAGGATGAGTGGTTCACCTTGTTAAAATTGGAAACTAGGGACAAACTCCCTATGGGTAATCTTATTAATGGTAGCTAATATTTTCCTTGGATATCTCTCATTGAGAGGTGTAGGATTGATCTAAAGATCGTCCGATTCTAATAAGTATTCATCGTGATATGAATTTATTTGTGTTATCGGACAATTCGTCAAGGTCAGCCAGCAACCAAATAAACCCCACAAGTGCTCAACGTTTTAGTGTAAAAGGAGATGGCTTGAGAGTCATTTTAGACACACACTTCTCCTAAGATCTCTCTTCACTCATCTGGGTTTGGTGGTTAAAGAGATCAAGAGGGAGAAGCCCTAGACGCAACAAATCAAGGTGCCCTAGACACAGTTGAAGAGAGGAACACCTAGTTGTAGTTGTAGCAGATCTAGTCATGCCCTAGCCATAGCAAAAGAAGGTTTAATACAATCATATATTTACCATTGAAGGAAGGCTCCTATACTCTGTATATAGGAGGCCTATTTGAGATCTTAAGAAGATCTAACCACTATCATATCAAGCCCTAGACGCATCAACCTATAAGAGAACAAGAGGAGTTTAGGAGTGTGGACAACATGGAAGAAAGGGATCCAAAGTGCATCCATTCATGAGTAATACACCTTTGAAATAGCCAAATTTTCTAGGAGAAGGAGAAGCTTGTAGGAGACTATTTTGGGTCAATTTGTCCCTTACAATGCCTCATATTTCAATAGTAGGAGGCCGTAGCCATGCAGGGTAGTTTTGGGTGGTGGATAAGCCTTCTCCTTGTTGTATCCTCCTCCCATAAGTGAGTCACAGCTAGGAGGAGCTGTTATAGCTCAACTGCAGGCCTAAAAGGCACTGCTAGGAGGCAGAAAGACATAGATAGGTTTCTGTATGAAAAGGAGGTTGCATGGTAGTGTTTGGAGGCCTAGAAGGTGGAATTAACAATGCCATAGGAGAAGATATATGTGTGGGAGAAGGCCACACTATTTGGGGGGTCTTGAAGTGAAGGAAGGTGGGCTGTAGTAGGTAGCAAGGAAGTCTTAACCAGTGACCTAAGTGCATAGAATAATCACCAGCAGTTGAAGAAGTAGAGGTATGTATTTATGTTGATTTGGGTGCTAGAGGATCAGTCCTAGTATGGACAGAATTATTGCAGCCCCTAAGTGCCATGTATTAAGGTCAACGTGAGCAGTTGGAGATACACATGTTTTCCTTGCGGCCTGTTGGAGACAATTGGAAGCACATTGGTATAGAAGCATGCAAGGGACAACACACTATTATTGTGACAGTTGTATAGTAATTAGTAGCAAGTACACCTAGCATGTAAAGGTACAACATGTCTAAATGGTAAAGGATGGACAACTGCAAGCATGGTGATGCATGGTAAAACAATGAAGTTTGATGGAGCTAGTAAATGGGACAACTAATATAAGGTACAACAGTCATAAGGTCCAACATTGTAATGATGGGTGAAACATGGTGCAACACGGTGAGGTGCAGCATGAAGACGAGATGCAACACAATGATAGGTGAAGGAGTCACCTTGCAGAATCAGTTGAAGCAGCATGTCTTCAATTGATCTCATGTAGAGATGATATATTCTCTTATCTATAAAGTCTAAGTGTTGACTTCTGTTTTAAATGTACTCTCTCTCTCTCTCTCTCTTTGTTGAACTATTGAAGAACATATAAGAAGAATTGATCAAGGCTTCCCCACATTGGGGTTTGTCCATGGCTAGAGCCACATCTTGTGTCCTCTTGTCATGGCTTGTCTTCTGTGATTTATTTTTATGTTCTATCTGCAGTTTACTTTAATGCTGATGTGATTGCTAATCTAGAAAAGCTATTGAGCTAACTACGAAAATTGAATTAAATTTCTCTAAGCATAGAACATACCTAAAATTAACACACCTTCTCCTATGGATACCCCAGGTGAGAGATGCATTCAGGAATTTTCTTGTGGACATGTTGGTGGGATGTGGTTCATCCTTTCCCCGCATGTAGGATGCTCATTCCCTACAATTCATGGTTGACATGTCGGTGGTACGTGGTTCACCCTTTCCCTACATTTAGGATCCTTCCTAAAATTATTGATTGGCATGCATGTAGGACATGGTTTATCATTTCCCTACTCTTGGTTTACCTGCGTGTAGGATGTGGTTTATCCTTTCCCTACGTATGGTTTTGACATGTGTTTGTAGGATGTGCTTTCTCCTTTCCCCATGTATGGTTGTGACATGTGTTTGTAGGATGTGGTTCTCATTTCCCTACGTGTGGTTGTGAACAAGATGTGATATATTTTTCCCTGCTAGTGTTCCTACACCATCCTACCCATGTAGTCTGGGACACATGGGAAGTACCTACCATCTAGACAATGAGTTTGGAAAAGTGGTTTGGGACCATAGCATTACCGATGGATGCATCATGTACTATCGTACTCCCTATGTCTAGGATGAATGATGTTCAACAAAATTTATTACTTGGGACCAAGTTTTCTTACAGTTTTACATCTGGTTATATGGATTGACTTTTGTTGGTGGAGAGTGGTAAGGTATTGTGACTCACTCTCAATCAGTTATTCTTCATTATTCTTATCAGTGTTCAACAGAGAAAAGAAGAGAAAAGATACAAAGATGGCACGTGATGTTAGGATAGTTGATGATGACCAGATGGCATGATAGACTTCCAGATGGAATTCTCCCTAGTTGAGAGGAAGTGTTAAAATTGGAAACTAGGGCAAAATTCCACCATTGGACAACTCATCTGTTGGAGATGATTATTGAATTGAATTCCTCTTTTCGAGAGGACCAAAAATAGCCTAAAGACCATCAAATTTGAACAAGTAGGAGTGTGTTTCTGAATTTATGTCCACTCATGTGCAAATTGTCAAGGTCAGCCTCATCATCATAAATCCCAACAATCATGTCTTTTGACACTCAACAATTTGTTTATATAGAGGTGCCTTCAACCTCATTTGATACATTAAATTGATCCAATTTATATCTAAGGTAGCTGAGCTCTTAAGGAGGATGAAGGGTTGTTAGTTTTGGGTTTCTTCCTCAACAACTAGGGTCAATATTCCTTAGATAAACAGCCACAAGATGATGAAATTTCAGGGCAACTTGTATGGATAATATTGTCATTACAAGTCCGAATTCAACCTCAAAAAGTGAGGTCATGTTTGGGTACTGACTTGGAGTTAATCTATGGTAAATTTAAGGAAGAAGTTCTCCCTTTCTGCGTCCGCACTTCAAAAGCCATTACTTTAGGTAGACCTGTAGGCATGCATCAGGTTAGACAGAGGGGTTGAGAAGCCTATATTGGGTTTAGATCAGTTCTAAGAGCCAACAATAGACAACCTCTTTCTTGCCAAGGAAAGGCACAGTTGGAAGGAGGTTATCTTGATCAATTGAATGGAACAATAGTGGAATGTAAGAAACCCTAACTAGATCTTAGCTGACTATTATTGATAAAATCATGATATTGTAGTTCTGGGCTATTAACTTGTCCAAGGGAAATCATGTTGGATCTTCAAATTGGTAAGTCATTTTGAGTTTAAATTATTGTAGTTTATTTCTCTATTGAACATTTGATATTATTAATAAGATAAAGTACTGATCAAGGGTTTTCCCCATCTTGGGGTTTTTCCCTAGCTTGTGCCATATCCTTTTGTACTCTTGTCTTAGCTTGTCTTTTGCATCTTTCTTCTATGTTCTTCATTTAGTTACTGTCATTATAATGATGTCTTATGTATTGCTAATGGAAAATTGGACTAATATGGATCTCTGAAGTAATTGTCCTAAGAAAAGAACATGTTAACCTAAAATTAACAACGTCTAACTAGTCCTGGTTTGAAACCCAATTTGAGAGTTTGACCAGTCTGGTCACGGTTCTAGTTTTGAATACTATGTTCTAAATAATGTAATAAACTAATAGTGTCAAAGAGAAATAGTTAGAAATAAGCTGGACCCATTACCTAGCTTTATGTGTTGCAAAGTTTCAAGATTGAGAATCTGTAGTGTTTCTTTTGTCACAGCATGGTGGAGGGATACAAGGTCACTTGTTGAAATAAAATCATTAAAAGTATCCATATATTTTGTGGCTAGAGGGAAATATCTGCACCCTCTCACAACTTTTCCCTTCACATAAAGGGAAGTTTAAAATCACCTCTATCATTACTCATGTCCCCAAGCATCGAAAAAGAATTATCTCAATGTTATACACATTGAGATGAAGTTGGTTGCAGTATAATTCCAATGAGTGCAATGTTTCTAGATCCATGATTCGAAAGCCAAAGAAATGCTCCATGGCTTGAAATGTTTTGTGAGGGCTCGTCCTTCAAAAAAAATCATGGAAGGTCCTTGTACATTACCCTTGGATAGTATTTATTTAAACATAGTGTTTGTTAGGGAATTTTCAGAAATGTACACAAACCAACATTCAAATGCCAAAAAAATATTGATGTTCTAGAATGTTTTTTTGGGTTCATTAATTATCAAATGCCACTAGAGAGTTGACTTGCAAATTTATTTATTTAAAGGTAGGTGTTCTAAGAAATAGAATAGATGTATCAATAACACATACCTCTTTGCAATCCTAATAGAGGACTGTCATCTTGGATTCCAAGCTCTTGGTGGTGAGAGCGTAGGCCAAGCCTAGTTGACCAGTGGTCTGGAGCACGAGACCATGGTGGCAGGTACCTTGGCACTGGGGATGGAGCGATCCAAGTCCATTGTAGCTAGAAAACCCTTGTTTCAATAGCCTGTGTGAAACAAGACCATGACAATATCAACCACCTCCTTGGCCTTGGTTGTGTGGACATGGAGAAACTACAACCATAGATCCATGGTGAGGGTGATATTGTCAGCCTTGTCAGACGAGCCGAGGCCGAGGATCAAATGCCATGGCTGAAGCCTCCTCTAGGCATCCCGGGGTAGATAAGCAAGGGAGTGAAGGAGCACAACCATGGCTAATTCTAAGCTCCCACATGTTAGACGAAGGCAATGCCACATAGGGTTTCTCATCGATTCTACAATCATGAGAGTAAAACCAACAGACGAATCCCTATCCACCTCCTTTCAATTTTTTTCATGGCCTCCATCTTTGTTATCTTTTCTGAGGCCATTGTGGAATAATGGTGGATATTACATGAGCATATAAGAGGATTTCATTGGATGCATATTATTCTGGTAAGGTTTATCCAAGTCTTTGAGGGTTTAGATGCTTAAGATCAAATGATTTCATTGATGTAATGTCATGGACTAAGATTATTGAGGGAAATTTGAATTTGTTGTGGAAAATTATTTATAGTGAGATCGTTTCATATTTATTTTTTTATCAAAGTTGGTTGATTGGTATTAAAAGATAGATAAATATGTAGTTTTATATTAAAATTTTTATGATTTTCTTCTTATTATAAAATTTATAGAGCTTTTTATTATTTTATTCATTTATAATTATTAAAGTTTTTAAGTTACTCGTTGATAAAAATTTGGTTTTGTTTATAATTATTAAAGTTTTTAAGTTATTAGTTGATTAAAAATTGGTGGGTTGAAATTTAAAATGTTGTAAAATATATATTTTTCTAATTTATTGAGAGTGTAACTTATAATGAATTGTTGAATATAAGAAATTAGTTTAGCTAAAAATAAGAATTAAGGGGTTTTGATATGGGTTCATGTTTTTCTAAGAGCAAATTCATCTTTTATTTTGTTTAGGATATAAAATTTTGTGTGTGCCTTTAATTTTTTATTATGTGTTATGCTTGAAGTGGATTTGTAACTATGATTATTGTTGCCTATGCAAATTGTAATTTAGGTTGCATTATTTTGCTATAAAAGTAGGTTTGAGGTCCACATATGAATTGAAGAACAATGTTATCAAAGGGAATTTGTTTGGTGGGGCTATAACAAGGAGAATTGCAAAAGAGCATATAATGGAATTAGGAATACAAGCATAGGGTAAAGGGAATCATAGCAACAAATAAAATCCCCTAGATGTTGAGGTTCATGTTAACTAGAATGGATTCCATGGAGGAAGCTAAGAAAAGAGGGGTTGCAATAGATATTCATGATGTGAGTAATGAAAAGTGAAAAGTAGAGGCCCCATGGGAGATAAGGCTAGATGATTTATAAGATTGGGAAGATGGAGAAATCCCTTGATTTTGATAAATTGAGCACCCCGAGAGAGTGAAGCATATACTCACAATGTTGAAAGGACATGCACCTTTTTGGTGGGAGAATGTATGTGGACAAACAAATAAGAAGGAAAGATAAAATTAAGACTTGGGAATAAGAATATGATAATTATTATCAACTTAAAATACATAAGCGCATACATTTTTTATATCTAAATTTAAATAATTCAACTATTTGCTAATTGAGTTTCCTCTATTTCTAATAAGTGGAGAATAATCCAACTTTTACCTAGGTGGTAGATTGGCAATTGAGCTCTACTTTGCAACCCCTGCATGTGTTTGTAGAATTATGTATTGAATAATATGGCTTTATAGTAGTCTACACTTATATTAAATGATAAAGTTTAAATTAATCAACATACATTCAATTCAAATTAATACAAACAATGTTGCCTCAATGAATATAATGTAATAATCAACCATGGTATGTAACAACACCACAAAAACCCCACAAAAAATAGTGTGTTGTCTCTCTAAGATGTGAGGAACAAATTTCTATTAACTCTTAAAACCATTGAATATTAGTTTCAAACTCTCTTTCTTATTCCTCCTACCAAATTAAGGAGTGTAAAACTATTATATATTGTAAACTTATACTCAATAATATTGTATAATTTTTTTTTTATAATTTTAGCATTATAGATGTATTCATAGGCCCCTTTGAGGGGGTTGTTGAATCCATCTAATATCTAACTTTTAGCATTGCAGATCGATTCAGAGCTGGCCTCCTTTAAGGGGGTCAAAGGGGTATCTGAATCCATCTATAGCATTACAATTTAGTGAACTATAACACTTTATTATCAAAATTACAATTTTACATTTCTAGAGTGTTTAACATTGCAGATGAGGGTCTTTAAATTTTAACACTGCAGATGGAATCATAGACCCCTTTGTCTCTAAATTTAACATTGCAAATGGATTCAAAGAAGGGGGTGTTTGAATCCATCTGCAGTGTTAAACTTTAGACACAAATGGGTTTTCATAATTTTAACATTGTAT
This sequence comes from Pinus tabuliformis, assembly GCA_031772625.1. Classification (NCBI taxonomy): domain Eukaryota; kingdom Viridiplantae; phylum Streptophyta; class Pinopsida; order Pinales; family Pinaceae; genus Pinus; species Pinus tabuliformis. Next base: position 367,887,164 of record CM062814.1, read on the forward strand.
ATGGATTTAGAGACCCCTTTGTCTATAGATTTTAACACCGCAGATGGATTCAGAGACCCCAGTAGTGAAATGTAACACTTTGGTACCAAAATTGCAATTTACCATTTCTATAGTGACACAATAAAAAATTCCTAACATAAATGACTAATTCATGTCCTTGTTGTACTTGTTATTTGGTCATATTTTTATTCTTAGACTATAGTAGTCATTTACATTAATCATTATTAATTTTTTCACTTCTTATCTAGTCATATTTTTTAATCCTAGACTAAATTAGTCATTTAAGTTAGTCACTTTTAGTTTAGTCACTTATTATCTAGTCATATATTTTATCCCTAGACTAAATTAGTCATTTAAGTTAGTCAATTTTAGTTCGGTCACTTAAAATTGCTTAAATTTAGCAGTAATTCACTTGAAATAATTGTGGTCACTAACTTTCTTAGTCACCTAGTCACTAATTTCATCATTTTCTACTAGTGGCATTGTAGGTGAATTCACCAACTCAGAATACTTGACCATTAGTCTTTATGTGTGTATTATGCTGAATATTGGCTCTAAGAGTATAACTAGATTGATTCTCTTCTCTCGGTCTTTTTTCATTTATCACTCTAGTGTTATTATTCTCTTCTTTCTTCAATTCTTGCTTCTTACCCTCAATATTGAGTTCCTTTTCTGAAAACAAAAGAAGATAGAGTGTGGTCTGTAAGACATGAAAGATGTTGAACACTAGAATATAAACTAAAGCATAATATAAAGGATTTATATGACATAGACCTCAACATCACCAATGTCAAAGCCATTTTTCCTCATAAAAGCAAGACACATGAACAAGTTAATTTCTTCAATTGGGTGATAGTGGCCACTATGTGGCCAAATGACCTTTATAAACAGAGCAAATAAAATGTCACCATAGAAAATAACACTGTAGTAAATTAGTATTCAACCTTCAGGGATAGCTTAGGCACAATCATGCCAACTAAGTTACATGCTAAAAAGATCAAGTTGTATATAACTCATGAAAGCAAATAAGCTCATACATGATGTTTAATCCTTGTCATTTTACTCGAAACAACATTTAATTTTATAACACATTAACTTGGTCAAGTATATAAACAACATGAAAGTAAAATTTTCTAATAATCATGAAAATATTTTAACACAAAACAACTAAAAGGATTTCAATCAATATCGTGTATACATACTAATTTCATCTTCAAGATTTGGTTGTTATTTAAATGGACATGATACCAAGTGTTTTCAATTTCATAGTTAAAATAAAAAAAACAAAATAAATGTTCAAAGTACAATCATACAATAAAGAGACAATATGATGGAATGGACATTGCAATTATAAAAAAAATTGTCTACTTGTCCACCAATGTCTAGTTTGGCATTCCTAAAACATTTGCTTGCCCAAAATAATCAATAAGGTGAAAGAATCACATCATTAAAAACCATAGTAATCCCTATTAGAAAGATTTCCAAATTCGATGGCTCAACTGCTTGAAGGATCTCCAATAACAAATGAATCATATCCAAGTCATGCTTTGCATTGTCTCCCCATCCTTTTTCCGATCGCCTTTCCTATAACCTGTCCACACTAGAGTCAAGTAACAATAAAACGAAGGCATTGACATTTGTTTTTATATTTAATATCTATAAACTTTGAATCTAATTTTTTTAACACTAAACAACTATAATAGTAATATTATCTTCAAGTTTTGGATGTTGTTTAAATGGATATGATACCAAAGATGTTAAATTTTATAGTTAAAAGACAAAAAAAAACAAAGTAAATGTTCAAGATACAATCAAACAATAAAGAGAAGATATCATGGAATGAGTGTTACAATTATAAAAAGTTTTTTTTACCTATCCACAAGTGTCTGCCATTTCTAAAATTGCTTTCCCGAAATAGCCACGAGGTGAAATAATCACAAAATTAAAAAAACATAGGAATTCTTCCTAGAAACATTTCCAAAGTCGATGGATCAGGTCGTTGAAGCATCTCCTGTAATAAATGAATCGTATCCAAGACATTTTCTGCATTTTCTCCCCATCCTTTTTCCAATCCAAATTCTTGTAATCTACCCACACTTGAGTCTGGTATCATTCAAACGAAATATTATATTTTTTAGTTGAAAAAATGGAGATTTGTCATGGATGCTATCTGCATGGTACAGATACTCATAAATATTTGCAAAAAATTATATTAAAGGATTTTATAATTTTGTAAAAAAAAAATGGAGATTTGTCAAGTAGGCTAATTGCGTGGTACAAAAATTGTTTTGGCAAATGTATCCATAAATACGTTGGATCTTCATCATAAATATTTGCAAAAGATTTGTCTAGAAGGAAACATGCACAACTGTAGGGTCTTAGTTGTGTGAACGTTTGACATATTTGATGCAAACTTGGTTTTGTTCTTATTTATTTGATATTTGAAGGCCCTTCACCTGGTGAGCCTATAATAAGAGTACCTCTACCATCATAACCCTTACACAAAGTTGGTGCCAGACTACTTCCAGTCCTGCAAGTTGCTACAAATTCAAAAAATAGAGGCCAAACCCAAATAGTATAAATTTACAAATTGACTGTTAACCCAACCATTGTTAGTGTGAAAGGGACTTATATTGCTTGGAGCATTTGGAGGGCCTAGAAGGTTGCCAATAAGATCACCTCTCTACTCTTTGGAGTTGGCCTTCTATGTTTTTATATTTGATTGTGATTTTACTTTTGGTCTCTTTCTTTTATATGGGAGTCACTTGGAAGGTCCCACTTTGTATGGACATCATTGTACCTAAAATAGTCTCATTGACCTACTTCAGTAGTCATTTGTTGGACATTATTACATTTATCTTATATTTTATTATTTTATCTTATCTACTAGTCTAACATATCTAGAAATTGTTTTACAAACAAACAAATATGTTCAATAGATACACTATTACAAGTAGAAAACTTCCAAGTGAAGCTTACAATATCAATTTAGGCATATGCAACAAAAGAAAACAATTTTCTATTGAATAACCAGCCTTGAATAATACTTTTGAAATCCTATAACATAAATAGTTAGGAAGAAGGTCAACACACCTCTCTATCATACCCTCAACAACTAGCATTAGCCCACTGTAATTGTAGAATATGATACCCAACCAAGAATGAATAAATCTGAAACTAAATGATGATGACATTGGGTGAAAAACAACCCTAAATATTTTTCCAGAATCAAGCTTCAAGCTTGCAATTTTATCTTCAACCCTAAACACAAGTGTCTAAGCAATTTCTCCACAATGAATTATTGTCAATGGATACGACACCCCCTTTTATAGGCTTGCTTTACACTTTATATGGAATAAAATACAAATGAATAATCTAGAATTTTCTAGATATGGGATGCTCTAGTAAGCAAGCCTTCATTATGACCTGGAGATAATTAAACCATCAAAATGTCACCCTTCTATACCAAATGCTCCACTAAAATATTGTTTTTCCTTAACATTTGTGCCTTTCGAGATGCTTCTACATGCAACTGTTGGCATTCTGGCACAGGTGTGGCACTACGGTACAGGTGTTGTCCTTGATGGCAACTCTCTTTGATGACAGATCTCAGTCCAGACTACAAGAATGAAGAGAAATTTCATATACGCAGGTTCATTAAGCCCAAGTTGCATATACACGCTGGTATGCTATATACTAAGTCACAGATACGCAGGCTCACTATATACAAAGTCGCGTATACACACAGTTTCATGAACAAAAAAGAGCGTACATGTCGAGAAGCTTCCCTTTGGTCCGTGGTAGTTAGACCTCGGTACTTGAGCCTATGTTTTTGGACGAAGGTATCTCGACAGTCGTGTTGATCTCGAGTTTTGAAGTTGATGGTATTGTATTACTATGGTTTTGGACCGTGGTATTGAGAAGGGCCTAAGGCTATATAAGGAGAAGAAGATCATTAGGCAATTGTACTGAAAAAGTCTTGAATATCTGATAAAAAAAAAGAGATCTAGTATGCAGGTTCTGGGTTGCTTGATCTAGGCTAAGGAGAGATCACACCAATTGATGGAAGACTAGATCTAAGGATAGATCGGGATCAAACGGTTTGAAATGAACTATTGGTATATGGTTGATTACACATATTTTTAGATCTTCATACTGACGCAATGTTATGTTCTGGGTATGACTGATGTCTGGTACAGCTGCAAGTTATGAGAAATTATTTTTAGATCTATACGCAGGTTGTCTTTGGTAAAAGCGCGTGTATACGCGGGTTGGTTTCATTGAAGTAGCGTATATCTTTTGAAGCTTAATTTTTGGGGTTGCAGTTGGGTCTAACTGTTATTGCAGAGTTCTGTAGTCTGCTTTGTGTTCTGGTGACTGGGTGTTGACAAGGATTCAGTGGTTCAGTGATTCAAAGATTGATGATGCTAGTATTGGTTGTTTTGTGCTTCAATGATTTGTTATGAAAAGTGAATGAATCGTGGTCTTCAGATTGTAATGTTGTGCTTCAGGAGTATCCAGTCTGAAAATTGATGAAAAGTGGTACCTGAAGGAAAGAAGATTATAGGCCAGCACCTACGTACTAGTATCTTAGCTAGTACAAGAGCAAACGGGGGTTGGAGCTCCCTTCCAGGAGAGTTTGGAAAACGAGAGAAGGTTGTAGCCTTCTGCAGGTTGTAGCCTGCGTACTGGTATAAGGCTGCACCAGTACAAAAGATTGTAAACTGAATTTTCTTATTAAAGAAAGATAGAGACGACTTGCAGCAGGTGGTTTTCACCCACATTGGGTTTCCACCTTATATCATGGTGTTCATGTGTGTGGCTTTTGTGTGATGATCTGTTCTGTTATACTACACCTGTTTACTTTTAATATGGTTAATAATGTCCTGATGCATTTGCTGAAGATAAACTAACTGAATCATAAGATTTCTGGTTATACGCTGGTTTCTTTAGACACAGTAGTGTGTACACGCTGGTTCAGTTAACTGAAGTAGTGTATATGTTTCTGAGTATTGAAAAAGTTTTATTGATCTGATAATACTGATTCACCCCCCCCTCTCAGTATTATTTCCAACAATTGGTATCAGAGCAGGTCCTTCAGAGAAGCTTGATCGCTTGAAGGTAGATCGTTCATCATGAGCAACTACGAGAGAGAAGCATCAATCAGGCCACCGGTTTTTGATGGGACAAACTTCAATTATTGGAAGGTAAGAGTTACTACCTATCTTCAATCTCTTGGTACAGAAGTTTGGGACATCGTAGAGACAGGCTACACTTTTCCTTCAGCTACTCCTACAGATCCAGCCGAGAAAAAGAAATATGAAACAAATGCGAAAGCAGTCAGTACTCTATTAGGATGTATATCCCAATTGGAATTCATGAAGGTAATGCACTATAAATCCGCAAAAGAAATATGGGACAAAATTGTCACGAGCTATGAAAGAGATGAACAGGTAAAGCGTGCTAAACTTCAAACCCTCAGGATTAAGTATGAGACTCTCAGAATGTATAATGGTGAAAGTGTGGCTAACTATTTCCTTAGGGTAGATGAGATTGTTAATTGCATGAAAAACTTGGGTGAAGAAATAAAAGAGGCTATTGTGGTTGAAAAGGTTCTAAGATCATTGTCCCCCAAATTTGAATCTAAAGTGTCTGCAATAGAAGAAAAGGAAAATCTACGAATTCTTACTATGTCTCAGCTTCACGGAATTCTAACTGCTTATGAAATGAGAAAAGGAGGTCCATCAGACAGAAGAGAAGCTGCTTTCAAGGCTTCAGGCAAAGAAGATTATTATGAAGCAAGTCACATGCCAAAAGATGAAGAAGAAGAATCAAATTTTGTCAGAAATCTTCAAAGGGGTTCAGGAAGGTTCAGAGGTAAGTTACCTTTTAGATTCTTTGCTTGTGGAAGAGTAGGTCATTATGCTGCCAAATGTCCTCACAAAGATAAGAATGACAAGGGAAAGGAACCTGTTAAATGGAACAAGAAACAGAATGAAAAGAAGAAAAGCTATTACACTCATGAAGATAGTGATGGTCTTTCAAATAGTGACGAAGATGAACAGGGTAATAGATATAAACTTTTAATGGCTTTTGAAGATGATGACTACATGGATGCTATAGATGTAGAAGGCTTTTGTGAAGAAATGAATAATCTCAAAGTTTGCTTAGAAGAGAAAAATGCTATTATTGATTCTCTACAATGTCAACTGACGGAAAAGGAAAAACATCTTGAAAAATTGGAATGTGAGATTGTCTGTCTTAGAAAGGAGATTGAGAAAACAAAAGCGATTAATCTTAAATTTGTTAAAGGATCTGAAACCTTGGATGAGATTATCAATGTGCAACGCTCTCCTCTGATCAAGACAGGTTTGGGATATAATGGAGAAACATCTCAAGCTTCTACCTCTAAAAGTTATCTTGATGCAGCAAGGAGGAGCGAGCAAAGACCAAATAAAAGTCATCAGGTGAATCAGGGACAGTTTACCTCAAGAACAAATAAAGGCTATCAAGAAATTCGGGGACAAGCTGCCTTAAGGACAAACAGAAAATACAATCAGCCACAGGTAAAATCTTCCCAATTTGCCCCAAGAATGGATGTCAATAGAAGCTACAATCGGTTGGATGATAGATCTGATTATCGCAGAAATTTCTTTAATGGGCAATGTTTTTCTTGCCATAACTTCGGTCACAAAGCAGCTCAATGTGTTGCCTACAAGACAATCATGACTAGAGAAGCTCAAAAGCAAAGAAGTATGACTAGAACCATGAAAAGGACTTATAACAACTTTTCGGTTCTTGAAAATGAAGTTGAATGCTCTATTTGTAATAACTTTGGTCATGAAGACTCTGAATGCAGGAGCAGGTTCTGGAAGACAACTCAGAAGGAACAAACCTCAAATGTCAGAACATGGAGAATAAAGGAACCACAACCAGAAAGATGTGGGATAGCCTTTTATGCAGAAGGTCAAGAAAGTCTATGGTACATTGACAGCGGATGTTCGAAGCATATGACAGGGGACAAAGAAAAACTTGAATCATATGCCGCATTAGAAAAGGGAAAGAAAGTTTCCTTTGGAAACGATATCTCTGCAGCCATAAAAGGAAAAGGCGTTGCTCCGTTGAAAGAGAAGGTCAAAGCTGGAAATGTTTTGTATGTTGATGGATTGAAGCATAATCTTCTGAGTGTCAGTCAGATGTGCGATCAAGGAATAGAGGTAATATTTAGATCAAATGGATGTTGTGTTCGTGATCTTGATACAGGTGAAATAGTGATCAAAGGAAGAAGGACTCCAAATAATCTATACATATTTGAAGAAAGACAACAACAATGCTATTTGAGCAAGAATGATGAACACTGACTATGGCATCAGAGGTTGGGGCATCTAAGCTTTCCACAAATAAGGAAAGCATGCAAATATCAGGCAATTCGTGACCTTCCAGATATCAAAATTCCAAACAACACCATATGCAAATCATGTCAGTTTGGAAAGAAAACCAGAACTAATTTTCCTGAGAAGGAAGGATCAGCTAGCATGCCTCTTGAGCTAGTACATACAGATACATGTGGTCCATTCAGAAAAAGAACACCTCGAGGAGAATAATATTTGATATTATTCATTGACGATTTCTCCAGGTTTGTCTGGTTAGGACTTATGAAGCACAAAGATGAAGCATTTGAAAAATTCAAATCCTTCAAAGCCTTGGCTGAAAATGAATCAGGACACAAAATTAAGTGCCTCAGATCTGACAGAGGTGGGGAGTTTACCTCGAATGAATTTTTCGATTTCTGTGAAGAACATGGGATAAGAAGAGAATTCTCTACAGCTAGAACTCCTCAGCAAAATGGAGTTGTGGAAAGAATGAAAAGAACAATCCAACAAATGGCTCGTGCTATGCTTGATGAGTCAGGTACTCCCGCAACTTTCTGGGGTGAAGCTGCACATGCTGCGGTTATTATTCTCAACAAAACAAATGTCCAAGTAAACATCACTCAAACTCCTCATGAGCTCTGGTGTGGTAAGACTCCTTCGGTGAAGCACTTCAAAATCTTTGGGAGCAAATGTTATATTAAGAATACTGATGAGCAACTTGGAAAACTTGAACCAAGAGCAGATGAACGCATTCTTTTTGGTTATTCTCCACATAGAAAAGCATACAAGTGCTACAATAAAAGACTTGGTAGAATTGTTGACAGCATTGATGTTGTGGTTGATGAGAAGGGATACATTCCTAGGCAAGTTCATCATGAAGACATCGAAGAAGATGAAGGCTATCGTCAAAGACAGAATGATGAAGAAGAACCTCAAGAAGAAGAAGAACCTCAAGAAGAACCAGAGGAGCAGACCAGAATAGAAGAGAAGACTCCATCCAGATATGTTCAGAAGAATCATCCAGAATCTCAGATTGTGGGGCAGAAAGAAGCAGGAGTACAAACAAGAAGAAAAATTGCAGAAGCTTCAAGCTATTTGGCATTACTCTCTTCCACTGAACCACAAAATGTGAAAGAGGCATGCAAAGATGAATGTTGGGTCAAAGCAATGGATGAAGAAGTTGAGCAGATCGAAAAGAATAACACTTGGGAATTGGTTCCTAGACCAAAAGATAAGAATGTCATAGGGACAAAATGGGTCTTCAAAAATAAATTGAATGAAAATGGAGAAGTAATTAGAAACAAGTCCAGACTTGTTTGTAAAGGGTATGCGCAACAAGAAGGAATAGATTTTGAAGAGACCTTTGCTCCTGTTGCAAGACTTGGGGCCATCCGAATGTTCCTTGCTCTCTTAAGCTTTCAAAACTTCAAGGTATTTCAAATGGACGTGAAATCAACCTTTCTGAATGGAGACATAGAAGAAGAAGTATATATTGAGCAGCCAGATGGTTTCATTCTTGGGAATGATCCAAACCTTGTATGCAGATTGAAAAAGGCTCTCTATGGTCTCAAACAAGCTCCAAGGACTTGGTACTATCGTTTGGACAAATATCTTAACCAACAAGGTTTTTCAAGAGGATCAGCAGATAGCAATCTCTATATGAAAGTTGAAAATAACAAATTTCTAATACTTGTTGTGTATGTAGATGATATTATCTTTGGCAGCAATGAAGAGGCTATGAGTCAAAACTTTGACTTGGTTATGCAGAAAGAATTTGAAATGTCATTACTTGGAGAATTGACATACTTACTTGGATTGCAAATCCAACAAAATGAAGGAGGTATTTTCTTGTCTCAAACCAAGTACCTCAAGCAGATCTTGAAGAAGTATGGCATGGAAGATTCAAAGCCAGTTTGTACCCCCATGGTTACAGGATGCAGCCTCAGTGCAAATGATGAATCAACAGCAGTTCACCAACCAACTTATAGATCCATGATTGGGAGTTTGCTTTATTTGACAGGTACCCGACCAGATATTATGCATGCAGTAGGAATTGTTGGAAGATTTCAAGCCAACCCAAAGGAAACTCATCTTCAGGCAGTCAAAAGAATCTTCAAGTATCTTCAAGGGACTCAAAACTATGGCTTATGGTATCCTAGAGATACATATCTCACTCTTCATGCTTACACATATGCAGATTGGTGTTACACTAAAAAATGTCACCTTGACTACTTACAGTTAGTATGGCTCAAATCAACAGTCATGCTACCCTCTTAGGCAAGTCTCATGCCTCTGTTATCCATCTCAAACTCAAAGAAGAGAGAAAGTCTTGTAAAAACTATGTTTATCTCTGGGGTCGCAGGTTCTCTCTAGCCTTACCTGCGGGGACGCTGACCATGTTCACAAAATCCGCGTCCATGGACGCTCTGTATGTTAAGGGACAGGTGCGTCCCTCTGTAAAAGGCAAAATGCGCGAGTTTTATCTTGAAAAAGTTACTTGTGGTTACTTCTAGAACATTCTAGAGGTCGGTTTGATGAAATGGATGCGCCTCCAGTTGGTTCATGTATCTCTATTAAGGGGGAACTTATCCCATCAATAAGGGAGCTATCCCACCCATAGAGGGGGATGATCCCATTGATAGTGGACCTGAATAACCTCTTTACAGCACTATAAATAAAGGCATTGAGCCAGAAGGAGAGGAGGTTGGAGCTATACATTTTCTTTGGGTAAATGCTGCAGGATTTAGGTCTTCCATTAGAGCCTTTGTGAGGAGAGATTGTCTTCACTTGATTCTACTTGGGAGAGGGTGAGCTTTGTCAAAGTAGAGGAAAACCCTTGATGGACCCTGGAAGGAACTTGCACAACACCAAGGCCAGGTTGTAAGAGTTTCTTTGTTTCGTTATTAATACAAACTGGTTTATTTTTCTCAATAGCTTGTGTTAATGAGTTATTTCATGTGTTCCTTGGTCTGCATGTTGAATATATGTTTTATTATATGAAATGCAAGTGCTTGGTAATTGTTTGATTGTTTGTGGTTGCAGGAATTGACTTGAAGGAGGAGCTCATCCGGATCGTCAAGAACGGACTTCAACAACAGCGTTTTGGAATAAGGTAAGCCTAAACACTTGTAGTTTTCATGTTGTAAAAGGTGTATTTAGAGAAAGATCACTCCATTTTGTCTTGTTTGTCATTAGAACGTCTTAGACTTCTAGGAAGGTCAGTCGTGTCCGCACCCTTGACAGATTCCGTGTGACAAATTGGCGACTCCGCTGGGGATTCCATTAATGAGAGAGTCTTTTCCTTTATATGAACTTTGCTTTGAGAAAATCATTTTTATTTTCTGGTTTTTGACTGTGAGAATTAGTATTTGGGTGGCTTAGCTTTAGATTTAGTTAGATTTGGTTTTTCTTCATTTTTCCAGAAGGACGCAGTCTCTGAGTACTGCACAGTGCGTCTTTGGACGCGCTGTTGCCGTCTGCACAGAGCGGGGCCGCACCTGTGACAACGGGTTGCCTGCGTCTTCCTGTAAAACTTAAGAAAATTCCATTTTTGCTTTAAATTGCTTTTAGATTTTGTTTTTCCTTAGTGTTTTCTGCCCAGATCCTTTAGTACCCTGTCAAGAATTTTCACCTGAACTAGTTTTGTGAGCTTTGAGTGTTTTAGTGGTTTTCAACGAAGTTTAGACCTAGGGTTTGATTTTTGGAAAGGCTTTGTAGTGACTTTGATAGTAGAAAGTTGTCCAGCCTTAGATCTCTCTGGTTAGTCAACCTTCTTAGAAGTCAGGCCTGTCGTAAAGTCTCCTTTTGTGAGCAACTTGCCATTTGAGTTGTTTTGGGTCAAATTTCGAATTACTTGTTTATAAAGTATTGATTTCCATTTTACAAAAAGAACAAAAAGATTAGAGTTTTGTTTTGGCTAGTTTTTGATTCTGCAATAAGCTAGTCCTTGATTTGATTGTGATCAAGTAAAACACCTTAGAAATAATCATTGTTAGTTTTGGCCTCGTTAAGATTGCTTAGAGTAAATTTGCCTTTAGTTTGCTTATGAGTGCATTTTCATAGATTTTAAGAGTTGTTAAGATTGATTTTTTAGTTACATTAGATTTACTTGCTTTATTAAAAGAAAAATACAAAAACATCTTCTTAAAAGGTCTTGTTTCAAGTAGCTTTTTGTTTTCGAAAGAAGAAAAGAGTTTTTTCGTGCATGTAAAGAGAAGTTATGTTTTTATGCTTGGAAAAGACAAACGAATTGTTTCTTTGATTGTCTTCAATTAAGAAGTTGCTTTTATAAAGATTGCATTCTCTCAACTTTTTAGTTAAGCAATTCATCGAAAAAGTAAAGTAGTGGATAAATCATTCTAGGTGCATTTTGTAGTGGTTTCGAGTCGAGTCAACACACCACTAGTTTCACTTCCATCACCTTTTGACTTAAGAAACAACCTTAAAAGTAACGCTTAAATTAAAATCAATCTAGTAATCTTTATTTTTCTAGGGCTCTGAAGCACCAACATAGCTTAGGCTAGGGTCTTGGAGTAGGTGAGTACTTAACTCTCCAAGACTACAAAACCAAACAGATAGTCTATCTTGAGTAGAACAAATCCAATTGTTTCAGTTACATTCTGGGAAAGCTCCTCTTAAAGGAGAAGCACGAGCTCGTGTCCGAACCAGTGAGGGGATCATTCCTCCCTCGTTGGGAACGACGCCAGGCAGTACGTATTACAAACGGTAAACCTCGGATTAACCATTGTCGAGGAGCCAGGGGTCACTTATCGGTAAACCTTGGATTGTTGTCAAGGAGCCGGTAAGGGGATTGGAGCTTGCTACTCTGCCCTTGCGTGCTGTCGGAGTTTAGACTGTTCCCCCAGGTGTAATTGTTGTGATTGGTAACCTTAGTGGCCATAATATCTAGGATTCTACCCAAGGTGACGGTGGAGGGAAGGTCCCACTGTACCTGGAGCAGACGTCGGTTATACTCACTTGGATTTTCTGGGGGGTTCGCTTCACTTCGAGACGGTTAAAGTGGAGGAACTTGGTCCAGTCTATTCATTAAGCAGGTTGCCGGGGTAACTGTTCCACCCACTATTTCTGTACTGAATCCTGCGAGGTTGGGCCTAATCACCAACTAGCGTTTTTGGTCCGGAAGACTACTGTTTGTGTGTGGTTTGACGCTCTAGATTATTTAGGCGTGTGCTTCAAATTTGATTGGTTCTTTAGAAGACTTTAGGTGGTTTGATTTGAAATTTTTTACTTTGTTTTCGTGTGTTGTAGTTAAAATCTTTAATTGTGGCGGAATTACCGAGACAGTCCCGTAGACTTCGGGGCAAGTCTCCTGAGATTGTTACCGGAATAGATTTGTTAAGAAAACTCCGTAAATCGCGGGGTGAATCTCCTGAAGACATTCCGGGTCATTTAGAAGGGTTAAAGGTCCTTGTAACTCCTCCTAGTGGCAGTAGAGTAGGATCACCTGAAGAAGGAGAATCTTCCTTGGTAGTCCATCCAGATTACCAAATTTTAGAAACAGGTTACAATCCCGAAGCTGTTACAGTTTCCGAGCTTGCTGGTAGTTTTTCATCTGCCAGTGAAACAGGCGAAGAACCTGAAATTTCAGAACCTGTTACTCCAACTCCTAGTGTTCCTGATTCACCAAGAATAGAAAGAATTATCACCGAAAATCTTCCTGTTGGATTAATTGCTATAGAAGAACTTGTTCCAGAGGAAGAAATAGGCGTTTCTGATTCTGAAGATCTAATTACCCTTGATCTAAGGGAGCGTGAATCCATCTTTTACAGTCCTCCTAGAAGTGAATCTTGGTACCTTGCATTAACCAATTTTTTAGACAACTCAGTAGGTTTTTCTACACCTCGTACTCCGGTTCCACCTAGAGGAATTCATTCTCCTGTAAATATGTCTGGTCAGTCATCTGTGTTTTCACAAAGTCCTGAATCATTTTTACATGGCGGTCCTTCTGTTCCTACTGGGTATCAATCACTTTCTGGTACCTTTGCGGGAGCATCTCCTCAACCCATTGATCATGGGTTATTAGTTGGAAACAGTGGTAATGTACCATTGAGTATAGGTGAAGTTTATATGATGTCAGGTTCAACTCCCATTAACCAACCTCAAGGTGGCCAATTACCGCCTGGGGGGCAACCTTCGTTAATGCCTGGGGGGCAACCTCAAGGTACTTCATTCGTGACTGGGGGGCAACCTCAAGGGTATCAACCCCAAGGGTATCAACCCCAGCCTCAATATGTACCCCAAAGTCAACCTCAGTATCAGTATCAACCTCAAGGATGGCAACCTCAAGGATGGCAACCCCAAGGGTATCAACCCCAAGGGTATCAACCTCAAGGATACCAACCTCAAGGTCAAGGTCAACCCCAGTATTCGTATTTACCTCAAGGTTATCAACCTACGGGTCAATACCCTGGTCAAGGTTATCAACCACCTCAAGGGCAATCATATGGGACTGCACCTTACAGTTATCAACCCTATCCTCAATACGGCTATGGATCTCAGTATCCTCAACCTGTTACGAGTCAATACCCTGGAATGTTAACATGGGATCCGTCACAGGGTCAACAGATGTCGCAACCAAGTATACAGTCGGTACCTCAAGCAGGACAACCTGCAGTTCCTGGTCCACCCCAGCAACCGCAACCTGTCCAGTCAAGTGTTCAGACCCCTGTAACTTCTGTAGTTACTCAGCCGCCAATTGCACCTGGTACTCCACCTCACACGGCTGCAGCAACTACCGCTTCATCTACCATGCTTACTTCTGGAGTATCGGCAGCTCCGGTTTCTACTGTCCCTGTAACCACTCCTCAGACATCTGTACCGTTGTCTGGACCCACGGTTCAAACCACAGTCCAGATGCCTGCAGGCCAACCTGGTACAAGTACGGTTGTTACTACTCAACCTCAATTTGTTCAACCTCCGTACCAGGGACAGTATCAACCTGGGCAAGCTGCCCAACAACCGGTTTACCAGTATCAACCGTATCCTGGGTACACTTATCAACCACCTCAACAACCCCAGTACGGTCCGGTTAATCCTGGTTTTCCAGGAGGATATAATATCCCCAATGCGACTCCTGTTCCTAGTTATCCTGGATATCCTCCTCCTGGGGCTGGTATTGTGACTCAGAGTTTTAGAGATCCTAACCGGCAGTTACCGTTTATTGCGACTTTAGATTTACCCGACTTGACGCGCCTAACGAACGATCCAATTCAATATCTTCCGTTCTGGCCGCCAATGCCAAATAAGTTGCCCAGCGATATACCCAAGTTCGAAGGTAAGTCTGGAGAGGATCCGTCTAATCACGTGATGACTTACCACCTCTGGTGTGCATCAAATTCCATCTCAGATGATTCCATCCGCTTACGTCTTTTCCAGCGTACACTCATTGGTCTCGCAGCCAAGTGGTACATTGAGTTACCACGGGCCTCTTTTTACAACTTTAGCCAGTTAGCTACCTCGTTCTTAACTCATTTTCAGTTACCAGTCAGATACGATAATGGTACAGAATTATTAACTTCGCTAAAACAATCGACATCCACGTACATTTCTGATCACATCCATGAGTGGAGACGTCGAAGAAGATTAGTGAAAGTTTTTATCCCGGACCAAATCTTAGCTGAATGGTTTGTCAAATCATTATTACCAAGAATTACTGAAGATGTAGCTAAGGCCGGAGTAGTTACTGAGGAGCAAGTCATTGCTCAGGCACAATACCTTGACTTAGTTTACACTCAGTCGGGTACGTTACACGAGAAAATTCCGGATCTTCCAAAGTCAAACCAAATCGCTGCTGCTCCTTCGGGATCTCATGCCGCTGATGGTATGATTGGTATCGTGACTACGAAGAGTAAGAAGAAGTCTTCCAAGACCTCCAATACTCCAATTATCACTTTGCCTGATTCTCCGACAGGAGAGTCTTCTCCTCCTGAACTTACCGCCGACATTCACGCTGTAGAGTCATCTACGGCCAAATCCAAAAACGGTGGAAAGAAGAAAGGAAAGAAGAAGGCTAAAGCAGACAAGGCTCCAAAGGAGAAAACGGAAAAGTCGGAAACCAATGACGAAAAGCGCAAACCTCGCTATCCTTGTCTTATTTGTGAAGAAGATCATTTTACGAGAGACTGCCCTCATCGGGCCGAGGTAGTGAAAATAGTCAAAGGTTCTCCCACTCCTGCTGTGTTAAAAAATCCATTTCCAGAGCAGGAGAATAAGATGATAGGTTCTTCTTCGAATGCCAGTGAAGAACCCATTTTGATGATGTCTCATGTCAGGATTGCGACTCGATCGCAAGATTATGGTAGTAAGGCTCCTGTTGATGGTAAGGAAGCAGAATCTTCTCACTCTAACCCATCAACCTCAGCTCCTGGTTCCGATCCACTACAGATCGAAAAACCTAACCCAGACTTAGTGATTAAGCCGCCCGCCAAGGGTGTACTTCGAAGGTCTGCTTTCAATCCACATGCGAGAGCAGCCCAGAATTACAACATTGTTGAAGACTTAGCTGTTTCACCTTCAGCAATGTCGGCACTCGAAGTGCTGCAATCATGTCCAGCGCAACGAAAATTGCTTTTGTCGGCTATTGGAGCTGTCGATGTTCAGGACCCGAACCTAATGATCTTTGATCTAGAAAGTAGTACACCACGTCTCCCCCATCAAATGGCTTTCCAAATTCCAGTGATAGTCAAAAACAGGCCTATTCATCGGACTGTGATTGATGAGGGAGCTTCTACGTGTATTATGTCGATTCAATGTTGGAGATCGCTTGGTTCTCCTTCGTTGAACCAATCCCCCACCATCCTTAAGGCCTTTGATGGCCGTGGGTTCCGTCCGTTTGGTATTCTACAAGAATTGCCTATAGGGGTCGAAGGTAAAACCGTTAGTCTGGATGTGGAAGTGGTTGATGCCCCTCTAGACTACAACCTTCTTTTGGGTCGAAGTTGGTCATATGCTATGACAGCGGTCGTTTCATCGGTCTTCAGAGTCATTAAGTTTCCACATAACGGTAAGATCGTGACTATTGATCAGCTGACATACTTTTCATCCGACCCAACCTCTTTAGAAACTATCCAGCATGTTGGTAAAACGACAATCCCTTATAGGGACATTGGTGTAGGTTTAGTTAAGGATTCCGGTTTACTGGGAACTTTTCCTCTCCCTCCACTCAATGCAGACCCTTCGTTCGCAACAATTCATATGATCACGTCAGAAAACATTATTTATGATGATCCTTGGTATGTTCCCTCTGACTCTGAGCTAGACTCACTCGGTGATGTTATGCCGTTGAGTCCGTATGAGATTGCTTATGAAGCTCTTATGTCTTTTACCGACTTTCATTCAACCGACCAAATGAATGTGGTCAGTGAAGAGTCACTTTTCACCTCACCCTTAGAACGGATAACGTTTCCCGAAGAAGTGTCATCTGACGAACAACTTCGCGAAATCCTAAGTGTAGATGATCTACCATGGGAAGATCTCCATCACAGATCTTCGTTTTTACCTAAGGATGATGCATTTGAAAATGATTTTTCATCTATCTTTACCGCTGAATATGTCAAAGACGCTCAGGATCCAACGAAACATTCTGATTCAGAGCTGAATTTAGGGAATATTTCTCGTACTATTCCCATTGATATTTCAGTGAAGCCCGGAATCGAGGAGAACATTCATATAGGTGCCGCATGTACTGAAGAAGAAATCCAAACTTACAAGGCCCTATTCCAAGAATTCCGCGACGTGTTTGCCTGGTCTTACGAGGAAATGCCGGGAATTGATCCTGCCATTGTTGTTCATGAAATCAAAACCTACCCGGATGCTAAACCCATTCGGCAACGGTTGCGTCAGATTCACCCTCGAAAAGCGGCTGCGATTAAAGCAGAAGTCGAAAAGCTGTTGAAAGCAGGTTTCATTTATCCGATCCCGTTAACGGATTGGGTATCGAATATTGTTCCCGTCAATAAAAAACAAGGAACAATAAGAATCTGTATCGACTATAGGGATATCAATCGAGCTTGTCCAAAAGACAACTATCCTACGCCTTATATCGATCAAATTATTGATGATTGTGCCGGAAGTGAGATGTTTTCCTTCATGGATGGTTTCTCAGGCTATAATCAAATCAATATTCTACCTGCCGATCAACCAAAAACGGCATTCATTTGTCCATGGGGGACATTTGCTTATTGCAAATTACCTTTTGGACTTAAGAATGCCGGGGCCACTTTTCAACGGGCGATGTCTTATGCATTTCATGACATCAAGCACATTGTGCAACCCTATCTCGATGATTTGCCTGCTCATTCTTTACAACGAGCTGATCACCTTGTCCACCTACGAGCAATCTTTATGAGGTGTAGGCATTATCGAATTCGGTTGAATCCCCACAAGTGTGTTTTCTGTATAGAAACAGGTCGATTGCTGGGATTTGTTGTTTCAAAAGCCGGCATTCGCGTCGATCCCTCGAAAGTCGAGGCTATCATCAAATTGCCTCCTCCTTCGAGTTTGCGCCAACTCCAAAGTTTGCAAGGGAAAGCGAACTTTTTACGCCGATTCATCCCAAACTACGCCGAGGTCACTAAAGGTTTTACACGGTTGTTGAAACAGAACGCACAATTCTTTTGGGACGAGATTGCCCAACAATCTTTTGATGCACTAAAACACGCGTTGACCCATGCACCGTTATTGCATCCTCCCAACTACAACCAGGACTACTTCTTATACCTCGCAGCTTCGCATTCCACCATTGGAATGGTGTTAGTTCAAGAAGATGAATTCAAAGCAGAGCATGTGATATATTATCTTAGTAGAACCTTAAATCCCACTGAGTTAAAATATTCGCATGTGGAGAAATTGGCCCTGGCAGCCGTTCAAGCTGTCCAGCGTTTTCGTCACTACATTCTTCTCCGCAAGACTACAGTTATTTCGGATTGCAACCCTATGATTTATATTTTGACAAAACAACTGCTAGGGGGCAAGTACTCTAAATGGATTGTTATCCTGCAAGAGTTCGACTTGGAGTTCGAGAAGTCCAAGTCTAAGAAATCTTTAGTTTTTGCGGAATTGATGTGTGATTTCCCGAGTGCTGACACAGAGACTGTGGCAGAGGAGTCCATTGTGGACGAATCTTTGTTTCTTATTAGCACTTTAGATCCGTGGTATGGGGATATAATCATCTATCTCCAAACCCAAACCTTTCGGCCTGAAGCTTCCAAGGAAGACCGTCGAAAAATTCGGTTTCGATCCCAGCAATACAGAATTATTGGAGATACACTTTATCGCCGGGGGGCAGACTTAGTTTTTCGACGTTGTTTAACTCACGAAGAGGCTGAGAGAGTTTTGAATGATTGTCACTCTGGAGCATGTGGCGGTCATATGTCTGGGTATGCCACAGCTCAGAAGGTGTTGCGCGCTGGCTATTTCTGGCCGTCTATGTTTAAAGATTGTATCCTTGCTGTCAGAACATGCCACAACTGTCAAGTGTTTGATCGAAAGATGCGCGCTCCACCTGCTCCTCTCCACCCTATAATTGCCGCTGGTCCATTCGCCAAATGGGGCATTGACTTTATTACTTGTAACCCTCACTCGGCCGGGGGGCATGCGTATATCATCCTCGCGGTTGATTATTTTACAAAATGGGCCGAGGCGATGCCTACATTCGACGCAAGCGGCAAGACAGCTGCAGTTTTCGTATTCAATCATATCATAACTAGGTTTGGTGTCCCACAAGCAATCATTACTGACCATGGGAGCCATTTTCGAAACGTCATGATGACTGAGCTTACAAGCCAGCTTGGTTTGCGCCACGATAGCTCTACTCCTTATTATCCGCAAGCCAACGGTTTGGTTGAGTCAATCAACAAAGTTCTAGTCATCATGATTCGACGGATCATTGGTATCCATCGAACGAATTGGCATAACATGTTATTTTCGGCGCTATGGGCATATCGAACTTCAGTGAAAAATTCAACAGGTTTCACCCCTTTCCAGCTAGTTTATGGCTTAGAAGCTGTGTTACCTATTGAATGCGAAATCCCATCACTTCAAATGGCTGTCGAATTACTTCCAGCTACTTCCGAAGAGGAGAAACGGTTATTATACTTGGCTAAATTAGATGAGACTCGACGTGACGCTACTTTAGCTATCGAGACTCACGCGAAACGAATGAAAGCTCAGTACGATAAAAATGTAACCCCTCGAAGTTTTTCGGAAGGAGACCTAGTACTATTATATGATCAAGCTAACGATAAGCTAGGTGCCGGAAAATTCGTTCCCATGTGGCATGGGCCCTACATTGTAAAGCGAAAGCTAGCAAAAGGGGCTTATGAGTTAGTTGATTTTGATGGGGACTCTTTGGGTAAACCCAGAAATGGACTTTACCTAAAGAGGTATTATGCTTAAAATGATGGGTATGGAGAAATTTTTAGATAGGTTAGATTTTCTTTCTAGCTAGCAAGTGTGTTAGTTTAGTCAGTGTGCTTAGCTTAGCAAGTGTGGTTTTTCGTCATTATTCTGGCTTATCTTGGTTTTACTCTTGATATTGTAGATGTCGACGCCTCTCCAAACATACATTGGATTTGCTGATGGTGCTTGTCGTAATACACGGAATATCTCTTCCGCAGCTTGGGTTATCTATTCGCCCTCTGACGAGTTAGTTTCTATGCATGGGGTAAGCCTCGGTCAAACAACGAATAACATTGCAGAATACAGTGCAGTGGTTGAATTATTATCCGAATCTATTTCATTTGGAATTCGACGTTTGATAGTGAGGTTAGATTCTGAACTTGTTGTATTACAGCTTAATAGAGTTTATGCCATTAGAAATCCTGTGTTATTAAGGTTGTTTTTGAGAGTGCGTCTCTTGGAACGTGAATTTGATTACATTGAATATCAACATATTCCAAGGTCTTTGAATACATTAGCAGATGCAATTGCTTCTCGAATGTTGGACAGACATTTACGATAATCATGCAAGTAAATTTAAAAACATTTCATCACATATGTTAAACAAGATAAGCCGGTAATAGTGATATATATAGATAGAAGTGTGTCAAAAAATATATACATCGTCTTCGATCATAGGTTTAAAACACCTTATGATCGGCAAAATGATAGTACAAAAGTCAAAAATGTCACATGTGACTACAAAAGTGACTAGTCAATCACTGGTGGTGCTCTCTGTACGACACCACTGCGCGGGCTACCTTACGCAAAAATCTCCTAAACGGTCCAGGGACCGCGACTACGAAGCGCTGAAGCCTGATAGGAATGTCGTCCATAGTAGTCTCAGGTATATCTGCCGTGAGACGCTCTAGATCATGCTCCAACTCAGCTAGTACTTCTGCTGTCGCATCCTGTGGGGCCGGTACCGGTGCAGCTGGATGTAGTCTATCATAAGGCCGGAGGTTGGCTGGACGCTGTGGACCAACATCTGCATTTTGAAAGATTTACTATTAGTTTTGAGACGATATATATAAAAAATACAAAAAAAATACATAACTAGAAAACTTGTGAAAATAAAAGTACCTCTGTCGTCCCATTGTTCTCCCTGTGGAAGAACCATGTCCGGATCACCTCTGAAATCCATTCCGGCATACGGAAAGTCCTGTATCACAAAAAGCTGGCCCTCTAACCAGTCAAAATAACTATCTGAGAATCGAACTACTGTCGCGCCCTCGTCAGGATGCCGGGCCATCACCGCAACCCATCGTATCAGCTTTGGCTGCTGAGGACCCAAGATATCAACAGTGAGTTGCTGAGGGATCAGCATTGGAATTCTCTCCAAGGCAAAGCTCACGACTATAGGCCCATATCCAAAAGTCTTTAGTCGTCCGTTCTTTGCCTTGGTCAGTTGGCTCTTCATATGAGCCGACACAGCTTCACACCAGTTGAAAATGGTGCCTTGGTAACAGTCAATTGCCATCCGCATTTGGGATCCGGAAGCAATGTGTAAAGCGGCCGCGCCGCAAATTCTGGTAACCGTGAACGCTATGACTTTGAGTTCCGGCAGAGTGATGTGTTTTATCTCTATGCCTTTTGAATGGTGAGCCCCAGGTGTGCACCAATTCTCGCGGAGACTATCAAGGGATTGGCCACCCGGCCTAGTCCCCGCAAGACTGAGTTGCTCACCTCTGTTTGGCAAGCCAGTGAGAAAGTATACATCCGAGGGCTCTATCTCGAGCTGGTGCCCTCCTATGTAAAAGCATTGTTCTTGTACGTTCCATCGCTCAACCAGCCATTCCAAAAATCTTACCTGGCCCCTCATGCCCGGTATGGTCCAATATTTGTATAATCCGCATGCTCTTAGGGCATCCAGGGAAGGTTGATGATTTATTGCAGCTTCATCTTCCTCTACATGCTCTCTTTCTCTCCAGTCTAACATGATTAATGCCCTGCATATCAAGAATAGCAATTAGAAATTAATTTGGGAATTTTTGGTGGTTTTTTGAGAGAGTTGGGGTTTTGAAATGCGCGTTTCTCGGAGGACGCACCCCGGCTTTGTAGCACAGGGCGCCCGGACGCAGCTGGCCTGAAGGCGGGCTGCGTCTTCCGACCGTTTTCCCGTATGAGAAAAAGTCGGGGGACGCAGGTCACCCGAAGGGCACCTGCGTCCGCCGAGAGGCGCATTCCAAAACCAAAACCCCCCCAAAAAATGAAACTAAAACCTAAAAATTGATTCTAAACGGATAGAAATGCAGAGTAGGATGTGTAAAATACCTGGATGAGACGGCGTTCGATTCCAACGGTCAGATTTTCCGCAGCGACCACGGGAAGTTTCTTGTCAAAAGCTCCTTTTTCAACCTCAACAGTGAAACGGTAAAAATGACATGGTAAAAGGTCTTTTTATAGGTTTTTTGGATGAATTAGTTCATTTTTTACCATGAAAAGATGTTTTTGAATGTATTTTTGCCTATTTTAAACAGGTATGAGTAATGTGTCGCTTTTGTGCAGGACAAAGGGATTTCGAGAGAAATTGTAATTTTTTCACAAACAAAATATCAGAGTCATCTTTTAAGCCCTTTTCTGACTCCTGAAACATGAAAAGATCGCCGAGTGTTTCTTTTTCACTCGTTAAAACGGAATTAAAAGACGGTCCCCTTTTAGCTCTTTTCTGACCGCAAAATCAGGAAAAGATTGCCGGGTTTTTGTCGTTTCGAACTCGATAAGGAAATAAAACGACGTGTCCTTGATCGCTTTTTACTTTTCAGGTTAACGACACTATTATGAAAGTACTCCTTGGTCGCAAGATCAAGCGGTTCCCCCAGGTATTATTTTATACTTTTTCGGGCTTGAGGGACACAAATATACGAAAAAGTTCAACGTGGAGTCTCCTTTAGTTTTTTCAGACTCTCTAAAATTGAAAAACGCCGAGTTTCTCCTATACTGGGCTCGTTAAACTTTTACAGTAGAGGACCTGTTCAATTACAAACAGGAACGAACCACTCCTTCCTAGGGTTCGAATTTAAACTAGGTTGGACTCGTCCGAAGGATGAGCTTATAATCAAGCATATGTTATCCTCCTCAAGCTTGTTAAAAATAAAGAGGTACTTGCCAGAAATGGTGGGGGAAAAGAGAGAAGAATGAACCTGTTTGTTACCTTTTGTCTCAAAAGAAACTTTATTACCACTCTTGAACACGACACTTTTCATTCACCTGGGTTGGGAAATCTTTTACCTCACAGTTGACCAAACCACTTTGAAAGTCTTTAACCGGGTTCCGGGGATTAACTTTGAGTTATTCGTCACCAAGCCATCTGTCGTGTCGTTATGTGTTCAAGAGGTCTGCAAGCAAAAACTTTCATCTGCAAAATACTTGTCATCCATTTGACCATCCCTGAGTCAGTCCTTACAGCAACATTTCTTCAACTTGAACAATGATTTCGTGTTGCGGGCTTGCCTGCAACGGGTCGCTTTCTATCGACATCGACACATTATCTAGAAAGATGACTTAGGAATCGACAGTACCTTGAAGTCTGCATGCATCAATGGCAGGTTTCTCGCCTTTGACGTCAGTTTACATCATTGACTTTCGATCAGAGGATTCCGTGAAGTGTTCGACATCAAAACATCTATTCACATTTCACGGGTTGTGCTTGGTACTTTGAGAACCATTGACATCACTGGTGGTTTCTCTCACGCTTGTTAACAGTTTACATCATTGACTGGTAATCAAGTGGTTTCTACCATGTTCGACATCGAATCATTTAATCACATGGCTAGAATCGTACCAATTCGGGAAGTAGAAGTGAAGACCCTGGATCTAGTTTCTACCATCCAGGCTGCGAGGAGTTTTGTATTCATTATCTATGTAGACTAATCATAAACAGATGGCTGCGTCCATACTGTGTCTACAAAAGTCTATAAAAATGATGTACTGCAAGATCATTCCTGTATCAGAATAGTTAGTCCATTAGTTAAAGTTTTGAATCTGAGTATGGGAATGCCTACCTCAGTGATGATATAATCTTATCCATGTATTTTGTGTTGAAAATTGCAGGTTCCAACCAGGCCATCCACAAGACAATCCTTGAAATGATAAAGCGCTTCACCCTTCCTAGAATTACAAAACCCTATTCTATTCCAGGCTTCGCACTTTAGGGGGCAATCTGTTACACTAAAAAATGTCACCTTGACTACTTACAGTTAGTATGGCTCAAATCAACAGTCATGCTACCCTCTTAGGCAAGTCTCATGCCTCTGTTATCCATCTCAAACTCAAAGAAGAGAGAAAGTCTTGTAAAAACTATGTTTATCTCTGGGGTCGCAGGTTCTCTCTAGCCTTACCTGCGGGGACGCTGACCATGTTCACAAAATCCGCGTCCATGGACGCTCTGTATGTTAAGGGACAGGTGCGTCCCTCTGTAAAAGGCAAAATGCGCGAGTTTTATCTTGAAAAAGTTACTTGTGGTTACTTCTAGAACATTCTAGAGGTCGGTTTGATGAAATGGATGCGCCTCCAGTTGGTTCATGTATCTCTATTAAGGGGGAACTTATCCCATCAATAAGGGAGCTATCCCACCCATAGAGGGGGATGATCCCATTGATAGTGGACCTGAATAACCTCTTTACAGCACTATAAATAAAGGCATTGAGCCAGAAGGAGAGGAGGTTGGAGCTATACATTTTCTTTGGGTAAATGCTGCAGGATTTAGGTCTTCCATTAGAGCCTTTGTGAGGAGAGATTGTCTTCACTTGATTCTACTTGGGAGAGGGTGAGCTTTGTCAAAGTAGAGGAAAACCCTTGATGGACCCTGGAAGGAACTTGCACAACACCAAGGCCAGGTTGTAAGAGTTTCTTTGTTTCGTTATTAATACAAACTGGTTTATTTTTCTCAATAGCTTGTGTTAATGAGTTATTTCATGTGTTCCTTGGTCTGCATGTTGAATATATGTTTTATTATATGAAATGCAAGTGCTTGGTAATTGTTTGATTGTTTGTGGTTGCAGGAATTGACTTGAAGGAGGAGCTCATCCGGATCGTCAAGAACGGACTTCAACAACAGCGTTTTGGAATAAGGTAAGCCTAAACACTTGTAGTTTTCATGTTGTAAAAGGTGTATTTAGAGAAAGATCACTCCATTTTGTCAGGTTTGTCATTAGAACGTCTTAGACTTCTAGGAAGGTCAGTCGTGTCCGCACCCTTGACAGATTCCGTGTGACAATTGGGCCGGAAGTGTGGATGACAGGAAAAGCACAAGTGGTGGTGCTTTCTTCATGGGTTCCAGATTAGTATCTTGGTTTAGCAAGAAACAGAGTTCGATTGCTTTATCTACAGCTGAAGCAGAATATGTGGCTGCGGCATCTTGTTGCACACAACTTCTTTGGATGATGCAGACCTTGCAGGATTTTCAAATCACTTGCACTCCACCAGTCTCTATCTTATGTGATAATACAAGTTCAATCAACATTTCAAAGAATCCAGTCATGCATTCAAAGACCAAGCACATACCAATCAAGTATCACTTCCTCCGGGAACAAGTGCTTGAACAAAAGGTCAAGTTGGAGTATGTTTCTTCTAAAGAACAAGTTGCTGATATTCTCACAAAACCACTGCCCAGGGAGACTTTTGAATATCTCAGACAAAAGCTGGGAGTAGTTGATGCTTCATCCTGCCGTTGAAGCTTGTCTGTTCTAAAGAAAAGTTGGTATACGCGAGTTGTGTAAGGGATATCCGCGTACATACGCTGATTTATGCAGGTCAAGTCGCGTATATGGAGTTCTGAACAGCAAGCGCAGATTCTGGTTGGAGAAGGTCTGAGATGGGTATGACAGAGTCCTTCAGGCACAATTTCAGGGGGAGCAGCAGGCACAGTTTCAGGGGGAGCAGCTTAAAGTCTAATAAAGCATTGTTGGCATTTAGATGCTTTTGGTCCTAGTTCACAACTGTTGTTGGTTTCAGGAGAAGGAGAACAGAAGGAAATCTTGGTTGCTGATCTAAAAGATGATTATCAGATGCTGCTGGTGACTTTCATAAGTCTTTGTCTAGATTTTTCGTCTCTATGTCATGTATCTCTTGTGATATCTCTTTTATGATGTCAAGGTCATGTAACGGCCTATGATTCTTTCCCCACTATGCTTGGGATGAATGATGTAATGTAATTGGTTATTATATGTAAATTTCTGATGTATCCCCTCTTGGTTGGGAGTATGGATGTATGTATTGAGTCTTTTGGTGATAGGAAGGTCCTTTATGATGTATAAGTCTTGGTTATTTTTGAAGAACATCTTTTGCAGATCTTGCCTACAATCATGGGGAGCATGTTCAGCACAGCAGAGCAGAGATATCAGCATGTTCGCAGGGGGAGCACAACCCTTTGCCCTTGATGACAAAGGGGGAGAATCATTCTAAGGATCTTGGGGTTGCCATCAAGTCCAAAGGGGGAGATTGTTGGCATTGTGGCACAGGTGTGGCGCTACGGTACAGGTGTTGTCCTTGATGGCAACTCTCTTTGATGACAGATCTCAGTCCAGACTACAAGAATGAAGAGAAATTTCATATACGCAGGTTCATTAAGCCCAAGTTGGATATACACGCTGGTATGCTATATGCTAAGTCGCGGATACGCAGGCTCGCTATATACAAAGTCACGTATACACGCAGTTTCATGAACAGAAAAGAGCGTACATGTCGAGAAGCTTCCCTTTGGTCCGTGGTAGTTAGACCTCGGTACTTGAGCCTATGTTTTTGGACCAAGGTATCTCGACAGTCGTGTTGATCCCGAGTTTTGAAGTTGATGGTATTGTATTACTATGGTTTTGGACCGTGGTATTGAGAAGGGCCTAAGGCTATATAAGGAGAAGAAGATCATTAGGCAATTGTACTGAAAAAGTCTTGAATATCTGATAAAAAAAAAGAGATCTAGTATGCAGGTTCTGGGTTGCTTGATCTAAGCTAAGGAGAGATCACACCAATTGATGGAAGACTAGATCTTAGGATAGATCGGGATCAAACGGTTTGAAATGAACTATCGGTATATGGTTGATTACACATATTTTAGATCTGCATACTGACGCAATGTTATGTTCTGGGTATGACTGATGTCTGGTACAGCTGCAAGTTATGAGAAATTATTTTTAGATCTGTACACAGGTTGTCTTTGGTAAAAGCGTGTGTATACGCGGGTTGGTTTCATTGAAGTAGCGTATATCTTTTGAAGCTTAATTTTTGGGGTTGCAGTTGGGTCTGACTGTTATTGCAGAGTTCTGTAGTCTGCTCTATGTTCTGGTGACTGGGTGTTGACAGGGTTTCAGTGGTTCAGTGATTCAAAGATTGATGATGCTAGTATTGGTTGTTTTGTGCTTCAATGATTTGTTATGAAAAGTGAATGAATCGTGGTCTTCAGATTGTAATGTTGTGCTTCAGGAGTATCCAGTCTGAAAATTGATGAAAAGTGGTACCTGAAGGAAAGAAGATTGTAGGCCAACACCTACGTACTAGTATCTTAGCTAGTACAAGAGAAAAGGGGGGTTGGAGCTCCCTTCCAGGAGAGTTTGGAAAACGAGAGAAGGTTGTAGCCTGCGTACTGGTATAAGGCTGCACCAGTACAAAAGATTGTAAACTGAAGTTTCTTATTAAAGAAAGATAGAGATGACTTGCAGCAGGTGGTTTTCACCCACATTGGGTTTCCACCTTATATCATGGTGTTCATGTGTGTGGCTTTTGTGTGATGATCTGTTCTGTTATACTGCACCTGTTTACTTTTAATATGGTTAATAATGTCCTGATGCATTTACTGAAGATAAACTAACTGAATCATAAGATTTCTGGTTATACGCTGGTTTCTTTAGACACAGTAGCATGTACAGGCTGGTTCACTTAACTGAAGTAGCGTATATGTTTTTGAGTATTGAAAATTTTTTATTGATCTGATAATACTGATTCACCCCCCCCCCCCCCCTCTCAGTATTATTTCCAACAGCAACAACCCCTTAAAATACAGTTGATTCATCCTAAATAACATTATAATAATGCCAAACATATGCATACAATTTTTTAAGAAACAAAACGAATATTAAACTACAAATGTATGTGAAAAATGGTTCCATCTGTACAACAAGGATTAATTAAATTAAGGACACACTTTAAGTTTCAAAAAGAAAATATAAAATAGATATTAAAGGCTTATATGCATTTAAATAGGTATTAGAAAATGTTATAGAGTGTTACGTGTTCTAGCGCTTACTATCCACCATGTCCAACAGCGTCATCTGCAAAAGCATCCAACATGTGAACCATTGAAGAGTACATGAATATTGTGTCCAGAAATATACCTTCTATATATTTAGCCTAAGATCCAGTAAAAAAGGAGGTGCACTATTTATATTACTGTGTGATGATACTCTAGCTTCCTCATTGATATCTTCAGAGTAGCCAACAATTGCACTAGTCATAGAAAAATATAATAAAGAATTCTTACATGTCAGTATTGTTTAGGCTGGGGAATTGCAAGTTTGTTGAGAACATCATAACCAATGAATGAGTTTTGCATGATAAATATTAGCAAGTATGAAAGATATATAAACATGGAAGCTAAAAAACACCCATACAAAAATAGGAAAAAAATGAAAAAATTATGAGAAGTGGTCCTAAATATAAGAGAAGAAAAAAGTACCACAACATAAATACAGAAATAAAAATCAAGATCTTTCAAAGTTATACATCAACTATAATTTCATATTTCCGGGGAGGAAAGAAAACCAAAATAGTAAGATCCATCCAAGTTATGATGGTCACAAGCATATCCGACTACACATTTCTTCCACTCTTATAGGTAGGAAAACACTATAAGACGTGGATCATAGTGGGTTACATGCCTTATCACTAATCAATAGAGTGCAATAATATATTCTTAATATTTCCATTCTGATCAGATAGGAAACTATCTGTATTTGATTCATTTCCCATGCTTCACCTTTGTTAGGGAAATCAAACTAGGAAGAAAGGTATCTTATGAGCATAACCCTATTGCTTTCCATCCAAGCAATGAGCTTTGGCTGACCAAAGTATAGTCTTGTGCACTTTTCTATAAAGTGAAAAGGTGGAATGATATGGGAGCCACCGAAATAAGGCTTTGTCTTATGGTATTATTGGGGTATTATTGATTATGTAATGCTAACCATTGGAGGATGCCCCAAATGGGAGGAGGATTTGTCAGTAATACAATATTTCCTATAAGTAGGACTACCCAATGCATGCATAATATTAGATTCAATTATCATATAACCTAGGTGCTTTTGTAAGCTTACTTCCATGCAAACTCAAGTGATCTCAATTGTACTTGTGTAATAAATTTGGGGAATTTCTCACTAACAAGAATTTTCAACCCAGACATGGTTGAACTAAAGGACTAAAGGAAATGATAAGATAAGATAATATAAGATAATTATGTTAACATCAAATAAATGACCACACAAGTATGTAAATGGGACCAATAACTATAATGAACTCAATACAAAGGAGGAGTACTAAAAAGTGTCCCATATAAAGAACAAGAATTAATGTAGAAACATGAAATCTATAAGGTAAAAAACGAGAACAACCTCAGATTCAAGTGCAGGCAGCCACAATAGTAGGGAGATATGTAGAGGGAAAGGATGTAGGGACTAGGTCATGATACACTAGATCTACCTCTCCAAACATTAGAGGCCAAATGAAGGAAACTCAAAATAGGATGATTCCCTGAAGAAGAGATAGGGCAATATTTGAAGCCTCTTCTATGTGGTTGTGTGGATACTATAACTTGCTATTGATTTCTAGGTGATCCGATCTGCCTATTAGTAAGGGATCTAGTATGGCGACATATTTGAAATCATTGGGGGAGGGGAGTGGTCCCCATTTTTTGTGATGATCTAGAGCTAGAAGAAATGTTTTCATAATCCTATCTCTTAGTTCCCGTAGCTTATTGGATCATTGTAAATGAGGAGGTAATCTACTGAACAAGATTTGTCTTAGGAGGAGGTTGACAATTGTGGGTACAAAGTTTGAGGGCTTCCAGATAGTATCCATAATGGATTAAGAAACTTTTGCAATAAGAAAAAAATTGGAAAAAAATTGTTAAATATCAAAACACACTAATGCCCATATCCACTGATGTTGATAACCTTAGAAGGATAGACCAGTGGTTCAACCATTTATGCTAGAGATTAATGTCTAAGGAGATCATGGGATCCATTCCATCTGTGTCCTCCAAGGTTTAGTAGTTTCCATTCCAATTGGTAGTTAATACCACCTTCCATCATGGAAACTGGAGTGGGGGGAATCTGAGGGGCATCGACAACATACCAACATCCTCACTCTGAGAGAGTGGAATTATTTATCCATATATATATATATATATATATATATATATATATATATATATATATATATATATATATGATTGTAGAAGTGACCTGACCTAGTGATTCTAGATTCAAAAAGTCGAATAAAACCAATTGAACTAGAGATGTAATAGACTGGAAAGGATAATGAGTTACTGACCATCTATTTGTACCTAATAATGATGCATTTCTATTTGAATAAGGCTGACAAAGAGAATGAATTAATAGTAAGTTTTAGTTCTTTTATAAACATGCAGGGCTTGGTTGGTAGGAAAAGGGAGGGTGTTGTTATTCTCAACAATATTCAAATTCCCAAGTATATATTCACCCTTGATGGGGGCATGTTTTCCCCTCATGTGTTGTCATGCTTGTACAAGTGGGTTGTTGAATGCCCTTGGGCCAGGTGCAATTTTTGGGTGATTTTGATTGGATAAATTTCCTTCATGATAGCTATATAGCCTTAATATTATCTTTTATAGCAGGTAAAGCTATATGCTTCTTTGTGATATCTTGTATTGAAATTTGTTGGTTGCTTGTGTCCACTTGAAGCACTTGTTTAAAAAATAGTAATTCATTACAGAATGCTCTAGCAACTCTGCATTTCTAAACGCATCCTCAACAATCTCTATTTAACCAAATCTTAACAAGGCCTGAGTATAATAGTTTGACCTAGACATTGAAAAAGAAAGGAGGGTAATAGTTTGCCTTATACTTCTCCAAATTAAGGAGGTTAACTGGGAGAAAAACTTGAAAATTTTTGAGCACCAGGATGCTTTCTTTTCTTTGTTTCAGTTTTTTGCCAGACTGGATGTTTCAATGGTCTGGGCATCAAATAAGCCAAACCATGAAAAACATGACTTGTACTAGTAGTTCAAAGTCTAACCCATGAGTACTTGTGATTCAAACGCATTGCCTACAAGTCAGATTCATGGGCAGTGAATTTGACTTTCCCTCAAGTCAAAATAGTTCATCCTTTTGAGCAAAGTTGAGTTTAAATTTCAAATAGCTTCAATTTGAACAATTTTTTCCACTAGTTAACCATCTATTAAAAGGAATAAATAATAAGTCCATTTATAAAAAAATAACAACCATTCTTTGTTGTACATGGTGTACAATTGTTATGCAACATTGTTTTACGAAATTTGTATGGGTGTACAAACGTCCATACAAGACTACACACTATCAGAAACAACTTTCCTCGCTACCTGCTTTCTCTCCCTCTCTGTGTTAAAATTGCTCAACTTCTTGAGTGAGTTAGCCTCTACCTTACAATATCTTTAGAATCTATATTTAATATTTCTCCTAGTCTAAGTCATGCAAGAGATACAATTTTAGAATCAACTTTCACTTTTTCGTTAAAGTGAATTACAAAGTAAAAATTACTTTTCCAAATATCAAATTACTATTTGGGGAAAAAAAGCATTTTCAAAAAATATATTGAACTACTTATCACATGTTCACATGGAACATATGTGAAAATACTTATCCAAGCTATAACTCTCTCAACATGCTAGATTACACGGATAACTATCTCAATAGCAAATCTAGACGAATATTTCACATCCAATGAATAAGAGATCATGGGGCATCATCATTAAAATATGAGTCACAAGATATTGATGACCAAAGGGACCAACAATTGGCACTCAAACACTGATCTAACCAAATGTTTTTTCAAGTTAGATGATGAATTAATAGACCAATAAATTGAAATGCGTCTGTTTCAATAGAGGAAATTATTGGGTAATTAAACTGTCACTCAATATAAAATATGGTTACACTCCAAGAAAGGGTTCAAAATTAAGATAGAGAGTAGAGATTTAGAAGCTAGAAGTTGAATAGGAAAGAACTCTAGGAATACTACTTTGTAAATATGATGGTTCCTAAAAAATACTAGAAATCAGTGTTGAGGGAAAACAATATCTATAAATATAGACATTATTCATTAATGGGATGGATTTCAGTTTTTTCTATTTTGTGTAAGACACCCAACTCAATATATTTTTCGCTAGCTCAAATTCTAAATGTTTGTTGTGTACCTATTTTGAGATAGACATTCATGTAAAAATGAAAATAAGTTTGTTGCTTTCCAATAGTCATCAAGCAACAATAGAATCCATGTTCAATATCAGGAGTTGGATCTAGTTTTTGTAGCATTATGAGTCAATTAATTTAGGTTTTTAGTGGAGAATACCCTATGTTACTCGACACTTTACATGGAAGTAAGGATAATAAAATAGTTCACAAATGTGTGATAAATCACTTCATTCTCTTGAAAAATCATTACTTATGTACATACTTTACTATGTGGTTCTTTTATGTTTAAGTTCTAATCACCATCATTTGGGTCAGCATGGTGTATAGTGGAATAAATTGGGGTTGGAAATTGATTCATTTTTCAAATATGTTATCTATCTTATCTAACATATCACAGGAAAGTAATTTTTATTTTTGGTTACAAGAAAATTCTATTTGCAATGCACTTGACCACTGAGTGCATATTATTAACACCAAAATCAACTCTCTGACAAGGGTATGTTGTTCAATAACATATATTTGGTTCAGGCTTTAAAACTTTATGACAATCATTTTTTTCCCGAAGAAAACCTTGTAGGATCCCCACACTCCCCTGTAATGAACCTATAATTTATGGCCTTCCCCCATCAGCAATATTCCTTAGGCAGGTGGTTCAACTAATTGGAATAACCATTAGGGATTTTATGACAATAGTTTATATACTTCAAGCATGCAATTCCAACAAGTGGAAAAAATGCATTGCATCTTAAGCCACCAACAAATGTTGTACATTAGAAATGAAAGAGGTTGACTCCACAAACTAATAACATAACTCATAAATATTACATCAAAATTCCATGGATTTTAATAAGGTGTCTCAAATTTACCACTAATAGAGTTTTCTGTTAAGTATTGGTCTGAAGCTGTAAAGTGAAAGTTGTTAGTATCAGGTATCAACCCACATACTCACAAATGTACAATGCACAAGATAAAAACAAAAAATAAGGGCTTACAAGAGGTGAACAATCTGCAATAAAGAAAAAGTAGGACCATATTGCTAGCTCTATTGAACACAACTAAAATAGTTTGATTCAAAGCAACATCAAACTAAAATTAGAAATCATGCACAGATCTAAACTATCGAACAAATAGGGTTAGCTTGATGGTTACTACAAATGTCACAACAACAAGGTTAATCTTAGTACATCGTGCACCATATATATTGTGAAAAATCAACAACATTATATATCATTATAGAGGTAATTTGGGCCTAGAAATGAAGTTAGTAGAATAAGAACTGGCTCACATAGCCTGTAGTTTTCTTCTTTTCCCTCCAAAATTCATAACTCTTATTTTATTAGTTCCTTATTAATTTATTATTTTTCCTTAGAAGGCAACTTTTAGCCTAAAATTTCCTCTAATGTTACACGGCCAATCTATTCCACTAGATTCAAACATAGGACTAGGACATTGTTACACATCTGACACCTCTAACAATTGTCTAGGAAATTTAATGGTCACAAATACTATGGCTCAGATTCATCTATAGGACTGTTCTTTCCAATAATATCTGTTATGGCCTTACTCTCACTCTTTGTATGGGCTATAATTTCTTACATTAATATCCTTTGATCTCTACATATGGCTCTCGCACTCTAATATGATATGAAATTCATAGATTGGTATGTTAATCACAATTCATGTATGAGAACCAATCACTGTAACTCCACTACAATGACTATCTCAATCCATTGGTATGTATGGATCCCTGTGAACAGTGTTGGCATAACTTCTCTATATTGTGGTTCCTCAACATATGGTATTGACATCTATTCAAATATGCTCTTCATATGATTATCAAATTTCTCATTCCATTGATTAGGACACTCTGTGATAGTCTTGACACCATTGATCTAGGAACAATACATTGGTCACGATATTATCCTATCTGCCTGTGATATATATGTCGGCACATCCACAAAATTTCCTCATGACTATTTTATGTTATAAGTGACATGAATACTTTGGAACACACACACACACACACACACATATATATATATATATATGAGATTTTCCTTCAATATTTTACATATTAGTCTCCTCCGAACCTCATTGAATGTTCAGTATTTATACAACACATTAATCTTATCATACACAATATGTGTATTAATTGTTGCTTGGTATAATATTAAGGTTAACATCTCTTGCCTACAGAATCTCCCATGTATGGAATTACGACATCACAGTTATGTTGTAGCATTGGGATATGTTTGACTTTGTTGATATTGCATTTCATTAGTATATGTATGATCCAATTGTCATTACAGTTCAAGTATATGTAGGGTGTCACTAACTCCCAAAGTAGTGGATGGTGATTTTTAGTACAACAATAGAATAATTCTAAAAAATAATTTTTCACAATAAGCTATGATGATGATATGTGTATTGTGAAATTAACTGTTGTAATTTCAATGACAATCTAATAGAAGAAAAATAATTGAGAAGAGTTTTCCCCATTGTGGGGTTTTGACATGGTCTCTGACCAAATTCTTGGTGTCCTCTTTCCACATGTTTTCCTTCTTATCTTCCTTTATGTTCTGCTGCTATGATATTATTGTTCTTTTTGCATAATTGCAAATGATGTAATGATGTTTGGGGTGAATTCTATATGTGAGTGATGAATGCAATTATAT
Source organism: Pinus tabuliformis (assembly GCA_031772625.1). Classification (NCBI taxonomy): domain Eukaryota; kingdom Viridiplantae; phylum Streptophyta; class Pinopsida; order Pinales; family Pinaceae; genus Pinus; species Pinus tabuliformis. Next base: position 367,922,081 of record CM062814.1, read on the forward strand.
AAAGTAAAGAATAACATGGCCCTAGATATTATAAAACATAAACCAAGTCATTTAATAGATTTTGAATTGGGTACATTCCAGCTAAAAGTAGAAATAGTATTGCAATGCCCAATGGGATCATAAGTAGCTTATCCTATACAAATTTTACCTTAGCTTTTAGTTATTCATGCTAGTAGTATTCACCTTAATTTTGAGGTTTTGTTTGTATGTTTTGTATAACTACAAAACAAATTTTGGAGGATAATGTTGAAATTTGTTATACAGTCAATGATGAGGAGGGTGTGAGGTGTGACTGGCATCCAAGGGCATTGATTACAATGTCTCCTAAATGGATCATAACAGAGATTGAAGGATTTGGTGGTTCAAGAGTACCTAAGTTTCACAAGCTTCCATCACAGAGGAATGGAGGGACCTTAGGGATAGCTTGAGCACTCACCCTAGCTTTTTGAAGATAGTGGACTAGAAGTAGCAAAACATATTTCAAAAATAAAAAATCCAAAATATCTTCAAAATTACCAAAAAAATCTCATAGGATTTTTAAAAACTAAACACGAATGATGAATAGAAACATAAGTCTCGATCTCTCTACCTCCAACAATAAATTTGCAAGTCACTAGAATATTTAATCTATTCTCTCTATAGCCCTATCTCAACTCCAAAAATATGTGAAAAAGAAAAAAAATAAACTCGACTCTAGAATATAAATGGTGGGACAGCTTCCAAACAACAAATTCGTCTCCAAAGTGGAAAAAGCCAAACTATTTTTATCAGAACTAGACTGGTTCTGGAAAAAGTGGGCACTCTGACCAGTTCCATGTCCATATCTGTCTAGCTGAAGGTTTAAAAATGGTAATGGCAAGTTCTGTACCAACGTTCCATAAATGCCAAAATGGCTAGTCCTCTATGTGACCATACAACCAATGATGCAGACAACTTAAACTCAATTTTAAAAAATAGAAACAAAAATTTAGAATTATAAAATAAAGAAAAAAGAAAATCAATAAAACAAAAAAGTTGAAACTCTAAACCTAACCCTGGGTCCCCATTTATGATATTTAAAGCAACCCCCACCCTCCATTTCACTCATACAATTGATTTGAGAAATTTGGATTTTTTGAGTTGAGTTTATTGGGATGATTTGGAGAGGTGATTGAAGAGCTGATTTGAAGAATTCAGAGGGTTAATTGAAGGGAATTTTTGGGAAGCTTTTGAGCTGAGTTTCTTGGGCTGATTTGGAGCAGATTAAAGGGTTTATTTTCAAAATTTGTTGGGTTGATTCCATTCCAAAAGTTATTCAGAGCCTCTTTATTGGTGTATTATGGCTAGGATGTAGATTACAGAGTGTTATCTTGGTTATAAGAAATATTCCTTGCAATATACAAGAGAAAATTTTCATATTTATGTATAATGGTTTGGATTCACATGGATTCCCATGGATGCATATGAATATATACATTTTTTTCAATATGTTATGTATTTTTTGGTCAACATGTTTTATGGTCCAATTTTTTTTCTAGTTTGTCTGGTTCCGGTTTCTGGTGTCCATTGGTTCAATGACCAATCTGGATCTAATAACATTGGTCCAAACACCACAAAAAACGCATAACAAGAACAAAAACCCTCCACAGTGGTGAAATCCAAACAGTGAACAACAAACTTTCTCCAAGCACGAATTTACATCCAAACAAAAACTAAGCTTGAAATGGAAAACACATGCCACATCCATTTCTTTTATGAAACTTCACATGTTTACGAATTTCCTTTTCCTTGGATTTTGTTTTAATAAAAATGATATTCTTGGCTAAGATGGGCCACAATAGACTCATGCTTGGCCAACTAGGCACCATAACTAACCTGTTTTGGTACCCTTTTTGGTCCGGCATATGCAAGGACAACTGGATGTACCCAATTTTAGTAAGAGACCTCGTAGACATGCCTAGACCATTCTCAATCTCAAATAATGGGAAACACGGGGGAAAGAGAGATGTCTCAATGCATCTCAAAGTCCATTCATATGAACTAACTTGAGCAACAGGGTCTCAAGGGGTGGGGGCAAGCCCCTGTGTAACTATAAAAGGTACCCAACAATGATATTGTAAAGTAATACCAAAATAGAGACAATAAACTCATTTCCACTACAATTTTTATCCCTGGTCTAGTAACTTTGAACACTATGAAGTCTTCAAATGCATAATATAGGAAATGGAATCATGTAAGGAAGTCTAGTGCTCCAAATAGAACAAGAATAGAGTGCAACAAAATACAACCAAAATAATAGAAAATTCACAAATTATTGAACAAATAACCATTGTCTCCAAGTGAAAATGGAAAGGTTGGGAAATACCACTGCCTCCAAGTGATAAGCTACATATTGCATGCCTTGACAAGATACACAATACACAGGGGTAGAAAAATTTCCACAAAAAATATTATGAATACAAGATGGATAATTCTCTAATGATGATATATTTTGGGAGAGATGCCTATATTTATAGCAATAAATTGGAAAAACCCTAAACCATGGCCAATTGGCCAACATACGAACATATTAACAAAGTGATTAGAAAGACTTATCAATGATTAAAAAATGACCAACCACATGAAATGAAATTAAAAAGTCACTAATATTCAGTGTTCCAATAAGCTTTCAGAATGTGGGAACATGGGAATAAATCCAGGGAACATGTGGAGACACCCCTCAAATATTTGGGAATGTCAGAAGTGACATCAGAGTCAGGATTCCTGGCTCAAAATACTGAAAATGTTGAAATTTAAAGTTATGAAAAAACATAAATAGCACATAATTATTAAACCATGAAATTTGAATCAATAAAAAATCTAAAATAAGAATTGTCTTTAATAACATGTATCACCATGTAAATAAATTATAATATCAGAAAATAAATCACAATTATATTTCTCATTATATTTATAAATTACAAAATATATTGATGAGTAAAACATCAAATCTGATCATAATTTGTGCAGGATATTGTTGGCATCATAAATTTTCATTTCCAGGTATATTCATCCTTCGCCAAGATACGTCTGTAATTCCCCATTTCAAGAGATTGAGTGCTAAAGATTAGGAGGTTGAATCTGAAGTCATAATTCCAAAGATTAAGCACAAAATGTCCAAGACCATGAGTATTTCCAAGCAGGGATGAATTTAGGCCAAGTTGAAGAGACAATGAAGGAGGTGTTGAAGAGGCCAAGTTTATCTAGTGTAAAGGCTGAGTTCCGTAGATGATTCATATTTATTTGGAATTGCCTATTGGATATTGGTTCTGCGTTAAACCGGTAGGACGAATTCACTGGTACTGGAGAAAATCCATATCCATGACATGAGGTTGACTTTTTGGAATTTGCATGAAATTAATCTTTGATAAATCAGTAATTTTTTGGAGCAGACCATATTGCTGGAGCGAATCTTTCCTGGAAACCAAAGTACACCATTCAAGAGGCAAAATCCTTGCAATAAACAACGTTGATTACTTTTGTGGCTACCTAGTCAAAGTTTCCATTAGTGAAGGACTATTTTTCCTTTCCTCCCGGAGACTTAACAATTTTCTATCATCTGGGACGAGTTTTGGACATTTAAGGGTCGAATTTTCTTCTATACTACGCTGCATTCTCTTCTCATACCTTTTTTTTTGTGAATACACTCCATGGGGCTGATCTCAGTGTATTTCTACAGCTAAATTGGGCATATTTCATGACTAGATGTTATGGGAAATCATAGGCAGATGTGGTTATTGTCTTCCTGATTTGGATAACTGATACATTATTCCTGGGCACGCTGTGATTACCTAAGTTCAAACCTTATCAAGGGAACAAGCTACTTATATACTGATACATATTCTCGGTTCTATAGATGGAAATGCACTGTTGAAAAGGGGACTGATATATACTTATATATGTGCCACTGCTCAACTTGAGGAGGTATGATATTCAAGTAAAATTATTAGAAGAACAATCCAGGTTCCCTTATTCATGTGTTCATTGTATATGTCCATGGCTAAATAAATTACAAGTTGGTTCATGTTCAATTTTGCTATCATTTACTCTCATATCAGCCTTGAATATACACTTATATAAATTTATGAGGGCATTACATTTAAGTAGTGATTGTGAAGGAGTGTTTCCATGGTGCAAAATGTCCATTGTGCATTTTATTTGAAGCTAATTATATGAAAAATACAACTAAAATAATGTATTCTCAATGTATTTGACAAAATCCCTCACTGAAAACATTCCTTAAAAATTAGAAAATTTCAGTGGTCATTTTGGGTGTTTCTGGTGGGAACATTACAGTGGTATTAGAGTCATAATATAGGCTTAGCCTATGGGAAACCCTCCATTTTATGACACCAGAGCATGACTCTGGCTAGTTGTGGGTCATATCATGGAGAATAATTCTAGTACCAATATTAAAGACGAAAGGTAACTAAGATAAATTCTTCCCACTCAAAATTCAACAATTACAGTCAATGTTTCATAAAAGCGATAGAACTTATAGAGGCTTCGGTCTGGTCAAAAAAATAAAGAAAGGAAGAGAAAGGTTGTACACTTGAAGATAAAACATTCACCACAAACCCCTAAGAATGTGGAGAAGGATATGAATTTGTCCTCCCCAAAGATAATCCTCAAGATGGTGATGAAACACTATGAAAGCCCATAGATGACACTTTGACAAATAACAAAGAAAAAGAAAAGATCAAATTTCTCCAAGAAAATGTTGATTTAGTTTGTCAACCATTCGTTCATGTATGAGATGTGGATGACACTAATTCTGAATATTTCTCCATCATTGTCGAAGATATTATTTCTATTCCATTACAGAATGTCAAGACACTTAAGCAAAGGTTAAAGAAGCACAAAACTACAAAAGATCCTTTCTCCAATTCTTGTAATGTTGGTGGTGACATGAGAAGAATAGGAAAGATAGATAATGGGATAATTGGCCTAGCAGTAGATAAATTATTTTCTATTGATGTCTATAGTCTTGGGCCTCATTGTATCATGGGAAACCTCCTGGATAATATTCTTTTATTTACAAATGCACCACTTCTATCATATGAAGTAGAAGAGAGGCATGAAGGAATTTGGATAGCTACTATGTTTGATTGAGGTAAGAATAAGGAGGTTGGCATGGTACAAGAGTTTTATGAATCAAACTTATATGATGAGTTTTCCAATGCAATACAATTCAAAAATCTATTTTCCAATGCAATATAATTCAAAAATTTATTTAAAGAAAAACACCTTAAGTATATTCCCTAGGGTTTTCACAAGGCCACAGTGGAATACCTGCCGATAAAGGAAATTGGAAGAAAGAGTGCAGGAAATAAATTCCTTTGTTTAATTACTGGTGCTCAATCCTTGATTAAAGAACCTGAAGAAAGAACAAAAGAGAAACATGTAGACATAATTTGTAATCAGATGGAAGAGCATGATATCCAACTTGACATTGTAATTTTCCAATAGAGGATGCATAAAAGAACTAAGATATTTAACTTTTAAACAATTTTTTGAAGAGAGCAAAAGCATAAGTGATATTTTTTAAAATTTCAACCTCACTATTGGGTGCTATGGAAGCCATGAACATTTTTCCAGTAATTGTGTTCATAGATAACTTGGAGTTGACTCCTATCATAAGAATTCATATGTGGGTTTATAAGAAGACAAAAAAAGAAAGAATCCCTCCCTTCTTTAAAGAGATATTTAGACACGACACCTCCAAATGCTCAAAATGAAACATGAGAAGTGAAGGTGTATGCTATGTACCAAGGTAACGAAGATCTTGAAAAGAAAATACCTTCAGATCAAAGGATTGAGGGTATTCAGTATTGACCATAAATGGCTCCCATTTCCACTAAAGAAGAGGAAGCACTTAAATTCAAGCCTGAGAAGGGCTTGAAGCTTTTTGGATTTATAGATGCATCAAACATTGTAAGGCACTACTATATCAAAGATACAAATATTTTTATCCTAGCACCAGGTAATACTGTTGCCATTTTTAGAGTGGTCATGACAATGAAAACAACAAACAACGTTTCCATTTTGAGGAGATAAAGGTGCTACAAAAGAAGCATTGTGAAATTTAATTGATAAGTACAACCTTATCCCAAACCATAACCTTGTTTTTAGTTAAACTAGTTCAAATTGTTGGAGGAACTAGTGGAGGGTCAAGTTATGCAGTGGGACTTCATTCAAACTTAGTGATCATCTAGTTAACTGATCAATCAACCCACAATAGCTAGTGCATGTAGAAAATTTTATTTCCCCAAGCTTGGTGTAGATTCCAACGAAGTGTAACACCAGTTATAGACTAGTTTGAGTGTACAGGTGTTGCATGCAATCATATGATCAATCTAAGGAATTGCACAATTAAATTTGAGAAATTTACTAAATAATTGGGGCCTAATTCAATAAGATCATGGAATGATATGCAAAATATATTCCTAGAAAAATATAAAGATCATGATCTTAAGGAAGAAATCTTTAGAATGAATCAAATAGAAGATGAGACTCTAGAGGATATAATAGAGAGGTTCATGTATAATGTTAAGAGGGAAAAACTACATCATTTAGGATCTGAAAAACTAAAAACCTTCTTACATAGAACAATTAGGGATGAGTGGATTGATCTCCTTAATCTCATGAGTAGAGGTGATGTATATCAATTATCATTTGAGGAAATTTGTGTAACATGCAAACACATATCAAGAGGAAAATCAAGAGTAGGTAAATTAACATCAAGATTGGTAAGTCAAGCTAAACTTGGAAATTTGTGTGTACTAAACCTTGCCACATAATTTCTTAAAGTTCACTTCAAAAGGAGTGTTCATTGACTAACATTCTACCATAGCAAATATTTCAAGAATCTTAACAACATATTTTTCTTGAGAAAGATCATTTCACCAGGTCTTTGCGAGGCTTATAGACCCATCAAGTAATGCGTTAAACCAAGGTATTTCATTTCAAATTTAGAAGTTAATTCCCTCTTACACTGGAGGATAAGAGGTTCTCCTCCTATCAAGAATAAATTATGAACACATAATACAAAAATCAAAGGTATACCTTGGACTATTTTTAAGTAGAGGTTTGAGTTTGCACTTCTTCTTGTGAAACCAAGCTTTATCAGGTAGCTATCAATGTGAGCATACCAAGATGTTCAAGCTTACATCATCCCATAGAAGGATTTCTTCAGTCTTAATACATGGGTTTCTGTTATAGACATTTTTGTGCCTTACAGCTCTAAGCATGAAATGTCCATAAACCAAGGGATCCTAAGTCCCTAAAAGTGTTGTTCCGACCCCTAAAGGAACAAGGTCAACAAATTACAGCTTCTCCGAGAAGTTCTCCACCAGAAACTGCTCAGAATCAGCCAAATCAGGATCATTTCAGCTGCTCCACTAGCTAGCTACGTTGCATAGAACCCAAGTACACTAGCTAGGTGCGTTGCAACGCACCTAAATGCACTACCAAGGTGCGTTGAGCGGGAAATGACAAATGGCAGTGCCATTCCGCGAGGTGGAAAGACAATGGAAGCTTCCAGAATCTTCTCCAATGACACTTGCCTCACTGAGTTCGACCAAGGATGAGTAAGAGGCTCTCAGTCTCCAAGTGGAAGCAAGAACTGACAAAGAGAAGCCACTAGTAAAATCATAAGCTAACTCATATTCCTTGCATACATCTATATATGGATCCCTCATCCCAGAGATCCAGAGGCTGGAATTTTGTACATTGCAGAGAATTGCTGTTGGTTTTTGAGATAGATATCAGAGTATTGGATGATTTATGCTTTGTTGGAGGTGAAGAGGGGATTCTTTGTTGGGAGGTTGATGCTGGATCCAGAATCATCGGTTGTAACTCCTCCTGGATCTTCTTGTTATATCAATAAAACTATTTGAGTTTCTCCTACATGCTTGTGTATCATTGATGTTTGTTACATTTGTATGTTTAGCTTAAATCTGATCCTAAGCTATTTATGAATATAAATCCATGTCTTTGTGTAGTTTTCTTCTTCTGTGATCTTACAGGAACTTGGTGAAGCTGGGCAAGTAAGGGAGCAGGTAGCTGGAAGCTGTCAAAGAGGAGAGAGATTGGATCAAAGGACTAGCGCAATACACAGGTTGGGTCATTCTATTCCTCTTCATTTATAGTTCATAAAGAAGAATACGAAAGTAGTTTTCTCTGTTTGTTTCTAAGGTCACTGTCACACCTTAGTGGGATAGGGTCATTCTGCATAGACAATTTTCCCGTTAACAAAATGGCGACTCCACTGGGGATTGTGTCTAATTAGTTTGTTTGTGTTTCTCTTGTTGTTTGTTTCATAAACTTAGAAGTAGCAATCGAACTACATTTGCCATTAACAAATGCAAAGTAGACATCTGCTACTTCAATCCATTCACTGGATCTGTTTATGATTTGAACAGCTGATTCATGAATGATCTGATTGCCCTTTGTGATAGCTCTTACACCTCCTTTTGTGATAGCTCTTACACCTCCTTTTTTGTTTGTTTGTGTTTCTCTTGTTGTTTGTTTCATAAACTTAGAAGTAGAAATCGAACTGCATTTGCCATTAACAAATGCAAAGTAGACATCTGCTACTTCAATCCATTCACTGGATCTGTTTATGATTTGAACAGCTGATTCACGAATGATCTGATTGCCCTTTGTAATAGCTCTTACACCTCCTTTAAATCTACCCTCTGATTGTGCATTACTGATTGCTTTTACTCGGCCAAAAACCATAGATTAAACTGCAAACCGTGACCCAGAACCTAGATAGAATTCTCGTTTGTGCCCCAGCGCAGGCTGTGTGAAGAGGTTCTGCATTTCAACGCACTTCCCGAGAGGGCTACGTACGCTGAAATGCAGTTTCTCTGTGTAACAGGTGCGCTGATTAGCCTAGCCCTGTGCAGCTGAGGTTCTTTGCTTCATTTTTTCAGTTTTGTCTCTGATTTTTGCAGCCTGGGATCAGTGTATGTGTCTATTTAAAAACCCCTTTTCTTTGCTGTAATTCCGCTTCCTTTGTACAAAAAGACCGTAGATGTTTTTGTGTGTTTGTGGCATCATTTACAGTTTTCCATTGCAAAAGTAGAATAGTCATACTATCATCCTTTGATTTAGATCTGTCGTAACTGTCGATTTTGATCTTAGGAGAAAGTTTATTTGCTGTTGACAGTCGATTATGCTTCTACTTTTGCCTTTGGTTTGAATTTGTGACTTTCTAGTGTCGAAACGAGTATTTATTTCAAAATCGTAAAGTTCATAATCATTTCTACCTTTTGATTTCGAAAAGAAGCTTGTTTGTGTTTGTCACTTGAAAGCAAATTCAGATTTGTACATCAACTTTCTTTTTAGGCATCAATATTAAGAAAGTGAAAAACAAATACATGCACATGTGCATTTGCATATTGACAGTCTGTTTGGCTTGATTTAGGAAAGTGCATTTACAGTGTGCTCTTTGCTCTTTGTGAAAAGATTGTGTCTTTCTTTTCCCCTTGTAGCTAGGATTTTCATTGCTGAAAAGAGATAAAAGTTTGCTTATCATCTTTAGATTGCATTTTAGGAATTACATCTACATCTCGTGGTGAACCCAAAAGGCAAACCTCATAAGAAAGATCAACTTAAAATAAATTGAATGAATCTAACAACGCTTTGGAACTTAACCCACAACATTTAGAGGTCTAGGCTAGAGACGTATTCTGGCGTCGTAAAGCCTGGTAACTGTTGTCCTCACTGATGGTTGGGTGATTCCTCCACTGTGAGACAATAAGTTCCAGTACGGACTTATGCTCCCACGTACCGTTGAGTATATATTGGGAGACCCCTATAGGCTTAAATTCTTTTATCCATAGGAAGCCGTGTCGGCCGCCCTACTGATCGCAATGCACCGAACACAGCATTCGGGAAGATTGACTGCCATACCGTAAAATGTATTCTGTAGTTTTGCGATTGGTTTTGTACTCCCTCTACCTAGATCTCCAGAGTAGTCCCTTTCGTTCCTTTTCAGACTCCTTAACGGAAAAGGTCCATCTGAGCACTTGTCACTTCAGGCTCATTAAAAATCGAAGGAGACTAGAGTCATCTTTTGTTTTTTCTCGACTCTTAAAAACTGAAAAAACAAGTTGTGTCAAAGCGTCTAAAAATTTATTTTAAACGGAATATTCATTACCCCTTTCCTACGTTGATCTTAGGTTGAGAAAATGGAGTCTACCAACCAAGGAATTCCCCTTGGTGCAAATCCTAGTCCCTTCTCCTCTTGGGGAGATGTTGGTGCACCCCATATGGCCACATTGTCACTTCCAGGACTGACAATTGGCTTGCCGGTATGGCTCTTCTCAACCAATGTCGTTCAGAACACCACTATTCCTGAACAATCGAATCAGCAATTAGACGAGTCCAGAGTTGCCCACCAACCTTCTACTTCCTCTAATTCTTCCTCTCCTCCTTCCTCTTCACTTGATGGAACTGGTAAAGCTAAAAGCCATGTTCCTAAGGAGAAGAAGGAAAAGAAGAAGAAAGAGAAGAAGAAGAAGGAGCCAAAGGCGAATGGGGGAAACAAGTGTCGTCTAACAAAAATCCACACAGTGCACCGACCAGGCCTAAATCACCATGTGTCATTTGCAAAGGAGACCACTTTCACATAGATTGTCCTTGCATCCCCCAGATACTAAGGGACTGGTCTCCTCGTTTGCACAATCTGGTGTCATCAACCTCTGGTGATCATGTTGAAAGCACACCGTCAACTAGCGAAAGTGAAGCCCCAGGACAAAAAGGGAAAGCTAGATTTCCTTGTAAACTATGCGAAGGAAATCATTCCATCCACCGTTGTCCCTTCTTAGACGAAGCTAAAAGAGTTTTGGATGATTGTCCAGTTTCACCGTTACGACTTCCTCCTGGATATAAAAAACTCTTGCCGAGTCCATCACTAGTTGAGAATCCAGCTGGCCCGCTCAAGTGGTCGGCTGAAGCGCCTATCATTGAAGATAAACCAACTAAATCCATACCAGATGAAAGTCAAAAGGTCGAGGCAGCAGTTGACCCGGTCTTGCCTTTAGAGGTTTTATCTTCGAATCATACAGTCACTGAAGAGAACAAAGATGACACCATCCAAATTCTCTTCATCAACACAGACTCCGACGAACATGGGGGCAATTTATCCATTCCTTTACTGCAGGAAGGAAGTTCGTCAGAGCCATACCTGGTCGTCTATTCGGTCGCACCTCCAAGCAACCTAGTTGTTTCCTTCGACTGGAATCAAATAGGCAGACCCCGTTTACCAGCAAGTGTACCATTCCGAATTATCGTTCAAATATATAGAATGGTTATAGATGGTACCATCATAGATGAGGGGGCTTCTGTGAGTATCCTTTCCTCGACTGCTTGGAAAGCGCTTGGTTCGCCATCGCTTTTGCCTGAAATGAGAAATCTGATGGGCTTTGATAAAGGAACCAGTCGACCTTTAGGGATCCTTCCCGATGTTCCCATAACATTGAGAAGGAAGATAGTTCGCATGAACGTAATGGTAGTTCAAGGACCCTTGGATTATAACCTACTCCTTGGAGGAGACTATATTTATTGCATGGGAGCCATCGTCTCCTCACTCTTTAGAGTAATGTGTTTTCCGCACGAAGGAAGAGTGGTCAAGCTCGTGGACCAGCTTTCATTTCCCAGATCACGCATAGGAAACAGTCATATACCATCCCTAAATGGTCTCTTCATGCAAGAAATGTCTCAATTTCCAGTCCGTCCTCCCGATGAGCGCGAGTAATTCGGAGGGATATGACTGAAACCCAGGGGGCATGCGTCCTGGTCTGCTTCGACAGGAAAACTTCGGGTATAGGGTAGGTTTCCGCGGGAGAATATGACTAGTCTGTACCCCGTCCGTCGGTGGAAGAGGGGTTATTCTAGAATAAGATTCTCTTGTCAAAGTTATGTGAGTTGGCGGGCATCGTCACTCACCTTTGTTTATTTCGAGCAACATCACCGGAGAAGTGTTTTGTTTACGCCGTAAATAGAACAATCTTTGGGTAACCTGTAAGAGGTAGGCCTCTCTCGGTAAAACAAATGTTTTGGCGGAAAGAAGTAGAGGTAACCTTGAAACTCTGTTTTATACCTGGGGGCATGCAAACCTTTTGGAGTGCAAGCGAAGAGCGACTATTTTTTTTTTTTAAATTTATAGGACCTCTAACCCTTTAAACTTGTAGGATTGGTCGTTTCCTAACTTGCATAAAGAAAGGATGTGAGGCAACACTTGAAAGCTTGCCGTTTTTATATGAGACTTTCTTATCATATGACTGGATTAATCGAGCAGTTTTAGCACATAGTTCAAGCTCGTTAAAAAATAAACATAAGACATGAGCAAATGTTTCCACCCACGTTTAAGCTCGTTAAAAAATGAACTATTCCCCGGTAAATAAACACCGTGAATGTAACATTTCAGCCATTAAAGCCTTGGTCGTGTTTGCACCATCACCTCCACTTTTCCATTGGCCGATTATTCACCTCCATTTGATTGTTTACCCATTTTGAGGAATAGCTGCGAAGAGTGATTTCACTAGCCATCCTTGTGACACTGCCGTGATTGGAAAATTCCAAACCTTACCTGGAATCAGCTGCTACCCATTTTATCACTCGTTCCTCAAAAGACGAGTCTTCTTTAAGCTCTTTTCAACTGACTCGTAAAATATGAAAAGATTTCCGAGTTTTGGCCTTCCAACTCGTTAAAGCGACGGGAAGTGCTATCCCTCCTCTCGATTTTAATCTTTTTGGACCTGAGGGATTATTACACAAAAAGATCGAGCGCTTGTTTTGTTCGGCTCGTTAAAACTATCGAAAATTCATCCCTTCTGTATTGTTTTATACTTTTTCGGACTTAAGGGATTAGATGACGAAAAAGGAATTTTGGAGTTACCTTTACGTACCTTTTCAAACTCTCTAAAAATGAAAAGGACCGAGTTATCTTTGTCGTTAAACTCGTTAAAAAGATTAATAACGACAAACTTGTCTTTAGACAAGAAAGAGTTTCACTATCGCTAGGCTCGTTAAAACATAGCGATGGGTTTGCCCGAAGGGAAAATTATAGAACAAGCATATGTTATCCTCCTCAAGCTTGACAAAAATAAAGAGGTACTGGTCAGCAATGACTGGGGAAAAATTGGGAAGAAAACTCAAAGAATCTTTATTGGTAGCAAGTTGCTCTTGAACATGACACTTCCACTCCGTGCCTGAGTCGGTTTGGGTTGTTTCATTCGCCGGTCACATCACCATGGTCACGCCATACCATCCACATTTGGGGTAAATGCTACCAATCCATCACATAAGTGTTGCCGACATGTTCAAGAGAAGTCATCCAGAGAAGTCACCTGTGTCCCATCCACTACCATACATTATACTTCATTCTTTCATGATCGCCATCCTGAACCATATATCATCAGATCATTTTCACCTCCATCAAAATCATTTGCTCCATTCCGTGTCATTGATGTGGGATTCATTAAGGCCCTCCTTTGACGGATCGCTTCTTGCCGACATCAGCTCATTATCCAAGAAGTTGATCTAGGAACACCCCATTCAGTACTTTGAAGCTTGCATGCCTCAATGGCAAGTTTCTCACTTCCAGCGACAGGTATACATCAATGACCTTCGACCGAAAGATTTTGCATGGTGTTCGACACCAAGTCCTTTATTCACACCATGTGAATTGTACTGCAGTACCTTGAGGGTCATCATCATTATCGGTGATTCCTCTCGTGCTTGTTAACAGTTTACATCATTGACTGGCAATCAAGCGATGTCTTTCCATGTTCGACTTCAAAACATTTCTCACATGGATCGACTTGTACTTCGAGTGAAGATCGGACGAGATTGAAGACCCCGGATCTAGTTTCATCCATCCGGGCTGCGATATATATTCAGGAAAATAAAGACATTGAAATGTACAGCATTGCAGCACAGATAATCATCCTACCAAGAGGATGATGGCTCTATCAGAATCATCAGTCTACCATCAGACGATTGTCTGTCCTATGTACATGAAAATGAATTTATAAAGCTGAGCATGGGAATGCCCACCTCAGCTAGATCATGAAAACAGTACGAAGATAATGTATTGTATTGTATCTTATTACAGGTCTCCTCCCAGCATTGAAAGAACTTCAGATCCTCCTAATAAAGCATTTCACCCGATAAACGACCTCATACTTTAGGGGGCAACTGTTATAGACATTTTTGTGCCTTACAGCTCTAAGCATAAAATGTCCATAAACCAAGGGATCCTAAGTCCCTAAAAGTGTTGTTCCGACGCCTAAAGGAACAAGGTCAACAAATTACAGCTTCTCCCAGAAGTTCTTCACCAGAAACTGCTCAGAATCAGTAAATCAGGATCATTTCAGCTGCTCCACTAGCTAGCTGCGTTGCATAGCACCCAAGTACACTAGCTAGGTGCGTTGCAACGCACCTAAATGCACCACCAGGGTGCGTTGAGAGGTAAATGACAAATGGAAGTGCCATTCCGCGAGGTGGAAAGACAATAGAAGCTTCCAGAATCTTCTCCAATGACACTTGCCTCACTGAGTTCGACCAAGGATGAGTAAGAGGCTCTCAGTCTCCAAGTGGAAGCAAGAACTGACAGAGAGAAGCCACTAGTCAAATCATAAGCTCACTCATATTCCTTGCATACATCTATATATGGATCCCTCATCCCAGAGATCCAGAGGCTAGAATTTTGTACATTGCAGAGAATTGCTATTGGTTTTGAGATAGATATCAGAGTATTGGATGATTTATGCTTTGTTGGAGGTGAAGAGGGGATTGTTTGTTGGGAGGTTGATGCTGGATCAGGAATCATCGGTTGTAACTCCTCCTGGATCTTCTTGTTATATCAATAAAACTATTTGAGTTTCTCCTACATGCTTGTGTACCATTGATGTTTGTTACATTTGTATGTTTAGCTTAAATCTTATCCTAAGCTATTTATGAATATAAATCCATGTCTTTGTGTAGTTTTCTTCTTCTGTGATCTTACAAGAACTTGGTGAAGCTGGGCAAGTAAGGGAGCAGGTAGCTGGAAGCTGTCAAAGAGGAGAGAGATTGGATCAAAGGACTAGCGCAAGACACAGGTTGGTTCATCCTATTCCTCTTCGTTTATAGTTCATAAAGAAGAATACAGAAGTAGTTTTCTCTATTTGTTTCTAAGGTCACTGTCACACTTTAGTGGGATAGGGTCGTTCTGCATAGACACTTTTCCCGTTAACAGTTTCCCCATCACGCTCTTAAAACCTTGTGGTTTTCCTACAAAGACCTCTTTCTTGAGGAAGTCATGCAAGAAATAATTTTTCAAATATATTTGGCAAAGATTCCATCCCCAGCTAGCAGTGAAGGAAACAATAGATTGAATAGTAGTATATCTAGCTACAAATGAAAATATCTCATCATAATCTATTTCCTATTTCTAAGAGAAACCTCTAGCTACAAATTTAGCCTTATATTTTTCAATAATACCAACTGCACCATATTTAATCCTAAACAACCATTTAGAAGTGACAACAAATTTACCTTATGGTCTAGGAACCACTTCACAAACATCATTATGGATGATGGACTTGTAATATTTATTCATGGCATATCTTGTTATGAAACCAGATCAAGAAAAGATAGAAAAGATAGATCAACGCCTTAGAATTCAGCCTCTTCGAGGGGGCAACCTCCTTTACAATACATAAATGAGCAATTATTGGATGATTCAAATGACAAAACCTCCTTTCTATATATAGGAGTCTAAGGAGTCACAATATAATCCAACCGACCTAACAATAATTATATAAAGCCACAAAAATAACAATAGAGGGATTCTATGGGGCACAGTTATAAAAATATGGGGGCAATAGGGGCACAACAATATTAATAAGGGGTATAACTACAATAGTAACGGGGTAATCACTAGTATTATAGGGACCCAACATGCCCCTCTCCTTCAAAAATGTGTTGTCCTCAACACTTGAGTAGTTCTGGATACTTCTGCATAAAATTCTCATCCTCCCATGTGGAATCTTCAGCAGATAAGTTCTTTGACTTGATAAGATACTCTAAAATTGATCGATTTCGTAGCTGTCGAGTTCTTGTTTCTGTGACTGCTTCCAGATCCAATATAATTTTTCCTTCCTCGTCAAGTTCTGGCAATATTGTTTGAACTGGGAGCTTGTCGCCTATAACCTTCTTTAAACATGAAACATGGAAAACTGGGTACAATCGAGAAGCTGTAGGAAGCTCCAATTTGTATGCCATAGTACCAATCTTTTTCAACACCTTGTACGGACCATAATACTTTGGTGATAATTTATTATCCTTCTTAGCTTTCTTGAGGGACATTTGCTTATATGGTTGTAGCCGTAGGAATACCCAATCACCTACATCAAAAATTCTTTCACTGCAATGTTGATCTGCTTGTTGTTTCATTCTATTATGTGCCAACACGAGGTTATCCTTTAAGAGTTGGAGGAATTGTTGTTGATGTTCGATGTGATGTTCCACTGCATGAACCTTAGAATTTTCTCTTAAAGATGATGTGATGGATGGTGGTTGATACCCATAAAGTGCCATAAATGGGGTCATTTTTGTTTCTGTATGGAAGGAAGTGTTATACCACCATTCAGCCAGAGGCAACCATTTGACCCATTGTGTCTGTTTATCAGATACAAAGCAACGAAGATATCCTTCCAAACATTTGTTTACTATCTCAGTTTTCCCATCAGATTGAGGATGATAAGATGAGCTATGAGCTAACTGAGTACCAAGACAAGAAAATAATTATGTACAAAAATTTCCAGCAAAAATGGGATCTTTATCACTTACAATAATCTTTGGGTTTCCATGTAGCTTTTGAATTGTTTCCGTAAATGCAGTAGAAATTGTACTGGCTTTAAATGGATGTGATAATGAACAAAAGTGTGCATACTTGGTAAGTCTGTCAACTACCACCATGATGACACTCTCTCCCTCAGACTTGGGTAAACCCATTGAAACCTCCTCGCAACGTTAGCTTGGAATGGATAAAGGTTGTAATAGACTCGGTGTCTTAATTGTTTCAACTTCATTTTGTTGGCAAACCAAACATTCCGCCACAAACTTTTGAATATCTAATTTAATTCCATCCCAAAAAAATTCCTTCTTAACCCTGTGGTAAGTTTTTAAAAATACTGAGTGCCCTCCTAAGGGAGAAGTGTGCAATTCCATAAGAATCTTTTGTTTTAGCTGGCAATTCTTACAGAGGTATAAGCGATCTTTGTACCATAAAGAATCATTTTTCCAGCTAAATGTATCAGATGTATTGGAATCTTGTTGTAACTTTCAAATAAGTGCCCACACTTCTTCGTCATTCTTCCATTCCTCCCTTGCTTCATTTATCCAATCTGGTTGGATAATAGAAATGGCACACAACAATGCTTCCACATCCTAATCCTTTCTTGAGAGTGCATCTGCCACCACATTTTGCTTCCATTTTTTTAGATGATTTCAAAGTCATAACCCAACATCTTTGTGACCCAATTTTGTTGCTCTTCAGAGGATAATCTTTTTTCTAAGAATTATTTAAGGCTATCATGATCCGTTTTTACCTTGAAGTTCCTTCCCATTAGGTAGGGTCGCCATTTCTTAAGTGCACGGATTATTGCCAACTTTTCCTTCTCATAAATAGCTTTGCTTAAAAACTTTCCCTTGATTGGACGAATTTCAAAAGCAATGGGTCTTTCATCTTGCATTAGAACAACACCAATTCCATTTCCTGAAGCATCACATTCCACAAAAAAGGTTTTTGTGAAGTTCGGTGTAGCTAAGACCGGTGCTTGACACATTGCCTCTTTAAGATGTTCAAAGGCCTTTGTTGCTTCCGGAGTCCATGAAAATGCATCTTTCTTCAATAATGTTGTTAGAGGTGCTGCTATTCTCCCATAATTCTTAAAAAACTTGCGATAATACCCCGTCAACCCGAGAAATCCTCGCAGATGGTTTATGGATGTGGGGATTTTCCATTCCTTAATGGCTTTAACTTTGCTAGGGTCTACCTTAACTCCTTCATGAGATACAATATGACCTAGATATTCCACCTCCTGGACTCCAAGGAAACATTTGGATCTTTTTGCATATAATTGTTTCTCCTCCGTGTAGTTGTAGCACCCTGTCAACATGTTCGACATGATCCTTCCATGACTTGCTAT
Organism: Pinus tabuliformis; assembly: GCA_031772625.1. Taxonomy (NCBI): domain Eukaryota; kingdom Viridiplantae; phylum Streptophyta; class Pinopsida; order Pinales; family Pinaceae; genus Pinus; species Pinus tabuliformis. The sequence continues at coordinate 367,940,308 of CM062814.1, forward strand.
AGATTAGTATATCATCAAAAAATACTAACACAAATTTTCTAAGGAATGGTTTGAAAATTGAATTCATGAAACCTTGAAATGTTGAAGGTGCATTGGTAAGGCCAAAAGGCATGACCAAAAATTCATAATGACCCTCATGAGTTCTAAATGTCGTTTTCGGAATGTCTTCAGTCTTCATTCTGATTTGATGATATCCTGAATGAAGATCCAACTTGGTGAAGTAAATTGATCCATGCAATTCATCTAGTAATTCATCAATGACAGGAATCGGGAACTTATCTTTAATAGTGAGCTTGTTGAGCTCCCTATAATCCGAACACATGCGCCATGATCCATCCTTCTTGTGCACCAATACTACTGGAGCAGAGAAAGAACTTTGACTCGGTTGAATTATACCAACCTCTAGGATTTCTGCAACCATATGTTCAATTTCACTCTTTTGGACATAGGGATATCTCTACGGCCCAATGTTTGGAGGAAAACTTCCTGGAATCAGATGAATAGCATGATCATGATTACGCATAGGTGGGAGACCTTTGGGAGTCTCAAATACCTTGAAATGATTGTCCAGGACTTTTTGGATATCTGGAGAAATAGATGATTCCGACGTGGAAACATCTAGCGAACATAATTGTGCAATTACACCTCTTTGCTCCTTTTTTAGAAGCTTTGTCATACCATTAGAGCTGATTATCTTTCCTGGTTTCCTTGCAATACCCCTTAATTCAACTTCCTTTCCTTCCGTAGAAAATTTGATGAAAATTTCTTGAAAATTAAAAGCTATTGTACCCAAGGGTTGTAGCCATTAGACTCCTAGTACAACATCAACACCTCCCATTGGAACGGAAAGAATTGAGCTAGTCAATACATATTTTCCCATGGATAGCTTGATATTATGGCACTTTCTAGAGAAATTTATTGTTCCTCCATTTGCAATTATCACTTGACACTCTGGTGCTGGATATAGGAAGCAATTCAATTCTTTTTCTACCTTACAATGAATAAAATTGTGGGTGCTTCCTGAATCAATCAACACTATTACCTTTTTCTTCTTGATTTGTCCTTCTATATTGATGGTTTGAGGAGTCGTAATTCCCGCCAATGCATTACAAGATATGGTCGGATTTATTTGTTCTTCATCTAGGCTTTGTTCCTGGAGTATATCCTCTTCTTTTGACCTTTCTTGCTCCTTTTCTTCTTCCTCTTCACAATCTATGTAGAATAATTTCTTCTCATCACGCTTATGACCTTTAGTGTATTTGCTATCACAACTATAACAAAGCCCTTTTTCTATTTTTTCTTCCAATTGTTGTGGTGTCAACCTTATAGGTTGTGGAAGACTAGGGGAAACAACACTTTCATCTTTATAGTTGTGAGTGGTATGCTTCCTGGTTGCCATAATTTTTCTTTCCATTTTTCTTGCTAACCTGAATGCCTTCTCTAATGAATTAGGTTCCCAAAGGCGAAGATCATGTTGGATATTATCCTTTAGAGACCCTATGAACACATCAATCCTATGTTCCTCTAGAATATCTTTTACCCTTATGTTCAATTTTTGGAACTCCTCAATGTGCTCCATTATTGAACCCTTTTGTTTTAGACTTATCAATTGGCTAAAAAGAGTGTTGCTTTTTGTATCCTCATAGTGTGCTATCAATTCTTCCGTAAAAATTGCCCAAGTGATAAATTGTTTACGAGATCAAAGCCATTGATACCATACAAAGTGATTTGGTTCCAAATATAAAGTTGCCATACGTACCTTTTGTGTGTTTTGCACATTATTGAGAGCGAAGAATTGCTCCATCTGTAATATCCATGTGGTGGGATCCTTGCCATCAAAATTCCTCATATCAATTTTTGGAATATGGTGAGTCTTTGATCCCACATTAGAGTCTATGGAATCATGATTAACATTTCTTTTTTTCTCATCATGAGTTTCCTTTAGTACATTTTCACCCTTAGTGACCATTTCTTGTAGCAACTTATTCATATTTATCTTCAATTCGTCCATGTCTGTCTTCAGATCTATCTTCAAATCGTCCATCTTACCTTCTACGCCTTTCTTTAAACCATCCATATTAGTTTCTACATCTTTCTTTAAACCATCCATCTTAGATTCTGTTCCTTTTTGTGCAAGTGACAATTGTTGCACTTGGTCTCGTAATTTTGATCTATCATGTTGCATTTCTTCCTCTTCTTAATGGGTCATACTAGAGCTTTTAGGTTGCCTACTAGGTGTTTGCATTTTCTTTCCTCGGGGCATCAATTCCCAATAATAATTTTTTACTATGCCCTTTGAATTCCTTCAAACTAATTTTTCAAACCAATCTTATGCAAAAAATTTTAAAAACTACACACCTTTTGTTTTCACTTTGTAGGAGCTCGATATTGCCTCTGATGTATCTATGTACTTTGCGATCACCTAGTTTTGAATTTATGACATGCAGTATCTCTTTGTGTCCTCTTTCCAATGCAGAAGTTTGACCCAAATTGGATTCTCCAAGGAAGAGTTATGTGAAATCTCCCACAGTGACTTGATTATAGACTAGTTCAGTAGAGTGAACTTTTATGACGTGCCACGAGTCACTATTTTGACCTTTGGATCTGAAAAATGCATACAAGAAACTACAGTCTATCCTATTTCTGTACCTTCTTACGAAACTTCAATTTGATCCCAGAGAGAAAGTTATGACGATTTTCCCCAGGTCACCTGTTTGAAATGTAATTCAGGAGTCTGGAAAAAGACCAACTTCCTCAAATCATATCTCTACAAATATAGTGCAAAAAGCTATGAAATTCAGATCCGAGGTTTAGCACTATTTCTTCTCAAATGGGTTTTTTTTTTTAACTTCTGAAACGTCGCAAAAAAAAGTTATAGAGAAAATTCCACAAAGACATGTTTGGAGCAGCGAAACCCTAGAATCCAAAGCTCTGATACCAAATGTTATGAAACCAGCTCAAGAAAAGATAGATCAACGCCTTATAATTCAGCCTCTTCGAGGGGGAAACCTCCTTTACATTACATAAATGAGAAATTCTTGGATGATTCAAATGACAAAACCTCCTTTCTATATATAGGAGTCTAAGGAGTCACAATATAATCCAGCCGACCTAACAATAATAATATAAAGGCACAAAAATAACAATAGAGGGATTCTATGGGGCACAGTAATAACAATATGGGGACAATAGGGGCACAACAATATTAATAAGGGGTATAACCACAATAGTAATGGTGTAATCACTAGTATTATATGGACCCAACATATTTCCAGACTTGTTCTTTTGTATCTTCGTCAAATGTGCATGGTTCTACTTGAATGATGTTGTTCATTGCAACAACGTACCCTTCAAATCATTTTTCATCTTACTTTCTCTAAACTTTCCTCTTAGGGAAGCACATTGTTCAATATCTTGCAATGTATCTCATGGATGTAGTGGTATCTTTCTATTAGGAGGATAATGAAGTGTAGGATCTAGAGGATCCACAAAACCAATTAGATTATCATAAACATCATTCTTATGTTCCAGTTCATACTCATAAGAAAGATCTTTTTCATTAACATATTTTTCTTGAAAAATGGTAGGAGGAGGATACTTCCTTGCTTTTCTAAGATCTGCATATTAATTAAATGTTAAATATATGATAAACTCTATAGTTATTTTACTAGATACAAAAATTGTATAAGGTTTTGAATTATCACAATAACCAACAAACATACTTTCTTACCTGAAGCTTCTTAGTTTGTTCATTTTCTCTTTTGGCACATGGAATTAGATTAGCCAACCAGATATTCTCAAATGAATCACTTCATGCCTTTTACTAGTTGTTGTTCCTTAAGAAACCAATTTCTTGGTTGTAGGGAAATTGTGCTTACGACATTAATAAAAATGATTTACTGTCACTTATTTTTTATTAGATTACCAAATGAAGGACTTGGCAAACTTGGACTTAGACTCTTAATACATGTATGATCAGAACTTCTCAAAATGCCATTTGCTGCTAAATATAAATGATGAACGAGGAGAGTTTGAAAGGGAAGTTAAAGACAATATGCTGATCTCTCATAGGAACTATTACTTGTAACTTAGAGGAATCATGATCACGAGGAATAAATCATAGACAATATGTTGATCTCTCATATAAACTAATATCTATAACTTAGAAAGGAAATAACGACTTTAAGTATAGAAGAGTTCTTTAAGGGATTCAACCCTGCAATTTCATTACTACACTTAAAAAGAAGAAAACATTGCATGACACATGATAGTGAATCTTACAAATTATATGTAACAACTCCTACAACCTTCTGGTTGTTTTATTAATCAATGATGTTATTAGAAATATAGTGGCCTGGTTCTCCAAAATTCCAACCCTTCCTTAGCAAATTTTCCACCTTTTATACATTGTGGAACAGTTATTGATTTTTTGAAACTTATCTAACTGCTTTCTAACTATATGAATAAAACTACTATAGAATTATAGATGGTAAAAACACCTCGAAGAACAACAAATAACAAAAACAAAACTGAATTTAGAAACTGATGGTAACTGCTGTCTTGCTCTGTCGGTTTACTGTTGAATGCCTTTGTAAATGTTGCAATGATGCTTGCATAATCTTGGGCTTACATTGCATTATGATTGGTGAGAATGCGAAGAAACATATCAGATTGTCTTCTTCTTCAGCTCTCTAATCCCTGATTTCCAACATTACACAACAAAATCAATATTTATCGTTAATCTACAACTCAACATAGATCCTGCTTTATAACTTTCAAATCTTCTCGTTCAGTGCTTTATTGACTTCTATCGCAAGTCACAATCGACCCAAAAACCCTGTAAAACTTAACTTACGCACCCAGCTGCAATAACCATGAAAATACTGGAACTATGCATTTATAATGAAAATATATGATAATGTATGTTTTTCCTTTTCAATACAGGCTTAAGACTATTCCCAAGGTATCCACAGTTGACATGTTATATATATAAAGTGCCATATCGCAATCAGCAATCATTGAATGCACCAACATACGTATTCAATGCTTTACGGACTCACCGGGCTATTAAAATATCTTATATATATGTTTGGGTCCAGTCCTTATCGAATATTGCGATTAGTGGGGTCAATGCATATAACATGAGCATTTCACATTATATCGGACCTGCCACTCTTATAAAATACACCATATAAGCTTTCGGGTCTGGAACCCAATCGATAATCTCAATTGGCACTACGGAGGCAACCACCCATATTGCGGACTCGACAAAATTTAAACATAATATATATGTGATTCGGGTCTAGCTTGTTAAGCGCTTATTTATGTTATAATATTTTATGATGGAAACGCATATAGAACATGTAACCAAAACCTTTTCTGCCTTTTTGAAGCGCTGCACAGTTTTCAAGAATCGCAATCGGCGATCGGCGATTCCTATGGTATAGTTCATGTAAGTTTCCACTGAACCTTTTTCGATTGCGATCTAATTGCATCATTAACACACACACATATATATATAAGGCCCGCTCCATATAACTATGATTTGACTTTATCACATGGGTCATTTCGTTTACACTTTCTCCTTTTGTAAATTAACATTTTCCTTTATCTCTTTCATGTATTTGGATTCTGGTATATATCTTATTTCCCCTCCTTCTTGCGTTATTTTTTTTAAAATGCTTCGCAAGTTATTTTCAAATGAAATAATAAATAAAACAAACAAAAAAATACAAGTCACAACACTAGTGAAGACTTCTTCAAAGGTCTTATTTTATAAGCCCTTATGAGGAGTTCTATTTTGTACATAAACATCTGTATTTGCAACTTTTCCCCATATAAAATTTGATAGCTTTTGGTCATGCAACATGCCTCTGACTTCTTCCATAACGGTTCTATTCTTTCTCTTAGCCACACCACTTTGTTTTGGAATGTATGGAATAATGGTTTCTTTCTTTATTGTGATGTATTTTAAAATATCATTAAAATAATTATAGGTGACGTCTCCCCCATTATCAGATCTGAAAGCTTTGATCAACTTTCCAGTTTGATCTTCAACTGGAGTCTTAAAATATCTTAACATTTCAAATGCTTTCCCTTTATTTTTCGAAAAGAATATCGATGTCTTGCGAGAAAATTCATCAACAAAAGTAATGAAATACAAGTAGCCACCAAGAGAAGTAACATGCATAGGTCCACATAAATCAAAATGTATGAGCTAAAGTACATAACTAGTTCTTATTTTTCTTGAAGGGAATGGTCACTTCATATCCTTTCCACTTGCACATCCTCGACAAACTTGTTCATGATCCATTCTAATCCTGGGTATTAAAGAAACCATATTTCTTACATGAGGTAAGGCTTGGTAGTAGAGGTGAGAAAATATTTTATTTCATACCTCACACTGAAGATCAATATCATGGACTAATGCATGAATGGGTTTACAATTGACTTTGAAAAATCCCTTGACATCTTGATCCTAGTGGGAAGGCTTGTCTCATACTTGATTTCAAATTCTAGGTTAGATGTTTTCCATCAATAAATGCAACTTTCATCCCCTTATCTTCTAGTGAAGATATAGATACAAGATACTTTTTCAAATAAGGTACATGCACAACTTCTTGTAGAAAAAGAGATTTTCCATCATCTAACTAAAATGGAAGTGAACCATAAATTTTAGCTTGGTGAGTAGAATTCTCTCCAAGGCTAACATTTAGATTTGTATCCTTATTAACTAGATTAGAGAGTGCTTCTTTGTAACTAGTAAAATGTTTTGAAGCACCACTATCAACTAACCAGTTATCAAATGAACCTACAGAAGAAGAACTGGAAAGATAAAAAACAAGAAAAGATTTTGATTGAGTTTCCATTGCATTATTTTTATATATTGTATTTTTTTTTTCTTAGGATGACCTTATTTTATTTTTACACAAATCTTTTCTATAATCATTTTTGCTTTTTAACCTAGGTGCCTTTATTCTTTCTTTACTGTCACGAGAAAAATTACCATGCTTTTAACAGTTAAAGCATCTAAATTTTGACATTGTAAATTCCCTTTATTTTATTTTAAGGCATGTTTGTTTTTATTACCTTTCCCTCTCTTTTCATAAGTTGAAAATGAAGTAGGATCTCCTTCATGATGTTGTGAAATTCTCCCTCTAGAGATCATTCTAGCCTCCTCTTGGATACACTTTCCTAGGAGCTAATAAACTTAAGAATAGTGTCAATATTGTTGATGGTAGTGATAAAAGTCTCCCAAACAAGAGAAGTGTCTTCAAGAGAAATTAAAACCATTTCATTAATGGTTACAAGTTCACCAAATATTGACAACCGAACCGATTCTTGATTTTAGTCACTCTCAGGAGGTATGCTTCAACTGTCTCTCCTATGTTCATATTGATGTCCTTTAACTGATTCTTCAAGAAAATTATCTATTTCAAGTTACTAATTTCAATGATACCAATAAATTTGTCATACATTTCTTTATATTTCTTCAAACCAAAAACATAAAGTAATGAGATAATCACTAAGAGAATCAAGGATATTTTTTCTAGTTTTGATTTCACCCTTTTTATGTTTGGATTTGACAACAACACTTGAATTCTATGGTGGATCAAATATTGTGCCTTTGACATACTCCATAAATTCATGTTCTTCAAGAGTGACATCTCGTCTTGCTTTCCATGGACCAAAGCTTGCAGCATCATTCAACTTTCCCTATACCTTGAAGGAGGATGAACTCATATTGATAAAACAACTTTGGAAATGAGTGGGGTCTCCTCAAGTGATCCTTGGTCTCCATGGACTTGTCTTCACCAAGGCTCTGATACTATGTTAAAATCGGAATGTTATGTGTAGAAATTTAAAAATTCTTTACAGAAAATTGAAAGTTCTATGCAGAAAATTGAATGTACTTTATAGAAAAGTGGATATATTTTGTAGAAAGTTGAATGTACTTTGTAGAAAAATGAATGCTATATGTTGTTGCAATTACCTAGAATGGAAATTTCTTCTTCAAAACATTTCATATCAACAATTGCAGATAGAAAATAAACTTAAGTATCATATGAAGACAACCAAGCACAAATATGAAACAAATTTTTTTTGCTCTAATGACAAAAGAAAAACCCCTCAAGCGGGAAACCCAAATGATTTTTATTCTATTAGATTTCTTCAATTTTTCAATAGTGTATAGAGAGAGAGAGAGAGAGAGAGAGAGAGAGAGAGAGAGAGAGAGAGAGAATGAATAAAGTCACCAATGTCTGACAAAATTGTAGTTGAAGTGAAATTTCCCTTTGCCTCAAGATCTCCTCCTTCTCTTGATAAGATCATGCCCTTCACACTTGCTCCAACTCTTCCCATGATCTTTCTCTTCACTAGTTCTTACACTTCTCTCGCACACACTCAACACTTTCTCTCCTTTTTCACAATGAACATGCTACTCTCAACTCTCACTTTCTTTGGTTAAATAGATGAGAAAGGAGAGGAGTTAAAAAATGAATTCATTCCTTGAAGCAATAATAGGAGAATCAAATTCCACGAGGGAGGATTTACTTGAGGAGAAGTGTAATTCATCCCAAGAATAGAGAGAGAGGTACACTTTTCTTGAGGAGTTACAATTCAATTAGGCATATAGATACACTTAGAAATGAGAGAATATTTGGTGAGAGATACAAATAAAATTGAATGAGAGAGTTAAAAATACACTTAATGAGGAAGGGTTACACTTTTCCCATACATTGAATTAGTGAGGGAAAGCTACATTCTCTTAAGGGTGGAGTAACTATTTTATTCCAAGAGAGAGATTTAATTTTCCAAGTAATAAATTATAAATTTAATTTACTTATACCATGATATAATTTGTTTTTATTCATCCATTAAAGGTGAATAACTTTATACCATTTTATAAATAATATTATCATAATAATAATAATACTAGTAAGGATAAAAATATTATTTATTGACTTGTGTAATCATCATTAGTTTGATTTTAAAGTTGATTCCTTATGTCGAGATCATCCATGATCATTTAGACATGACTTTATGTTCTTGGAAAGTCACCTCGAAATCGAGATGTGACTTACTATTTTTGGGAAGTCATATTAGAATAGTCATAAATGGAATTTTTTTATAAGTTGTTATAACAAAATTGAAAAATATGATTCCTTTTGGAAGAAATTTACCTAAGCATCAAAACGTTAACAATATTTGTGCTTATATAATTGTTTTTGGGTTAGTGTAATGAGTGAAAATCCAACAATGACAACTTGAGTGCATGCATGTGAGAAATATTAATGAATGGAATATTTTATGTATAGTGGTAGCTTGTATATGAATATTTACCTCCACCTCTGACCAACATTATCAATAACCATCCAATTCATCTTCTTGGTAATGATTTATATATGGTGGGAGTAGGTTTGGGAACCTATAACAAAGTTACTAATCTGCTCAAATTTAATCTAGTTGACCCCTTGAATCACAACAAAATAAAGGCTCCACTGAGTAGGGGCATTGTAATATGATTTAGAGTTGATAATTGAGGTATATTTAAACTCATAGATATTACTCCTGCACTTTAGCTCAACTAATTTTACTTTCTTTTATATATCATATTTACATTGACATATCAATAACAAGTCGTAGATAATTAATGTACAAGTCAACCTAATAATTTATTTGGTACAGGAGTGTGATTTGTGCATTGCCATTTATAGGACCATTTTAAATGGGGATTGAATATGGAATTCGCAGTCAAGAAGGGTCCTCATCCTTTAGCTGAATTGGAGCCTCCTCCTTGATAAGTTATGCAATGTTAGCGAATAGAGGAGTGAAACCATCCCGAAGTGTCATACCTTCTTCTCAAACCTATTGTACTCCTTCTTCCTTCCTCATTTCTATATGATTTGTTCCATTGGTGTGTACTACCACATGGTTCATCACAGTCCCTTATCTATGGATAGGGGCATGTTACGGATCCCAAAAATGCATCATTTAGGGTGTCAAAACTTCTCAGGAAGTTCAGGACCTGAAAAAGTACTAAAAATAGTGAATGTTGAAATGAACAAGGAAACAAATGAAATTGATTGGGGAGTCTAGGTGGAATAGGCATGTGGCCACCAATATCCACTTGGATCATCCACCCCCCTCCCCACCCTTAGGAATAAATGGTCCCCATTCCATGTAGAACCTCCATGAGGTGAGGAAATTTCTGTTGAATCTGGTCCCTAGTGAACCACTTGCCCTAGTGAAGGAGTTGGCCTGCTTTGAAAACTCGATATAGTTGTATCCTCTATTAGTGAGTGTTTTTGATATATGCGTCCATGATTTTATCAACTCTGGCCTATTCCATTGAGTTCGAGTAGAGCTTTGTTGGTGTGAGTTGTTCTGTAATCTTAGATGCATCCAACAATGGTGGAAAGTATGGATGAAGGTGATCTACATTGAACACTGGGTGCAGACCACGGAATAGTGGGATGCTGAGCTCGAATACATTGTCACCAACGATCTTTGTGATGGTGTATGGCCCATATCCTAGTGGGCGAAGCTTGCGGTGGGGTCCAACAAGGTGCTTCTTCTACAAATGTAGCCAAACTTTGTCGCCCACCTCGAACTTATGCGGCACTCAATGTTGATCATGGCATTTCATGTACTTAGCATTGGCTCTATCCAATATATCGTGGACCTATTGGCCGATGTGTTGAATGTGATAAATGAAGTTTTTAGTCCTTTAAGCTTTGTAATGAATGTGAGAAACATCTACTTGAGTGCCTACAAATTGTATGGCCACATCAATGGGGCATAATGGCTGAAATACCAGCCCTACCTGAAAGGGGCTATGGCCTGTTGAGCTGTGGAGAACTTTGTTGAAGTTGTTGTGATTGCTTTCATTAGAAGGATATATATATATATATATATATATATATATATATATATATATATATATATATATATATATATATATATATATATATATATATATATATATATATATATATATATATATATATATATATATATATGTATATATATATATATATATATATATATATATATATATATATATCGCATGCGGGAAAAGTCTACAGGTTGTGTGAGATTGCATTATATAATTGCATGCATCAAAAGTAATAGCTAAAGGAATATATATATATATATATATATATCGCATACGGGAAAAGTCTACAGGTTGTGTGAGATATCATTATATAATTGCATGCATCAAAAGTAATAGCTAAAGGACTAGATCTTTCGATAAAGTTTATGTAAATTTTCATGTAAGAGGATTATAACTGATGTTTTTGTTAGTCCCTTCAAAGAAATGTCTTAGTGTTTTGTCCTCTAAGAATATGTGCTTATGCAAAAAGAAATGCTAGTTAATATGATTATTTATAAATGTAATCATGATGACAATGTTGATGATGATAACATGGGAAGGTAAAGTTGGATTACTTGGGCAAGGCATAGAGTATATTTAAAGTTGTGGTAGGAAATGGTCCATGAAGATGAGTACGAGTTACGATATCGTACATTACTAGAACAATCATGCCACAAGGAATGTTGCATGTGGTAGTATGTAAGTAAAGGGTTTCATGGAAAATGTATTAGTTTTTATCTAGTTTTGTGACAACTTAATGATAATTCATTGTAATTATTTTATAACAATGGTTAAGGGATGGAATCCCTTATAAGCCCTCGAGTGAGAGGTGAAAACCCTCACGAGCATTTAATAATAAGATTAAACGTTTGCTGGTTTTCACCCTATGGGGTTTCCAGGGTATATTGGTGTTCAATGGTGTGATTTCCTTTTGTGTTAGTTTGATGATGATGAATCCTTGATGTTGATGGTTCTTTATTTGATGGAATAATCATAATGTCTAAGTATGAGATTAATTAATATGGTTAAGGAAATCATGAAATGGATGCAAGGATTCATGAGAAAGTTTATGTTATTACACTACCACAGTGGCGGTTAATGGTTACGCAACTTACTGTCTTTTATTGCAATTTACTTGATGTACTAATGAACATTATATCTAATGGTTAATGAGGAATTGTGGAGTTGTGAATTGGATAATTACTTGTGGGTAATTTGTATAAAAAAAATTCTAACTCCCTACTTTTACATGTGAGGTTACCGGGGTATGTTACAAGTGGTATCAGAGCTAAAGGTTGCAGCATTGGCGACTTTGGGAATTGGTAAGTGGAAAGGAAATTGAGGTACGTTGTCACTGGGCATTAATTCAGGTATGAGTTTAGCCATTCACATATTGATTTATGTAGTACACTACTTTCGGCATGATATGTGTGATTCATGTTTATAACTGCTTTGAGTAGTAAGTAATAAATTTTGTTGCATAACTATGTTCATGACATTGGATTCCTAATGAGGCTAAAAGACAATAAAACTTTTGCTGCATTTAAGAACAATATAGAACACTCATTACACTTATGAACAATATTGAACACTCATTGAGGAAAATGACAATCAATTACCAACTTTTGATTTGCAAATATGGCAATAACAATGTTGCATTTATTGAACAAGATTGAAGTTACAATGAACAAAATTTAATGAGTCAATGCATGAATATAAATTATGGGGAACAACCTTGAATAGGATGACAAATTGTTTTAAAAGGACATTAGAAGAACCCCTTTAGATATTGAAAATATGCAATGAGTCAAGTAGTGAGACTTGATGGTAATAACTAATTTTTTGATTAAGTTTTGCCATGGTTCCATTAAGATGATTGGTAGTTGTGATTGGTTAGTGTTGTATGACTAACTAATAGTACTTATGTGTGTGAATTGAATTTGATTTAAGCTTATCACAATTTGCAAAAAAATGATTATGGTAGTTACTTCATGTATTGGTCTGTTGATGGCAATACATTATGGGAAATTGGAAATGTTTAGATTGTTACCTCAACTACCATTGGAAATTACACAGTAATGAATATTTGCATACACTTTTATGAATGATAGTATTGTGCCTCAAACTAAAAGGATTTGTAAAGTGAATACTTGTTAAATGCTGCATATGTATAACTAACGTTGCTAATGGGATTAAGTAGTGGTAGCTTAATGGAAACAAGAGAACTCGTCATGTAAAATGTTGCAATGAGAATTGCAATGATAAATGAGAAAGAATAATGTTATATGATATGCATGATTGTGTCATTTGGAAATCAGAATGAATACAACATGTATGTCAGTTGTGTTTCCTATCAATCTAGATGTTGTGGACCCATGTTGAGGGTTAAGTGTAGATGCATGGTATGCCTGCATGTTTATTTTGTTAATGGTAATGACTATATGGTTCATTATGTAAATTACTTTGGGAAAGAGTGATAAAAGAGAAATTTAACATGCCAGACATTTGCAGACAGTTGTGAAAGGCTAGAATGCCTTGGGTTGATGGCAGTTACATGCCCGGAGGGGTTGATGGTACTTGTCTACCTGGATTTCCTCTCCCTAGAGATAAATTATCTCAATAAGGTAAAAGAGTTTATGTGGTCATTAGCTTTCTTGAGTTGGTTGGCTAGTGGAATTCCATGTTAGACCTGGTAAGGTCTCTATCAAAGAAACTGTCTGGATGTGGAAATGACTCGATCTGGTTGTGGAAACCAATTCCCATGGGTTGGGAATTCTTTAGCCTATTATGGTTCTCATAGCTAAATAAATTAACTAATCAGCTATATGTTATGTTAAAAATGAATTTCATATATAGATGTGTAAAAAAATGTCATGCACATTTAACAGGAAATGAGCTTAGTGCTCAATAAGGAGTTATTGGAAATTTTAATTCCTTTATCGTATTATTAATCTTGTGAACATCTTAGTAGGGGCTAAGACAATTTTTACTTGATGCAGTGATTGACTGTTTTGATGATTAGAGAGCTAGGTGCTCTTTTGGTACTTTTAGAAGTACTCTGTGGATGTCTTTAGTGAGAGTTAATTCAGTGTGCATGTGGAGCAGTGATGAGCTCTTAAGTACTTGTAAAAGTACTGTGAATTAAATATCATCTAACATTGCACGATTGATGGATAGTTAAAAGTATTTCATTTGACTCAGAATATTGTGACTAATGCAATTGAATTTGTTTGTCATACATTACAGGATTACTTACCATGGATGGTTGATGGGCTGTCCAACCACTATTAAAATGCTTACGTGAAAGTGCTCATTATTTTCAAGAGTATATTGTAAGTATTGGTAAGTTGATATAGAGTTTGGTTTTTGAATTTGAATAAGGGCCAAGTGGTGGCAATTATAACTTGCATATTTTTGCAGTCATGAATGCTTATGACTATCGATCTTTCTTATGATTATATCATTACTATTTTGTTTTTTGTCATTTCTTGGAATGAAATCTTTGATTTTAAAGAGGAATGACCACATTTTGTGTGGTTTAGATGGTTATACCATGAGTAAAATCTAAAGTTCCAATGAGAGATGAACACCGAGGACGGTGTTCCTGTTAAGGGGGGGAGTATGTAACATCCCTAAATAACTGGGTGTAAAATTATACAGTTGAGTAAATAGTAATTTTTAAAAAAGAGTTACGAATCAGTTCAAAAATTGATTCTTGATTTCCGCTAATTTGGAATAAGGATGCACATATAGGCTTAACCGCTACTCAGAACGTGGAGGAAGTTATGAACATTCAGCGTGGTATCCAGTGAGGACTCGTGGAAGTTGAAGTAATTACATTCATCTTCAGGGAATTTGTGTCGGATGCCATAGCATGGTTCTTTGCAACCGTCGCATTGATATTGGGCAGCGACATGTTCAAGGAAGTAAGTGGGCGCCATGTAGAAAGTGTCTAGTCACATTGTGCACCATATTGTTCTAGTTTTGTATCAAATTCCCAATACATAAGAGCGACACATTTCTAGTTTTCCAACTAAAGAAAGTTCAGATACAATGTGGCTTTAAATTTTCTAGGTTGCCATTCACCACATAGCATGAGGACTTTTAAGTAAATTTATATATCTTCAAAGTAGGGAATTTCTCTTTGGTTTTTTGCTTGAACAATATAAAGAGTAATTTTCAAAATTTCCACACAATTAAGGATGTAATACTCTTGAATTGATAGTTGATTAGAAACTTTACCATTTCGCTTTTATGGGTAGTTGAGGTAAAGGGATCTTTGGTTTGGTGCTTGATGAAGATAATAAGTAATTTTTAAATTTTCCACACAGCTAAGGTATTACTTTTGAAAACTAAGGTATTACTCTTGAATTGATAATTGATTAGCAACTTTACCTGTTCAAATTTATGGTTAGTGGGGGTAAAGGAATTTTTAGAAGACATTTTTTTTTTGGGTTTTTAGGAGTCAACAATGGTAATCACAATTAATGTAGGGAAAACGTGATAGATAAATTTATGTATTTATTTTAAAATTTTCATAATTATTAAAGAGTAAAGAAAGTATAAAAATATTTATAGGTGGTGTTGTTGTTGTTGTTTTTTTTGCAATGTTAAATTAGGTGTTAATTTAATATTGAGGAAGATGGTTTGTTTTACTATTCTCCATAATGTATTCTTCTTTGCAGGTATTCTTAATAATGTATTTGACTTAGTTGTAATCCTTTGAATTTAATTCCTTGTGAATGTGGTCAAAGGATATAAAATTGAAGGTTCTAATCAACTTCATAACTCTAATCACCTATTGATCCAATAAAGAAATGTTCAAGGAAGTATAAACTTTAAACCAATTTGTAATAGCCTTGAATACCCTATCACTTGTAAATTTAGATTGTTGAAGTGACACAATTAAAATGACTAACATAGATGACTAATTTGTATTATTGTAGTACTTTTTAAGCAGTCGTATTTTTGTTCCTAAACTAAATTAGCCATTTTCAGTTGCATTAATTATTATCTAGTAGTACATTTTAACTGGAGACTAAATTAATAATTTATGTTAGTCGTTTTTATTTGGGTCATTTAAGATTTCTCATGTTTTGTAGTATTTTACTTGGAAAATTTGTGGTGACTAACGCTTTTAGTCACTTGGTCACTAATTCCATCATGTTCTACTAGTGAATGCACCATACAATAACATTAGAAGGACACAATTATAGATTCTTGCTGCTAGGGCTAAAATATTTCCTTATTATGACTTGATATAATGGATTTTGGGTCATATTGAAATTCGTACATGAAAAATTATAGATTCCAATAGAAATGTGATAGAATCCTTGAGGTTAGACACACTTTCAAAAATTCATACGCTCAATTCTCCTAACCCCTTCGTTACTAATAAGTTTCTTGATAATTTCAACAACACGGTTTTTAAAAAAGTGGCAAGAATTATGATAAATTGATCGAAGATTGGATGTAGGAAGGGAAAGAGGGACTGAAACTCAAATGATCTAATTATTTCCCTATTGCTATTTTCAAAATTCATTTTAGGCTCATCATCGAAATTTTGTCAATATTATATGGGGAAAAGGACCTTGAACATCGTAAAACTTAGTGGCTTTCGTTGTTTCACAGTATCCACCATGACTCAAAACTTTTCAATTCGGCTAATATTATGTCTCAAAACATGACACATACTTTGAATCTGGTAGTTCCATGCCCTTCGTGCAACGAACACATTTTCTTTGTCTGCTTATCTCCTTGACATTGTGATTTCCCCCACCCCCTTTCCTCTCTTGAAGTGGAATTATCCCATTGATGGTTAGTTTCTCATTCAAAATTATGCTTCAGTGTTATGGGGAACTAATTATAAATTTCATTTTTATGACATTTGAAATTATGTAATGATCCCTCTACATGAAGTCATTTTTGGCAGTGCTTCTCCAGGGATTAGACAAGAGTTGAAAGAGGCACTTGATGAAATATGAGACTGGTTCAATGAAGAGTTATTTTTCTATATCAAAATATATTGGAGTGAGGTTGGTCCACACGTATTTCCAAGGTAGATTCCTGAAATAATTTCTCCTAGAAAAGTAGAAAATCAAACAACATTAAATGGTAAAGCACGAAAGATGAGTAAATTCAAAAGAAGATTTGGCCAGATTTTCCAATTAGGTTTAGAAGAAAAAAATTGAATGACATAGGTCACACATTCAAGGAAGATGAAGAACTTAAAAATATTTTGTTTCACTCATTACCCCATTTTTTTATGACCCTAATGGAATAATAAATTATCACTATAAGGTTGTAATCTATATAAAAACGTTTACTTGTCAAAAGCCTCCTTTTGATGACGTTTTCATAAAAATTGATAGTTTTGATCATGTGATTGAAAGAGGAAAACTAATGAGTGTTGAGGATATGGAACAACTTTAGGAATTTAGAAAAAACAACTATGAAGATTTTCTTAAGACAAAAAGTGGTTTACCTTCTATTATAATTGAAGATTTGAAATCTTTTGAATGTCTAAAAGTTAATTCTACTCAGCTTCTTTTAGAACCAACGTCTTCTTCTGAGCAGTTTCAAAAAATTCAAATTGAAAATATGCCTGATGATTCTGTTACGGTCCAACATTCAATGATTCTCAAGGCTATCAAAGATGTTAATGTTAAAGAACAACAACAGCAAGGTTAGATCATTAGAGAAAGCATGATAATAATAGAGCTTAAGGACCAGAAACACGAAGGAGAGGAGTACGTAACCAAGCAGAATGCCTTCCCGAAAGACATTATTTTCCTTGACCCTCATGAAGAAACCACCCAAGAAGACTTACAGTCCAAAAAAGAAGTTGAACAAATTTAGATATGGAGATTGATAAAAATTTTGAACAAGAAATGGTTCATTCAATAGTTACAAAGAGTGTTGATAAAGAGAAAATTTCAATTAAACAACACACTAAAACCAGTAACCTTTGAGTACCAGAAACATCCCTCGTAGTTTCCATGACTCCCATCTCCACAAAAATTCCTCTAACTTCATTTCCTTTTAAGCATGTCACTCAGATGGAATTAGTATCTAAAATTGTTCCATCTTTAACTAGATATTATTTCCATACACAAACAAAATCCATTGTAAGAAGGGATAAGAATAGGAAAATTAGCACACTTAAAACAATGTTTGAACATAACTGGAAGCCAACTGGAGATGTGAGACAAAAAGATGAATAAAATTCACGTGCCCTTGGAGAATTTTTTAATAGTTAGCAGTATCATGTCAATGAACTTGGAGCAACTTATAAAAGTAAGCTGCAAAGAATTAAAGAGTTAGAATTGCAAATCAAAAAGAGAAGAGAATTTAGTGAAGAGAGTTGGCAAGCTTGTTTTGCGACTCTGGTTGAAGGTTTTACTATTGAAAGATCCAACTTACAAAGTTAGTATGAAATTAAATTGAATGAATTAGAGCTTAATAATTCATAGCATATTGAGTAAATGGGAAGGGAACATGAATAAGAAAATCAAGTATTGAAAGAAGAAGATGAAAGAAAAATTGAAGTTATGACTGCAACACAAAGAAAAAATTGAAACTCTACAGTCTCAAGTGAAACATGATCATGATGCTAAAAAAAGTCTGAATGTACTCAAAGAACAAGTAGTGTAGGTTAACCAAATACTGAAAAAATACCAAGCTATATTCTACAGAAGAATGGATAAAATTTGTATTCTTTATGAAGAGATTGTGAATCAACGAAAGTATTGAATCTTTGGTTGAAGAAGATAGAAGTGCTAACGTTTTTTTCATAAATTCTCCAATGGGAAAATAAATTACAACCTCAATATATTCCTAAACCCACTAATGAGGACATGATAATAAGGTCTGATTCACTAAACCATATAAAAACAAAAGCAAAGGAAATCCAAGTGTGGATAAAGAACTCCATTGAAATTTGCATCAAGGTATGGGAGATTGGGACTGACTTCAATGAATAATTTGATCTTCCTAGGTCCAAACCAATAAGGGAGGTAGTCTCGGGTTCTGTGAATCAACAACAGATAAAATATTTCACAATATATGATATGAGAGAGAAGCCTAAAACCAAAATTTGGATGCAACAAACTTTCCAAAAGTTTATGCAATTTCCTTTTGAATAGATCAAACTAATTTCAAATTTTGATTTTAAGTATAGTAGATAGAAAATGTTTATTTAGAATTTAATGTCAACGTGCTAGGTCAACAATATTCATTTCCATTTGATTCACTTTTCCACAATTTCTTAGGTGGATATAGATTGGGTAGGCTTTATCCAAATAAATTATCTTCATCAACTCACCATTGAATATAATGACTTTGAAGATGAAGAGGATGTTTGAAAGAGTTTGCCATTTTTTCTGGGAAATTATCCTTAGAGAATGACATTATTTCATTTTTAGCATCATCATTGACTAAAGAAAATCTTGATGATTTTGTAATTATTTTAGTATTTATATGGTCTCTTAGATTGGCGTACGAGTAGATGAGTTTTGGAACTGAAGAACTACAATCTATAATCAATTTTTGAGACTCAAATTTTCTAAAGACAAAATTTAGCATTGAATATTTTTATGAGTTATGTGTCTTATGCCTTCTCATTGTTTTAATTAGTTAATATATGCATGTGGTATTCATTTTCTAACATTATTCATATTCAACTCTGATTGAATCTTGTGATATTTTGTTAACATTTATTAACATAGGTTGCAGTGTATTTTTACTATCATAAAAATATTATGAATTGTTTGTTATTTATGTTCTTATTTTATGCTGAAATATGAAACCAAAATAATTTTCATTATACTTTTAGTTTAATAGTTTCTTCAAAAACATCTTATGTGGCTAGCTGGAACGAGATTCCATTGATATTCAAACGCACATAATATTTTCTCTTAAATATTTTGTTTGAATGAAACCCTCATCCCGCCATATTCACTTATCTTTGTTCCATCAAATCGAGGTTATTGCACATCAACAATAATTTGTATATTGTTTGTAGATAACAATAAGTACATACATATGTCCTATATTTCCCCTAATTTTCAGTTTAATCTAGATGATCTTATCACTGTTGAGGAGTGTGCTATACAATTTGTGTTATCCCTGAAACTAGAAGCAGTTTAACATGAAGACCAAACCTTTTTTGTATATGTTGCATGTGTTGAGAGATCCTCTAAAAATGTTTGTCAAAATATGTGAAAATAGGTCTATGGATGGTCTTTCAAATGCTATATTATTCTAGTTTTATTGTTAGATACTCATATTCTTGTATTTACTCTTAGGAATCTAAATCAATGGGTCATTGATAGGAACATGTATGGTTCTATATTTTCCTTTTGTTTTAGTGAGATCTAGAAAAATGCATTTTCATCTTAGATTAGATACATTTAATTATTTAGTTTCGACCATAATTAGTAACCCCCCAACCTAGTAATGGCTATAAATATACAATTTGATCTAATTGTATGTTTCAGTAAGTGTAACACATGCTATTGGCCAAGACAATTTTGACCCATCAACTAAAGACAAACCAATCTTTGCATTTAGGCATATTAATCAATTATGATGTTACATATTAGAATTTAATTTTTCTTTAGGAAAATGGAATATGTCAAATGATTACCGACACACTAGAAACATAACACATTACTATCTAAATCAGCGCATAGTTGGAAATAATTCATGGAACGCTTTGTCATTGCTCAAGAAAAAGTATAATTATGAAGAAATTTATAGTGAATTTGATACAATACATACGAATGGAAATTAAACTATGGGTAATTTACTTCAAAGCTTATGGAAATTTGTTGTAGGATTCCTAAAAGTAACAGAGAATCCATCAAATAAATTTTTGACTAGTTTTCATGCCTTCTCTTTGCCCCTAAAGAAGATGAGTTTCCCTTAGGAAATGAGAAGAATTTAATGTTGTGAAAACTTGATTTCTCTTGACTTTTGAAATTTGCAATCAAAATGTCCACAATTGTCTTGTAGATTCAATAGCTTCAGCAAATGTTATGGTGGTTCCATTGCTAGTTGGGATATTTTGGTGAAGATAAAATAAAAACATTATTAATTGTGGAAATGTCAAATATTAAAATGAATTTTACTGAATCAATTGAAGATTTCAACCAATGATTCCATTCTATTCTTAAAGGGATATTGAAAATAGGGAGATCATGTATTAACTAAGGTTTATACTAACGCCCTTCCCTCAAATGTGGCTTTTTACACTATTGGTGTAGATAAAGAAATATCAGCCTTAAATATGGAACAAGCTTTAAATGACATTTTTTTTTGTATTAAAATAGCATCTAAAAAACTTTCTTGTTAGGGGAAAACAAAAACAATTGCGAAGAAAAAAAATTGAACTAGTAAAACTACAAAATTATGTTATATATATATGTGTGTGTGTGTGTATATATATATTGTAAGCTTGGTAGTACTCTCCAATTTTCGAGTTTACATGTCCATTATTCACCTAGCTATAGGGGGAGGGTAGCACAAGATTCGAACACAAGATATCCGGTTCGGTGAGACTTCATTCCACGGCCATCGCCACTTGAGCTACCCCACATGGACTTATTTATTTTATATATTAATTAAAATGTTACATTTTAATTTATTTTAATAATATAAATAATTAATATATGAATTGCGTTTTTTCTTTCCCAAATTTAACGCACTAATTTTTAAATAATAGTTTTCTTTTTTGTAAATTCTCATTATTAATTTATAATTTTGTAATAAAAAATGTAAAATACTTATAAAAGCTAATGATTTTTTAAAAAGTATTCAATCACACAATGAAACATCAAGGTAAGGTTCTATGGGTTGATTTCCTAGAAACGTATTAGCGGAGTCGACCCAGACTATGGCATCTTCACATCGATTTCGCTACCTCCATGAGATTGCATAAATTATTGAGATTATCGACACACAATGATCCGTGAGAGGCCTGACTTTGTTTCTCGCTGACTAATCTATTACAACCGTGTCAATTTAATTGAACCAATCCATTCTTTTGATAGGAAATTGAGAAAGGTCACAAAATCTAGAGTTTTCAACAATGCATTTAGTATCGTTTTTTAAAATGTTTTGGTATATGTTTTTTTTTAAACTAATTTTAATCTTAATTTTAATTGATTATAGAAATAGAATATATTGTGTTTCAAATATCATTACTTGTTGTAGCGGCTACAAACACCCCCCAAAACTTTTCCTTAGCTTGTTTTGGAGCCTCCCCTACCAGCCTTACATAGCACTTTGTCTTGCTTTGTGAAGTACTCAAGCTTCAATGTTTTCCTCACACAAAGGCAACCTGTTGATCACAGTCAATCCATTCCTCTAACGGGTTTCTTACCGGGACTTGGTCCAGCTGTAGGCTAAGCAACTTCCCCTTCAAAATTGCACATTCCAGGAGGAAAACTAGCCTTTCCCTCTAGGAATTGCGTAATCTTCTCTGACAGCCTGCTAGTCTCCAAGATTGCGCAATCCTACTAGCCAACGTTACCTAGGATTTGCATAGTTCTTCCCATCAACAGGCAGTTCAACCAAGGATTTACACAAATCTAGGAAGCAATCATCTGCTCTGCCCAAAAATTTCACAATCACCTTGGGCAGCCATCCCTACTTACAATCAGAAATGCGTATTTTTCCCAAGCAGTTGAGCACTAGCATGCATGGACATTTCAGTTGACTAGTTCCACCTAGGACGGAGGAAACTTGACTTGCATGCATGCATGACTTAATCTTCCTAGAATATCAAGAGACAACATGCAAAAGGCATCCCATGATTCAGGGAGCTATTTTTAGCAGCTGGGGGTTACATGCAAAGTTGTTTTAGAAGTTTCACTCCATGTGTTATTTTTTCCTAGATTTGTGGCATGAGCGTCTTGAGACCAAAATTATTTATTCGATGCATCAGAGCTCATTCATTCACATCAATAATGGAGCTCTGACATCCCACAACACATCGAAGACTGTTTGACACATCCGGCATAGCTATTCGTGCGTAAGTGGCCTTAACTTGTCTTTTTCAGCATTTTTGTCACTTTTTATGTATTTGCTTGTGTGAGAGTTGTTTGTTTGATTTCTTTGAACGCCTGTTGTCTCTTACATATAATATAGCTTGTCCTAGCTCTATTTAAATATTTTTTTCTATCTCATTGTTGTCACATCCATGAAATTTTTTTGCACAGAGGTTCGCCCAACCAGCGAACAGCTTCACCGACATGCATGCTGAATTGTTTGCTCAATCTTCCATTCATATTTTTCTTGAAATGTTTATCACTTCTGCTATCACTTAGTGTCGCCATGCATTTCATTGACTTACTTTCTTTCAGTTTCCCGTCGGCGAGTCGAGCCAATATTGGCCCGATCTTTGCCTTCACCAAGGCTACATTGCGCAATATGGAGAAGGAAGGCTCACCTTCCTCTACAGATTTGTGCATTCTAGCCCAGCACTGGCTTCCTAGAGTGAATTGCCCATTTCTGGAGGTCAATGGCTACTTGGCCCAAAAAATTGAGCAAATTCGTCCTTGGCCCAGTAGTCTTTCCCAGTTGGAATCGCGCATTGCACAATCCCAACAGCCAACTACCCAAATGGATTGTGCATTTTGTGGATCCAGCAACCAGCCTAGCCTCCTAGTTAGTTCAGACAACCTTTTGCATAATTCTAGCACCAAGTCACTCAGCCTCCCAGTGAAATTTGCGCAATATTTCTCATCAGCTCCCCACGCATGTGATTTGTCCTTCCCCGGATTTGCTTTGTTTTCACTGACATATTTCTTGCCATGCATGCTACTTGTTTCCATAACTTTCAAGTGTTAATATATCTCAATGGTTTCCAAGAGAACAAGATCCCATGACATTGATGGTGTTGCAGCTGGAACAATAGTTGAACATGTGTCCTCTAGCATGCTGATCTATGAAGATATGAAGTTGTATCTGGACAATGACATAAAACTGAAGTGGCAAGAGGTCAATAAAACATTTGCAGGTACTTTTGGGGAAGACTTTGAAGACTATCAGGTGTATATGAACATTCATAAGTTTGTCCTATACCGGATTGCATGCGGATACCTTGCATTCCCATGTGCGATTATGATTCACTGGATTGTCTCTCACATTGACCCCGAGACGATGACCTTGAGCAGTGTAAGTGGGATGAAACTTGCAACCTTCTGGGCACAAGACTATGATGAGATGTATCAGATCAATGAGCCCATGAATGTCATGACTCCTCCATTCATCTTGCCCAACAACAGAAGCCACTCCAAAGACATTTTGAAGGATTGGGTAAAGGAGCCAACTCATTTCAATATGACCCATAATCATATCTATAAGACAAAGATATTGAGGAAGGCATACTAATACTTGGTCATATTCACATGTCAACTGAGTGGATAAGCAAGCATTGAGACCTTCCCTCAGAGTTGGGTGCTCGCGCTGGACCAACTCGCTAGATAAGAAGACCTTGCAACTGGTCTGGGATATTGGCTCATCAGTAGAATGAGCAAGTCACAAAGGCTCGAAAGTCACCCGAAGGCATGCATGCAGAGATTTACATGTCCACCTACATTCTAGATGTAGTTTGTGCCCAACATAAGTTCTGGGGCTTAGACTAGGCATGGTATCGGTGGAGACTATTCTGAGCACATATTTCAAGTTATTGTCTAAGTGTAGTTTCAGAGGAGTGATCATACGATTGTCCGACCATCTTGTTACCCCAATGTATAGGTTGATATTCGAATAAGATCTACCCTGCATGTCAGAAGAAGTGATGAAGGTATTGTTAGGCATTATGGATTGGTATGCCTCACCAGACCACATGTTCATTAGAGTGTTCAGTGTGGAGAATCCTCCGCATGTTCTGCCAAAGTTTTCTTTGGACATGTTTGTCATGCAGGAAGTACTGTATCATATCTCAGCATGATTAACAGCTAGGTTGCAGTGGAAGAAGAAGGCATCTTGGCCCACTCTCCTGTTGCAGATTGGGTTATATGATATCAAGAAGGAGAAGCAGAGAAGGAGTTGCACAAGTTTAGAGAGCAACTCCGAAAAGAACAAGAGTTGCACCAACATGAGAAGGAAGTGCAATAGCAACAAATTCAGTAGGGGTTGCATCTCGTGTAGACAGACGAAGCAGTGCTCGTACAAGTAGTTGATTCTTTTGAACAACTAGCATCAGGCGAACAGGGTGAGACTTCACAGGGGAAGATTTTTCTCATGACATAGAACAGGCTCTTGAACAATTGGATGCAGACATGGAGCAGCCCGAGTTGGAACAAGATAGTGACCTCATGCCTCACCACAGAGAGGTCAAATCACCCACTTCAATCCATCCAAAGGATGAGCAACTCTTGAATGACCAATGAGGCAATAATATCCTTGGTGGTCAGCCAGAAGCAGAGATGCGCAACAACTCCTTTGATGAATCTCAACATATATTTGTGTAGCCTGACAGAGTACAAACTCTGGAGGATTGAACATACCCTACACAAGTTGAAGGATAAGTGATCATGGCCGATGTGTATAAGGACCTAGTTGCTTTGGCCGATGCAACTAGATTGTATGCCCAAGCCACTAGCTCAAGTGTTCACTTGCTCAAAACTGAGAAAGAGCGAATGGCAAAGGAACTATAGGAGGCCAAGCGGGGAGGATATTTGGTGACAATGTTCACCCAAGTTGAACTGAAGAAGGGAATATTAGATGAAGTATTGTCCTTGGACACAGTCAATGCTATCATTATACTCCAAATTCGATACTGTGCATCAAGTAGTCATTCATGTTCATGATTGACAGCATTGATGTGTGATAAGATCTTGCACCTTGAAGAACATACATGCTGTCATTGAAAACATGCAGCTATGGATGATAAAGTATAAGGGAGCCCCATTTCATTTTCCCAAGATGATGAGGGCCAATGCGGTTGAGTTGCAAGCACGTATCTAGAGTCAGATCCAGAACTATGATGACCTATCACAACTCATCTGTGGCATACGGGCTTCCCATGCACGAGTATTCAAGAGCATGGAGATTATGGTGCACGTAAATGTGACTCCATCACTTGGGACTCTCACCCAAGTGAAGACCAAGAAGCAGGTCCAACACGAGCTTGACTCATACTTCGACGAGTTGATGCATGTCGCCACCAGTCCAAACTTGCCTATTAGTGCAGACATCATGCACAAGTATATTGCTGGTCTGACCACATTGAGGACAATGTTATGCATTCTTTCACCCTCTGCTTGGTTACTACGAATAAGACGTATCTAATATGGTTGATTTCAATTACGGCAAGTAATACTAGTTATACGCTTGGAAAAAGAAATAGTCATTGTACCTAGTATCAAGGGAAAAGGAAATAGGGAAAAGGAAATAGGTCTCATACCAAGAAACAAGGGAAAAGGAAATAATTCTCGTACCAAGCCTCGTACATCGTGTCATGGGAAATAATAAAATAGTATCGTGAAACAATATCCCTCGATCGCGAACCAAGCGGAGCAATAAAAAGGTGTAGCCATATCAAGGTGAAGCTAGAGTGATTGATACTGAGAATGATGAGCTTGCTGAACCTCGTCTCGTGCTGCTACTACTCGGATGCCATGGAGGCAAGGTTCAGGTTCCAGATGTATGTCATAGTAGAACACATGGACACTATCAGAGATTACCAATCTTGACACCAATATGTCACAGTTTATTAGCATGATGATGCTGAGCAGTTGGACTTTTATAGTTGTCTAAGTCAGAGTGGTGCCTAGTTTGGCTTGTTCAAGCCATTTTTGACATGGGTACATGTGCATTGTAATGTTAAGTCATGTCAAGTGCAATTCTAGTGTCAAGAGTGAATGTAACAATCATAGAGTAGGTGAAGGGTCATGAGGGTAATTGAACAGTCACAAAGGGGAATTTCAAGGGTCACCCCACCCTTTTCTATAAATAGTCCCTCATAACTCATTATATAGGCTTTTGGTCAGCCAAGATTCTACTAAGACTATCTTGAAGAAGGCTTGGAAAGTATTGTAACGCGCCTTGGCTTCTCCACTGCACAGAGCTAGTACATCTATTTGGAGAAGCAGGCAGATATGGTTGTAACATTCCACTGATTGGGCTAGCAGGTTTACATGGTGTATTGTATGATTGTGACTTACACTACTTTAATAATAAGAGCCAACACATTTTCATTCATATGTTGTTATTGTAGTTGGATTGTTCCGATTTCCTTAATGATATATGTTGTTTAACTTATGTACGTGTATATGAATTGATTTGTATCCATTTATATGAATCTTGTTGTTAATGTGTTGCATATGTTGTTAATGATGTCATCGTCTGTGTCGACTGCTCTGCCAGACATCAGACAGACCTTTCTCATGAACCTTACTATATCAACCATCGCACTCATATTGGACTAATCCATGAGTGTTGTTCATGTTATCTTACCTTATCTTTGTGACTGCCGCATTTGTGCGGACTGCTCCGCCGGAAGCTATACATGTGCTTTGCATGGTGTGTTCCTAGACGAGTTGGGACTGATCCCTTTCCACCTGAACTCACCTTCACCTTCCTCTCCCTTTGAAGTGTTGTAACCTCTCATACACATTCCTTGACTCTCAGCATCAGTCACACCTTTGCTACCAAAAGAGTTATCTTACTTGCCTATGTGCGACATCTCAGTTAAGGAATTACTTTACGACCCACTCTTGGGACTCCTACACCAAATAGTATGATGTCTAATTGTGACTTATTACCAAGGAGATCCCCTTGACATGTTGGTAGGTCCAACTCCGTTAACATTTTTGGCACTAGAAGGAGGGCCTGATGACAAGTAGTGTCCTCTCATCCAATTTTGAACCTTTGCATATCTTCCATGGAGTCTTTCATTCTTCTACCCCCGAGGTGTTTTTCGAATTGTGAAGAGATCTCCATCTTGGGGAAGCTTTTTAATCTCTTATACACTCACACGTATGATGGGGAAGGCGAAGTGGACTAACCTGAGAGCTCACATAACTTTCTTTCCAAGATTTATGAGGAAGATGAGTTTACTGACGAATAGGTCGGGCTGCTGCTTGAATACACACCCCGCGAATCTCAATTTCGTTGGGTGCTCAGCCTACCAGCTCACACCATGGACTTATGTGTGCACTTATGTGATCTTATTGAAGACACGTTCACTCATTTTGATCCAAACCATCTTGACCAGAAACTGTTATAGCAACAGAGGGCTCCGCATGAATGCTTTATTGATTTTTGGCAGCGCTTCCGTGACTTGCAGTTTCAAGCTCCGAGGAGCCAGATGAAGTTCGCTTATCTTTGGTACTGGTTTGAGTATTGTCTTAAGAAATCTTCTTGTCCCTCGTGGAAGCTTGATGTCAAGCCTCGCTCAACTTTCTTCGTTGATGGAACTGAGACACTATCTCAATGGACTGTCAGCCTCCCTCTCATTCAACAGTTCCACCATTTCCCAGTGATGTTGAGGATCATGTTCGCAAATATGTTTACCCTTCACACCCTCCCAACATCACTCCACTCATTTTTCACACAGAGTTGTTTGTGAGTCCTTTGAGTTCCCATATGCACTCTTTTCTTTGACCTTCATGTTCGCACTAACATGCTCCTCCGGATGATGTTGTCTTGTGCTTTTCCATTCCGGACTATCCGCTTGTTGTGAAGAAGGAACAAAACACTAACAGAGTTGGTGTTGCACAAACAACATGCACTGTCATTCCTTAAGAGTATGAGTGGGAGCTTGAAAATCAACAATCGGCGAAGGATGACTCCCTTCCATCCAAGCCCCCTCCATTGTTTCCTAGGTTCTTTGGTGAACCTGCTATCCATGACTTTTCATGTGTGTCTTCATCCATCGATGCACCAATTGTTGACCACACGCAGGACTCACCGGATGCTATTCCATCATTCAACAATAGAGAGGATAAGTTATTGATTGAAGATCCACTTGATCCTTCATTTGTCTTTTCCGGAAACATAGAGGATGAGTTCATTTGATTTTCATCTACCCCTCTATTTGAATCATCTAATCATGAGGATGTTGAATAATTCATTGATTTTTATGATCGTGGCGGCCGTAATCCATTTGCATCCAATTTTGATCATGATCACAAATCTATCGCAGTTTATCTTTAGAAGCCACTAGTTTATGATGATCTACCTATTGGGTGTGGTTTTTTACCTATTTTCTACACATTCTTTCTCTTGTTTTGACCTTTTTGTCCTCCAAGCTTGTTCCCTTATATGACCAAACTCTCTGTTTTCTTACATTTTAATCCATTTTACTGTCATGTTACTTTGTTGTATTGCACCGAATAATACGAGGCTTTATTCCTTTTTGTGGCTAACTGGGAGAGCATTGAAGGATTATTTTGGGAAGTTCATTTTTTTCAGGTGTTGGCTTGCATGAAAGAAGCGACGAAGTAGGCAGGAAGCAAGGGTTTATAGCAGGGAAGGATAGAGCGGTTCACTGTTACACCCTAAGTGCTGTTATAGATCGCTCTTATATACTAGGTGTTGTTACAGGGTGTTGTTATTATAGGTTGTTGCTATTACGCATTGGATGTTGTTATAGGTTGCTGTTACACATTGGATGCTGTTACACTTCATGTGGATCCACCGTCACATCAACAGTGCTGCCGTCAGTTATGCCGCGTCATCCCGAACCGCCATTTTCTCAATGTTGTTGCACCGAAGCTGGAAATGTGGGTACTATCACACATAACAACTGTCGGAAATAGGATTGTTTATTTTTGAAGCAACAAGACTCAAGCAGTTGCAAATGATGTATATTTATTTAGTAATAAGTTGTAGCTTCTTTATTTTTGATTAGGATGAGAATCAAGAGATTCTCATGACTGATATGATTTCTAATTTTTGGGTTGTAATAGTTATAAAGGACTCGACTTTTTATGTATTGGCAGACGACATATAGAAGAGTATTGTTACTTTGTTTCTGTAATCCTAAACTTATTTGATATCAATTGGCATGGTGATGTTTTTACTTTCCAATTGATTCGTTAATCATTTTTTTTGTTCTTCCTACACCCTGCTGAGGAGGAAGGGCCCTCCTCTTTGGTAGGGATTGCAGTGATTAGGTAGTGTACATTTCAGTTTAGTTCATTTATTTATGGTTTATCGCCGTTGATGTACAAATTGTGGATTACATTCGTTGTTGTTTCTATTTATCTTATGTTGTTACATAGAGTTAAACAACGGAATAAGAGTAACCAGCCAGAATAGATGTTAGTTCTTGTGTGGCATGCCTTTACTTCAATAGCTGTGAGTTGTGGTTTAACTTTGTAGAGTGTTTTTTTTGTATCTACATGCATGGTTTGATTCAACAATTTAGATCAGCGACATATTTTATAGCTTCTCTGCATTTTCTTATGCTTGGCTGGAGTGTATCGACATAGATAGTGTGAACTCCATTGAAATAGTAAGACCTACCATGGGTTGACAATTAATGTTGTAGTCTGAGTCAATTAAGGTTGATTAGAACAACACTACATTTTGGCATCATTGTCGGGGATGGCAAGTTGACGATACAATAAGCCAAGTTGTTTGTTTGATATAGAGTGTTCCTAGTCCACAGTTGCTGAGCGGTAAGACAAGAGGTAAGAACCTGCGCATCGCTCTAACATACCTAGGCGGACTCACCATTGTGATCACTAGGACACTTAGGACATTTTGATGCTTTGATTAGTGTGTCTTCAACTCTTTAGTCGTTGGGCGGTAAGATGAGAGGTAAGAACCTGTGCATCTCTCTAACATACTTGGGCAGGCTCACCACTATCAAAGACAGAGGCACTTATAGAATGATTTAATACACATAGGGCCCATGTGTGCATTTGTAGTACTTATATAGACACTGAAATCACCCCCACTCTAATAAGTCACAAGAATGAAGGGTCATAAAAAGGAAATGGAGGGTAAAGATTTGGGAAGGAAGACATTTATCCAAGAATTAATCTCCAAGGCAGAAAAAGAACAGTCCAGATCTAAAAGTAATGCAAGGAAAATAGGGTCTCAGAAGGCTATTACTCCCATAGCAAAAGAAGAAACCTACAATCCCTCCATCATGAGACCGTATCGTTTTAATGCTAGCACTCATACCCCCAAGATCAAGGATTTGATTTATGAGCAAGAAGTGGCAGTTAGTAGAAAGAATTTGAGGACCCAGGGTCAAGGGGAAACCGAGGGTGAACATCAAACACCTAAGGGGGGAACACCTGTTGATTTATCAATATCCAGATACAGGTAGTGCGGCGAAACAACCAACCATAGTGGTATCTGAGGCATTAATCATGTCTGTTGGACCATAAAAAACACAACTTGGACAATGTTTGGTACAGGAAGGGTTAGAATAATTCATCATGGTAGACAACAATGATAACAATGCTAAAACATACACCACTACCACCACCTTTGAGTTCCTAATTGGGAATATCAGAGGTGAAGATCCTATGAAAAACATTCCTGTATCATCCTTACCATCCTTTCAGGCGATGATTGTGGAAGATCAAGATACATTTCTGTTTGAGTTTGATGTCCTATGTAGAAGTTATGATTATACAACATATGCTTAGAAACTAAAGATATTTCCTGCTACTTTAAAAGGAGCAGCCCTGAGATGGTTCATGGGATTAGGTCTCGCTTCCATTTCAATGTGGAATGCTATGAAGGAGATGTTCTTGTCAAAGTACTAGGACTATTGTAGGACCAGGGACTTAAGGGAAGAGATATTTAGAATGACATAGAAGGAGGAAGAAAGCCTGGAAGATTATGTGGAATGATTCCACTACAATATGCAGAGGTCTAAACGCAATGATTTAGACCTGGAAATCATGAAGACTATATTCATCGGAGGAATGATGGATGACTGCCTTGACACCCTAAAACTATTGCAAAAAGGGGATATATCACAAGAGCCATTCGCTTAAATTATAAAGCTCTGCCTATGATGCTCTCAAGGATCATCTAAAGGAAGAAGCACAATTCAGGATGCCTCTATTCACATACAAAAATCTGTAGGCGAAGGAGTAACTAGAGCAGAGATAGAAAATTTGTTCACAAATTTCAAGGCTGATATGCTCAGTACTCTCTCAGCCTAGATAAAAATAACATAGATCAAAAAGACACAAGCAGAAGCCAATACACCATTTTTCGTGTTCTATTCGACTTGTCAGAAGAAACATCCTCACAGGGAATGCGAATTGAATAACATCAGCCTGTGTAACATCTACGAGCTGGAGCATTCGATAGAGAAGTGTCTAGAGCTTCCTAGACTAAAGGAAGTACTCATAGAATCAAGCGAAGAGGTGTAGTCCTCTTACTTTATCGCACCAAGGACGCCATGGAAACCATGATATCTAGGTATGTCTCAAGACTTTTCCTCTTTCAATTCACGGAACAATGCATATAATAACCAACCATAACCATGGCAATATTCTTCCCCTCCTTCAGCTCAGTTCCCTTCACCCTGGAACCAATGGTATCCATCTCCTCTTGTTCAATATCCTCAATCCCAACCATACCCTTGGAACCAGAACTAGAGAGGAAATACCCTAAATTGAGCTCTTCCTGCACCACCCATGCAACAAGAGCTGCAATTACCTCCTTTCCAAGCTCGTTCTCTTCAACCACCTGCGTGACCCCAACTACCTGCGCAACCTAACCCAAAACCAAACAATAAAGTAGGTCAGGGCATAGAGGCTCCTACAACTTTCCAAACCTACTTTATAACCCCCGTGGAACTTAATGAAATACAATTGCGATCGGGCATGGTAATTAACCCCATTCACTCCCTATCATTACAAAGGAGGACTGTGAACCATCCAGAGGAGAAGCCAGAGGCTTTGAGGTGGATATGGCATTTACAGCAGCTGATACAGAGGAAGCTGCTACATCTGTAATAGCCGACCCACGAAGAACTGTTACATTTGTAACAACTAATTCGGTTAAGGATGAGACACCTGTAACAAAAGATTCAAATATTGTTACACAAGACCCCTTGAACCCTCAAAGACTGGATGAATCTAGGATGACTTCACAGCCTGAATCTAATTTCCATAGGGAGTTGAAAAATTTGTATGTATGAATTCCTTTCTTGCAAGCGCTTAAAGAATTACCCATCTATGCCAAGACAGTAAGAGATTTGTGCATCAAGAAGCGTGGGAGGAAGCTAAAGATCTTGCCACCATACATGTGATGGGAAAGTTATCCAAATTAATATATGCTTAGCCTCTCCTTACTAAGTACCATGATCTAGGAAATTCCGCAGTCATCGTCTACATTAATGATCAGCCCATAGCTAATGCATTAATTGATCTTTTGGCTTCCATTAATGTAATGACGAAAGATCTCTTTATCGCTCTCGGGCTACTCGGACTCAGACAAACTCCTATTGTGCTAGAATTGGAATACAGATCCCATGTTCAACCCGAGGGGATGTTAGAAGATGTAGTGATTATGATAGCTTCATGGAGATACCCAACCGATTTCCTTATCCTACAAACGAAATCCAATCTGGGGGGGCATCCTTTAATTATAGGGAGACCTTGGCTGGTCACTGCAGATGCATTCATAGGCTGCAAGATGGGATCCATTGTGATCTTAGGTGGCCAAGCAACCCATAACCTTAATCTTTATCCCCCAAAACCAAATGTGGATGTGTACAACCCTTGGTGGCATGAGTTTGAGCCTGAGTCAGATCTTTCCCTACCACTCCTCACTTCAAGGAAAGTGTAACAAATAAAATATATACATAATATAAATATAATGTAAATGATAATAATCATAATTAATTATTAGTTAAGTAGTAATTAGGTTGAAGAGGCATGTCTAAGTGAGACATGAATTTTCATGAAGAGACATTTTCTTGATATATAAGCAAGCCCCTCGTTCTCATTGTAAATCATCATTCATTCTTATTCTTATTCTTATTCATTTTTATTTAATATAATATCTATATCCTAAATGGATATCTTGACATTCCAAGTCTCCTGGAGTAATTAATCTTAAGAAGGAACTTTGTTCACTTCATTTGGTATTAGAGCAGTTCGGTCCTCTAGGTTGCTTAACCAGTGCACAGAGCTCGTTCTCCGATCCAGGTCCTTGGCTATCGAAATTTGTCAACTGTGTTGCCATACAATTGAAGCATGTTGCTCAAAATTTGGGAGTTTCTCCTTTTCTCTGTTTTTCTAGGCCTTTGGCCATTAAAACTAAAATTAAAAGAAAATTTGCTAGTTGGAGGGTCTCCAATTCCCTAGTTTACCTTTGGCCATAAAAAAAAAATTAACCAAAAAAAGTAGAATTAAATAAATAAATCATAAAGAAGAAGAAGAAAAAGTAAAAAAATAAAAAATAAAAGAACATAAAAAAATCAAATTATAAAAAAAAACAAACAAAAACAAAAACAAAAAACAATTTACTTTTTACGTGGAGAACATTTTTCAACCTTGTTTCAGCCCTAGCCCCGTCATTCTGAAGAACCTCCGCCACGGTAAAAGGGCCAATCTCGTAGGGAGAATGTAATGAAGATGACCGGAGGCAGGGGAAAGATGTTCCTCTCCCCCTTGTCGAGAGTTCGATTCCTCACCAAAGTGCCGCCAAGGGTGAGCCTGTCGTGTGAGGTCCGTTAGGGGCTCGACTGATAAGGATGCGTAAGCAGGCTCGACTGATAAGGAGAGGAGAGGAGAGGAGAGGTACGTTAGTGACTTTTAGTTACTTATTTGAGAGACCCAATAAGTAAATTGAAAAGAGGAGGTGGGTGATTCTGGTTCCTATCTCGAATGACGTAATTACGTATATAATGAATGCCGACCAAGACAATGAGTAAGTGACTGCTGGTCATTATGCATAGCTTCGATGAATTCAAGCATTTCCTATCTAGATATTTTTCACCTGACCCGATTCCGAGTGGACCATTTGTTATGAGTGGGGTGGAGACCTTTTCCATAATGTTGGAGAGGATTTATGACGACTTCCCATTCCAGCAGCCCGCCGCTGCGTTATTTCTGCCAAATTCTTTCTCTTAGTTCCCTGCTTTGGATTATTCCATCGCTTATACGAACTCATTTCCTCCCTTCGAAGGGAAGAAAAATATGGCTCGACTCGATTAAAAGCCCTTACATTGGGAGGATTAATCACTTCAAGTGTATCAGTGGGGTGGCCCAATCTGCTCAATGCCAAAGTGAGTAGCTCTATCATAACATCAATATACAATATCGCGTATCTACGTTTACCCTTGTCATTGTAATTTGTAATCTGAACAGGATTATGGATGGCTTCAATTGATATTAGGTTGAATGGGCTTCTTGAGCTGGCTGGTCATATGTTCATCATATTCACACGGTCACATATGCACTGAATAAGATAAACATAGACAATAGGTAAGCTCTATACCTCTATACCAGGATTAATGGGAATGTAATAAGCATAGGAGTAAACAAGGTCAAGAACTAGCTTTGGAACTGGGAGTGGGTGCTTACTTTACTACTGCTTTACACGGAACCATAATTGGATTTGCATCACCCGTGATCGAATCCATACCCGGATAAAAGAGTAGCCCCAGGAACGGGAAAGGGTACAGGGTCAGGATTAGGCTCCACTTTGGCAAACCCAGAACCAGCCATCCTTCTATGCCTCTGCCATTGTTTGTTACTCCGTGGGATCTAATGATTCTAAGTCAAAACAAAAACTTCTTCTCTTGCTACTGGTAGATCTACTCCTACTACTAAGGGCTCTGGATCTCCTGCCTTTCTTCCTACTGCTTCTGGTTTCGGGTAAACTGCGCGATTGGAGTCCCTTTTGTCGAGTTGATTGAATATCATATCCCGGTGGTAGAGTTTCTTTCATCTCCTTTCCCTTCCCTTTTCCCGTAACCCTGGGAGCATGGAGTGATGGATGCCCAACCCATGACTTTATCTTAGAAGCAACACCAGACGGATGGTCCCGATAGATAGGGTCTCCCTTTAGCAGAGAGAGATCGTTGAACTGCCCCGGATTAGAGTCATTACAGCTCGAAATAAACTTTAGGCAGATATCGTCGCGTTGAACAACTGCCGGATAGCTTGATTATGGGCCATCAGAATTAAGCAACCTCCTTGGATGGGGACGGGCTTCAGAAATTGGATAGGATATGCCCAGACAACCAGGCAGGATATGCTTCGTTTATCACACTCGCTGAATTCATCTTAGGAGGTATGGCACTCTGACTATTTACCTTTACCCCCTTACCCTTTTCGAGTCTGCTTACGCATCCTTAAAAGTCGAGCCTGCTTACGCATCCTCTCCTTATCAGTCGAGCACCTAAAGGTCCTTATGGTCGAGTACCTAAAGGTTCAATTTACTTATTGGGTGGGGGGACTATGGTCGAGCCTGCTTACGCATCCTTATCAGTCGAGCCCTGTTGCCGATCCTTAACAGTTGAACATCCTTCTTGGAGCCTTCCTATTCCCGCGATTGCTGCTTACAATGAAAATGACCGGCGAAGGACTCATACGGTTGGACCCACGGCTAGAGACCTTGCTTAAAGTCGAGTTATAATAGGGACCAATAAGAACTTGAAAGACGGGAGGATTCCGAAGGCATCCAGGGGGAACCGGAGAGGGATACGACACGTAGAGGAGATGCTAGTATCAGAACATGTATGTACTAATGGCATAAAGATAGGAGTCCTTGCCGATCTAAGTGTCTTTCGTGCAAGGAAATGGTGGGATACTACACCTACACCTGGATAGTACCAGGACCCTTGGTGCCGCCGGACTGCCTTTTCCGGAAGGGGCCTCAACCCTGTTGTTGCAACTCAAAATTAGCCTTGCGGCGAGACGCGGACATTACCCATGCTGCGGTTCCCTCCGGTCCGTTCCCGGGTTGGGTTAGGGTAACATCCGACCGAGTGCTGTAGCGGATCCAAACGCGCTCACGAGGCGCACAATAATAATAAGACCTACGTTCGTAATTCTAAGGCGAGTAACCCAGGCATGTAACGTTCGTCGTTATCAGGGAATCCCCTAAGTAAGGAAAGCAGTACGTAAAGGAAGCTCGTAAGTAAGGCCAGCGGTTAAGAAGGTAAGCTGCTTCCTCCTCCCGGTCTGTTTTAAATCAAGCTGGTATGTTGTGACGTCAACTTGTGGTTGTAAAGGTAAGCGGTAAGAAGGCAGTAAGCGGTGTTCTTCATAAGGTCCTGCCAGTCTGGTATCGATAAAGCAGTGGGGAAGGGTCCCGGGGAAACCACCACCATTAGGTAGGCTACGTATTAGGCGGCGGGTGCTGGGATGGGAGAAAGCAATGCTATGGTGGCCATTTTAGTTCTAGGGACACTTTAGCACGCTGTAGCCCCACTTTACCCCTGGCACAGGTATGGTATGACCATTCGTATTGATCTGTCTTTTTTTCTCTATCAAAGTGATGGGTTCAGAAATAGATGGATTAGATGCTTCTTCTACCACCAGCAAGCCAGTCAGCTTGCGCCTATATGCTATTCTTGGAGCAGTTACATACTTTCTAGGCAGCATCTGGGCGCAGATTTCAGGTGTGGTGCTGGTCTGACATCTGAACTGTCAGCAGTGGTTACATTTTATTTACAATTGTTGGGGCAGCAGTTAATAGCAAGGAGGGTACAGTTTTGAGGGTTAATAAAGCAGCAGAGGGGCTTACCCATACCTAGAGAATGATAGATAGTTACAGATCATATATTGAGGGAAACAATATAAAGGAGTATTTTTTTTTAATAAAAGGGTATTCAAGTTTTTAACAATCCAAATTAAGGGAGAATATTCGAAATATATATATATATATATATATATATATATATATATATATATATATAAAGGGAGATAAAATAAGTTATTAAAATAAAAATGAAAATCCATACAAAGTTAAAATGATGAAGGAAGAAAGGTTTTCCTATAATGGTCTTTCAGTTACAGATCATAGAGTAATTACATTAAAAGGAAATATCCAAGGAAGAGAAGTTAATGTCGCCATCAACCCAAGCAATGATAAAAATTATATTAACATCAACTTGGCAAATCAACTATTAATTCCAGAGCGAAGCATTAGTGTAAAGAAAAATATTTTTGACCAAAACAAGTATAAAATTAGTGATCTACAAGTGACAATAGGTCATTATGACTACATATCTCAATTTCATGTTGTAAGGACGGATAGAAACACTGACATCATAGTCGGTCAACCCTGGTTTAAGGATTTGGGTACATTCATGTTAAACATAAAAAAACAAGTTTTGACGTTTCCTTATAAAGGGAAGATGGTCATGTTTCGAGACATAACAAGTAAATCAAAATCAATAAAATCTTCATTAGAAGACCTTAAGGATATCTCAGATTTGATGTTTCAAGATAATGAAAAACTATATCAAAGAAGAAAAAAGAGCTTGAAGAAGTCATCTGCAGTAGAGACAAAGAAATTTTGTGCCTAAGAGACCACCAAGAAAGCTAAAGCATCAAAGAAGGAACTCAAGGAGCACTTATTAGAACAAGAAGAGTAAACTTTGCTTTTAAAGAACCTTAATAAAAATTTATTAGAACAAATCAAATATCTAAAAGATGAAAATTTTAAAATTCAAAACACTGAAAATAAGGTTGATAAATCAAAAATCAAAGAACTTTTACGACTGAAAAACCATAATCAAAGTCTACTCACTCAAATTAAGAAGCTTAAGGATGATAAGAAAGCATTAAAAGATAAGTTGGAACAATTCACTCGAGAAGAAGCATCGAAATCTCCAGTCATAGCAATCCAAGTTGAAAGTAAGGGAACGAATACCGATCCAGTGAATATGACAACTCAAGAAGACAAGCTAGTTGAATAAATGACACATGTAAATGTTGCAGTTCAGATAATGGACATCCCAGGTGAATGTTCCATAACCAATTCAACAACATCTTCGCCAGAAGAAAATCTAAAAACTCCATATCGACATCTGAATCACGACAGTAGACCAATCAACCATGCTATGTATCGGT
The DNA here is from genome assembly GCA_031772625.1 of Pinus tabuliformis. Classification (NCBI taxonomy): domain Eukaryota; kingdom Viridiplantae; phylum Streptophyta; class Pinopsida; order Pinales; family Pinaceae; genus Pinus; species Pinus tabuliformis. The sequence continues at coordinate 367,979,209 of CM062814.1, forward strand.
ACCATTTAGACCAGAAACAACAAATTGATGTTTCAGAGAATAATGACGTAAAATCAATCTCGTCTTATGATGCCAAGTCATTACAAAGTTCTAGTGATCAAAATACTATACAAAAGATTAATCTAAGATGGTTTGATCCCTTCTTAGTGCGACAATTTTGTTTGTCACTAAGCATATCATATCAACTTGTATCAACGAGGATGACTATTCCAAGAGAGAAAGACGTTTGAAGCCGAAAAAGAGATCAAGCCTTTTCTCATCGACAAGCTTTGAGGACAAAGATATTTGAGGAAGGAGGCAATGTAACGAGTAAAATATATAAAATAATATAAATATAATGTAAATGATAATAATCATAATTAATTATTATCATTTACATTATATTTATATTATTTATATATTTTATTCATTACATTGCCTCCTTCCTCAAAGAGCTTTGTCGTCAAAGCTTGTTGATGAGAAAAAGCTTGATCTCTTTTTCGGCTTGACATTCCAAGTCTTTTGGAGTAATTAATCTTAAGAAGGAACTTTGTTCACTTCAGAAAGCCCAGTATTTCAAAGACGAGATAGAAGATGATATTATTAATGGTTTTGTTAGTAATTAACTTTATGTTGCTTCTGTTAAAAATGCAAATGAGGAAGAAGAGGTGGAAGATATAAATTTTGAACAAATGAGAACTACTCCAAATACGGCTAGCAACCCAATTGAGATTGAATCTGGAAAAATTTTGAATGTTAATCCCAATTTGACTACTGAACAGAATCAACAGCTTTTACAACTATTACACAAGTATAAAAAGACTTTTGCATGGGATTATACAGATATGAAAGGGATCCACCCTAACCTATGCACTCACCGTATTTATTTGAAGGATGGATACAAACTAGTTAGACAGCCACAACGCTGCATGAACCCTGCGCTAAAGGAAGTGGTGAAAGAAGAACTAGGAAAACTCCAAAGTGCTAATTTAATTTATCCAACATCTGACAGTCAATGGGTGTCACCGCTTGTCATCGTTCCTAAAAATAATGGAAAGTGGAGAGCCTCTGTTCATTATAGAGAACTCAATAAGGCCACTCAGAGGGACCATTTTCCATTACCATTTATAGATCAGGTCCTTGATACTCTCTCCATAAAGAAATAATTTTCATTTTTGGATGGATTTAGTGGCTACAATCAGTTATTGATTGCCCTGAAAGACTAGGATAAAACAACCTTTACCTGTCCTTGGGGACCCTACACATACAGAGTGCTACCTTTTGGGCTTTGTAATGTGCCAACAACCTTTCAAAGGGCGACACTAGGAATTTTTTCTGACTTATTGAAGGACTGTCTCGAAATATTCATGGAAGATTTCACACCTTATGGAGATGATTTTGAAACAACATTAGTCAATCTGGAAAAAGTGCTAGAGCAATGTGTACAAACTAATGTTTCCTTGAGCATTGAGAAATGTCACATGATGATGATTGAAGGGATCGTTCTTGGACATTACATTTCTGTTGACAGAATCAAGGTAGACCCTACAAAAATAGAGGTAATTCTAAGGATCCAAACCCCCAAAATGCAGAAAGAGGTATGTAATTTCTTGGGGCATGCAGGGTATTATAGAAGATTTATAGAAATTTTTTCAAGAATTGCATCGCCATTATTTTCCTTGCTCATGAAGGATGCTGATTTCTTTTGGAGAGGGTAGTGTGAGCAGGCCTTCTAAAAGCTGAAATGTTGTGTATCAGCAGCTCTGGTCTTGCGAGGACCTAATTGGGAACTGTCGTTTCACATAGCTACGGATGCATAGGATATTGCTGTAGGTGTTGTTTTGGGCCAATTGGAGGATAAGAAACCTTACACTATTTACTACATAAGTAAAAATCTAACTCTAGCAGAGCTCAACTACATGGTGACCGAGAAGGAGTTCTTAGCAGTTATGCATGCCATCAATAAATTCGAACATTACATCACAGAATATCAAGTATTTGTACACACTAAACGTTATGCCATTTGTTTTTTAATGAATAAGCTAATTACAAATGGCAATATTACACACTGGTTATTGTTGTTACAAGAATTTGATATCACTATTGTAGATAAGCCTGGAAAATACAATGTAGTAGCTGACTTTCTTTCTAGGCTAACTATTGATGACAATTGCCCTCCTACTGAAGATTCTTTCCCTAATGAATATCTTTTCGCTATATCTACTTACTCACCTTGGTATGCATATATAGCTAATTATCTTACTGCAGGGAAGTTTCCCTAGTATTTATCCTCCAAGGAGAAAAAGAAAATCATACAACAAAGTGCTACATATACCTGGATATATGGGAACCTCTATCACACTTGACCTGATTTCCAGATTAGACGCTATGTTAGAGAGGATGAGGTCTTTGATATCCTAAAAGCCTACCATGAGGAACCTTGTGGAGGACATGTCACAGACAAACGGACAGGATACAAAGTCTTGTCAACAAGGTACTACTGGCCAACAATATTTCAGTATGCCAAGAAGTTTGTGAAGGGATGTGACAGTTTTCAAAGGAAGGGCCAACCAATGAAATCAAATGAGATGTCGTTATAACCCAAATCATCATAGAACCTTTTGAGAAGTGTGCTCTAGATTTTCTAGGACCAATCAATCCTTCATCTAAAAAAAGATCCTACATCTTGGTCTGTATTGACCATGTCATGAAATGGGTTGAGGTGAAGGCACTAACCAGAGCCACAGAGTAGACTGTCTCAGATTTTTTGTCTAAAGACATCTTCATCTGGTTTGGAATACCTAGAGAGATAGTCACAAATGGAGGACCGTAGTTCACATCTCATAACATCCAGGAGTTGGTCGAAAAATATAAAATCCATCATAGAATAACAACGCCTTGCCATCCATAGGTGAATGGCTAGGTAAAAAGCACTAACAAAGTCATTGAGGGAATTCTTACTATGACTGTGGCCAGTCATCGAAGAAATTGGGCTAACGAACTTCTTGAAGTGTTATGGGCATACAATACTACATGGAGGAACACCACTGGATTCTCACCATATGAACTTGTATATGGCAAGAACCCTTTATTCCCCATTGAATTTGAAATCAAAACACTAAGGACAACACTGTAGGTCAATTTGGATTTGTCTACAACACAAAGGCAGAGATTGAACCAACTCAACGAATTGTAGGAGAAACGGTTGGCTTCTATCCAGCAAACATAGATTATCCAGCAGTAGAAAGCCAAGTGGCACAACAAATTTATAAAGAAGAAGTAGTTCCAAAAAGGAGATTGGGCTCTCTTATACAACTAAAGGTTTAAAGACTTCAAGGGTAAGCTCTGCACCAGATGGCTAGGTCATTATGAGGTAGATGCAGTCTTTGACAATGGGATTGTAAATTTGGTAACCATTGACAAGGCAAGGACATCATTACTTTCAAACGGGCAATGTATTCGATTGTATCACAAACCTACCTCGAAGGACTCATTTGTCAACATTGTCACAAATTCAGATCTACAGATTATGGGAACAAGGGAAATCCCTCCTGGGTTGTAAAAATTTTAATTTTTCCAATAAGTGTGATAGTTGAAAACCACTTGGTGGCGGCTGTTATACCCTTCCAAAAGACAAAACAATAATAATAATAATAATAATAACAATAACAATAATCTGGCTATGAAACCTTTCTCAGGCACAGACAGACACTTTTGTAGCAGTTGAAAACCACCTGGTGGTGCCTGTTACACCCTTTGTAACAACATTTGTTATTCCAAAGTATTTCATGCGATAAGTATTGTTAAATGATCTTTTGTTATTTATCTTTTTGAAGAAATTAGATTAATATACATCAGTCGTCTTGGTTGTTACACTTGTAACAGTCGACGCTTTTCAGGAATATAAAGAGATATTTTATTGTAATAAACAAAAAAAACATCACCGTAAGCCCTGTCATCAGATTTAGGTTTGCGCGTCTTGTTGCCCAAGGATGATTCAAAGTCTCGTCACTCATTACTTTGTTCCATGTTAATTAGGTACATCATCAAAAAGTTAATAATGAATTTGTTTTACTAATTATGGCAACTTAACATGACTATTGATGGTAGAGGACAACTGTCATAATTAAGCTGCGGGGAGAACGAATCACATCGTGACATGACCATCGCACGATTTGTAATTATTTGAAAGAATATAGCAATTAAGGCATGTGACCCAATGGTTATTATTATTTAATGCTGAATCATACTAAAAAGGGTAAGGGCACCATTGACGAGGCCTCCCCGTGACTCACCATTAAGGAAAAATTCATTGAGCAGTACGAACCATGTGCACCAAATCTTAATCCAAAATCTTCACCTACGCCACCCTGCCACCATACCATTTACCCCTGCTATAAGCACTGAATCCACATTCAGAGTGTTCAGAGAGGAGGAAGATAGAAGTATAGGTTGAAATAGCTAGAGTGTGTACCAGAGGGAAGGGTAAGCAGGTGAAACAACACTGAATTGCATAGGCAATGGGAGGAGCAGCAATATGACGCGAGCCAGGCTCCACAAAAGCCCTAGAAGGTTGCTCTAAAGCATGCCAAGTTTTCAAATATGTAGGCTGGTTCAAATTCTTCCAGAGATTAGAAGGATTGGACAATGGTGTGGCCATGGAATTTGCAAAGAACCTAGAAAGAAACCAGACAGAAGTTAGAGGATTGCAATTGGAGCTCACAGAAGAAGTTCTTTCCAAAGTAACAGGATTGCCAGTAGAAGGGAAGAGATGTTTTCCTAGGAAGATTAATGGCCCCTCATTGAAAGGGGATTTTACTTAGGAAAGTGAGTCGTTTGTTAGGAAAGGTAGGGGAATTGATAGGCTATCACTCCCCTAGTCATGGGCATATGTTGCTCTCTTCCTCATTAACTACATTACTTGTGAGGGAAGGGAAGAAATTATGTTTAATTACCATTTCCCATTGCTGAACCATCTCCACCATCAATAGCTGATCAACATTTCTTATTTCTTGCTGGGAAATATTAGGCACATGACTACGGTTGTGAAAATGACTACACATCTAGAAACATGTGTTACAAACCATGGCATCATTAAACTCATTCTGTTCGATGCCTTGAGCTGTTAGGGAAAGAATTGGGAAGAATTCATGTAGAAAAGGCCCAGGACCACTCGCAGAAGGAAAGCAGAGATGGTTGGGGAAACTCTATAAGTGACAAAGGAGAAACCCCAGTCCTTGATGGTCAGGGTCAACAAGAAGTCAGTTGATAAATCAATTGGCGACAGAAGGCCGAAGTAGAGAATAAGGGTTAGCGGGTGTCTAGAGTCCCCATCCATGTCGAGAAAGAACAAAGAAGCAGTTGATCAAAAGGACAAGGAGTAAGCTTAGCCAAGAAAACCTCCTTCACCTGGTAAGAGTGAAACCCAATATTTTATGTTGAAAATTGAAATTTTAGAAAAGGAAATTAAAGAATTGAGGGAATAGCTAGAAGTAGGAAAGGCAGAGCCAAGAGCCCCAGGGCTAGATACCTTGGTTGAGGCCATGGACAGGGCCAGAAGAGGAGAAATCCTAGGCACTCTGTGCGTAGCCTGTGCTGAGAAGTTGGTGGAAGCTCGATTCAAGGTTTGTGTAGTAGACACTACCTTGAGGGGGATTCAAACTGAAAACTAGGAAGTTGTTACACCAGAACCTGTCGAGGACGTTGCTTATACACAAGAACCAGCAACCGAGACAACACAATCCACAGGGAGTGATCAAGCAATGGATACACAGGAACCCTTGGCTGACACTGTTGTTTCACCAGGAACATTAGTGGAGTAGGAAATTAGCCAAGAGGAGGAAGAACAAAGATAATATTCATGAGTCGATGGTCACTGTTGCTGTTACACAAGAACTAGTAACAGATACTGAAGCTGGTCTGAAGGAAAACGATGAACATAAGCCTGCGGATATTACTGCTGCCGCACAAGAATAAATAGTAAAAATGGAAGTTGACCAGGAAAATAAAGAAGCTATGATAAAACGCACTCACCTAGCTATTGTTACACAGGAATCAACAGCCGAGGTGGGACAGTTTCGCCCTCAGGAGGCTGCTACACCTTTAATTGATGATGCATGCAGGGGAATGTTGGGTCCTGTTGAAGGATGGCGTTCTGAGAAATTTTTGTGATTGGCAGAGCTGCAAAAATGGAAGCAGTTGGCACTCTCTTTGTAGGAGGGTGTGGTTCCACTCAAGATGCATAAGAGAATGATGGATTCCCTAAGAGAAAAATGGTTAAAAGAAGAATGGGAAGGAGAAGAGGATGCATGTGGGCGTAAAGAAATTATGAAGAAAAAGGATGAACAACTGCATCAGCTGCATTGGGAGGTCCCCGACCTGATGTTTGGTAAGACCAAACTCCATGACCTTGCTCTAAACCTACTAGCATGAAGGCAGTAGTCCCCGTCATACAATGTGTTCCTATGGGAACGTTACTACTTATTCCAGTTAAGGGAAGTTTGTGAGAGCAGGTCCTATATGGGTTCTTTAATCTGCACTTTTTTGGAAATTTTCCATTCCTGTGATTTTGATGATTAGAATCTGATGTGTGAGCTATTCTTGCACAATATGATGTGCTAACATGTGAGCACGAGGATGGTAATGAGTGTCATTTCTTTCATGGGAGACTTGCATTTGTGGACATTCCTCTCATTTATGAGGAATTAGATTGAGTGGAAACTGGCCAAGAAAACAATAGCGACCAATGAGGAAAAGACAACATTATGGGTCAGGGCTGAACCAGGAATGGTTTACAAACTTTAGTGAGAGTTCAGACGGTTCCTGAGAAATCCAAAAATTAGAGATCAATCGGCCATTTACACAAGGATAATCATGAGGATCTACCTCAACTTATTTTCAAACATGAGGAGCCAAGCACTAGTCAGTTGTATCAAGTGCACTGAGGCCTATAGTGTATAATTGCTGGAAGGAGACCCCTTTGAGTACAAGAACTTTGTGGCTACTATTACATGGGTGCAAGAATATGCTCAAATTGTGCTAACACTAGGGCCGTTTTGGATTGGCCTCAGGTTCAAATTCCCTTTGATCTAGTTGCCATTGGAGGAGCATCAACTTGATTATTGGTTACGTGATTATGAAGAGGAATCTTGGTCACATGAGTTGATGGTGAATCAAGGATTAAGAGCTCCAAGTGATGATACTGTTGGTGCCTAAAATTTCACGGATTTCCATCGGGGGAACAATAGAAGGAAATAAGATTCTGCATGGGGACATGCAGTTGCTTCAGTTGCGGGGAGATGTTGCGTGTGGTTTTTTACCTATTTTATGCATGTTCTTTCTCCTGTTTTGACCTTTCTGTACTCCAAGCTTGTGCCCTTATATGACCAAACTCTCTATTTTCTGACCTTTCTAATCCATTTTACTGTCATGTTACTTTTCTTTAGTGCACCAAATAATACGAGGATTTATTCATTTTTATGGCTAACTAGGAGAGCATTGAAGGAGTATTTTGGGAAGTTCATCTTTTTTAGGTGTTGGATCGCGTGAATGAAGCTATGAAGTAGACAGGCAACAAGGGTTAATTGTATGGAAGGGTAGAAAGGTTCACCGTTACACCTGAATGTTGTTACAGATCACTGCTATATACTAGATGTTGTTACAAGTTGTTGCTGTTACAGGTTGCTGCTGCTCCAGATTGTTGTTACACATTGGATGTTGTTACACATCGGATACTATTACACCTCGCGTGAATCCACCATCACATCAACAATGTTGTTGTGAGCTATGCCGCATCATCCCGAACCACCATTTGCTCAATGTTGTTGCAGCGAAGCTGGAAATGTGGGTACTATTCCACATAATAGCTGTTAGCAGTAGGATTGTTTATTTTTGAATCAACAAGACTCAAGTAGTTGCAACCGATGTGTATTATTTAGTAACAAGTTGTAACTTCTTTATTTTTTATCAGCATGAGAATCAAGAGATTCTCATGACTGGTCTTCTTTCTAATTTTCAGGTTGTAATCATTATAAAAGACACAACTTTTTATGTATTGGTAGGCGACATATAGAAGAGTATAGTTACTCTATTTCTGTAGTCCTGAACTTACTCAATATCAATTGGCACAGTGATGTTGTTACTTTCCAACTTATTCATTAATCACATTTTGTGTTCTTCCTGTGCCTTGCTGAGGAGGAAGGGCCCTCCTCTTTAGTAGGGATTGCAGTGATTAGGTAGTGTACATTTCAGTTTAGTTCATTGATTTATGGTTTCTCATCATTGTTGTACAAATCGTGGATTGAATTTTCTGCTATTTCTATTTATCTTATACAGTTACACAGAGTTAAAGAATAGAGTAAGAGTAACTAGTTGGAATAGATGTTAGTTCTTGTGTGGCATGCCTTTACTTCAATAGTTGTGAGTTGTGATTTAATTCTGTAGAGTATTTTTTTTGTATCTACACACGTGGTTTGATTCAACAATTTGGATCAACGACATCTTTTACAACTTTTCTACATTTTATTATGCTTGGCTGGAATGTATCGGCATCGACAATGCGAACTCCATTGAAACAACAAGACCTACCCTGGGTTGATAATTAATGTTGCATTATGAGTCAATTAAGGTTGATTAAAACAACACTACACTACCTTATGATGAAGTTGAGACACCCAAGACCGTCGAGGCACTTTAGCCTAAGTTGTTGGTTATGTCAGGCCATTTCTCTCTTGGGGTTAGTCTCACTTCCGATTACAATACTATTCAATCACCCAAGGCTCTTCATCACTCATTTGTATGCATTGAAGATCCATCTCACAAGTAGATCATACTTCCTCCACTCGAACTGCATGATCCAATCGCTCGTGCATTGGAGGAATCTTACATTTCAAGCACTTGTTTACGATGAAAGCTATCTTTGTTTCTTTCGTTTGCTTGCATGCCTCACTCAAGAGTGTGATTTTGCTTCAAACTTGCACATAGTGTCACACAACACCATGATAAGTCCATGGACTATTTGTCATGCACATGCACCCACTTATGTCCCATGGGCACTTTGAAACATGAAGTTTGCCTGTCTTCACTGTCATATATTTCTTGTATGCTGGTCCACACAACTGAGTTACTTGTGGACAAAGCCTTCACCCACATGGGTATACCAATGCACTGGTTATTGCATTGGAAGTATCACTTCATGTGATAAGGCCCATGCACCGTTAGTGTAGGAGTAGGAGTGGTGTTTTGTTTTAGTTGTTTTCTTGCATGATTGTTTACTTTCATTCTTTGTTTGCTCGCTTTGCTCTCATTTTTGCTTCTTCTATTGTTTGGCTTTGTTGTTAGTTCGTTCGCTTGTTTCATTCATAGGTTAGTTTGCATGAAACCATGTGTGACTCATGAAATGAGCTTGGTAAAGTATAAGAGGGTTTGTACTGCTTTTTCTACTTGGTTATCTGTCATCTTACCCATGTATGATGAACATGTTACTCTTAGTCCATGATAGGTCAATGTAAAATACGTACTCTTCGAAGTGAACCTTGGTGTAAACACAACGCTTGCACGCTAACTAATGTCACATTCTCTAGTCAATTGTTTTTGGGTTAATTCTTGTCAACTCAGTCAACTAGAGTAAGGTGAGTGGGAAAATGTTAACAGGCATGTCAAAGATATAATAAACTACTTCTTTGATACAAGAACCTCCTCTACTCTGAATAAGTCAGGATCCATCTTCCGCCTTTGAAATGAATAAGTGCTATGCACAGTGAAAATGAAAAAAAATAAAAATGAAAAGTCAAAAAATTCAGAATTCAAAATGAATAATGTGAAAGAAGAGAAAGGATTCCTATGTAGGGAGGTGATGCAAGTAACCTCGCCGGGCTACTGACTAGGCTTGTTGGCAGTGGATCCATGCTTGTGCTCCTATGTGACTCCACCGGGGTACTGACGAGGCCTGCTCGTAGTGGAGCAACATTACAGTTGAAGATAAGACTCTGAAAACTATATTAATTGTGCACCTATATACCCCTCAACCCCAATAAAAACAATTGTGTTTCCTTGGATTGGGATGTGTGTCAATCGACCAAGGGCTTGGTAGATGCTACATCTTACAACCAAGTTAGTGTGAAACCAACATGAGCTAAGAACTGAACAATACTTCCGGAGGTGTTAGACTTGCTTTTCACGAACAAGGTTTATGCAGAGAGTTGGAGTTCTACCAGTGTGCCGCCAAGTGTTGTAGTGGCTAAAACCACCCTCCAAAAATTTTCCTTAGCTTGTTTTGGAGCCTACCCTACTAATATTACACACCACTTTGTCTTGCTTTTTCATCTACTCAAGCTTTAGTGTTTTCCTTGCACAAAGGTAGCCTGTCGATCACAATAAATCCATTCCCCTTATAGGCTACTTATCAGGACTTGGTCCAACTACAAACATAGAAACTTCCCCTTGAAAATTTTGCATTCCTGGAGGGAAACCAACATTTCCCTCCGGGAATTGCACAATCCTCTCTGACAAATTTCTGGTCTCCAGGATTAATCCTGTGAACCAACCCTCGCAGCAGGATTTGTGCGTATTTTCCCATCAATAGGCAGTTCAGCCTAGGATTTGTGAAAATCTAGGGTATTAGTCAGCTACTCTACCTAGAAATTTCGCAATTCCCTTGGGAATCAACCTAGCTTATAGCTAGGAATACACATTTTTCCCAAGCTGTTGAGCACTAGCATACATGGACAGTCTGGTTGACTAGTTCCACCCGGGACTGAGGAAAATTGACTTGCATGCATGCATGACTTGATCTTCCTGGAATAGCAAGAGACAACATGCAAAAGGCATCGGATGATCCAAGGAGCTATTTTTAGTAGCCAGGAGTTACATGCAAAGATGTTTTAGAAGTTTCCCTCCAAGTGTCGTTTTTTCCTAGATTTGTAGCATGCGCGTCTTGAGACCAAACTTATTTATTCGATGCATCAGAGCTCATTTATTCACATCAATCTTGGAGCTCTGACATCCCACAACACATCCAAGACTCTTCAACGCATCCGCTCAACTATTCATGGGTAAGTGTCCTCAACTCGTCTTTTTCAACATTTCTGTCGCTTTTTGTGTATTCACTTGTGTGAGTGTTGTTTGCTTGATTTATTTGAATGGCTCCTGTCATTTACATATAATATAGCTTGTCCTAGCTCTATTTCAATTTTCGTTTCTATCTCACTGTTGTCGCATGCATGAGATTTTTTTGAATGGACGTTCGCCTAATCAACGAAATATCTCACCCACATGCATGTTGATATGTTTGGGCAATCTTCTAGTCATGTTTTGCATGCACTATTTATCACTTATGCTATCACTTAGTATCACCATGAATTTCATCGGCTTACTTTCTTTCAGTTGCCCGTCGGCAAGTCAGGCCAACCATGGCCTAGTGTCTGCCTTCACCAAGGCTGCATTGTGCAATCTGGAGAAGGAAGGCTCACCTTCCCCTCCAGATTTGGGCATTCTAGCCCAGTGCTGGCCTCCTAGACTGAATTGCACATTTTTGGAGATCAGTGGCTGCGTGATCGAAAAATTTGCACAAATTTGTCCCTGGGCCAACAATATTTCCCAGCTGGAATCGCACATTGTGCAATCCAAGTCGCCAACTGCCCAACTGGATTGTGCATTTTGCAGATCTAGCAGCCAGTCCAGCGTCTGAGTTAGTTCAAACTACCTTTTGCGTAGTTCTTACAGCTAGTCACTCAACCTCCGAGTGAAATTTGCGCAATATTGCTCATCAGTTCCCCAGGTATGTGTTGTGTCCTTCCCTGGATTTGATTTGTTTTCACTGACATATTTCTTTCCATGCATGTTTCTTGTTTCCAGATCTTTCAGATGTTCATCTATCTCAATGGTTTCTAAGAGAATAGAATCCCAGGACACTGATGGTGTTGTAGCTGGAACATCAATTGAACATATTTCCTCTAACATGCCAATCTATGAAGATACAAAGTTGTATCTGAAAAAGTACATCAAACTGAAGTGGAAAGAGGTGAATGAACAATTCATATGTAGTTTTTGGGAATACCTTGAAGACCGCCTGGTGTATGTGAACATTCATAAGTCCAACATATACTGAATTTCATGTAGATGCCCCACGTTCCCATGTGCGGATATGATTCACTGTATCATCTCTCACACTAAGCCCGAGACGATGACCTTGAGCAGTGTTAGTGGGATGAATCTTGCAAAGAGACTACAATGAGATGTATTAGATGAATGAGCCCATGACTATCATGACTCCTCCATTCAGCTTGCCCAACAACAGAGGCCACTCCAAAGACATTCTAAAGGATTGGGTAAAGGAGCTATCTCGTTTCAAGATGAGCCCTAATCAGATCTATAAGAATAAAATATTGAGGAAGGCATGCCAATACTTGGTCATATTCGCATGCTGACTGAGTGGCCAAGTGAGCACTAAGACCTTCCCTCAGACTTGGGTGGTCATGTTGGACAAACTAGTTAGATAAGGAAGTCCATACAACTGGTGTAGCATACTATCTTATCAGCTGAAGGAGCACGTCATGAAGGCTCGACAGTCACCCGAAGGCATGCACACAGAGATTTACATGTCCGCCTACATTCTAGATGCAGTCTATGCTCGACATAAATTCTCGGTCTTAGAGTGGTCATGGTCACTGGGGAAGATTGTTGTGAGCACATATTTCAAGTTATTGTCCAAGTGCAGCTTCAAAGGAGTGATCATACAACTTTTCGACCATCTTGTCACCCCATTGTACAGGTTGATATTCGAATAGGATCCACCCTGAATGTCAGAAGAAATGATGAAGGCATTGTTAGGCATTGTGGATTGGTATGCCTCACTAGATGACATGTTCATCAATGTGTTCAGTGTGAAGAAGCCTCTGCATGTTCTGCCAAAGTTTGCTTTGGAAGTGTTTGTCATGTAGGAAGTAGCATATCATATCTCAATAGGATTACCAGTTAGGTTGCAATGGAAGAATAAGGCACCTTGGCTCACTCTTCCATTGCGGATTTATTTATATGAGATCAAGAGCATCAATCAAATAGATGTTTAAGTTGAACAAATGAAGAAGTACATGTTCGGCCTCCGAAGCTTCAACCCGTATGACCCAAATTGTGTTATGAAGGATCACTGCATAAAAGTTCAGTTCAATTGGATCCATGGGGTATGTCATTGGGCCGAGGAGGACTCATGAAGGTATTTCTTCAATTCCTAAAAACCCAATGAACAGGTTAGTTTCACTGTAAGAGTGGTTAGCACAACATCGTGAATCAACATCATGGATAACACCAACAGTAGCAACAGCACCAAAAACAACGGAGCCAAGCATACTTTCATGTGACAAAGGGAAGAGAAATATTGTCAATCGCATGGAGGAGGAACAAATATGCAAGTTTCAAGCATGTCCACTTGTAGAACAAGTAGCTTAGGCTATTCAGGAAAAGAGGCAGCAACACAACAGGCTTATCATGTAAAGGCATAGGGAGAAGAAGAAAATGGGAGAAGCAGAGAAGGAGTGGCATGAGCAGAGAGAGAAACTGTAGAAAGAACAAGATTTGTGCCAACATGAGAATGAAGTGCAGCAACAACAGATTCAGTAGGGGGTGCATCACATGCAGACAGATGAAGCAGCACCTATACATGTGGTTGATTCTTCTAAACAGGTGGCATTAGGTGAATAGGGTGAGCCCTAATAGGGGAAATATTTTGCTCACGAGATAGAACAAGCTCTTGAACAGTTCGATGCAGACATGGAGCAACTGGAGTTAGAACATGATACCAACCTCATGCCTCACCACAGAGAGGTCGACTTGCCTGCTTCAATGCATCCAGATGATGAGAAAGTCTCGAATGACCAAGGAGAAACTGAGATGCTTGGTGCTCAGCCAAAGGAAGAGATGCGCAACAACGACTCTGATGAATCTCAACATAGAGTTGTGCAGTTTGACATAGTACCAACTTTGGAGGACCGAACATCCCCTGCAAAAGTTGAAGAACAAGTGATTGTGGTCGTTGTGCAGAATGACTCAGCTTCTTTGGCCGATGCAACTAGAGTGTATGCATAAGCCACTAGATTTAGTGTTCACTTCCTCATAGCTGAGAATGAGAAAATGGTGAAGGAACTATAGGTTTTTGAGCAGGGAGGACACTTGGTGACAATGTCTATTTGAGATGAACTGAAGAAGGAAATACTAGATGAAGTATTGTCCTTGGACACTTTGATGTGAGCATTGTACTCCAAATTTGGTACCGTGGATAAAGTAGTCATTCATCTTTACGATTGGCACCATCGATGTGTGAGAAGAGCTCGTATATTGAAGAACATACATGCTGTCGTTGAAAACATGTAGACATGGACGATGAAGTACACGAGAGCCCGCCTTCATTTACCCAAGATGATGAGGGCCAATGTGGTTGAGCTGCAAGCATGTATCCGGAGTCAGATCCAGAATGATAAGGACGTACCGCAATTCATCGCTGGCATACGCTTCCCATGCACAAGTATTCAAGAGCATGGAGGTAGATGTGATTCCATCACTTGGGACTCTCACCTAAGCAAAGACCAAGAAGCAAGTCCAATAGGAGCTTGGCTCGTACTTCGACAAGTTGATGCACGTCGACACTAGTCCAGACTTTCCTATCAGTACAGACATCATGCACAAGTATGTTGCTGGTCTAGCAACATTGAGGACAATGGTGCACTTTCTTTCAGATGATTTGTACAGAGGAGCCCAAGTAGTGTACCTAGATTCCATGGATGCAAGGTCTAGGTTCCAGACAGATGTCACAGCAAAACACATAGACACTATCAAAGACTACCAATCTTGGCACCAATATGTCATGATTGATTAGCATGAGGATGTCGAGAAGTTGGACTTATATAGTTGTCTAAGTCATAATGGTGTCTAGTTTTGCTTATTCAAGCCGTTATTCACATGGGTACATGTGCATTGTAATGTTAAGCCATGTCAAGTGTAATTCAAGTGTCAAGAGTGAATGTAACACTCATAGGGTAGGTGAAGTGTCATGAGGGTATTTGAATGGTCACAAAGGAGAATGTCAAGGGTCACCCCACCCTTTGCTACAAATAGTCCCTCATAACTCATTGTAAAGGCTTTTGGTTAGCCAAGCTTCTACTAAGACTATCTTGATGAAGGCTTCGATAGTATTATAACACGCCTTGGCTTCTCCACTACACGAAGCTAGTACATCACTTTGGAGAAGGTGAATGTGGTTGTAACATTCCACTGATGGGGCAAGCAGGTTTACATAATGTATTGTATGATTGTGACTTACACTTCTTTAATAATAAGACCCAGCATATTGTCATGCATATGTTGTTATTGTAGTTGGATTGTTCCGGTTTCCTTAATGATATATGTTATTTAACTTTCGTACTTTTATATGAACTGATTTGTATGCATTTATATGAATCTTATTTTTAATGTGTTTCATATGTTGTTAATGTTGTCACCATCCATGTCAACTGCTCTGGCGGACGTCAGACAAACCTTTCTCATGAACCTCGCTATATCAACCATCACACTCATCTCGGACTGATCCGTGAGTGTTGTTTGTGTTATATTACCTTGTTGTTGTGACTGCCGCATTCGAGTGGACTTCTTCGCTGGAAGTTATGCATGTTCCTTGTGTGGTGTGTTCCTAGCTGAGTTGGGACTGATCCCTTTTAACCTGGAACTCACCTTCACCTTCCTCTCCCTTCGAAGTGTTGGAACCTCTTCTAGACATTCCTTGACTTGCTGTATCAATCACACCCTTGCTACTGACAGAGTTATCTTACTTGCCTGTGTGTGAAATCGCAGTCAAGGCATTACCTTACGACCCATTGCTCGAACTCCTACACCAAATAGTCTGAGGTATAATTGGTACTTCTTACCGGGGAGATCCCCTTGACATGTTGGCAGGTCCAACACCATCAACACTACCTTAAATTCTAAACATATTTTTAAAGTCATATAATAACCAATATTATTTATGATTAAAAACTTTAATATAGTTTAATTATTAGTCGATAGTATAAATAGTAATTATAATTGTATAGAATGAAAATTATAAATATAATTTAATTATTAATAGAATTTATAAATAGTAATTATTACTTATTATTTCTAAATACTATGATAAATTCGAAGAGGAATCCAACAACATGTTTCCATGACTCTATTTGAGCACCATAAGCCAAAAACGCTTTGACATCTAGCATAATAGGTAGATAGGAGAAGGAATGACAAACAAAAGGCATGGTGCATCCATATATGGTTGGACGTTTTTGCAAGGAGCCTAAAGCCATTATAACTAACATCTGGGTTTTCCAACTTAGACATTTTTGTGACTCTACAAATAACTTGGTTTTACCAAATTAAATACAAGTATGGAATTGTTTCAATCCAACAACATAATAATTTTACATTATGATTGTACTACTTCAAAAAACTTTGTGATTTTGTAAAATTATTTGGACTAAAGAATATTAACTATGAACAACAAACTTTTAAAATTATGGTTAATTGAAGGTTAATAAAATAAAACTCAATGCTTTATGCACATAAAATTCAAAAGTAACACTTATACCTTGCCCATTCTTTTGATTACCTCACTCTCGATCACCCCCAATGAATGCTTTGTTTTTGTAGCTGTGTTTATGCTAAACAAGAGTATCGAAAATGTAGCCTTTGTTCAAATGTGGAAATGAATCCATAGCTTTAAAAATTCAATCACTAAACTAGCTATTCAATCACTAAACTAGCAGGCGCAAAAACTAGCTATGTTTCCTTATTTATTAATGGCTTGACAAAATAATTTCTTGAAGTTTGTTACCATATTATAATGAGGTTTGGATGGTCATGGAAAGTAAAGCAATTGTTCAAAAACTTTTCATAGATGATGAATGGAGAGTTCATCTCAAGGGAAAATTCCTTCTAGATGCAATTTCACCACTGAAGAAACCATACGGTAGGAACTTTTTGGGACACTTTAGGGCAATGACATTTTAGGACATCATGGCATGGGATTCTTGCAGTTGGTGATTTCTCCTGGCATGCCTCAATTATTTTTTCCTACTGTCAAGGTCAATGTTGCACAAGAGCGATGACTTCCATGATGTGGCATTAGTATTGGATGGGTTATGGGTTTGCACATGCAACTAATTTTTCCAAATACGAGAGTGTCAAATGCTCACAGAATGTTTGTTGAATTGTATGAACAAGATGTACACTTGTGGACTGTGATGATTGTAGTTTATTTTGGTAGTATAGACAAAGCATGTGTTGTGTTTGTAAATCATCAACAAGATGTGGTGTTTTGGACTGTGATGACCGCAACCTATACCTAGAGTAGGCAGGAAGAACAAGACCTGAAAAAGTTTATACTGTGTGCACCAATTCAACAACCTTGGAAAGAGTCATGCTAGTAGAGATCTCTCTTATAAACTAGTATGCCAAAGGCGATGCTAAAACAGGCATATCATGCAATATATTTGACATAATGCCTCAACGGGACATAGTAGCTTGGGATTTGTATAGAGCAATGGCTCCTACTCTTGGCCCAATTTTTCTTACATCTAGTGGAGGGCCTATAGAAACCAAATCTACATCTATATTTGGTAAAGCAAGGAATAACAACTACAGATTGATTACAATCCCAATATTTTTCAGGCCTTTTAATGGAACGACTCTCTACACCAAGGTGAAAGTAGTTAATTTAGTGTCCATTCTCACTATCCGACTTCAAGAACATAGAAGAATCCTTGTTGCTTTTTTGTAATTTCTTCACAAAGGAAGGAAACTTAATGATTATGGCATCACCAAGGATGCTTTAGCCTGTCTCATTGTAAGCTTAATTTGGGGTGCCAAGGGAAAGGGGGATTGTTCTACTTCTAAGCCGATGCATTTCAAGGTTGCCCTCAAGCAAAGACCCAACTCTCCAACACATAAGGATCTCTTAGGTCCAACATTTGTAGTAGATAAATCTATGGACAACCAATCTCTTGAAGTGAAAAATGTTGGTACTAAAAAAGGGTGGCAAATTATCTAAAGCAATTATTTTCCATTTTAACAAATTCTTTCCCTCGGCATATACTATCCATGAATTGATATATCAAAGATAACCTTAGAAAATAGAGTTGATATTTTGCTCAATTGTATTTTTTGTGGCATTCTTAAAAAATTTAGAGGACATGCATAATTCTTTTTACCAAAATACTTGGTTTTCGGGATAAGTCGTTCTATCAATGCAACTATGGTTCCCAGATTTCAATCCTCTTAATATGAAGTCTCTGGATACTCTAATATTTGTAGGGCTACCTAACTTACACATCCATATAATCCAGCCTAAAACCTTAGAATATGTGGGTGATTTAATGGGAAACTTCATCAAAATAGATAGTGAAAGGATTTCAAAAGGAATTCTCACATATGTTCACATATGAGTTGAAGTTGACCTCAATGAAATGTTATCGAGAGAAACCCTAGTCAAGTGGATGGATAAGGTGTATTGATAACCATTGGTCTATGAAAATATTTCTTTTTGATGCAAGGCTTGTCAACAATCTAGCCACCTTCATAATGCATGTCCCTTCTTAAAATGGGCTTCTCTCCCAAAAGAGTTTAAGAAAAACAATCATGGTTGGTGGCATTTGAAGGAATTAAAAGGATCCAATAATATTATAGTTTAGAAGAGGGGAAATGCCAAGCAACATAAGACATCTACTGACAACTAAACTCCTATAGACTCATCTCATAATGACAGTAACTCATCCATAATTGTGTTTGCAATAAGTGTATAACAATGAACCCACACATCAAATCATTTGTATAGTGAGAAGGAAATGACAATTATGGTTGACTCTATCTCATGATGAAAGTATCTCATCCATAATTGTGTTTGAAGTAAGTGTTCGACAATGAATCCACACATCAAATCATCCATATATTTACAAGGAAATGACAAATATGGTTGAACTCCTATAGATTCAACTCATAATGAAAGTAACTCATCCATAATTGTGTTTGCAATAAGCGTATAAAAATGAACCTGTGCATGAAATCATTCATATAATTACAAGGAAATGACAAATATGGTTGAACCTATGTCAACAAAAATATCCCATAAAAATGATGACAGAACTCCATCTTCAAGTGTTCTTGATAACTCTCTAGATTGAATTGATGTACTCAAGAGAACAAGGAAAAAGGAAAAACCCATGATCTATCCTAAGATTTGATACTAGGAATGTAGTTGGATGTATTGTAATTATTAGTTATGAATAAGTGTTGTAATCTATTTTCATTCTTTTTGAAGTAATAGAATTTAATTTAAAAAAAATATATATTATTTATAAAAATATATATTTTAGTATATAAACACATTTTTTATTTCAACTTGTGAACGTTATATTAAATTACATATATCATATTTCACAGTTTTTATAGTTCCTTTCATGGTGCATATGGGAATCTCGAGTGGCTTTACTTAGATTCAACTATACAGGGGACGATATGCCCAAATAACTTTGGGCTCTTGACTCTCGACAGAAGTGAGAGTTGTCACATACAATACAACTGGTCTATCACGGAACAAACATATCTGTACCAGAAAACCAGATAGTTACGAATTTTAGGTGATGGGACAAGATTTCGAGAACTATAACCCAAAGACGCCTAAGTTTAATCTGATTGATCCTCTACCACGCAACAGAGTAATCGCTCCAGTAAGATGGGTGGGTTGCCATAAGATTCAAAGCCAAAAATCCAGGTATATATATAGAAACGCATTTGCTCTTTAATTTTATTATTATCATATTGAATTTATTCCCAAATTACAGCTTCATTTTAAGTGAAAATTACCTTCGTTCTTTAGACAAGAGTGTGGGTTCTACACTACCATTTAGAAGACTGTTGTGTGTGAGTAACGGTTGCGGTCCTTTGCCATGATTGGAGTCTCGCCCTGCAAAATTTCACAAGTGCTAGGTAGGGAAGGAAATATCAAAATACTTCACGAAGTACAAGGATCTGATCGGTCTCGATTTAAAATGTACGACCATTAGTGGCATAGTTAAAATAAGCCGCAAACATGAACGTGAACTGTTTTTTATAGGCTAGGATTGTCTTTTCTTTGGTAAGGACAGTCCTTTTGAATATTCAATTCATGTAAGCTTTTATTAAATAAATTTTCATAGGAAGGAGAATTTATTTATTTATTTTTTATAAAATTGGAATGGAAATATTTTTATATGCCATATTTTTTTTATTTTTTATTTTTTAATAAAATTGGTGTTAAACTCATAAAATGTAAACATCATATGTGAAAGATAAGCATTAGATTGCATATATTATTGAAATGACATATATTTATAGTACATGGTGTGAGCCTTGGCTCCATAGAGGATTAGATGTCCAACATTCCCCCACTTAATCCGAAGGGGTATGTATGAGTCCAAGAAGAGAGTTGTAATACAAAATGTGCAAAAAATGCATGGCAACACTAGGCTCAATGTGCACTCTGAAATGTTGGTATAAGGGGGGTGGTTTAAGAATGACCACCAACACTGGAACTCTTAGTCCAGTTCTGGGAACTCTTCCAAATCTAGCATGAAGCTAAGGTATTCTGCTAGAAGAAGTGCTCTTAATATTTTTAAGAGGGAAACCTTCAACCTTGAAAGGGAGGTCTCATCCCGCATAAAAATGGAGAACCTCGACCTGAAAAGGGAGGTCTCAACATGTGATGGTTTAAGGATGACCACCAACCTTGAAATGCTTAATGCAATTCCTGGAACTCTTCCAAAACTGGAAAGAAGCTGAAGTCTTCTCCTAGAGAAAGTGTCTCCAATTCTTTGAACAGATGTCTCAAGCCGCATATACGGTTTAAGGTTGATCACCAACCGAAGGCATGCTCAGGGGCATATTTGTTTGTGGATACAAATCTGAATTTGGTATGGCATGTTGTGGATCAGACTCACTTGATGTGACTTTTAAGTTTGTAGATAACCATCACTTCCTCACCTATCAGATACAAGGTGAGATTATGGAGAAAACTCAACTGCAAGATTGTTCAATACTCTAGAGCAAGTTCTGATATAAAACTGAAATATCTTCTTGCCTGTTGATTCCCATTGCCAAGAAGCGATCCATCCAAGATCAATCTTTGTTCCTGCAGGAGGCTTGTTTTTAAAGCACCTATTTGAAGAATGACTAGTTTTATGACAATGCTCACATGGATGAAGATCAAAACAATTATCTTTCATATGGCCAACTTAATCACAGTGTTGACATTTAACAACTTTTGGCTGTGAATGTGGAGGAGAAGAATCTGGAACATGTGAAGGTGAACCTTCATGAAGAAACCCAACACTATGAAATTTGATGGGCTTTGAGTAATTTGGAGTATGAAAGGACACATCCTTCTCATATCCAAGACCAATTTTGTGTTTTTTGTGGATATGCTCTTCCCAAGGTCTGATGATTGGCTTGGGAAATGTAGACTAAAATTCTGCATCCGCATGTAGGTTTGTTGCATCATTGGGCACTGGATCAACTAAAATATTATTGACTTGTTGTTGAGGGGGTTTGTTTCAATGTTTTGAATAGAAACATGTTCGAAATGATGACTCCATTACTGTAATTCTTGCTGTTGAAGTTGAGATTCAAGTTGCAAAAAATCAATTTTTTCATGTGCATTTCGTAGACAAGTTTGAATACCAAAAAGAGTGTCCTTGCTAATTTTAATTGTGCTTTCAATAGTAGACATGATCAAAGTTCTTAGTAAATCTACTAACCCATTAATCTTTACAATTATTCAAATAACTCAAATCAAAAAATGAGAGATGTTAGTTTCTCAAGGGCGCATACATTGAGCACAATTCTTTATGTTGTGATGGCCTAATGATGAGTGATGTAATGCTAGCCAACATGATTCACCATTATTCAAATAATTAAAATCAATAAATGGAGAGATGTCAGTTTCTCAAGGGTGCATATACTGAACACAATTATTTATGTTGCGATGGCTTAACGTTGAGTGATGCAATGCTAGCCAACATACTAGCCTAGGATAGTCAAAACATAACCTTTGTCTCATCCTTTTGGAGTTACCTTTTTAATGTTGAAATAAGAATCCCTCTTGTGAAAAGCTTTCCATCTCTCTTGCTCCCAACAAAACTTTATAAACAATATAGAATAACTCGAATTCACAGAAAATTATTTGTGCCAATAAATCTTCATGGCCATTTTCATTTCCATGCCATAAATAAAAGTTAGAAAACCAAAAAGGAAGGTTTTGGCATCATAAAGGAGATACCTGCAGACCTGTCAATCTATCAACGCTAAGGATGCAAGACAGAAAACAACTTTACCTTCCCACCAAAAAGGAATTGCAACACCAATAACCAAACTAGAATGGCTTCAGGAATTCTACATTTGTTAACATTTGAAAACTCATTGGTCCAAAGTATAAGAGATAATCACTCCAAACATAGCTCCTCCAAACTGGAATTAATTCCGAAGAATCCACAGCAAAGAAAAAGGCGAGCCATAGAAGAAGTGGTAGAAAAAATGGCATCAACACTAGAGAAATGCGACTCTCAAAAGCAAAGAGAAGAAGAAAACCACATGGAGCAAAACTGCATTGTCGATGGCCCGTTGTTTCAATCTCCATTGCCCCGTTTGTGGCAGCCTGTAGTTGTTGCCTATGCGGAGCGCCCATGAATTTCTCGAATGGAGAAAATTTTGGCATTTCATCACTGTCTATGCCAACGAATTACAGGCCAATTAGGGCACCTGCTCTCCTAACACACAAGTGGTGATCCTCGCCGCTGTCCCGTAGGCATGGAAGGTCTCAATTGTCACCGCGTTGTATTCCTTCCAAATCCCGTGTAGGAGAAAATCTACCCCCACAGATAGTGAACACTTCCATAATTTGGACTCTGGAAGGTATTTTCTTGGCCTTGTGGTGGCACTCAGTGAATTGATCGATGGTCATAAGATCTCAAATGAATGCCATGAATCCCCATCCATAAAGGGAAATGTCAAAATTCTACTGATTATGGATGTGTCGGCCTTGTGGTGGCACTTAGTGAATTGATCCATGGTCATAAGATCTCAAATGAATGCCACGAATCCCCATCCATAAAGGGAAATGTCAAATTTTTAGGGATTATGGATGTGTGGATCGACGAAATACCACCCATCCAGCAACCTGCGTGGTATGGAAATCTTGCTTTCTAGAAAAGAGCATCTTCAACGTATTTACGCAGTATGGTTAACAATCCAACACAGAGGCAGAGTATAATGACTTTTGTCAGACAACAAATTTTATTGGATCATTAGGACAAAACTGATAAGCACAAAGATGTCATAAAACCACTAGCTCAAACAATATTGAGCAGGTTAGGAACATACTAGCTCTAATACTGGATTATGCAAAAAAAAGTAACGGATCTGCAATATGGCGTTACAAAGATTGCACTAGACCAGGTGTTATATACCTAGGGGGGATAATATGGGGTACCAAGTGAGGTACCCAAGGTAATAATGTAATAATGGGATGGGCCATAGTAATAAATAAGGTGGTTAACCCATGTCATGTAAGGGACCACAAGTAGTTAATAATAATGTAATGGGCCCATGGTATTAGTTGATGGTATGAGGGAACCATGGTAATGACCCATGGTATTGTATATATGAGGCCTATATAGAGGCTAGAGACCCCACATGGAAGAGAGTGAAGGATAGTGAAGGATTATTGTATGAACAGGCATATGGCTTGTGGAGTGTTCTCCTTCCTTAAGGAGTGAATGTATGGTGTTGCCCTACCTTAAGGGTTTGATCTATAAAGAATCATTTCATATTATTTTTGGGTTTATTTGCATTGTCTTATGTTTTTATATCAGATCTATAATATTCCCGGGTTAGATCTATAACACCAGGACTGGACATACCATACCAAAAATAGGCTTGGAAAAAGGCAGCTAAGTCTTAGAGGGATAGATATTCTCTGGTGCAGGTTAGAAACCTGACAAATACAAAAGGTAGACTGCATATAGAAAAATGGCAAGCGAAAATGCACATCAATGAACCCAACACGTATACTGGATTTAATGAATGCAAATTACAGGAGAATGTCCATATGGGATTTTTGAGTACCGTACATATTATAAATATGATTGCACCTAAACTTCAAAATGCATGGAACTTCAATGGTCGAAGTGGGTGACTTGAACAGGAATGAACCAATGCTCCATGGGTTCAAACACATAATTCCGACACACTTACCTCATCACCATCATATTCTGAGAGGTGTAGATAAATAATGCTACAAATGGATGGAAAGGAAAAGCACAAATATAACAGTGATTTGCATAGAGGCGGTAGGTGTACCAAAATACTCAAGGTTATTCAAGAAACCTTGAGCTCTGATACTATGTTAAATTCACATGGAATGTAAACAACTTATGTGAAAGAAAAGCATTAGATTACATATATTATTGACATGATATACATTTATAATACATGGTGTCACCCTTGGATTCATATTCCAAGTGGTTTCTTCGATTCTGGTGGCTATTCACATTCCACAC
Organism: Pinus tabuliformis; assembly: GCA_031772625.1. Classification (NCBI taxonomy): domain Eukaryota; kingdom Viridiplantae; phylum Streptophyta; class Pinopsida; order Pinales; family Pinaceae; genus Pinus; species Pinus tabuliformis. The sequence continues at coordinate 368,003,793 of CM062814.1, forward strand.
CAACCCATGGAGGATTAGGTGTCTAACAATTGGAATGGGAATATTTTATTCTCATAAGGATTTTCATTTTGGATATTGAGTTCAAGTTAGTTTTTATTAAATCAATTTTTATATGGAGAAGATTTTTTTCAAAATAAAATTGGAATGAGAATATTTGGAGAATGCTTAATTTCTAAAAATGTATTGTGTAAAACTATTTTATAAAGTTCTACTCTAACTTAAAGACGAAATGACCTTTTTCACGACATTTTTTCTACTTAATTTTCATCAAAATATGACATAGATTTTTAAAAAACTTGAGTTTAAATTGCTTAGTTTTCACAATTTGAGTGACCCAAGGATTGATTTTATAGGGTGCTAAGTCCATTTATGCATTCAAAAATATATTTTAAAGAACAAAAAAATCATGAAATTGTATTGCCAGATTTAAGTAAATTTAGGTGAAAAAGACTATTTCCTCTATAAGTTAGACTACACCTTTTATAAATGATATAAAAGGATCAATTACAACATGTCTAGTTAAGAAAAAAAATTATTCATGTCACTACCATAACACTCAAGCTAAAAAAAATTGGCACACAAATTTAAATAATATTTTATATTAACTGTAGAGCTTTGAAATTACACCTCTCCTACACACTTTCCTAGAACTTTTTCCACTCACCTGGACCTCCTAAGCTATCAAAATCATTGCATATTAATTATAAAAGAGAATTTAACGTGGTTTTCTAACTAGGTTTTGTGTTTGCTGTTTGAACTAGATTTTTCTCATTAGTTGCGGAATCCAGTCACTTTCCTTAGCTGATTCAACTTTCCACAGCTGTTTTTGTTAAACTCTATGTTGCAGGTGTCACTAGGAAAAGCAAGCCACATGAGCAAGTTAGAAATGCTTGGACATGGATCAGGTCCTATTGGTTTAGCCGAATTCATCAAGGGAAGCTGTGGTCAATGGTGGTCAAACGATGGTCCTACGTAAGAGTCCTACGGTAGCCAGACTCTGTTTTCCAACACGTGAAGGATTCTAAAAGATGCGTGGCCATTCCTAACTCTCTGGGGTATGTTTCCACTTGTAGACTGACCCATGATGAGAATCTAACAGCCATAGTTGATAGATTTAATATTTTCGACAACCAGTACGCTACATCCATGGACACTGTCTTTTACGTGTCCCCTGTTCACGCAGTCCTACAAGAAAATAGTTATGTAAACAATTATGTAAAATTTGTTATAAATAACGCGTTTGTATAACGCATAGGCTTAGTCTTTGTGAATGTAGTTTTTGCTGTTCAAGCCCACTATGCCGTGACACTAGTTTTATTGTTGTAACCGTGTTATGAAATATATGAGAAGACTCTATTTCTACATGATTGCGTGAACATAATCTTGGATTAATAGCCTATTGATCGAGGCTATGCAGAGGGCCCCTGTACGCTGAGGTTTTGTTTCTCTTGTTGCTGTAAAGTTTCCTACATTGTTTTCTTATTTCCATCTGCATATATTCCACCTGTGTATATTTCAATTCTTATGCTATTAAGATTCCACCTCTGTTCATGATTTTACAACTTTGCATAACACTGATCAGTGCATGCATGTTTTAGGATAGAGTAGGTAGCCTGGGCATCTGCATATAATTTTCACAATGACTAATGACATGGGATTAATTCTCTACTGACTTTGCTTTTCCTAGTTTTTAATTCCAGTTCTGTTTTGTTGATTTTAGTTTTGTTTCCTTGCTTTATTAGTTAGCTTAGATATCAAATTGCTCATATCATTGTCGGTTAGCTCTGAAAGCCATAGCTGGACTACTAGCGAGGGATCGAATTATGAATGTATAATTTGATTTTAGTTTTACTTTTCTACAATTAGATATCAAATTTCTCATGACATTGATGATTACCTCCGAAAGCCATAGATGGATTACTGGTGAGGGATCGAATTATGAATATGTAATTTGATTTTAGTTTTACTTTTCTGCAATTAGATATCAGATTGCTCATGACATTGATGATTACCTCAGAAAGCCATAACTAGAATACTGGCGAGGGATCGAATTATGAATGTGTAATTTGATTTTATTTTTACTTTTTTGCAATTAGATATCAGATTTCTCATGACATTGATGACTACCTCCAAAAGCCATAGCTGGACTATTGGCAAGGGATCAAATTATGAATGTGTAATTTGATTTTTTTTTTTACTTTCCTTGCAATTTTTAATTTCTTTGAGTGCAGTAGCTTAAATCATTTTTCTGTATTTAGACAGCAGTAGAGATGATAGTTTTATGAACATTAATTCATTATTTACTTGTTTTAAATAGCAGCACATTTTCCTTCTTGTTCATGTACCACTTTCATCACTAGTATGTTATAAGACCTTCTGAAGTGTTAATTTTTGGGAACCATTATAGAGGACACAATCGGCTTAAAATCTATAACCATACTTGCCTTCTAGAGACTCAGAAATAGGAATTCCATTCACATTAGGAGATAAACGAAAATAAAAACCCCCAAAACAAAATAAAAACTGAAAAACTACAAAAACATAAGAAAGAGGGTATCTTGCACATATAGTGCGCCACACTTCATCAGTTTACGACTCCCGGATTGATAATTAATGTAGAAATTTAGGACACACTAAATTGACCAAACATTTTGGTGTCGTTGCCAGGGAAGTGTAACTAGGTAGCCAATCTCTTCAAAAAATAAGGGGGGGGGGGGGGGGGGGGGGGGGGATAACTTTTTGAACTATGCTCTCCTCTTGCACCTAGTGTGATCTGGAGGATCAGAAAAGAGAGTTGTTAGTTTAATAATTTCTTGATTATGCTCTCCTCTTGCACCTAGTGTGACCTGGAAGATCAGAAAGAGAATTATTAGCCCGACTTTGAAAAAATAAAAAAAATTAAAAAAATGACATGCATAGAGCAAGAGATTCTAGGGGAAGGTTTATAGCTAGGGCCAAAAGTTCGATTTTTACAACTGTAGATACTTCAAGGCATAGACAAGATACATCTCCATCATCTCCAACTCACACTCACAGCCTTAGGATTCCTGGAATTTAAGGGGTAGCAGCTGAATTAAGAGACTCTCTCACACTATCCATCAAAGCTAACCTAGGGAAAGAACCTTTCTTCACTTCTATAGGGGAACATATTGTAATCAAAGAAGTAGAATCACCTGAAGAAGAAGAGGGAGAAATTCCTCCTCGATCACCATTAATAGAAGAACCAGAGGAATCTGAGAACTCTGAGGAAACTATCATGGCAGAGGAAGTAGTAAACAGATTTGGAGGAGGAGGTAGAGGTAGAGGTAGAGGAGGAGGAAACAACGGAGGAGTTAGAGGTAACAATAGGGGAAATAGGGATGGAGATAACTCATTTGGATTTCCTATAGCCGATGAGGAGACCCATACAACAATGAAAAATATTTCACCATCTGTCCTCCCAAACTTTTATGGGTTGCGAAGTGAGAATCCTAAAACATTTCTATTTGAGTTTGAAGTCTTGTGCTGAACCTATGACTATATGGAAGACTCTCAAAAACTCAAATTTTTTCCTTCAACATTGAAAGGAGTAGCTTTGAAATGGTTCATGGGATTAGTCACTCAATCTATTAGAACTTGGAATGATATGAAACAAACATTTTTGGATAGATACTTGGATTATTGTACGCCCACCAATCATAAGGATGAGGTATTCAAGATGATGCAAAAAGAAGATGAAAACTTGGAGGATTTACTTGAAAGATTTCAATACAACTTAAAGAGAGAAAAAATGAGTAATTTAGATGAGGAAACCTTGAAAGCCCTTCTATTGAAAGCCATTAGAGATGAATGGATAGATATTTTAAACATGATGGGGAAGGGAGATATTTCTCAACTTCCACTCCATGACATAGCAGAACTATGTGTCCATCTCTTAAGGGGAAAACGTTAGGCCCCTATACTACTAGTGTAACCCCTTATTGTTATTAGTACAACCCACTTGTTAGATTGATGTACCCATGTAGTGCCCATATTGCTACTAATGTGCCCCATAGAAGCCCACTATTGTTATTATTGTGCCCTTCCATTATTATTGTTATGTTGGCTCTGATTGTGTTATGACCCCTTAGACTCCTATATATAGAAAGGAGGTCTTTTCATTTGTATCATCCAAGAATTGTTCATTTATGTAATGTAAAGGAGGTTGCCCCCTCGAAGAGGCTGAATTCTAAGGCATTGATCTATCTTTTCTATCTTTTCTTGAGCTGGTTTCATAACATTTGGTATCAGAGGTTTGGATTCTAGGGTTTCGTTGCTCCAAATAGGTCATCGTGGCATTTTCGCTATAACTTTTTTCTGTGACGTTTCAGAAGTCGCAAAAAAAACCCATTTGAGAAGAAATCACTCTGAACCGGGGGTCCAAATTTTAGAACTTTTCGTGCAATATGTTCGGAGATATGATCTAAGGAAGTTGGTCTTTTTGCAGACTCGTGAATTACATTCAAAACAGGTGACCTGGGGAAAATTTTCATAACTTTCTCTCTGAGGATCGGATTGAAATTTCATAAGAAGGTACAGAAAGAGGACGGACTATAGTTTCTTTTGCATCTTTTTTAGAGCCGAAGGTCGAAAAATTGACACGTGGCACTTCATACAAGTTAGCTCTTCTGGAAAGGTCTATAATTAGGTCATCTTGGGAGATTGTGCATAACTCTTTTTTGGAGAATCCAATTTGTATCAGACTAGTGGCATTGGAAAGAGGACATAGAGGGCTACTATAGGTAGAAATTTTAGAACTTAAATATCTCCAAGTACAGAGTTACAGTCGTTTCAAGATCTAGGTCCTAAAATCAATAAAAAGCAAGATGAGGAAGTTTGATGGCAAGGATACGGTAAATTGGATACTTCAGATGGAGCAATATTTTGATCTACATGGTGTACCAATGTTACAAGAGGTATGTATTGCATCTTCATATCTAGAACCGGATCAATTTTTATGGTATAAAGGGCTTTGTTCTCGTAAACAACTTGTTACGTAGTCAATTCTCACGGAGGAAATGATAGCACATTATGAGGATACAAAGAGCAACACCTTCTTTAGAGCAACACCACAACAATTGGAAAGAGTAAAAGGGCTTTTTGACATATTTGAAAGTAAAATTATGGCAACAAGGGAATCTACCACTCACAACTTTAAAGATGGACGTGTTGTTTCTCCTAGCCTTCCACAACCTACAAGGGTTACACCACAACAATTGGAAGAAAAAAGAGAAAAAGGGCTTTGTTACAATTGTGATAGAAATTGCACTAAACGTCATAAGTGTGCTGAGAAGAAATTATTTTACATAGAGTATGAAGAGGAGGAAGAAAAGGATCAAGAAACATCAAAAGAAGAGGATATATGCCAGGACCCGACCCTAGAGAAAGAAGAAATGAATCAGAACATATCTTGTAAACTATTGGCAAGAATGACCACTCCTCATGCTTTCAAGATAGAAGGACATATCAAGAAGAAAAAGGTGCAAGAAGTGAAAGATCACATCAAGAACGAAGAAATGAATCCAACCATATCTTGTAATTCACTCGTCGAAATTACCACTCATCAAACTATCAAGATAGAAGGACATATCAAGAAGAAAAATGTTCAAGAAGTGAAAGATCACGTCGAGCATCAAGAAATGAATCCGACCATATCTTGTAAAGGATTGGAAGAAATTACCACTCCACAAACTCTAAAGATAGAAGGACATATCAAGAAGAAAAAGGTTCAAGCAGTGAAAGATCACATCGAGCATCAACAACAAGTTCTCCAACTTTCAAAGGATAATGCCACTTCGGTGCAAAATCAAATGAAACAACTGGTAGATCAACATCATAGTGAAAAATGTTTTGATGTAGGCGATTGGGTATTTTTACTGCTACATCTAAAGCAAGCTCTTTATGACAAGGAAATGTTGGCAATACTACATGCACTTAAAAAATGGCGACCTTATCGAATGGGAAGACTCTTCAAGGATGAGGATGTGGAAGCATTGTTTTGTGCTATTTCTATTATCCAACCAGATTGGATAAACAAAGCAAGGAATGAATGGAAGAAGGATAAAGAAGTATGGCCACTTATTCAAAAGTTGCAAGAGATCCCAATTCAAACAATATTGCCAGATATGGAAAAGGAAGGAAAAATCATATTGGAGCCTGGAGCAGTCATAGAAACAAGAACCCAACAGCTACGAAATCGATTAATTTCAGAGTATCTCATCAAGTGGAAGAACTTACCCACTGAAGATTCCACATGGGAGGACAAGAAGTTTATATAGAAGCATCAAGAACTACTCAAGCATTGAGGACAACGCTTTTTGAAGGAGAGGGGCATGTTAGACCCCTATACTACTAGTGTAACCCCTTATTGTTATTAGTACAACCCACTTGTTATATTGATGTACCAATGTAGTGCCCATATTGTTACTAATGTGCCCCATAGAAGCCCACTATTGTTATTATTGTGCCCTTACATTATTATTGTTATGTCGGCTCTGATTATGTTATGACCCCTTAGACTCCTATATATAGAAAGGAGGTCTTTTCATTTGTATCATCCAAGAATTGTTCATTTGTGTAATGTAAAGGAGGTATCCCCCTCAAAGAGGCTGAATTCTAAGGCGTTGATCTATCTTTTCTATCTTTTCTTGAGCTGGTTTCATAACAGAAAATCTAAAATTGGAAAATGGCCTAGAGATCCTTCCCTTATTAGAGCAAACAAATCTGCAAATGGATCAGTAAGTAGGGTAGAGATTGGCAATATGATTGATGAATTTAAAATTGATATTCTAAGGAGCCTTAGTGAACAACTAGACACCCTTAAAATACAAAACAAGCGGAAAGCAGAAGTCGAAGCCTTAGCCATCTTTTGTCTAAAATGTAGAAATAAACATGCTTTAAGGGAATGTCCCTTGGATGCAAAAGTTGTAGAGACAAGTGTGATTTGCTCAAGCCATGAGACCAAGGGTTGTCCTTCAATTCCTAGGCTCAAATTTGTCTTTCAGGAAGATCCAAATTTAGTAGAATCCCTTTGTTTCGTTTCAAGAAGACCATGGCAGGGGCCACAAAATTAAGTATTTGACAATCCTATGAATTTTCAGCTCCCACCAAATTGGAATTCTTGGCAACAACCTTGGCCCCAATCTCAAAATCCATACAAATCATGGGCACAAGGGATGTAAAATCCTTATGGGACATTTGCTCAATTTTATCAATATCCTCCATCTTTTCAAAATCAACAAAATTGACAAATTCCAAATCAAAACCCACAACTTTCATTACTATTTCCGCAACAACAACCTTCTCAACAAAATACAAATTCTCAACTCTTGCTTCCATTTCAACAAAAGACGAATCAACTACCAACCCAGCCATTGCCAAATCCCAATAAAAAAAATCCTCAGAATGCGTACATGGTTGAAGGACAACAATTTCCTACCTATATGATTGTTCCTCTCAATGATGTGAAACTCAGGTCTGGTAGAGTTTTAGAAAAACCTTCTATAGAGATTCAAGAGCAAGATACCTCTGAGGAGGAATCTCTTAAAGCCAATAAAGGTTTTGAAGTAACATCTCTTCAAAACCCAACCATTCAAAAAGAAAAAGAAAAATAGTCAACCCCCATAACTCCTGTACTTGAGAAACCTACATCTTCATCCATACCTCCTTTCCCTGAAAGATTACAAGTTGACAAAGGAGTGGAAAAACAAATCTTGTTGCCTGACTATGATTTTCTAGATGAATTAAAGAATGTTTGTATCAAGATTCCCTTGCTACAAGCCATTAGAGAGATTCATATTCTAGCAAAAAAGATAAAGGAGTTTAGACTCAAAAGACCAGGAAGGAAACCAGGAGATACAAGAAGAATCCACCTCGTAGCAAAAATTTCATATATCATGGTGGGAAAAATTACCATGCAGAAATATGTAGATCCAGGTAGTCCAATTATCAAGACACACATAAATGGGATAGAAATTCCAAATACTTTGATCGACTTAGGGGTTGCTATCAACATTATGAGTAGACAGACTATGGAACAGCTAAAACTTCCTAATCTTCTTTTTACACCTACTTTACCGCAACTTGCAAATAGATCAATAATCAAACCAGATGGAGTATTAGAAGATATTTTAGTCTCCTTAGATTCTTGGGAATATCCAATAGATTTCATAATTTTGACTCCCCAGAGTAATTTAGGAGGGCACCCACTCATCTTAGGAAGACCTTGGCTAGCCACAACTGATGCTTTCATTAGTTGTAGATCTGGGGATATGTAAATTTCTGATGGTAGTTTGACAATGAAATTCAATTTGTATCCTCTAGAAAAAGCAATTACAGAAGTAGGAGACAATGAATGGGTCGATGATGAGGACACTATACAACCTGTCTTTACCATTTCTTAAATCAGTGAAGATAGTCAATTTCTGAACACATTAGAAAATTTTGAAACATCTTCAGAATATGACCACACACAATTTCAGTTAGATTCTGACATTGAGTATTTATCATCAAGACAAATGTCTCTTTACTCTATGGAAGAGTTTTGGAGTACTACCATTGAGATTTTTCCAGGTAAAACATTGAATATCAACAAAAACTTGGAAAAATCACAATAGGGAGAGCTAACCAAAATCTTGCAAAAACATTCTACTGCATTTGCATGGGAGTATACTGATATGAAAGGTATTGACCCTAAGACTTGCATCCATCATATCTATATTGAGGAAAACAGTAGACCAATCAGACAACCTCAGAAAAGGATGAATCCAAATCTTTGGGAGATAGTGAAAGAAGAGATCCAAAAACTACTCAATGTAAACTTCATTTATCCAATTTTAGATAGCTCATGGGTTTCTCCTTTGGTTATATACCAAAAAAGAATGGTAAATGGAGGGTATGCATTGATTACAGGGAACTGAACAAAGCAACCTTAAAGGATCACTTTCTTTTTCCCTTTATCGATCAAGTTTTAGATACATTAGCAGGAAAAAATACTTCTCATTTCTAGATGGTTTTAGTGGTTATAATCAAATTCAGGTAGCACCCGAGGATCAGGACAAGACCAAATTTACCTGTCCATGGAGAACTTTTGCTTACCGAGTGCATCCTTCTGGATTATGTAATGCACCCACAACATTCCAAAGAGCAGTACTAGGAATATTTTCTGATCTAATGCATAATTGTGTAGAGGTTTATATGGATGATTTTACAGTTTATGGTAATTCGTTTGAAGAGGCATTAGAAAATTTGGAAAAAGTTCTTATAAGATGTAAAGAGACAAACCTTTCATTAAGCCATGAAAAATGCTTTATGATGTTTACTGAAGGTATTGTTTTAGGACATCATATTTTAGGGGATGGGATTAAAGTTGATAGATCAAAAGTTGAAGTCATCTCCACGTTGCCTATTCCAAATTGTCAAAAAGATGTTAGAAGTTTTCTAGGATTTACTGGATACTATAGAAGATTTATAGAAAACTTCACTAAAATAGCATCTCCACTCTTCAAACTGCTTACAAAAGACTGTGAATTCAAATGGGATCCTGATTGTCAATCAGCATTTGAAACTTTGAAAACAAGAATATATGAAGCACCTAGCTTGAGAGGACCAAATTGGAAACTCCCTTTCCATATTTCTACAGATGCTTCAGATACAGCTCTAGGAGCTGTGTTGGGTCAAAAAGATTTAGTTCCTTATGCCATTTACTATACCAGTAAAAATTTGACTCCCACTGAGTTGAACTATACTGTAACTGAAAAAGAGTTCTTAGCTGTTGTTCATGCAATCAATAAGTTTAGACACTATATAACAGGCTATGAAACTTTTATTCATATTTATCATTCTGTGATTAGATGTCTAATGAACAAACCTGCTACTAATGGCAGAGTTACAAGATGGCTCCTACTTTTACAGGAATTCAATATTACTGTGTTGGATAGACCAGGGAAATAAAATATAGTAGCTAATTTCTTGTCTAGGATTCATAATACTAAATTGGATTCTCCTGTAGAGGGTAAGTTTTCTGATGAATATTTATTTGCAATAACTACTAATGCTCCTTGGTATGTAGATATAGCTAACTATTTGGTTACAGGGAAACTACCTACACATTTATTTCCTAGTGAAAGAAGAAAGATTATTCACAAGAGTTCAAAATATTCATGGGTTTCTAACGAATTGTTTAAAACAAGGCCAAATCTTGTGATCAGAAGATGTGTTAGGGAAGATGAAATGCCTGATATCCTCAAAGCTAGGGAAAATTTCAACAACCCCCCCTAAATTTACATGTATAATAAATGGGCGAATCTCCATGGTATATAGGAAAAATGGAAGGCGATTTTATCAATAATCTGATATGTATATATAATTTTTTGGCGAATCTCTCACCAGGCATGGCGAATATTTTACTCAATTATAAAATCTTGTGTTTATTGAATACACAAATGAAATCATTGCATTCTTTAAAATATCTTTTGAAATCAAGATTACCAAAATTACATATCGATAACCTAGTGGGTGTAGGATAAAATTCATCAGTGCCATTCACAGAAAGCATGAGAAAAAACCTAATACTATATATAAAACCAAGAAAAATTCAAATTCATCACTTCTAGGGACCTGGTAACCACCCTGTCAATACACAAGTATGTTCCTGTTTACAATTAGAAAAATTACCCAAATTACAATTTGTTTACTCCAGCATATGTTGGAAAGTTATAGAACGATGACTAATGCAATCAATCCATTCCTTTTAGCCCTGGATTTATTTAAGTTTAAAACAGAAGTATACAAATATACTTGTCCAATGTCTATGCTTTAACCATTCACCTTAAGATGTTTTTACAATATAATTTCCTAAGTCTATTTAATCTTCATTATCATAAAAACCAACCTATATCCATCTTATCTCCACATATACCACTCTTAAGGGGATGAAATCTATTTATCCCTCTGAGCACGTGGTAGACCAAGAATTAAGATGGATCTAAGATGACAGAATTTCCCCTTTAAATAGTTTATTCTCACATGAATACCATGGTATTACCATGGGTCAATACCATGGGTTATCATAAACGTGGAGCTTAAAAATTACTATTAGTAACTTATAAAAATTAATAAAATTAATAGTTGATTTTTATTATATTTTTTATTTTAACCAAGCTAAAATGTTTAACATACATTAAATTACAACATCCATTTTTACTCTTGATCGGATCAAATATTTTTTCACTCTATGCTAGTTCAACATCCATTTTTACTCTTGATCGGATCAAATATTTTTTCACTCTATGCTAGTTTGCATATCGTGATATTTGATACCTCTCGGGGGTTAGTAGATCCAGAGTAAAGATGGATCTATGTTGGTTTAATTCCCCCATTTAAATAGGCTACATTCTAGGTGAATACCATGGGTCAATACCATTTGCCATTTTGGTGAATACCATGGGTCAATACCATGTGCCATTTTTATTTTTATTAATACTAATATTGGGGTTAATAATGTTTTTTTCATGGTATTAATAACAATCTAGTCCATGGTATTTGTCCCATAGTATTTTTCCCATAGGTTTCACCTAAATATAATGCATTTTTTGAGTGTTCATAAATATAAGGTGACTTACGGAGTAAATATAAAAAAATGTTTTATTTGTTTACCATACCTCTCATTTATTTATATTTTTATTAATTTACCATACCTCTTTTACAAATATGGTATTTGGCCCATAGGATTCACTTAAATAAAACCTCTTTCTTGAGCCTTCATAAATAGAATGAGGATTATGGACTAAATATAAAAAGAGGTCTTATTTATTTACCATGCGTCTAGTTTATTTATATTTTTATTTATTCACCATATCTTTTGAGTAAGTATAAAAAGACGTTTTATTTATTTACCATACCTCCACTTTACTTATATTTTTATTTGTTTACACCCTTGCATGTATATAAGGTGACTTATGGAGTAAATATAAAAAATGTTTTATTTATTTACCATAGCTTCGATTTATTTATATTTTTATTAATTTACCATACCTCTTTTATAAATATGGTATTTGGGCCTTTGGCCCATAGGATTCTCTTAAATAAAACCTATTCTTGAAAATGGGACAATGGAAGTTTGCAACTCCTAATTTCAAGGGCTAAATTTAGCTTTTTTACTCTCTCCCTTAAAATAAGGTGGACTATTTGAGGTGATTTGTAAAAATGTACTAGGATACAAAATATTCGCCCACTAAAAATTTAAAACCCCTTAATTTCGCCAAATGGCGAACATTCGCCCCTAAAATTTTCTATGCTCAAAGCATGTCATGATGAACCATGTGGTGGACACTTTTCTGAGAAAATGATAGCCTATAAAATCCTCTCTTTAGGATATTTTTGGCCATCCCTCTTCAAAGATGCAAAAAAATATGTCAAAAGGTGTGACAGCTGCCAAAGAGTAGGGAAACCTACCCTTTCAAATGAAATACCATTGCAACCATAGGTACTCATCGAACCCTTTGAAAAATGGGCTTTAGATTTCATTGGACCTACTAATCCACCATCTAAAAAAAGAAAATATATATTGGTATGTACTGATTATGTCACTAAATGGGTAGAAGCCAAAGCATTAGTTTCTGCTACTGAAAATTCAGTTGTTAGTTTTCTTTATGAGTATATTTTTACTCGCTTTGGTGTTCCAAGGGAGATTGTGACAGATCAGGGAAGTCAATTCACATCCACCCTGGTGGAGAAGCTGATGGAAGAATACAAAATCAAGCACAACAAATCTACTCCTTACCATCCACAAGAAAATGGCCAGGTCGAGTCTACAAACAAATTTATTGAAGGCATCATCACCAAAACTGTTCATCTACACAGAAGAGATTGGGTAGAAAGGCTTCCTGAAGCCTTGTGGGCCTACAGAACTACATGGAGGAATACGACAGGACATTCTCCCTATGAAATTGTTTATGGGAAAGAAGACCTACTCCCCATTGAGTTTCAAGTCAAAACTTTTAAAATGGTAGTTCAGTTGGGAATGGATCTATCAGAAGCCCAAAAGCATAGAATGGAGCAGTTGAATGAGCTAGATGAGATCAGATAAGAGGCAATCCTAAGAACTGATCTACTTAAATATCAAAGAGCTAAGTGGCATGAAAAATACATCAAGGAGAAAAATTTTCAAGAAGGAGATTGGGCATTGCTATTTGATTCCAAGTTTAAAGATTTTAAAGGAAAATTTTAGACTCATTGGCTTGGGCCATATGAGATTGACAAAATCTTTAGCAATGGAGCGATAAGAATCAAAACTATTGATGAACATCAAACTCCTCTTATTGTGAATGGCCATAGATTAAAGATCTATCATAAGTCACTCTCAAAACAGAAATTTGTCAACATCTTTCAGGATAATTCTGCAATAAGGCTGGTGGAGAAGAATCCTTCTTCTCCACCAGCCTAGCCTTTGTTCCTTTCTGTTTCCAATATATATATATATATATATATATATATATATATATATATATATATATATATATATGCCTGAAAACCAATCACTGATTGATAGTCTTATACAGAAAATACAGGGAGAAAATCAGGAAATCCTGACAGCCTATATTTTCCAAAAAAGAAATAAAAAAAATTCTCTCTCTCATTTCAGAGTTTTGTGACACTCCACTTCATTTCATTCCACTTCATTCCACTCCACTTCATTTCATTCCACTTCATTTCATCCATTTCATTTCATTCCGCCAATAAAAGTTTTTTATGACCATTTTCATTCAGTTAGTTATCATTTATCCATATCCATTCAGTCATATGATTGTTGTGTAAGTTTCCGCAGCTGAACCCAGTTTCCGCAGCCAGAAGCAGATTCCGCAGCCATCACTCTGTTTTTCAAAACTGACAATCAGATGTTAAATGATCATGAAAATAACATGCAAGTATGACCAAGGACCCATTTTGAAGATATGAGGCACCTAAGAGCATCAACAAGGAGTAACTGATCAAAGGTTAATGGACGAAAAGTGGCAAAAATTCCAAGGTATGGGTAAGATTTATTTCAAATAGCATTTAAAAGCACATTTTACATAGTTTTGAAACCATGGCTCCATTATATGCAATGATTGGCGTTGATAGCTCCATAACTATTCCATGACCTCTATATGATTCCTCGACAAGCCTTGTATTTATTTTCAAATGGCCTCATGATCAAGCCTCCGGTTTTAACTCGTGTTCGGCTGTACTTTGACACTCCACCTGTAATTATGGGATGTGGTTGATTTGATCACAGCTTTTCTCCACCGCACAAATTCTACAACCATTTCTTGAGCATGTTTATGTCTACTCCAATTTAAAACTCTGTCGGGCTCATTTTACTCCCCTACTATCTTATTCAAGTCGCGTTTTTATTCCTACCCTATTCACATAAGCCTCTGCTCCGCTGCATAAACGCACTCCCGCTACCTGTTCTCTGTTTTCCATCTACAGTCACTAGTTTTTCTCCATAAATCTTGTCCATCTTATGCTAACCCAGCTGTCTCACTTCCGTTGATCCAATACCCACGCAGACATGTTTAAGACAGGAGAAAATAATGGGTCCTCTGTTGAGAGCAAAAACAAAAGGGCCTAAATTTATGGAAGGGTATCCGCAAGTGAAAGGCATGCTAAGAAAGACCCGGTGGTTACAATTTATTCAGAAATTCAAAGGCTACAACAAGGAAGTTACGAAGAATTTTGCGAGGTCCTTTGATGGCATAGAAGTAGAGATTGGAGACCTTAAATTCACAGTCACCGAGGCACCCATAGCAGCTGCAACCGAACATCCACAGGACGGAGAACGGTGGTTCAAAAATAAGAGCTTTGACGAAAGAGAATGGAGGGTTATCCTACGAGATCTAGGTATGGATTTAAGCATATTTAATAAAGGAATCCCTGTCTCTGTTTTACAAGAAAAACGAGCTAGTTTACTATTAATAATCCAGAAATTCATTACCTGTGAGGGACGATTCAGGTCAATGTACACGTATCACACCCGGTTGCTGATGAATTTTCTAGAGAACCAAACTCTTAATTTGCCCTATTTCTTGCTAGATAGCCTGAAGAAAATGTCCACCACAGTCCAAAAGAATCTGGGGGACGTAGAACCCCACTTGTATCACCACAGCCTTGTGAAAAACTTGATAGAAGAGCAATTAAAAGAAAAGGACACATGGGAGCAGTTTTTGGTCAAAAATTTCCTTAAAGAGCCACAAGAAACCACTGAAAGCAGCACATCAAGGACAAGCATAAGAAAGAGAACAAGTGATAAAATTCAAAGTACTCCTATTAACATAGTTGAAGAAACTAGTAGGGAAGAAAGACTATTTGAAAGTAGGAAGGAAAAGACTGAGGGTAAGAAGCCAAGAAAATCAAAAGGGAAAAAAGTATTGAGGCTGTCCATCAAACCCCAGAACCTTCCTCAAAAGGGGACCACCAAATACTGTCTGAAAGCCTAGTTTACCTTCAGGAACAGTTAGCTGCAACAAAGAAAAAAGGAAAGGAAAAACAGAGTGGGAAGAAAGAAGACACCAGCCCACAAAACTTAAGAAGAAGTTCTAGACTTAAGGGGAAGTTGAGAAAAATACAAACTAAAGGACCCCACTTTATTGATTTAGGAGGGGAAACACCGAAGCAGCCTTCAGCAATCCCTCCTGGCCATGGTCCCACCATACTCCTATCTCTCAGCCAGATTTTGACATGATTCCTTCTTGGCCAGATTTTGAAATCAGCCCTTCTCAACAGTATTTTGGGGTCAGACCAAGAAATACCACACCTGAGATAGACCTGAACTATCATGAAATGTATGATTATATAAATTCCTTGGAGAAAACAGCCGGAGACCCAGGCACTTCATCTACCCAGCCTAATACAGCTCAAGAAGCTCAAATCCAATCACTGAAACAGGAAGTTTTTGAGCTAGATGTCTTAAATAGACACATTAAAAATGAAAATGAAACATTGAAGGAACAAAGCAGGTTAGATAAGATCTTTCATGACAACACCATGTTGCATCTTGCGCTATGGTGGAAGAAAAATAGAAAATTAAAGAGAAAGAACAGAAGGTTGAACAGGGCTCTCATCAACCTCAAGTTCAGGTGTCTAATGAGGAATCCAAGGATGGTAGTGGTCCCAAAGAAGAAGAAAAGAAGACCGGATGTATTGGCAGAGGTCTCAGAAGACATGAACTAAAGGAGGATGATCAAAGTTTTGGTTGCATGGGGACATGCAACACCTTCAAAGTGGGGGTATGTAGAGCTTTGAAATTACACCTCTCCTACACACTTTCCTAGACTCTTTCCACTCACCTGGACCTCCTAATATATCAAAATCATTGTATATTGATTCTAAAAGAGCATTTAACGTGGTTTTCTAACTATGTTTTGTGTTTGCTGTTTGAACTAGATTTTTCTCATTAGCTGCAGAATACAGACAATTTTTGCAGCTGATTCAACATTCCGCAGTTGTTTTTGTTAAAGTCTATGTTGCAGGTGTCACCAGGAAAAACAAGCCACATGGGAAAGTTAGGAATGACCTGGACATGGATCAGGTCCTATTGGTTCAGCCGAATTCATCAAGGGAAGCTGTGGTCTATGGTGGTCAAATGGTGGTCCTACGTAAGAGTCCTACGACAGCCAGACTCTGTTTTCCAGCCCGTGAAGGATTCTGAAGGATGCATGGCCATTCCTCACTCTCTGGGGTTTGTTTCCACCTTTAGACTGACCCATGATGAGAATCTAACAACCCCAGTTGATAGATTACATATTTTCGACAACTAGTACACTAAATCCATGGACACTGTCTTTTATGTGTCCCTCGTTCACGCAGTCCTACAACAAAACAGTTATGTAAACAGTTATGTAAACTTTGTTATAAATAACGCGTTTCTATAACACATAGGCTTAGTATTTGTGAATGTAATTTTTGTTGTTCAAGACCACTGTGCTGTGACACTAGTTTTATTGCTGTAACCGTGTTATGAAATATATGAGAAGACTCTATTTCTACATGATTGTGTGAACATAATCTTGGATTGATAGCCTGTTGACTGAGGCTGTGCAGAGGGCCCCTGTACGCTGAGGTTTTGTTTCTCTTGTTGCTATAAAGTTTCCTGCATTTTTTTCTTATTTCCATTTTCATATATTCCACCTGTGTATATTTCAATTGTCATGGTATTAACATTCCACCTCTGTTCATGATTTTACAGCTTTGTGTAACACTGATCAGTGCATGCATGTTTCAGGATAGGGTAGGTAGCCCGGGCATCTACATATAATTTTCATAATGACTAATGACATGGGATTAATTCTCTGCTGACTTTGCTTTTCCTAGCTTTTAATTCTAGTTCTGTTTTGTTGATTTCAGTTTTGCTTCCTTGCTTTATTAGTTAGCTTAGATATTAGATTGCTCATATCATTGTGAGTTACCTCCGAAAGCCATAGCTGGACTACTGGCGGGGGATAGAATTATGCATTTGTAAATTGATTTTAGTTTTACTTTTCTGCAATTAGATATCAGATTTCTCATGACATTGATGATTACCACCGAAAGCCATAGCTAGACTACTGGCGAGGGATCGAATTATGAATGTGTAATTTGATTTTAGTTTTACTTTTCTGCAATTAGATATCAGATTGCTCATGACATTGATGATTACCCCCGAAAGCCATAGCTGAACTACTGGCGAGGGATCGAATTATGAATGTGTAATTTGATTTTAGTTTTACTTTTCTATAGTTAGATGTCGGATTGCTCCTGACATTGATGATTACCTCTGAAAGCCATAGCTAGACTACTGGCGAGGGATCGAATTATGAATATGTAATTTGATTTTAGTTTTACTTTCCTTGGAATTTTTAATTTCTTTGAGTGCAGTAGCTTAAATCATTTTTCTGTATTTAGACAGCAGGAGAGATGATAGTTTCATGATCAGTAGTTCATTATTTACTTGTTTTAAATAGTAGCACATTTTCATTCTTGTTCATGTACTACTTTCATCACTAGTATGTTCTAAGACCTTCTGAAGTGTTAAGTTTCGGGAACCATATAGAGGACACAGTCGCCTTAAAATCTATAACCATACTTGCCTTCTAGAGACTCAGGAATAGGAATTCCATTCACAATAGGAGATAAAAAAAAATAAAAACCCCCAAAACAAAAAAAAAAAAAAACTGAAAAACAACAAAAACATAAGAAAGAGGCTATCATGCACATATAGTGCGCCACACTTCATCAGTTTACGACTCCTAGATTGATAATTAATGTAGCAATTTAGGACACACTAAATTGACTAAACATATGTTGGGTCTTGAAAATGTCATTCATTTCCATTACACGTTCACTATTATGTCCATTATATCACCTCCATTTCACCTCCATTTCACTACTATGTCACTACATTTATCCCACTTTCATTATCATTGGGCCACATTTATGTTTTTCCGAACTTTATTAATTTTTAGCCTTTTTAAGTGAATTTGTGGTTAAAAATTAGAAAATAATGTGCATATGCTTGTACCTAACAAGTGGGTTGAGATTGCTGAGATGTGTAAGTCAAAAGGAGACTTCTAGAAGACCCTTATGTGGCATTCTAAGGCCAAATTCGAATTTGAGTGGAAAGAATCATGGGATCATGAGGATATGTATCACATCTCCTAATTGTATTGAAACTCTAAGAAGACATGTGTCTTATCAGTTCCTATTTTGATTAGAACTCTAGAGGTAGAGGAAGAGATTCATGGACTCTCATTAATGAGATGGCTTCTCATCTTTTTGTATAAATAGGAGATCTCTCTCCTTCATTTGTTATTTTTTGGGGAGCTTAGAGTTTAGAGCTTAGCTTGTGAGTCTTATCTTGTTAGTTCTTAAGCTTGTTAGCTTGTGAGATGGCTTTGGAAAGCTTTGGAGAGCTTTGTTGTACTTTATAATTTTGAAGAATTTGAATAAGGATTTGATGTTCTCAACATGGAAGGAGATGTGAAGTAGATGTCGTGGAGCATATTATAATGTAAGGTAGAGTAGATTTCATTTTGTAATTTTTCTTTGATTTCATTATATCATTTGATTGCTTTCAAGTCTGATAGATTAGATTTTCCATTCATGCAATTTTAATTCATATAAGTGTGTTCAATCGGTTGATTGTAGATTAGTTTTTCTTTACATGTTTTTGCATCAACTAGTGACATGAGATTAACCTCTCTACTGACTTTGCTTTTCTTAGTTTTTTTTTTCATTCCAGTTCTGTTTTGATTCAGTCTTCTTTACTTGCTTTGTTATTTAGTTTAGAAATAAACTTTCTCATGTCATTGATGATTACCTCTGAAAGCCATAGCTAGACTAACTGGCGAGGGATCAGATTATGAATGTTGTGAATTGATTTTAGTTTTACTTTTCTGCAAATAAATATTAGATTGCTCAGGTCATTGATGATTATCTCCGAAAGCCATAGCTAGACTAACTGGAAACGAATCAGATTATGAATGTTGTGATTTGATTTTAGTTTTGCTTTTCTGAAATTAGATATTAAATTGCTCATATCATTGATGGTTACCTCTGAACGCCATAGCTAGACTAACTAACGAGGGATCGAATTATGAATGTGTGATTTGATTTTAGTTTTACTTTTCTGCAATTAGATATTAAGTTGTTCATATCATTAACGGTTACCTCCGAAAGCTATAGCTAGACTAACTAGTGAGGGATCGAATTATGAATGTGTGATTTGATTTTAGTTTCACTTTTCTGCAATTAGATATTAAATTGCTCATATCATTGACGGTTACCTCCAAAAGCCATAGCTAGACTAAATGGAAAGGGATCAAATTATGAATGTGTGATTTGATTTTAGTTTTACTTTTCTCCAATTAGATATTAAATTTCTCATATCATTGATGGTTACCTCCGAAAGCCATAGCTAGACTAACTGGCGAGAGATCGAATTATGAATGTGTGATTTGATTTTAGTTTTACTTTTTTTGCAAATTTTTGTTTCTTTGAGTGCAGTAGCTTAAATCACTTTTCTGTATTTAGACAACAGCAAAGATAATAGTTTCATGATCAGTAGTTCATTATTTACTTGTTTTAAATAGCAGCACATTTTCCATTCTTGTTCAAGCATTACTGTCATCACTAGTACATTCTAAGACCTTTTGAAGTGTTAAGTTCTGGAAATCATTATAGAGGACATAATTGCCTTAAAAGCTATATCCATACTTTCCTTCTTGAGACTTAGGAATAGGATTTCCATTTGCATTAGACACTTTTGGAGGTAAATAAGAACAAAACCCCGAAACAAAACAAAAACTATAAAACAACAAAGTAAGAAAAAGGTTAACTAAGCACATATGGTGCACCACACTTCATCAGTTTACGATACCCGGATTGATAATTTATGTAGAGCAATTTAAGACGTTAAATTGACTAGACATTTTGGCAACGACGCCAAAATGTTTGGTCAAATTAGTGTGTGCTAAATTGCTACATTAATTATCAATCCGGGAGTCGTAAATTGATGAAGTGTGGCGCACTATATGTGCAAGATAGCCTCTTTCTTATGTTTTTGTCATTTTTCAGTTTTTATTTTGTTTTGGAGGTTTTTATTTTCATTTATCTCCTAATGTGAATGTAATTCCTATTCCTGAGTCTCTAGAAGGCAAGTATGGTTATAGATTTTAAGGCGATTGTGTCCTCTATAATGGTTCCCAAAACATAACACTTTAGAAGGTCTTAGAACATACTAGTGATGAAAGTAGTACTTGAACAAGAATGAAAATGTGTTGCTATTTAAAACAAGTAAATAATGAACTACTGATTATGAAACTATCATCTCTGCTACTGTCTAAATACAGAAAAATGATTTAAGCTACTGCACTCAAAGAAATTAAAAATTGTAAGGAAATTAAAACTAAAATCAAATTACACATTCATAATTCAATCCCTCGCTAGCAGTCCAACTATGGCTTTCGGAGGTAATCGTCAATGGCATGGGCAGTTTGACATCTAATTGCAAAAAAGTAAAACTAAAATCAACTTACACATTCATAAATCGATCCCTCGCCAATAGTCTAGCTATGGCTCAGAGGTAATCATCAATGTCATGAGAAATCTGATATCTAATTGCTGAAAGTAAAACTAAAATCAAATTACACATTCATAATTCGATCCCTCGCTAGTAGTCCAGCTATGGCTTTCGGATGTAATCATCAATGTCATGAGCAATCTGATATATAATTGCAGAAAAGTAAAACTAAAATCAAATTACACATTCATAATTCGATCCTTTGCCAGTAGTCCAGCTATGGCTTTCAGAGGTAACCGACAATGATATGAGCAATTTAATATCTATGCTAACTAATATATCAAGGAAACAAAACTGAAATCAACAAAATAGAACATGAATTAAAAACTAGGAAAAACAAAGTCAGCAGAGAAATAATCCCATGTCATTAGTCATTGTGAAAATTATATGCAGATGACTGGGCTGCCTACTCTATCCTGAAACATGCATGCACTGATCAGTGTTATACAAAGCTGTAAAATCATGAACATAGGTGGAATGTTAATACCATGACAATTGAAATATACACAGGTGGAATATATGCAAATGGAAATAAGGAAACAATGAAAGAAACTTTACATTAACAAGAGAAACAAAACCTCAACGTACAGGGGCCCTCTGCACAGCCTCAGTCAACAGGCTATCAATTCAAGATTATGTTCACGCAATCATGTAGAAACAGAGTCTTCTCATATATTTCATAACACGGTTACAACAATAAAACTAGTGTCATGGAACAATGGGCTTGAACAACAAAAATTACATTCACAAAGACTAAGACTATGCGTTATTTATAACAAAATTTACATAACTATTTTCTAGTAGAACTGTGTGGACAGGGGACACGTAAAAGACAGTGTCCATGGATTTAGCGTAATGGTTGTCGAAAATATTAAATCTATCAACTTGTGGTTGTGAGATTCTCGTCATGGGTCAGTCTACAAGTGGCAACAGGCCCCAGAGAGTTAGGAATAGCCACACATCCTTCAGAATCCTTCACGTGCTGGAAAATAGAGTCTGGTTGACATAGGACTCTTACGTAGGACCACCGTTTGACCATTGTTGACCACAACTTCCCTTGATGAATTCGGCTGAACCAATAGGACTTATCCATGTCCAGGTTATTTCTAACTTGCCCATGTGGCTTGTTTTTCCTGGTGACACCTGCAACATAGAGTTTAACAAAAACAACTGTGGAAAGTTGAATCAGCGGCAGAAAGTGACTGGATTCCGCAACTAATGAGCAAAATCTAGTTCAACTAGCAAATGCAGAACATAGTTAGAAAACCACATTAAATGCTCTTTTAGAAACAATATGCAATGATTTTGATAGCTTAGCATGTCCAGGTGAGTGGAAAATGTTCTAGGAAAGTGTGTAGGAGAGGTGTATTTTCAAAGCTCTACATAAATTAAAAGAAAAACAATTAAAAGAAAAGAAGGATACATGCGAGCAGCTTTGGTCAAAATTTCTTTAAAGATCCACAAGAAACCGCTGAAAGCAGCACATCAAGGAGAAGCAGAAGAAAGAGAACAAGTGATAAAATTCAAGGTACTCCTACTAACATAGTTGAAGAAACTAGTAGAGAAGAAAGACTATCTGAAAGTAGGAAGGAAAAGACTGAGGGTAAGATGCCAAGAAAATCAAAAGGGAAAAGAAGTATTGAGGCTGTGCATCAAACCCCAGAACCTTCCTTAGAGGAAGACCATCAAGTACTGTCTGAAAGACTAGTTTACCTTCAGGAACAATTGGCAGCAGCAAAGAAAAAAGGAAAAGAAAAATAGAGTGGGAAGAGAGAGGACACCAGCACACAAAACTTAAGGAGAAGTTCTAGACTTAAGGGGAAGTGGAGAAAAATAGAAACAAAAGGACCCCACTTTATTGATTTAGGAGGGAAAACACCGGAGCAGCCTTCAGCAATCCTTCCAGGCCATGGTCCCCACCATACTCCTATCTCTCAGCCAGATTTTGACATGAGTCCTTCTTGGCCAGATTTTGAAATCAACCCTTCTCAACAGGATTTTGGGGTTAGCCCAAGAAAGACCACCCTGAGATAGACCCAAACCAGCAATAAATGTATAATTATATAGAGTCCTTGGAGAAAATAGCCAGAGACCCAGGCACTTCATCTGCCCAGCCTAATACAGCTCAAGAAGCTCAAATCCAATCACTAAAACAGGAAGTTTTTGAGCTAGAGGTATTAAATAGACACATTAAAAATGAAAATGAAACATTGAAGGAACAAGGTAGGTTAGACAACATCATTCATTACAACACCATGTTGCATCTTGGGCTATGGCGGAAGAAAAATAGAAAATTAAAGGGAAAGAACAGATGGTTGAACAAGGCTCTCATCAACCTCAAGCTCACGTGTCTAATGAGGAAGCCAAGGATGGTAGTGGTCCCAAGGAAGAAGAAAAGAAGATAGGATGTATTGGAAGAGGTGTCAGAACACATGAACTGAAGGAGGATGATCAAAATTTTGGTTGCATGGGGACATGCAACACCTTCACAGTGGGGGTATGTAGAGCTTTGAAAATACACCTCTACTACACACTTTCCTAGAACTTTTTCCACTCACCTAGACCTCCTAAGTTATCAAAATCATTGCATATTGATTCTAAAAGAGCATTTAATGTGGTTTTCTAACTCTGTTTTGTTTTTTCTATTTGAACTAGATTCTTCTCATTAGCTACAGCATCCAGTCACTTTCCACAATTGATTCAACTTTCCATAGTTGTTTTTGTTAAAATTAATGTTGCAGGTGTCACCAGGAAAAGCAAGCCACATGGGCAAGTTAGAAATGACCTGGACATGGATTAGGTCCTATTGGTTCCGTCGAATTCATGAAGGGAAGATGTGTTCAACGATGGTCAAATGGTGGTCCTACGTAAGAGTCCTACGGCATCCAGACTCTATTTTCCAGCACGTGAAGGATTTTGAAGGTTGCATGGCCATTCCTAACTCTCTGGGGTCTGTTGCCACCTGTAGACTGACCCATGATGAGAATCTGATAGCCACAAGTTGATAGATTTAATATTTTCGACAAACAGTACGCTAAATCCATGGACACTGTCTTTTACATGTCCCCTGTCCATGCAGTTCCATGAGAAAATAGTTATGTAAACAGTTATGCAGACTTTGTTATAAATAACATGTTTCTATAACGCCTAGTCTTAGTCTTTTTTAATGTAATTTTTGTTGTTCAAGCCCACTCTGCTTGTACACTAGTTTTATTGTTGTAACTGTGTTATGAAATATATGAGAAGACTATGTTTCTACATGATTGAGTGAACATAATCTTGGATTGATAGCCTGTTGACCGAGGCTGTGCAGAGGGCCCCTGTAGGCTGAGGTTTTGTTTCTCTTGTTGCTGTAAAGTTTCCTGCATTGTTTTCTTATTTCCATTTGCATATATTCCACCTGTGTATATTTCAATTGTCATGGTATTAATATTCCACTTCTGTTCATGATTTTACAGCTTTGTATAACACTGATCAGTGCATGTATGTTTCAGGATAGAGTAGGCAACCCAGGCATCTGCATATAATTTTCACAGTGACTAATGACATGGGATTAATTCTCTGCTGACTTTGCTTTTCCTAGTTTTTAATTCCAATTCTGTTTTGATTGATTTCAGTTTTGTTTCCTTGCTTTATTAGTTAGCTTAGATATTAAGTTGCTGGTACCATTGATGGTTACCTCCGAAAGCCATAGCTAGACTACTGGCAAGGGATCGAATTATGAATGTGTAATTTGATTTTAGTTTTACTTTTCTGCAATTAGATATTAAATTGCTCATATCATTGACGGTTACCTCTAAAAGCCATAACTGGACTACTGGCGAGGGATCGAATTATGAATGTGTAATTTGATTTTATTTTTACTTTTCTATAGTTAGATATTAGATTTTTCATGACACTAATGATTACCTCCGAAAGCCATAGTTGGACTACTGGCGAGGGATCGAATTATGAATGTGTAATTTGATTTTAGTTTTACTTTCCTTGCAATTTTTAATTTCTTTGAGTGTAGTAGCTTAAATCATTTTTCTGTATTTAGACAGCAGCAGAGATGATAGTTTCATGATCAGTGGTTCATTATTTACTTGTTTTAAATCACAACACTTTATTACTTGTTTTAAATAGCAGCACATTTTCATTCTTGTTCAAGTACTACTTTCATCACTAGTATGTTCTAAGACCTTCTGAAGTGTTAAGTTTTGGGAACCATTATAGAGGACACAATCGCCTTAAAATCTATAACCATACTTGCCTTCTAGAAGCTTAGGAATAGGAATTCCATTCACATTAGGAGATAAATAAAAATAAACCCCCCTCCCTCAAAAAAAAAATCTGAAAAACGACAAAAACATAAGAAAGAGGCAATCTTGCACATATAGTGTGCCACACTTCATGAGTTTGCAACTCTCGGATTGATAATTAATGCATCATTTTAGCACACACTAAATTGACCAAACATTTTGGTGCCGTTGCCGGGGAAGTGTAACTAGGTAGCCAATCTCTTAAAAAAAGGGGGGGAAAAATTGATAACTTCTTGAAGTATGCACTCCTCTTGCACCTAGTGTGATCTGGAGGATTAGAAAAGAGAGTTTTTAGTTTAATAATTTCTTGATTATGCCATCTTCTTTCACTTTGTGTGACCTGGAAGATTAGAAAGGGAATTATTAGCCCGAATTTGAAAAAAATTAAAAAAATGACATGCATAGAGCAAGAGATTCTAGGGGAAGGTTTATAGCTAGGGCCAGAAGTTCGATTTTTACAACTCCAACTACTTCAAGGCATAGACAAGATACACCTCCATCATCTCCAACTCACACTCCGAGCCTTAGGATTCCTGGAATTCAAGGGGCAGCAGCTGAATTAGGAGATTCTCCCACACTATCAATCAAATCTGACCTAGGGAAAGAACCTTTATTCATTTCTACAGGGGAACATGTTGTAATTAAAGAAGTAGAATCACTTGAAGAAGAAGAGGAAGAAATCCCTCCTCATTCACCATTAATAGAAGAACCAGAGGACTCTGAAAACTCTGAGGAAACTATCATGACAAAGGAAGTAGTAAACGGATTTGGAGGAGGAGGCAGAGGTAGAGGTAGAGGAGGGGGAAACAATGGAGGAGCTAGAGGTAACAATGGGGGAAATAGGGATGGAGATAACTCATTTGGATTTCCTATAGCTGATGAGGAGACCCATACAACAATGAAAAATATTTCACCATCTGTCCTCCCAAACTTTTATGGGTTGTGAAGTGAGGATCCTGAAACATTTCTATTTGAGTTTGAAGTCTTGTGCCGAACCTATGACTATATGGAAGAATCTCAAAAACTCAAATTGTTTCCTTCAACATTGAAAGGAGCGGCTTTGAAATGGTTCATGGGATTAGTCACTCAATCTGTTCAAACTTGGAATGATATGAAACAAACATTTTTGGATAGATACTTGGAGTATTGTACGCCCACCAATCATAAGGATGAGGTATTCAAGATGATGCAAAAAGAAGATGAAAACTTGGAGGATCTACTTGAAAGATTTCAATACAACTTAAAGAGAGCAAAAACGAGTAATTTAGATGAGGAAACCTTGAAAGCCCTTCTATTAAAATCCATTAGAGATGAATGGATAGATATTTTAAACATGATGGGGAAGGGAGATATTTCTCAACTTCCACTTCATGACATAGCAGAACTATGTGTCCATCTCTCAAGGGGAAAATCTAAAACTGGAAAAGGGCCTAGAGATCCTTCTCTTATTAGAGCAAACAAATCTGCAACTAGATCAGTAAGTAGGGTAGCGATTGGCAATATGCTTGATGAGTTGAAAACTGATATTCTAGGGAGCCTTAGTGAACAACTAGACACCCTTAAAATACAAAACAAGCAGAAAGCATAAGCTGAAGCCTTAGCCATCTTTTGTCCAAAATGTAGAAAGAAACATGCTTTAAGGGAATGTCCATTGGATGCAAAAGTTGTAGAGACATGTGTGATTTTCTCAGAAAGACATGAGACCAAGGATTGTCCTTCAATTTCTAGGTTCAAAGCTATCTTCTAGGAAGATCCAAATTCAGTAGAATCCCTTTGTTTCGTTTCAAGAGACCATGGCAGGGGCCACAAAATCAAGGATTTAATAATCCTATGAACTTTCAGTTCCCACCAAATTGGAATTCTTGGCAACAACCTTGGCCCCAATCTCAAAATCCATACCAATCATGGGCACAAGGGATGCAAAATCCTTATGGGAGATTTTCTCAATTTTATCAATATCCTCCATCTTTTCAAAATCAACAAAATCCACAAATTCCAAATCAAAACCCACAACTTTCATTACCATTTCTGCAACAACAACCTTCTCAACAAAATCCAAATTCTCAACTCTTGCTTCCATTTCAACAAAAGACAAATCAACTACGAGCCCAGCCATTGCCAAATCCCAATAAACAAAATCCTCAGAATGCTTACATGGTAGAAGGACAACAATTTCCTACCTATATGATTGTTCCTCTCAATGATGTACAACTCAGCTTTGGTAGAGTTTTAGAAAAACCTTCTGTAGATGTTCAAGAGCAAGATACCTCTGAGGAGGATTCTCTTAAAGCCAATAAAGGTTCTGAAGAAGCATCTCTTCAAAACCCAACCATTCAAAAAGAAAAAGAAAAAGAGTCAACCCCCACAACTCCTGTAGTTGGGCAACCTGCATCTTCATCCACACCTCCTTTCCTTGAAATATTACAAATTGACAGAGGAGTGGAGAAACAAATCCTGTTGCTTGACTATGACTTCCTAGATGAATTAAAGAATGTATGTATCAAGATTCCCTTGCTACAAGCCATTAGACAGATTCCTATTATAGCAAAAAAAAAAAATGAGTTGAGTCTTAAAAGACGAGGAAGGAAACCAAGAGATACAAGAAGAATTCACTTGGTAGGAAAAATTGCAGATATCATGATGGGAAAAATTACCATGTAGAAATATGTAGATCTAGGAAGTCAAATTGTTAAGACAAATATAAATGGGATAGAAATTCCAAGTACTTTGATTCACTTAGGGGCTGCTATTAACATTATGAGTAGACAGACTAGGGAACAACTAAAACTTCCTAATCTTCTTTTTACACCTACCTTACTGCAACTTGCAGATAGATCAATAATCAAACCAGATGGTGTATTAAAAGATATTTCAATCAGATTCTTGGGAATATACACCCACTTTAAAAATGATAATAATAACTGATCAAACTTAATATTTATAATAATAACTAATATAATTTGATTTCATTTAAATAATAATTATGTAAACAATTTCCTTTAGTGGAGCTCAAAAATTCAAACATGAATGAGACGTATCTTAATTTTTTAATAGATTTCGAAATTCATTTATGTTCTTCGGTTACATAATTTTTATTTTAAAAAGATTTCAAAGATTTAGATACTAAGGATGTGAATTTTTATTTTTAATTACAAAATTTAAATATCAATAATTAAGATATTTTTGATTTATTAATTATTTATAGAAATATGTTTTTTATTATTATATTTATTTAATTAAACTATTTTTTATTTTAATTTGTGAATGTCATATTAAATTATATTTTTCAATTTTTTTAAAGTTTTAGAATATATAACCATATTCTAACTGATGAATTAAATGATTTCTTTTAGGGGCTTTTTCTATTTAATTTTAACCAAAATTTAGTAGATCTTTTAAGACCTAAGTTTAAGTTGTTTAATTTTTAGAATTAGAGTGCCTTAGAGTTTTTGAGGGTGTTGAATCTATTTGTACATTCAAAAATGTACTTTAAACATTTAAATCAAAATCTTGCTTAAACTTTTATCTTCAAATTCTGGTGAAAAAGTCATTTCGTAAGTTAGACTGCACCCAATATATATAAATATATATGTATGTATGGGATTGAATTAGTTTCACCCAATATATATGCATATATTTGTATGTATGTGATTGAAATATTTTTTATAAAATTTCATACTGTGTATAGGTAGCAGGTGGTTGATTTTCTAGCGGCTTTTGCTACTCATTTGTTACAAATTTAGGCTTTCATGGAAAATGGTTGAATTTTCTTTGGTGACTAGTTGTTGATGGTTAGTAGCAGGCGGTGCCCTCCCTTTTACTAGTTATTATTAAGTTTATATTATGTGCTAGCCATGCTTAGGCTACATCTTGAGTTCTTTCTGTTCTCAATTTAAATCATATTCCATGATAATTTTTAATGAGAGATTTAATTTGCAAAGCACATACATATGATTTAACAAATGTAATCATTGATTGTTAATGATAAGTATTATATTTTGGTGTAGTGTTTAATAATAAGGGTGTAATTATTTGCTAATGTATAATTAACAAGAAATAGTGTTATAGGCTCACTATCCCCATTGTGCCATAATTGTTCTAGATAAACTCATTGCTATAGAGAAATTCATCTATACATAAATATATCTTCTCTCTAACATTAGCATACCCAGAGATAAATTGTACAACAATTTATTGCATTTTTCCTTTTTGATCTAATTCATATCCGTATAATATGAAAAGGGAATCAGAGAGAATAACTCATCCTTAATTTGAAGGTCATTCAACATTTTTTTGGAATAGCTCCCTTAATATCAAGCTCTTAGAAATTTAGTACACTTGATTAATTTCATTAGACAACTAGTTGAGATGGCTTCCTCCAACATTTACCCACTTTTACAAGCTCTCTAGGGTAAACATGAGCTGAGTGCCACTATGATATGACTCAACCTCCAAGTTACACTTATGGAATTTGGGCTTACAAACCAGAAATAAACTATCATCCCAAAAAGACTACAGATCACGCAAGAGCCTACCAACCACCCCAAATGATCAATCCCTCAATTGGAACTCTTTTTCACTAGGTTTTCTGCCCAACCACACCCTTCAGAACATTGTGCATGCGATTATGACACTCCAATCACAACCATAAACATGCATGCATGTAGTTATGACCTAAATTTCCATGTTCAGTGGATGCACTCACGAGATCTTTGCGACATTTTCAGGCTAGCCTCCAAACCACTATCCATAATTGTTGTAACTTCCCAAAATCATTACAATCATTATAGAATGCTAGATAATCAAAACTTGAGCAAGATATTAACCTAGAAGTGGCTAACATCAGATAGACATTTCGTCAAATGGATAGTAAACATATAAGTTATAGGTCTGTTGTAGTTGTTGCAAAGACACCTCCAAAAATCTGGGCAACCATTAAATTTTTCGAGCCCCCTACACCAAGTGTAAAGTTTGGCCCCACCAAGTCTTGCCTGAAAGGTTTGTCAGTGTCAGTAAACCTGGGGAGAAATCCAAGTTTTTGACTAAGTTAATTCAAGTCACCAATTCCTGCCTTGGTAGGTTGGTCGCAGAGTCGGAACGCGACTATTACTAATAATTGCAACCATGGCAAACATTGTGACCGCAACAACTCGTAGGTCACACGGTTGCGTAGTTGAACCTCCATCCTCATAACTGTCTTACGACCTCGCGACCTTCTGAGTCGCATAAGTTGCAAGGTTGCAAGGTCGCCTCGATTCCTGTCAGTCACTTGTGTGACTATGCGACTATGTGACTCCATGACTCAAAAGGTCGCAAGGTCACACCTAATACTTACATCCTTTGCCTCGACCACATGGCTCATGCGACTTTGCGACCTGCGAGTCACAGGGTCGCAATAGTTGCACTCCTTTCCCTCGTGACCCGCACACGTGTGACTATCTTATAAATAGGAGGGCACCCAATCGCATTTGTCAAGACTCTATTAGTTTCACTAGAAGTTGGAAGCCCCTCCGACCCGAATTCGCGAGTGCGTCTAACTCTAGTAAGTAATAGTCCTCCCTCCTGCATCATTATTTCCTTCCAATTGACACTATCTGCCCCTGCTGACCTTTGGCTTATCACTCACCCTAGGGTTTATCCTTTTACTTAACATTTCTCTCATTTTCATGCTTGATAGTTTTCCCTAGCCTTTTCCCAGTGTTTGCTCCTAGAAGGTTTTGTTTTTCCTTAAACCTGGACCCCTCACTTTATCAAGAAGCCAAAATTCCATTCCTCTGAGAGTGACCCTGGCCTCCCAAAGACATTTAGGGCCTTCTCTAAGCTTTTTTGAGCCATAGTCGCATGTCCCATAGCCGCGATACCATTCCCCACATGACTTCACGATTTCACGACTCCACGTCTTCGCGACCTCTGATTGGTTGCGACTTGCAACCACCATACGTTGTGCGAAATGTGACTAGATTTTGCACATCGCTACCTTCGATTCACTCTGCGACTTATGATCTCAATTTCTCAGTCGCATTCTTGAAATCTGCGACCGTGCGACTTGCCTTCCCAGCGACCTCCCTGTCACTGGCTAAGTCTCCTTTTTGTTTTGTTGTTGCAATTGATTATAATGCCATCTCTCTCATCATGAGACTGTGTTTTTGACATGCCAGGTGACATCGAGCTTGATTTCATATTCGTTTCTTCTTTTAAAGACAAAATGGGTCACCCGACTCCTAAAGCTTCTCAAGGCACCTCGGGAAGTGGAGCATGGGAGGCTGATCTAGAAGAACAACCACTTATCTTTGGAGACACTATTTGCAACATAAGTAAAACAACCAGAGTCTCCTGGTATACGATCTACAAGGAATTTTCCAATAAGGATCTTCCAAAAACACAGTAAGCCTTCCAGGTATATATCAACGTCAAGAAGTCAAAATTACATAAAGTAGCAACACATCCACTAGTATTCTTGTGCACAGAAACCATAGAATGGATCTTGCAGTGTACAAGTACACATGACTGGATGATTAGCCATCATGAAGGGGAACCCATAGCCACCATCTCTTTAATAACCATCATCTCCTACTACAGATTTTCTAAGAAGTGGTAGATTTTTAACACCAAGTGGCTTGTTGGGTTCACAATCCCAACGAAAGACGTCTTGAGGGATTGGTAGCAAGAACCCACAAAATTCCGGGTTTGGAAAAACCAAGCTTACAAGACATAGGGGCTACGCAAAGTATATCAGTTAATCATTGTGATGATGTACCGATTATATGGCAAGTTAGACTATGGTGTCTTTTTTGGCACATGGGTTCCTCTCATGTATGCAGTCACCACTCAAGGGACTATTTTTATTTGGGAAAGCATCCCCTCATCATCTTTGAGGACAAACATAACCACTGCCCAAATCCCACCCATTAGGTAGCCCGTAGAATTTTATATGTCACCATACCTCGTTGATGTTGTTTGTTCGAGTTCTACTTCAAGCACTAGAGTTGTAATTGGGACGCATCAGCAGCCCAACCCATTCACTGCCACTACAAAGTCTTATGGGAGACAACTTATAGAAGCATGTTGGATGTAATATCTAAAACATTCCTTATCCCATTATACCAGCTACTGTTCGGGGAGGAACCGCCTTGCATGTCATAGAGAACCATGAAGACCATGGTCAAATTAGCTCATTGATTCCCCATTGATGAAGGAACAATCGTTAGAGTTTTTGGTACTCATAAAGCTTCTCATGCTCTTCCCAAGTTCATCATGGATAGGACACTTCTGCAAGAAGTCTATTACCGAATGATGCAGGGTTTCTAGAAGGTTTTAAACAAAGGCAAGAAGAAACTATGGCCACCTTTCCCTCTCGCTATTGGGGCGTACATGGTAGAAAACTTCAAACAGGTAGAACCAAAAGCTAAAAAAATGGATGGGAGCCATTTCGTGACCCTGAATTACTGAACATGTGATCCCGAGAAAGTCATAGCTTCCCATTGTAAGAAGGTGAAATTCATTTGGTCTTACGCCCACACCACGAACGACCTCGAGGATGGGATTAAGAATTGGTATAACTCCACAAGGGAAGTCAACCTGAGTGAGCAACAGGTCTTAGAAGATGAGCTCCTCGATGATTTCCTGGAGGACATAAGCCTCAGAGAAAGAGCTTCAATCATGAAGAAACAATGGTATGAAACACCAAAGAGAGCTAAGGAATTAGGGAAGTGCAAAGGAAAGGAGGTCGAAGACCCCCTAAGTGACATCAAGGAATAAGAAGTTATGCTCATATAAAGAAATTCCAAGTTGGAAAGAAAGAAGCGAGAACTAAAGAGGCAAAGAGAACTGGAAAGCAAAGAATCACAAGAATACAGTGACCAAAGCTAGAATGAAAAAATGAGAAAACAAGCGGAAGAGAAAAGGCATCAGGAAAAAGGAAAGAAATCACAAGAACAGATAGAGAGGAAAAAGCAAGAAGAAGCTAAAAATAATAAACAAGTAGAAGAAGCTGAGAAGAGAAAACAAGAGGAACACAAAAGGTTAGAACAAGAACTGAAGAACATGGAAGAGGAACTAGAAAGGAAACAGGGAATAGTAGAAGGAGAAAAGAGGCAATAGGAAGAAGAGCTTAGGATAAGCAAGGAAAAGGAAGCTGAGAAAAATGAATAAGGGGAGACAAGCAAAGCAGTTGACTTTGGCTTACGAAAAGCTGAGCTTTCTCCGTTGGATGTAGCTCTTGCTACTCCCCTCACTGGTGGACAGCTTCCCCTCCAAGTGTTGGGCATCTCAGAAGATCAAGACAAGGAGGTTTTAGATCTAACTAAAATCATATTTGATGAAGTAAACCTTAAAATTATCAAGGATAGGAAGAAATCTTGTAGTAGGAACCTAGCCAACCCATTGTCAGTAACTACGGCAACAGATGTCGTGCCCAATATCACAACAAATCCTCAAATGATCACCTCCGTCAGAACAACATTCATGATTGCCACAAAATACAATGTAGCCGAGATGAGTAAATAGATTATAGACTTGCAAAACAATATGCATCCAAGAAAAGGGCCACCATTGCAGAACAAGGGAAGAAAAGGATGGAGGAGGAAAACACGACATTCTGCTTATTACACACAAGCTTAGTAGAATTCCAAGCGGTAATCACATCAGAAATAGAGATCCCGGGGGAGAATATGGTGGTAGTGTATGAAGAAATGGCAAAAATTCACCACACTATAGCACCCATCATGTCCATTCAAACTCACTCAAAAAAGAGGGTCACCATTCTCAAAGAAGCCATGACCACTTTTGATAAAATACATGAATGGTCTAAAAAGTACCCTGAAGCCTCGATAATGGTCCCCAGGAAAGATTGGATCGCTATGCAAAATACTACTGTCCAACTTTATATCAAATTTTAGTCAAGAGAAAAATTGGCCAAAGATGTGGAGAGGGTGCTGGTCTCCTACAGACAGTTGTTTAGCAGTTTGGAATCAGTGATCCAACTACATGGGGCCCCCTATATAGAAGAGATTGGACAGGTAAAAAATCAGGAGGAGATCAACAATGAAGTACAGGCATTTGTAGAGACATATAGACAAGAAGCCCACACAGGAGATATGTCGATCTCAAGAGAAAATATCAAGCACTACGTAGTAGACCTGGTGAGGCTCTACACCATGTTGGGTACCTTGAATAATCGTATACATGCCAAACGGAACACCATCCTCCCAGATGCACTTGAGTGCTTACACCAACATGATGAAGTCCAGCCACAAATCTCTCCCATTGTGGCAGAATACAACATATGGCGCACTTACCTGACATAAAATATTGGGCTAAACATTTTAGAACTTGCCATCTGTAGATTAGTCAATTAGGATAGTAGTCATTTTTGTGACATTGTGTGCTACAATAGCACAAAATTCCTTGTGAACATGAAAGTTCATGTACAATTCCAAGAGTCATATGTTAGATGAAAGGTCATGAGGTAGCCCAAGAGTCAAGGGTATACCAAGGGTCACTCTTATCCTATAAATGTAACCTCATGCCCCATTTGTAACAGCGTTTTGGCTGAGGACTATTTTGGAGATACATATATATATATATTATTTGAGAGAATTGATGTCCTTCTAATTAATACAAGAGTTGATTGTACGTCTTCACTATTGAATTCTTCAAATTTCTATGTGATGGTGCCATGAGTATTTCCCTCACTTGATAGATCGAATGTTGCTGAAATCTATTTGATAAGTAGCCTCCTCACATTTTGTTTGATACTTTAAATCTGGTTTTGCTACATATGAATGGTATTTGGCTTACTAACTCTATGCTCGTGTCAGTGAACTATTTCTTTCGGTATTAGTAATAATATGTCTTGACTGTACAATTATGTACACTTATAAATGGTTGATTGTTTTGTACTAATTTGCAATCATTAAGCATTATTCATCTAGTATACATAAGCCTTATCTAAAGTCTTGCTAACAGTAACTTTATAGAAGATTGTGTTGTTTACATTTTAGCCATTCATGGTATATATGGTACATGATATTTGTCAATTATTCTCTTGTGTTTATTAAAGCTCATACATTCAATTACGTACATATCCCACCTTCGTGAGAAGCTAGATCTACAAAAATGAATGATAGTTGGGCCTACATACCGAAAGTGATCTCCAGCACACACAGTGCAGGCTCTAGTTGGGAACCTACACCAGAGAGATCCCCTTGACCGGTGGTGTAAAATTCCATCCCATCAATAGATTTGGCGCTAGAAGGAGGGCAATGGAAAGGACTAGAATCACTCCTCACACAAAGACTTCCCATCAAGGAAGTAACCAACCTCTGCCTCCCATGCCCCGTGAGATACGATATAATCCTCCTTTCGGGCCACCCTTCAAGAAACCACTCCAGGAAGAATCCCATATTCCCATCCTTGAATACACCCCCGGAGGAGAGGAACACCCTATGTACGAAGTCACTAATGAACAACTCAAGGCTCTGCACCCTATCACAGGCCAATTCGCAAGGGTTCTAAGATGTATTCCCACGACCAACTCCCTAGCCAACTCTCACACCTCCAACCTTCAACATACATGTCAAGGCGTCCTAGTTAACTCCATATCACAGTTAATCAGCCTAGACTTGAATGACTACGTAGACGTTGTTGAAACACTATCCATCAAAGGATTGGAAAGATAGCCTAAATACGAAGAAGGGAAGCCTAAGAATACCTTTACTATCGAGAATAACCAGATACATAGAGAGGAAATACACAGGAACAATGGACGAATCACTGAGGAAACCCCCATTACCAATCAACCTCTCATCGAGGGCACTCATGGGATCTTGGGACAAGGAGTCAGGGACTACCTTAGATACCACATAAACTTCTATAAAAAGTAGTGTCTCCTGATAAATCTAATAAACATTTGGAATGTGAGAAACACTATAGATCTAGGACACCTAAGAGTGCCTAGAAGAGAAGGTAGGTGCCCCCCTCACACCAGTGGGAGGTTAGGCATAGACAATGAATGAGAAGTAAATGATCGTTGCCTCCTTTTCAACCCTAGAGCAAATCGTTGTCCCCTGCCACTGGCCTGGATGGCTCAATCCCCTTTAAACCTTAGAGTCTACTTCATGATATGCCTCACCATTCTAAGAAGCACCTCCCAAAGTTCGACCCGGAGAAAGGGACCTCAACAGATGACCACATTAGCAATTTCTACTTGGCTTTGCAAATGATGAAGGTCCAGTTTGACGATGTAGCATGTTGCTTACTCCCACACACCCTTGAAAATAAAGCGGCCACTTGGTATCGGGCGCTGCTTGTCGCCTCCATCCGAATGTGGGATGAGTTCCGGAAATCCTTTCTGGACAAATTTTTAGAAGATAAGACACCTTACATGCTCTTCACTGAGCTTAGCACGCTGAAATGCCATAAGAAGGAGAAGGTAAAAGATTTTAATCAACATGTGACCGTTATTCGGAATAAATCCCCATGGATGTAGCCCTTGATGATTACATCACGATTGATTATTACACAAGGGCCCTGCCATCAGACATTGTCGTGTTTGTTAAGCACGAAGCAAAACTCACTTTGGTAGAGAATTTTGCCACTACACTCGAGGTCAAGAAGGATCTTCTTTCAATTCATGCCTTGGAACAATGAGTTGCGAGAAGACGCAAAGTCCTCTAGTAAGAAAAACCAGGCCTCCTAAAGTAAAACGACGGATAAGGATAGAGACTCCTTCGATTTCGAAGGATTGACTGAATCTCTAAAGCAGCTAACTAACGAAGTATCCGAGCTAAAGCAAAGAACCAGTGATACTTCGAGAGGGTCCAATCCTGCTAAGCCTTTCTTCTAGAAGGCCAATAGTCTTTGCCCAAAAGTCTCACAAAATCCCATCTCAACCTTCAACATGGAGGAGTTAGGTAAAGATAACTTCTACACTTTCCATCAGACCTTACACTTCAAAAAAATGTGCTCACAATGGCTCCATAATATGACCACCATTTTTACCCAATTGTTAGAAGACCAGGCCATCAAGGAAGCAGAAGAGGAAACTGATGGGTTGGGAGAAGATGATGCTCCCCTTAGTGATGATTCCCTATCCGCTATGTTAACTTTCGAGGTCATCCGGGGACGATACGTGTGCACTACACAAGAAGCATTTGTCAAGGAGACTCTCCAAAAGCCCCCCAAAAGTTAAAGTCTCATGAATAAAGGCACTATAGTAGACCCTTGGAAGACAAGAAAAGGGCTTCATTGTGTAGGATCTTACCCCCGACCGATACCCCCCAACCGTCTTCCTCCTCACTTAGAGGAATAGATGATCTATGCCCAAAATTAATGATGTATGCCTAAAAAAATCACCAACCAACATGAAAAGAGACTATTGCACACCTAAGAATGCATCCAAAGGGGTTACCACTAAAACCACAACGGAAACACTGCACATAATGCCAGAATCTTCATTCATGCATTTAGATTACAATATCATTAAATATTTGAAGAAAACACCAGCTAATATCTCATTATTTGAGTTGTGCAAATTGACTACTCAACCCGAGCTAATAGCCAAAGCCTTCACTTTCTCACTTGCCCATGTTAAGCCCATTGCGTCAAACAAGGGAAACTTTGTAGGCGATACCCAGTTGTGGTTGACCTCCAAGCTATAGTAAATTCTGCAAACACCAACTCGAGAGGCTCAACTCCCCCATTCCTCTTACCCTTCAAAATGTTTAATTTCAATGTCCACAATTTCCTCATCGATTCCGACGCGTCAACCAACGTTATGCCCTAGTCGTTTCGCAAGAAGCTGAATATTCAACCAGAAAAAAGCGACACCAAAATTATCCAACTTGACAGGTCTGAAGTCCCTCCCATAAGAGAATTAAATAATGTCATCATTTGGTTATCTTTTGATTCCTGAGTGCACTAGTGTATCGACATAATTTTCTTGGACATCTCAGAAGCCTACGTTCTTATTCTCAGTAGAGATTGATCTTGCAAGCTTCAAGGCTACTTCACCATAGATTGGTCTCATTTGTTGCTACCTTACAAAGGAAGGAATAACCAGATCAGGGTAAATAGCAAACCTTGTATGAAGCATACTGTAACCAACCTTGAAAATTCTAATGAGCCAATCAGTTGTGTGCAACAAGATTTGCGAGTATGCCTCCTTGAATCTTGGTGGCCTGGGTGCAGGCGATATGGTCAAATGGCTGAAGCCTGATATAATTTCTTCAATTTCTGGCTGAATTCCTCTTTCTGCTTCAATAGGTGTATTAGTTATCTAATGTTAGACTGACCATCTCATGAGGTTTTCCTCTTATCACCCCAACCCTTGTTATCGGGCACAAATCATCTCATAGGCCTATTTTCTTCTATCGGGATTATAATCCCATAGGAACTATAAGGATCCAAAGGAACGAAAATACACTATCGGTGGGTTTTGCAAGGGAAATAATCCACACAAAGGAATACACTATTGGCAATTGCTATCGCTCCCAATTATCGGTGCTATGGAGGTCCGACTTGACATCACTATCACTATCGATGATTGATGATGGCCTCTTTAATATAGATCTGCCTCCCCACTAAACTTCTGATGTGATAGTCTTATGGATCCGATAGACTATCCAATCACTCCTATATTATTTCAGATCTGGAAGTCACACTTCATACGTCGGTGCTTCTAAAGGCTAGTCTCTCCCCACACCAACACAATGATGTGATAAAGGGTTCATACCTGAGGAAGTTATAGTCCACATGTGATAATATTTCAGGTCCGGAACTCTGTTCAGGCTAAGTAATTTCATGATTTCCTGTGTAAAAGAGAGCTTTGCCTCAGAACTATATTAAGCAAATAAATAAGCCAAACTCACCAATATGAAGGAAAACCGGTTAAAGGCTTCAACTATTGTGTTAATTGGAAATTTTAGGCGAAATAACTGATATAAAACTAAAAAGAAAAGAATTGAACTGATACACACATAAAAATAACAGTTTAGCAGAGAATTGTCAATCAGATGCACAGAAAGAGTTTTTGCAAATGATAATGCTTCCGTCTCCCTCTAACTCAAAGCTTCCCTTTATTTCATTTTATAAATAATAGATAAGCCCTCTTGTTCCTATCCATACAAAAGCATGCCTGTTACATCAATTTAAAGCATGCATAAAGCTTGTTACAACTTATCCATAAGCGATTATTACAACATGATTTATTTTTAATTCTATCCTTATCTTAAACTAAAAAAACATGGAAATTGCTGGCTAAAGGACCGCACTCCTTTACCTGTAGATCTTGATGTTGCTATCCTGCAGTTGCTGTTTCACTTGTTCATGTATTGCTTGCATTTCTGAAGAAAAATCTTCACTCTCTACACTTCTCATCTCGTCTTTTCCCAAGTTTCTTAACTCAGATACTTCACTTGGATGCATTCCATAAACAATATGGAATGGACTCTATCCTGTACTCTTGTTAGGTGAGTCATTATATGCATATTCAGCTTATGCTAACACTTGATCCCATTGCTTTGGATGTTTTGCAGTAAGGCTCCTTAAAAGATTGCCTAAACTCTTGTTCACAACTTTAGTTTGTCCATCAGTTTGTGGATGATAGGCAGAACTGAAACTTAATTTAGTTCCCAATTTCTTCCATAGCGTCCTCCAAAAATGTCCAATAAATTTGGAATCCTTGTCTGAGACAATACTTTTAGGCAACCCATTCAATCTTACAACCTCGTTAAAAAACAAATTAGCAATGTGAGAAGCATCACTAGTCTTATAACATGGAATAAAGTGTGCCATTTTCGAAAATCTATCCACTACAACAAAAATGGAATCATTACCTCTTTGAGTCTTTGGTAAACCCATAACATAATCCATACTTACCATATCCCAAGGCCTATCTGGAATTGGTAATGGGATGTACAAACCTATGTTTTGGCTCCTTCCCTTTTCATATTGACAGACTTTGCAAGTTTTCACATATTTTTCCACCCGAGATTTCATTTTTGGCCAGAAATAAAATCTATTCAACTGTTCAAAAGTCTTCTCTATACCAAAATGTCCTGCAAGTACTCCACTATGTTTTTCTTTGATTAAATCCCCCCTCATTGAATAGTTAGGTATGTACAGCTGATTTTTCTTAAACAAGAGTCCATCTTGTAAGAAGTAATCCAACCATTTACTCCTATCCATCAAAACAGGATTTTTACATGCTTCAAATGGCTCTTTAAAATCTGGATCTATTTCATATAATTCCTTAGGAAAATCAAAACCCAACACTTTGATTTGACTCTCTTGAAATAATACATGCCTCCTACTTAAGGCATCTGCAATTTTGATTGATTGGCCATTTATATACTTCAAAACAAAATGGAAACCTTGAAGATACTCTACCCATTTAGCATGTTTCTGGCTAAGCTTTGGCTGCTACATAATATACTGTACTACATGGTTATTTGAATAAATTATGAATTCCTTTGACATTAGATAATGCCTCCATTTCTTCAATGACTACACAACTCCATAGAACTCCTTATCATAAGAAGAATACTTCCTTTTGGAATCATTTAGCTTTTCACTGAAGTAGACTATAGGTCTATCTTCTTGGCTTAATGCACCTCCAATAGCTTCTCCGCTGGCATCACCCTTCACTTGGAAAGGCTTACTAAAATCAGGTAAAACCAAAATAGGCTTTTCAGTGATTTTCTTCTTTAACAGCTGAAATTTTTTTCTGCTTTAGCAGTGCATCTAAATGGTTGTTTTTCCTTCTTTATGGTCTCAATAATAGTTTCATTAATCTTACTAAAATTCTTGATGATTTTTCTATAAAAGCTAGCAAGACCATGAAAACGTATTACCTCAAAAACACTCTTGGGTGAAGGCCATTCCATGATTTCCTTGATCTTCTCTGGATCCATCTTCATCCCTTCAGCGGAAATAACAAAACCCAAGTACACTAGCTCTTCTCTCATGAATGAAAACTTCTTCAAATTGAGCAATAATTTCTCCTAATGTAGCCTTTGTAAGACATAATTCAAATGCCTCATATGCCTCTCCTTAGACCTGTTGTAAACTAATATATCATCTAGATATACTATTACAAATTAACCAATAAAATCTTTAAAAACTTCATTCATGAGACTCATAAATGTACTTGGTACATTTGACAACGCAAAAGACATTACTCTCCACTCATACAATCCCTCATTTGTCTTAAAAGTGGTTTTCCAGTTATCCCCTTCTCTTATCCTTATCTGATGATACCCACTTTTAAGATCTAGTTTTGAAAAATACTTTGCTCCACTCAAGCAATCAATTAAATCTTCAATTCTTGGTAAAGGAAATCTGTACCTGATCATGATTTTATTGATGGAATTTGTACACATTCTCCAGCCTCCATCTTCTTTGGACTCAACACTATTGGCACTACACAAGGACTCAAGCTTTCTCTGATCGGCCCTTTGTCAAGCAATTCTTGCACCCGCTTTCTAACCTCTTCATTTTATGTAGGAGTCATTCTATAAGCTGCTTTGTTATGTAGACTTTCTTGCGGAGTCAAATCTATATGATGGCTAATTCTTCTAATGGGTGGCAAATCATTTGGAAAATCATCAACAATAATATCACAATATTTCTCCAACATTTCTTGAATTTCAATTGGTAAATCAGAAATTTTAGTAGAAGTCATTATTACCTTGGTCTTTCAATTACAGAAACATTTACCTCATTCTCTTCAATCTGCTTCAAGTATTCCTTTCCTCCTAGTAATAGAGTTTTTGGATTAGTCTTCTTTCATGGTACATCTTCTTCCTATAGAGGCAGCAATGTATAATTGACACCATCCTTTCCAAACTTGTAGGTGTTTCTTTTTCCATCATGCATGGCTGCTCTATCATATTTCCAAGGTCTTCCAAGAAATATGTAACACAAATCCATTGGCATCACATCAAATACAATTTTATCTTTATACTTTCCCACCTGAAATTCTACTTCAGACTATTCATTCACTAACAGTTGATGTCCCTTTTGCAACCATGACACCTTGTAAGGTGTTGGATGTTTCATTGTCTTCAGCTTCAATTTATCTACCGCTTCTGTAGAGACCAAATTATCAGTGCTACCACTATCAATGATCATCCAACAACATTTCCCCTAAACTTTACACACTATTCTGAATAAAGTATTTCTTTGTGATGGTTGAACTATCTCCTTTGTTGGCTTGAGAAAAACTTTACTAACTACCAAATATTCTTCTCTCTCTGGTATATTTTCTTCTTCTGTCACTGCTGCTGCTGGTGCTTCTCCCTCAACTGGAGCAACAATTGCACTCCTCTGGCCTGTTCCTGCATTCTTTGAGAACTCAAAAGCTTTATGTCCCAGCTTGTTACATCTGTAACATCTTAATTCTCTTCCTCTTCCTCTACCTCCTCTTCCTCTAGAAAAACTCCCTCTGCCTCTTACATCACCTCCTGTAGGTGCATGTTGGGTTGAGTTATTGCTAGCTCCATATTTAGGTGCTGTATATCTCGCTCTACCACCTTGACTTCCCCTTCCTCAGAAAGTACCTCTCCCTCTGGTAGACTGCTTCCTCATGTGTTTTTCTTTAGCTTTCAGTGCTATCTAATAAGCTTCATGTACTGTTTTAGGAGACAGTAGACTTATCTCATCTTGAATGTCCATCCTAAGTCCATTCACATATCTAGCCACCTTCTCATATCTATCCTGGGCTTCTCCAATGCTTATGCTTAGCTTGTAGAATTCCTCTCTGTATTCTTTCATTGTCATAGATCTCTGTCTAAGATTTCGCATCTGTCTGAACAAAGTTTCCTAAAAATTACTTGGTAAAAACTTACCTCTTAGCTTTGCTACCATTCTGCTCCAACTCTTGATAGCTTGCTTGCCAAGTCTCTTTCTTTCTATCTGCACACTATCCCACCAAAGCGCTGCATGGCCTTTTAACTTGGTGACAGCAAACTTGACTTTCTTCTCATCTTCTGTTTCTTCATAATCGAAGAATTTCTCCATGCCATTAATCTAGTCTATCAATTCTTCTGGATTCAGTCCTCCTTCATATATTGGAACCTTAGTCTTTGGCCTAGATATGATCTCAACATTGACTGGAAGAATCTCATCTCAGGGGTAACTTCTACAACCTCCTCCTCTACAACTTCAACCTCAAGTTTACTAACATCTCCATCATCTATATTTCTACTTGTTGTTAATATATCCAATCTAGCTTGCATCTGTTGCACAAATTCCATTACTTCAGTGTTTGCAATAGGCCATCATCTTCCACCATGTCCTTGTCCTCTTCCAACTCTGAAATCCATAGTAACTTTCCTTCTCCTTCTTATGATATTCAGTTCAATGTCAGCTGGTTGCTTTGATACCACTAATGGTGGCCTGGATGCAAGTGATATCGTGACCGAAGCCTGATATAATTTCTTCAATTTCTAGCTGAATTCCTCTTTCGACTTCATAGGTGTATCAATTATCTAATGTTAGACTGACTGTCTCATGAGGTTTTCCTCTTATCACCCCAACCCTTGTTATCAGGCACAAATAATCTCATAGGCTTGTTTTCTTCTATCGAGATTATAATCCCATAGGAATTATAAATATAGACTATCGTTGCTTTAAAACAAGTGAAAATGCAGTTAAAACGCAATATATACAGGCGGAGGCTTTCGTTCAAAAGGAACGAAAATACACTATTGGCGGGTTTTGCAAGGGAAATAATCTACACACAGGAATACACTATCAGAAATCACTATCGCTCCCAATTATTGGTGCTATGGAGGTCTGACGCAATATCGCTATTACTATCAACGATTGACAATGGCCTCTTTAATATAGATCCACCTCCCCACTAAACTTCTGATGCAATAGTCTTATGGATCCGATATACTATCCAATAACTCATATATTATTTTGAGTCCAAAATTCGCACTTCGGACTTCAGTGCTTCCAAAGGCTAGTCTCTCCCAGCGCCAACACAACGATGCGATAAAGGGTTCAGACTTGACGAGGTTATAGTCCAAAGGTGATAATCTTTCAGGTTTGGAACTCTGTTCAGGCTAAGTAATTTCATGATTTCTTGTGTAAAATAGAGCTTTGCCACAGAACTCTACTAAGCAAATAAAGAAGCCAAACTCGCCAATATGAAGGAAAATAGGTTAAAGGCTTCAATTGCTATGTTAATTGGAAATTTTAGGCCAAATCACTGATATAAAACATAGAAGAAAAGAATCAAACAAATACACGCATAAAAATATTAGTTTAACAGAGAACCATCAATCAAATGCACAGAAAGAGTTTTTGCAGATGATAATGCTTCTGGATCCCTCTAACTCAAAGCGTCTTGTTATTTCATTTTATAAATAATAGATAAGCCCTCTCGGTCCTTATCCATACAAAAGCATGCCTTTTACATCAATTTAAAGCAATTATTCATAAATCATGTTACAACTTATCCATATGCGATTATTACAACATGATTTATTCTTAATT
Organism: Pinus tabuliformis; assembly: GCA_031772625.1. NCBI lineage: Eukaryota > Viridiplantae > Streptophyta > Pinopsida > Pinales > Pinaceae > Pinus > Pinus tabuliformis. The sequence continues at coordinate 368,048,712 of CM062814.1, forward strand.
CTATCCTTATCTTAAACTGAAAAACATGGAAATTGCTGGCTAAAGGACCTCACTCCTTTGCCTATAGATTTTTTGGATTTTTGGAATAAGTTTGAAGATTTTCCCTCCAAGTCTCATGCTCCTACATCAAATCTTCATTCAGGTGCTATCAGCCTCAGACATCAACCATTTCCCCGGATACCCAACTTGAAATCCCCATGCAAACCCCGAGCTATGGTGACGAGATTTTTTCCTTAAACTTATATACGTCAGGTTTACCTTCCCCAAGCATGGAGATGTGGACATTGTATTATGTTGGATCAAAAACCCATGAAAGAGTAGGAGTGGGATGTGTCCTGCTAAATCTGAAAGGGGATATATTTTTGATCTCGTGCAGGTTAGAATTCTAATGTACCAACAACACTGCAGAATATGAAGCATTGGTGCTCGGCCTACAAAATGCCATCGACTTAAAAGAATACTGCTTGAAATTCATTTGGGATTCAGAAATCATTACGAGACAGGTACGCATTACCATCGATTGTTTATCCCCACATCTAAAGAATTACCAACAAGAGGTATGGCGTCTCATAAATTCTTTTAAAGCTTTCAATATCATTTATGTTCCTAGGTTTAACAACGCTATTGTTGATACTCTAGCTAATGCTATAGCTAGATTCACACCCCTTAGAGATGGTTTTTATATTGAAATTATGTATAAGCCAACAATTCTAGACAACATAACTAACTTTCACGTGTTCAATGATGATGAACAGATTATGGGATTCATGGAAAACGTGGAAGTTTTTAAATATGCGACTATCGACGAAGAGGAACATGAGAAATCGTTACAAGATGAAGTGGATTCACAGAAAGGAAATCCCTTACCTAAAGGGGTGGTGTCATTGGAAAAATTGTTCGACCTTCAGAATCATTTCGGAGGTCCGCCAAATACTAAGATGCATAGTTCCACTCTCTTACATGGGAAAATCAACCTCGGAACCATGTCTAACCCCAAGTACATTAACCTGGGAACAAGTTGCACCCCAAAGGAAAGACAGACCATCAGTTTATTTCGAAACTACCACAATGTCTTTGCTCGGAGTTATGATGACCTGAAAGCGTATGATACTTGGTTTATTCAGCATGTTATTGCTACTAGAGAGGGAGTCAAACCATTTCAACAGAAACTGAGGGAGGTACATCCCACATTAGAACCCCTCATACAAAAGAAATTAAAGAAATTTTTGGATGCCCGCATTATTTTTAAGGTTAGATACTCGACATGGGTATCTAATCTGGTGCTAGTGAGGAAAAAAATCTAGAGAAATGTGCCTATGCGTCGATTCCTAGAACCTTAATTGGGCGTCGGACAAAGATAACTACTCGATTCCATCCATGGAGCAAATCCTCCAAACCATCTCAAGAGCTGAGGTATTTTATCTACTAGATGGATTCTTCAGTTACAATTAGGTTTTGGTATCAATTTTAGACTAGATTATGACAACATTCCCAAAAAAGTGGGGGACATTCACATTTCGCCGTATGCCATTCAAAATCATAAATGTTGGGGCGACTTTTCAAAGGGTTATGGATATCGATTTTCGAGGGTTAATTGGTCAGAGTGTAGTGGTATACCTAGACGATGTCATCGTTTTTTCAAAAAAAAGAAGTGACCATCTACAGCACTTGAATTTTTTTTTTAAAAGATGTTGGAAATATGGGATCTCTCTCAACCCTAAGAAGAGCATATTTGCGGTTTCAGAAGGCAACCTGCTAGGCCACATCATCACCAAGAAAGGAATCATGTTAGACGCTGACTCTGTAAAAGCCATAGCACAGATCCCTCAGCCAAACATCAAGAAAGGTATGCAATCTTTCCTCGGAAAAATTAATTTACTTCGCAAGTTTATTTTAGATTTTGCACAAATTCTTAAGCCTTTACAGAACATGATAAAGAAAGATAGAATTTTCAAGTGGGATCAGGAAGAAAAGGAATCTTTTTATCGGATTAAGGCAGCTATCGTGGAAGCACCTTCCCTTTCAAGCCCTGATTTTAGCAAAGATTTTATCTTGTACACTTTCGCTTCAAATTCATCATTGGTCGCGGTCATTACCCAAAAGGACTGCGATCATGACACACGTCCTATTTCATTAATGAGTACAAGAATCTAATGGACAAAGCTAAACTACCAGGACATTGATAAGCAGGTTTATGCAATTTACAAAGAAGTGAGAGACATCGGGCCATACATCCTAAAGAATCATGTCACCGTGATGGTCCCCCATCCTGTCGTCAGATCCCTCTTTGTACAGCATGAGCTGGGGGAGAGAAGAGCCAACTGGATGACATCCCTCCAAGAATATGATTTAGAATTTAAGCCCTCCCACACTGTAAAAGGGCGTGGTCTCTGTAAACTCGTCGTCAAGGCTGCTGATCATTAAGACACGGAGTCCGATTGACTGGCTTAGGAAACAGAAGGATGGGAGCATGAGATTGAAATGTACCACAATGAACTCCACGGATCACGTGACTCCTCATCTTGGTACGCTGATTTAAAACAATACTGAATGCAAGGGTCTTTGCCTAAAGCCATGTCCACTAAATAGGGGAGAGCCATTAGGCTTAAATCTGCCTCATATCAAATGGTCCAAGGGAACCTTTTCAGGAAGCACTAACTCGGTATGTTACGAAGATGTCTAGATTACGATGAAGCTCAAAAGGTGCTGAAAGATCTACATGACAGACCAGCAGGAGGTCATTTTGCAAGCAACACCACAACTCACAATGTCATACGGGCAAGTTTCAACTGGCCCAATCTTTTCAAAGGTTCTCATGCCTATGTATGAAAGTGTTCAATTTTCCAAAAGCATGCATGCAGATAGGCAAGGTCATATTCTCCTCTACAACCCATAGTAGTCGAAGAACCTTTTCAACAATGGGGTCTGGACGTCATAGGCGAGATCATCCGTAACTCATCAAAGCAACATAGGTACATACTCACGGCCATCGACTATTTCACCCAATGGGTAGAAGAAATCCCATTGTGAAAGGTTAACGATAATGAGGTAATATCCTTTATTAAGTAGTACATCATGGCTAGGTTCGGTGTTCCAACCTCGTTTTTGATAATGCTACTTACTTTTCAACTTTGAAATTGCATGATTTTGCTCTAGAAAATAACATCGTGTTAAAACATTCGGCCAATTACTATCCCCAAGGAAACAACCTAGTAGAATCAACCAACAAGAACCTTATTCGTATCACCAGGAAAACACTGCGCTCGCAGTAGAAGAATTGGCACAATGCCCTCCGTAATGCTCTTTGGGCTGACCAGGTCACTCCCAAAACTTCAATCAACACACCTCCATATTTCTTGGTCTATGAGAAAGAAGCCATCTTGCCACCCAATATGTATCTCCCCACCCGTAGGCTAGCTCAAGAGTCACAAGGCACCGCATGCCCATCCATTCAAAGTTGAATCGATACCTTGGTAAAACTAGAGGAAGAAAGGTCCAAAACTAAGGAGAAGTTTTCCATCAACCAAGCCCAAATAAAAATATGGTTCGATAGGAAATCCACAAGGTCCCAAAAATTTGAGGTAGGGGACCTCGTGCTCAAATGGGACCGGGGAGCTCGTGCTCAAATGGGACCGGGGACCTCGTGCTCAAATGGGACCGGGGACCTCGTGCTCAAATGGGACCGATTTCATGAGGATAAAGGCAAACACACAAAGCTTTAGGCTTTGTGTATAGGCCTGTACCAGATTGTAGAAAAAATTGGCCATCACACATTCAAATTGCAAAGCTTGGGAGGGTGAGTGGAACCCCTTCCAGTGAACAACCACTACCTCAAACATTACTTCACCTAGGAACCTGAGAGTTGTTGGCCCCACCTTGTACTATAGTTCACCATTGCCTTCATAGATATTCGTCATTTGCTGTCAGTTAGTTTCGATTTCTATTTTAATTATGTATTTCAGAATAAAGTAGAGATGGCATGTTAAAGTTAAAGCGGCCCTGCACTTTGGATCCCACAGATGTTTTCTAGATCCATTAACAATGTTGGGTCCCTATAATACTAGTGATTACCCCATTAATATTGTAGTTATACCCCTTATTAATATTTTTGTGCCCCTATTGCCCCCATATTGTTATTAATCTGCCCCATAGAATCCCTGTATTGTTATTTTTGTGGCTTTATATTATTATTGTTAGGTTGGCTGGTTTATATTGTGACTCCTTAGACTCCTATATATAGAAAGGAGGTTTTTTCATTTGGATCATCCAAGAATTGTTCATTTATGTAATGTAAAGGAGGTTTCTCCCTCGAAGAGGCTGGATTTTAAGGCGTTAATCTATCTTTTCTATCTTTTCTTGAGCTGGTTTCATAACATTTGGTATCAGAGCTTTGGATTCTAGGGTTTCGCTGCTCCAAACAAGTCATCGTGGCATTTTCGCTATAACTTTTTTTTCTGTGATGTTTCAGAAGTTAAAAAAAAAAAACATTCGAGAAGAAATCACACTGAACCTCGTGTCCGAATTTCAGATCTTTTTGCGCTATATTTGCGGAGATATGATCTGAGGAAGTTGGTCTTTTTGTAGACTCCTGAATTACATTCCAAACAGGTGACCTGCGGAAAATCGTCATAACTTTCTTTCTGAGCATCGGTTTGAAATTTCGCAAGAAGGTACAGAAAGAGGACGGACTCTAGTTTTCTTGTATATATGTTTCAGAGTCAAAGGTCGAAATAGTGACACGTGGCACTTCATACAAGTTCGCTCTACTGAACTAGTCTACAATCAGGTCACTGCGGGAGATTGTGTATAACACTTTCTTGGAGAATCCAATTTGGATCAGACTAGTGGCATTGGAAAGAGGACATAGAAGGCTACTACAAGTCACAATTTTAGAGTTGGATGATCCGAAATTACAGAGATACATCAGATTCAATATCAGGCTTCTACAAAGTGAAAAAAGGAGTGTAGTTTTTTTTTTAATTTTTGCATAAGCTTGGTTTGAAGGAATTCAAAGGGCATAGTAAAGCATTATTATCGGTAATTGATGCCCTGAGGAAAGAGAATGAAAACACCTAGTAAGAAACCTGAAAGCTCTAGCATGACTTATGAAGAAGAAGAAGAAATGCAACATGATATAGCAAAATTACGAGACCAAGTGCAACAAGTGTCACTTTCACAAAAAGGAACTGAATCTAAGATGGATGGTTTAAAGAAAGACATAGAAGCTAAGATGGATGGTTTAAAGAAAGGCGTAGAAGCTAATATCGACGATTTGAAGATAGATTTGAAGATAGACATGGAAGAATTGAAGATAAATATGAATAAGTTGCTACAAGAAATGGTCACTAATGGTGAAAGGGTACTAAGGGAAACTCATGATGACAACGAAAGAAATGTTAATCATGATTCCATAGACTCTAATGTTGGATTGAAGACTCACCATATTCCAAAAATCAATATGAGGAAGTTTGATGGCAAGGATCCCGCCACATGGATATTACAGATGGAGCAATTTTTTGATCTCAATAATGTGCAAAACACACAAAGGGTACGTATGGCAACTTTATATTTGGAACCAAATCAGTTTGTATGGTATCAATGGCTATGCTCTCGTAAACAATTTATCACTTGGGCAATTTTTACGGAAGAATTGATAGCACATTATGAGGATACAAAAAGCAACACTTTTTTTAGCCAATTGATAAGCCTCAAATAAAAGGGTTCAATAATGGAGCACATTGAGGAGTTCCAAAAATTGAACATAAGGGTAAAGGATATTCCAGAGGAGCATAGGATTGATGTGTTCATAGGACATTTAAAGGATAATATCCAACATGATGTTTGCCTTTGGGAACCTGATTCATTAGTGAAGGCATTTAGGTTAGCAAGAAAAATGGAAAGCAAAATTATGGCAACCAGGAAGTATACCACTTACAACTATAAAGAAGGAAGTGTTGTTGCCCCTAGTCTTCCACAACCTATAAGGTTGACACCACAACAATTGGAAGAAAAAAGAGCAAAAGGGATTTGTTACAATTGTGATAGCAAATACACTAAAGGTCATAAGTGTGCTGAGAAGAAATTATTCTACATAGGTTGTGAAGAGGAAGAAGAAAAGGAGCAAGAAAGGTCAAAAGAAGAGGATATACTCCAGGAACAAAGCCTAGATGAAGAAGAAATAAATCCGACCATATCTTGTAATGCATTGGCGGGAATTACCACTCCTCAAACCATCAAGATAGAAGGACAAATCAAGAAGAAAAAGGGTAATAGTGTTGATTGATTCAGGAAGCACCCACAATTTTATTCATTGTAAGGTAGCAAAAGAATTGAATTGCTTCCTATATCCAGTACCAGAGTGTCAAGTGATGATTGAAAATGGAGGAACAATAAATTGCTCTGGAAAGTGCCATAATATCAAGCTATCCATGGGAGAATATGTATTGACTAGCTCAATGCTTTCCATTCCAATGGGAGGTGCTAATGTTGTACTAGGAGTCTAATGGCTACAATCCTTGGGTACAAGAGCTTTTAATTTTCAAGAACTTTTCATCAAATTTTCTACGGAAGGAAAGGAAGTTGAATTAAAGGGTATTGCAGGGAAACCAGGAAAGATAATCAGCTCTAATGGTATGAAAAAGCTTCTAAAAAAGGAGCAAAGAGGTGTAATTTCACAATTATGTTCGCTAGATGTTTCCACATCGGAATCATCTATGTCTCCAGATATCCAAAAAGTCCTAGACAATCATTCCAAGGTATTTGAGACTCCCAAAGGTCTCCCACCTATGCATAATCATGATCATGCTATTCATCTGATTCCAGGAAGTGTTCCTCCAAACATCGGGCCGTACAGATATCCCTATGTCCAAAAGAGTGAAATTGAACGTATGGTTGTAGAAATGCTAGAGGCTGGTATAATTCAACCGAGTCAAAGTTCTTTCTCTGCCCCAGTAGTATTGCTGCACAAGAAGGATAGATCATGGTGCATGTGTTCGGATTATAGGGAGCTCAACAAGCTCACTATTAAAGATAAGTTCCCCATTCCCTTCATTGATGAATTACTGGATGAATTGCATGGATCAATTTACTTCACCAAGTTGGATCTTCGTTCAGGATATCACCAAATCAGAATGAAGACTGAAGACATTCTGAAAATGGCATTTAGAACTCATGAGGGTCATTATGAATTTTTGGTCACGCCTTTTGGCCTTACCAATGCACCTTCAACATTTCAAGGTTTGATGAATTCAATTTTCAAACCATTCCTTAGAAAATTTGAGTTAGTATTTTTTCATTATATACTAATCTACAACAAGTCTTGGAGGGATCATGTTCAACATGTTGACAGGGGGCTACAACTATTGGAGGAGAAACAATTATATGCAAAAAGATCCAAATGTTTCTTTGGAGTCCACGAGGTGGAATATCTGGGTCATATTGTATCTCATGAAGGAGTTAAGGTAGACCCTAGCAAAATTAAAGCAATTAAGGAATGGAAAATCCCCACATCCATAAAGCATCTGCGAGGATTTCTCGGGTTGACAGGGTATTATCACAAGTTTGTTAAGAATTATGGGAGAATAGCAGTGCCTCTAACAAAATTATTGAAGAAAGATGCATTTTCATGGACTCCGGAAGCAACAAAGGCCTTTGAACATCTTAAAGAGGCAATGTGCCAAGCATCGGTCTTAGCTACACCGGACTTCACAAAAACCTTTTTTGTGGAATGTGATGCTTCAGGAAATTGAATTGGTGCTGTTCTAATGCAAGATGAAAGACCCATTGCCTTTGAAAGTCGTCCAATCAAGGGAAAGTTTAAAAAAAAAACTATTTATGAGAAGGAAATGTTGGCAATACTCCATGCACTTAAGAAATGGTGACCCTATCTAATGGGAAGACACTTCAAGGTAAAAATGGATCATGATAGCCTTAAATACTTTTTAGAACAAAGATTATCCTCTGAAGAGCAACAAAAGTTGGTCACAAAGATGTTGGGTTATGACTTTGAAATCATCTACAAAAAAGGGAAGCAAAATGTGGTGGCAGATGCACTCTCAAGAAAGGATGAGGATGTGGAAGTATTGTTGAGCGCCATTTCCATTATCCAAACAGATTGGATAAACAAAGCAAGGGAGGAATGGAAGAATGACGAAGAAGTGTGGGCACTTATTCAAAAGTTACAACAAGATTCCAGTACGTCTGATACATTTAGCTGGAAAAATGATTCATTATGGTACAAAGATCGCTTATACCTCTGTAAGAATTCCCAGCTAAAACAAAATATTCTTATGGAATTGCACACTTCTCCCTTAGGAGGGCACTCAGGATTTTAAAAAACATACCATAGGGTTAAGAAGGAATTTTTTTGGGATGGCCTTAAATCAGATATTCAAAATTTTGTGGCAGAATGTTTGGTTTGCCAACAAAATAAAGTTGAAACAATTAAGACACCAAGTCTATTACAACCTTTATCCATTCAAAGCCAACGTTGGGAGGACGTTTCAATGGATTTTATCACAGGTTTACCCGAGTCTGAGGGAAAGAGTGTCATCATGGTGGTAGTTGACAGACTTACCAAGTATGCACACTTTTGTGCATTATCACATCCATTTAAAGCCAGTACAGTTTCTACTGCAATTATGGAAACAATTCAAAAGCTACATGGAAACCCAAAGACTATTGTAAGTGACAGAGATCCCATTTTCACTGGAAATTTTTGGACAGAATTATTTTCTTGTCTTGGTACTCAGTTAGCTCATAGCTCATCTTATCATCCTCAATCTGATGGGAAAACTGAGATAGTAAACAAATGCTTGGAAGGATATCTTCATTGCTTTGTATCTGATATACAGACACAATGGGTCAAATGGTTGGCTCTAGCTGAATGGTGGTATAACACTTCCTTCCATACAGCAACAAAAATGACCCCATTTAAGGCACTTTATGGGTATCAACCACCATCCATCACATCATATTTAAGAGAAAATTCTAAGGTTCAGGTAGTGGAACAAGACATCGAACATCAACAACAAGTCCTCTAACTCTTAAAGGATAACCTCGTGTTGGCACAGAATAGAATGAAACAACAGGCAGATCAACATCGCAGTGAAAGAAGTTTTGATGTAGGTGATTGGGTATTCCTACGGCTACAACCATATAAGCAAATGTCCCTCAAGCAAGCTAAGAAGGATAATAAAGTATCACCAGAGTATTATGGTCCGTACAAGGTGTTGCAAAAGATTGGTACTATGGCATACAAATTGGAGCTTCCTACAGCTTCTCGATTTGCACCCAGTTTTCCATGTTTCATGTTTAAAGAAGGTTATAGGCAACAAGCTCCTAGTTCAAACAATATCTCCAGAACTTGGTGAGGAAGGAAAAATTGTATTGGAACCAGAAGCAGTCACAGAAGCAAGAACTCAACAGCTACGAAATCGATCAATTTCGGAGTATCCTATCAAGTGGAAGAACTTATCTGTTGAAGATTCCACATGGGAGGATCAGAATTTTATACAGAAGTATACAGAACTACTCAAGCATTGAGAACAACACCTTTTTGAAGGAGAGGGGCATGTTGGGTCCCTATAATACTAGTGATTACCCCATTACTATTGTAGTTATACCCCTTATCAATATTGTTGTGCCCCCATTGCCCCCATATTGTTATTACTTTGCCCCATAGAATCCCTCTATTTTTATTTTGTGGATTTATATTATTATTGTTAGGTTGGCTGGGTTATATTGTGACTCCTTAGACTCCTATATATAGAAAGGAGGTTTTGTCATTTGAATCATCCAAGAATTGTTCATTTATGTAATGTAAAGGAGGTTGCCCCCTCGAAGAGGCTGAATTCTAAGGCGTTGATCTATCTTTTCTATCTTTTCTTGAGCTGGTTTCATAACAAACAGACCAAAGCTTAAGTCACGACAAGAGTATTATGGGCTAGATTGGTGACAATGGGGAGCTTGTGGCACATACAGTTCCTCATTCATGCTTACATCACTCTGTCCTAACTGCTTATATGGTCAAAATTCTTGAAGTTGTTCTAGCTCAGCCACAGTTCTGGGAACAAAATAGAAACTGAAGAAACCAGTAATGAGTATACATTTATCTTGGAAAAATAATAAGGACTCCGATAAACGAGAAACAACCTCTTTGCAAATCAAAAAAGTTAGGATCCCATATCTGCCTAGGCTTTAGGCCTTCATCAAATAAGTGCATATATGCATAGGCAAATAAGTGCTACTAAGCACCTATATATTTTTCATAATAATGGCTAAAGGACTGAGAAAAGCTTCTTGCACAAAGAGGTGAAGCAACGAATCCACTGGGGTACTGAGCAGGCTCACTTGTAGTTGAGAAACATTCACGATTTCTAGGTACTGACTCCAATGGCGTACTGTTCAGGCTCGCTGGTAGTGGAGCAACACCAGAGTACCATGACCACTATACTAGGAATACCTCAAAACTTATACTGTAACTTCAGTTTCCATTTTGTGTCCAAGGCAGTAGGAGGTAGTGCCCTATTGTGTGTGCAAAGATCATGTCAGGCCAGTGGGGACAAAAGACCATGTTCGAAAGGGATGCCTAGAATACCATCAGTGGGACCCACATCTCCATGAAGTGATATTTACTTAAGTCGCCTTAAAAAATTCCCAAAAACGTCAGAGATCTTGGATTCTTTGAAGGAATCGCCAATTGTTCTAGAGGCTACAACAACACCTCCAAAAATCTAGGCAACCATTGAATTTTTGGAGCCCCCTACACCAGGAGTAAGCTTCATCCCCGCAAGGTCCTGCCCAAAAGGTTCATCACTATCTGTAAACCAGAGGAGAAATCCAATTTTTTTACTAAGTTAAGCCAAGTCGTTAGTTCCTGCCTTGGTAGGCCAGTCACAGAGTCAGAACACGACTATCAATAATAATTGCAACCATGGAAAACATTGCGACCATAGCGGCTCATGGGTCGCAAGGTCGCGTATTCGCACCTCCATCCTCATAACTATCTTGTGACCTTGCAACCTTTTGAGTCGCATATGTCACAGGGTCGCAATGTCGCCTCGATTCTCATCAGTCACTTGTGCGACTATGTGACTATGTGACTATGAGACTATACGACTCTACGACTATGCGACTATGAGACTATGTGACTCTGTGACTATTCGACTTTGTGAGTCACAAGGTCACAAGATCGCAAGGTCGCGCCTCATACTTACATCCTTTGTTGCGACCACACGACTCATGTGAGTTCGTGACCTGCGAGTCATAGGGTTGCAATAGTCACACTCTCAACCCTCGTGACCCCCAAACATGTGACTATCTTACAAATAGGAGGGCACCCAGTTTCATTTGTCAAGACTCTGTTGGTTGTACTGGAAGCTCCTCCGAGCCGAATTCACGCACGCGTCTGACTTTGGTAAGTAGCATTCCTCCCGCTTGCAATCATTATTTCCTTCCAAGTGTCATTTTCTGCCCCTCTGGACCTCTGGCTTATCCCTTGCCCTAGGGTTTATCCTTTTACTTAGCATTTCTCTCATTTTCATGCTTAATAGTTTTCCCTAGCCTTTTCCTCGTGCCTGCTCTTAGAAGGTTTTGTTTTTCCTTAAACCTGACCCCCTCACCTTATCGGGAAGCCTAAAGTCCATCCCTTTGAGAGAGACCCTGGCCTCCCAAAGGCACATAGGGCATTCTCTGAGCTTTTGTTAGCCGTAGTCACGCATCTCGTGGTCGCGATACCATTCCCCATGTGACTTCATGACTCCGCGACTCCACATCTTCACGAACTTCGACTAGTTGCGACTTGTGACCACCATACCTTGTGTGACCTGTGACCAGATTTCACAGATCACTAGCTTGAATTCACTCCGTGACCTATGATCTCAGTCGCTTAGTCGCAGTATTGAAATATACGATAGTGTGACTTTCCTTCCCCGCGACCTCCCTATCACTAGCTAAGTCTCCTTTTTGTTTTTCATTGCAATTGATTGTAATACCATCTGTCTCATCGCGGGACTGTGTTTTTGACATGCTAGGTGATGTCGAGCTTGAGTGCACCTCGGAAAGCATGGCATGGGAGGCCGATCTAGAAGAACAACCACCTATCTTCGGAGACACTGCCTGCAAAATAAGTAAAACCACCAGACTCTCCTGGTATATGATCTACGAGGAATTTTCCAAGAAGGATATTCTAAAAACACAGGAAGACTTCCAGGTACATATCAACGTCAAGAAGTCAAAATTATATAAAGTAGTGGCACATCCACTAGTATTTTTGTGCACAAAAATCATTGAATGGATCTTGCAGTGTACAAGTATAGATGACTGGATGATCAGGGGTCATGATGCGACACCCATAGCCACCATATATTTAGTAACCATCAACTCTTACTATAGGTTTCCTGAGAAGCAGTAGATTTTTAACACCAAGTGGCTCGCCGGGTTCACAATCCCAAAAAACGACATCTTGAGGGATTGGTGGCAAGAACCGGTAAAATTCTGGGTCAGGACAGAACAAGCTTACGAGACAGAGGGGCTATGCAAAGTATATCAGTTAATCATTGTGATGATGTGTCAGTTATATGGAAATTTAGTCTGTGATGTTATTTTTCACACATCGGTTCCTCTCATGTATGTTGTCACCACTAAAGGAACTATTTTTAATTGGGAAAGCATCCTCTCATTATCTTTGAGGACAAACATAACCACTGACCAATGCCCATCCCTCAAGAAGCCCCCAAAACTTTATATGTCATCATACCTCCTTGATGTTGTTTGTTTCAGGTGATACTTTAAGCACTAGACCTATAATTGGGATGCATCAATAGCCCAACCTGTTCACTGCCACTACAAAGTCTTCTGGGACACAGATTATAGAATCATGTTGGATGTAATATCCGAAACATTTCTTATCCCATTATACCAGCTATTGTTCAAGGAAGAACTAACTTGCATGCCACAGAGAGCCATGAAGATCGTGGTCAAAGTAGCTCATTGGTTTCCCATTGATGAAGGAACAAATGTTAGAGTGTTCGGTACTCATAAAGCTCTTCACACTCTTCTCAATTTTGTCATGGTTACCACACTTCTGTGAGAAGTTTGTTACCAAATGATACAGGGTTTCTTGAAGGTTTTTAAAAAAGGAAAGAAGGAACCATGGCCACCTTTCCCTCTCACTATTGGGGCGTACGTAGTAGAAAACTTCAAACAGGTAGAAGAAAAAGTTGAATAATTGGATGGGAGCCATTTTGTGACCCTGAATTACCAAACAGTTGGTCCCGAGAAGGTCATAGCTACCCATTGTAAGGAGGCGAAATTCAGTTGGTCTTACGCCCACACCAAAAAGTTGAGGATGGGATTAGGAATTGGTATAACTCCATAAGCCTGAGTGAGCAGCAGACCATAGAGAATGAGCTCCTCGATGATTCCCAGGAGGACGTAAGCCTCAAGGAAATAGCTTCAACTGTGAAGAAACAACTGCACCAAACACCAAAGGGAGCCGAGGAATCATGAAAGCGAAAAGGAAAAGAGGTTGAAGACCCCCTAAGTGACAAAGAGGAAGAAGAAGTTGCCCTGATACAAAGAAATGCTAAGCTGGAAAGAAATAAGCGAGAGCTAAATAGCCAAAGAGAAATGGAAAGCAAGCAATTGTAGGACTCAGGCGACTAGAGCTAGAATGAAAAAAGGAGAAAACAAGCGGAAGAGAAAATGCGGCAGGAAGAACGAAAGAAATCACAAGACGAGATAGAGAGGAAAAAGCAAGAATAAGATGAAAAGAAAAAACAGGCAGAAGAAGATGAAAAGAGAAGACAAGAGGAACACAAAAGGTTAGAACAAGAACTAATGAACATGGAAGAGGAACTAGAAAGGCAACAGGCACTAGCAGAAGGAGAAAAGAGGCAGCAAGAAGAAGAGCTTATGATAAACAAGGAAAAGGAAGCTGAGAAAAATGAACAAGGGGAGACAATCAAAGAAATTCATTTTGGCTTAGGACAAGGTGAGCTTCCTCCGTTGGATGTACCTTCCACTACTCCCCTCACTGGTGGAGACCTTCCCCTCTGAGAGCTGGGCATCTCAGAAGATCAAGACGAGGAGGTATTATATCTAAATAAAATCATATTTGATGAAGTAAACCTCAAAATTATATAGGAGAGGAAGAAATATTGCAGCAGGAACCAGCTGACCCGTCAATAACTACGGCAATAGATATCATGCCTAAGATCATGAAAAATCCTCCAATGGCTGCCTCCACTAGAACAACATCTGTAGCTGCCACAAAACAGAACATAGCTCGGATGCGTAAACAAATTGTAGACTTGAAAAACAGGTTATACGCATACCAACAAAGGGCCACTGTTGTGGAACAAGGGAAGAATGGGATGGAGGAGGAAAACGTGACACTCTGCTTATTACACACAAGCTCAACAAAATTCCAAGCAGTAATCGCATCAAATACAGAGATCATGGGGGAGACTATGGTAGTAGTGTATGAAGAAATGGAAAAACTGCACCACACAATAGAACCCATCGTGACCATTCAAACTCACTCAAAAGAGAGGGTTGTCATGCTCAAAGAGGCCATGACCACTTTGGATAAAATACATGAATGGTCTAAAAAGTTCCCTAAAGCCCCGAGAGTGGTCCCTAGGAAATATTGGATCGCTATGCAAAATGCTAAGGTCCAACTTCGTATCAAAGTTTAGTCTAGAGAAAAATTGGCCAAAGATGCAGAGAGGGTGTTGGCCTCCTACAAACAGTTGTTCAGAAGTTTGGAATTAGTGATACAACTACATGGGGCCCCCTCTATAAGAGAGACTGGATAGGTAAAAAACAAGGAGGAGATCAACAATGAAGTACAGGCATTTGTAGATACATATAAACAAGCAGCTCGCACAGGAGATATGCTGATCTCAAGAGAAAATATCAAGTGCTACGTAGTAGAACCAGTAAGGCTCTACACCAAGTTTGCCTTGAATAATCATATACATGCCAAAAGGAACACCCTCCTCCCAGATAAACTTGAGTGCTTACACCGACATGATGAAGGCCAATGACAGATCTCTCCCATTGCGGCACAATACAACATATGGTGCACTTACCTGACAGAAAATATCGGGCTCAACATTCCGGAACTTGCCATCTATAGATTAGTCAATTAGGATGGTAGTCATTTTTGTGACATTGTGTACTATGCTGGCACAAAATTCCCTGTGAACGTGAAAGGTCACACGAATGCCAAGAGTCATATGGCAGATGAAAGGTCATGAGGTAGCCCAAGAGTTAAGGGTATACCAAGGGTCACTCTTATCCTATAAATGTAACCCCATGACTCATTTTTAAGGGCTTTTTGGCTGAGGACTATTTTGGAGACACATATATATATTACTTGATAGAATTGATGTCCTTCTAATTAATACAAGAGTTGATTATACGTCTTCACTATTGAATTTTTCATATTTCTATGTGCTGGTGCCATGAGTATTTTCCTTACTTGACGGATCAAATGTTCCTGAAAGCTATTTGATGTGCGGTCTCCTCACATGCTGTTTCATACTTCAAATCTGGTTTTGCTACGTATGAATGGTTTTTGGCTTACTAACTCTATGCTTGTGCTGGTGAACTATTTCTTTTAGTATTAGTAATAATCTGTCTTGACTGCATAGTTATGTAGGCTTATAAATGGTTGATTGTTGTGAACTGATTTGCAATCGTTAAGAATTATTCATCTAGTATACATAAGTCTTATCTAAAGTCTTGCTAACAATAACTTTATATAAGATTGTGTTGTTTACATTTTGGTTATTCATGGTATATATTGTACAGGACCTCCTTCTGAAGCTAGCTCTAAAAAACTGAATGGTAGATGGGCCTACATACCGGAAGGGATCTCTAGCACACATGGTGTAGGCTCTAGTTGGGAACCTACACCAGAGAGATCCCCTTGACTATTGGCATAAAATTCCAGCCCATCAACAAGGTCGTGAAATCATATTTGATCATAAACTTCTAAGCTTCATCTAAAAGTCACCAAGAATGTTTTATACCCTCTCTAGCTATCTATAATAACACTTTTTAGCCCATGCATTCATCAACCATCCAGTAATATATCAAATCATGAACAAGAGCCGAAGCTATACCACATCATAAGACCATGCATATAACCATAATAGAAGCTATGGAAAATCATCAATAATATCACCTTAATAACCAACACAATCATAATAAAAAATTGGATCATATTAACAGGTGAAAATTCCAACCAAATCACGGACTTCCATTACCACCCGACTCTAGATTGGTTGAACCAAAATCTCTCTTTTAGCCAATCACCCCCACGCCATATTATAAGCATGAATGTGTGATCATAAGGGATATAAACCAACATGGAACCAATCAGGGCTTCCAAAGGCTAAAGCACTTCAACCCTCACACATAATGATCTCATCTATGCAGTCCATAAGTCACTAACATAAACCATATTGGTCTCTATACAAGTTTTCGAGGGCTTGAGGAACTAGTAACTGAACCCACAACCTCCACAGAACCCAAGTTGTTTCAAGGCTCCAAATAATTTGTCCCAATCCATAGGCTCTAGGGACTAGTAACTCAACCCATAGGCTCTAGGGAACCTAGAGTTTTTCATGGCTCGAGAGAACTTTTTCCAACCCAAAATCATAGGAAGCTAGAGAACCAATCAGAAAGCAAAATGGGGAACCTACTACACCATGGCTATCTAAGGAATGGAAAAGAAAGGTTGAAACCATTGTCACTCCAGGCAAGTCTCCATGCCAATGAAAGCACATAACTAAGGAACCACATACATGTACCATGCATCCAAAAACAATCAAAATAAGCTTATTGTAGTTTTTGATCCAGCTATCTCCATATGCTCCCTTGCTTTCCTTTTCTTTCTTACTTGTCTTCTTCCAAATCCAAGTGAATGTCATAGTGCTCCAAGAGTACTCTAAGTATGCAAGAGTATATAAAAGAGAGAATGAAAGGAGAGAGACAAAACTGAACTACCAAAAGTTGTGAACTGATTTGGTGATGCCTTTTAATACTAATGTCTCATTTTTCTTCATTCTCCTTCATTTCTTCCTCTAATTTCCCTTGCATGCAAATTTGTGTCTCTTCACCTTCCTTTTCTCCTATTATCCTTTATTTTCATAATTAAATGTCATTTATTACCTCTTTTCCTTTTCCAATTTCCATAACCATTATTAAACCACAAGTGATGCCCACTATAATGTTTTCCCAACATTCATCTTGGAATACATGTCCCATGACCTTGGTTTTATTCCTATTTACACATAAAATCAACCAGGGGTTGTTACAAACCCATCCCCCTTAGGGGAACACCATCCTCAATGTTTAATGAAACTTATAACCAAAAAACCATGTTCCCCATGGATCTTTCTAACATATCTTGATGCAACATTTACATCATACCAAATAGCAGAAACCATGAACACTATATTGCTTATTAGAGCTTTATAAAATAACTCGATGCAATATTTAAAACATACTTCTTATTGGAGCTTGATAATATAACTCATTGTAGTATTTCCAATACACATACACATATATAAATATAAACCAAAACACAAAAACCAAGCACGTCTTCTCAACTCGAAAATAAAGAAGGATACAAACCCTCCATCTAATCAACCATCTCCCATGTAGCTTCATCAGGCACAAAGTGCTTACACTGCACTTTAACTTGCTTGATTTCTCAGTTCTAGAGCATGAGTTATTTCCACTACAAAATACATTGCATTTATGGATGGAGTTCTCCCTCTAGTTCCACCTCCAATATAGACCAATCAATCACATGACCAACATCCTATGCATATCTCTTAAGAAATGCAACATGTAAAACATCATGGAATTTCACTGTTGGTGGTAGTGCAAGTCGGTAGGCCACTAGTCTAGTCCTCTCAAGGATCTAAAAATACCCACAATATTGAGGTGCCAACTTGTCACATGATCCAATCATCAAGGAGCCCCTCTTGGGCTCAGTGCACAAGTACACATGCTCTCCAACTGAAAACTCCTTGAATGATTTATGTTGATTTGAATAACTCTACTTCCTATCTTGTGATTCCTTTAAATTCCTCTTGGTAACATGTATCTCTTGTTCCATCTCAGCCAACATATTTGGTCCAATCAACACCCTATTCACTGGATCACTCCAGCTAATAGGAGTATGATAACTCCACCTGTAGAGAGCCTAAAATGGACTCATCCTCAAGGTTCCTTAATACCAATTATTATATGAAAACTCTACAAGTGAAAGATCTTTCTTGCACCTCCTATGTTTATGCACGATATACATCCTCAACATGTCCTCAAGGATCTTGTTAACCCTCTTTATATGTCCATATGTCTATGAATGATAAGACGTACTCAAAGATAACTGTATCCCCAAGCTTGCAAACAATTCCTTCCAAAACTTGCAAGTGAAATTGACATCTTTGTTTGATATAATCTTGCTGGAAACATCATGAAATCTCACTATCTCCTTGATGATGATCTGAGCTACCTAACTAGATGAATTTGTAGACTTCACTGCAATGAAGTGAGCTACCTTTCTCAACCTTTCAACCACAACCATGATAGAATCATGTTGTCTTGATGTCCTCGGAAAACCTGTAATGAAGTCAATGGAAATGACCTTGAATTTCCATTCTGGAATAGGAATAGGCTGCAATAGACTAGACAGATGACTACACTCTACTTTCACCTGATGATATTCCAAGCACTTTGTAACAAACTCGGCCACCTCTTTCTTCAAGTTCAACTAAGGATAAATATTCTTAACAAATGTCAACGTCTTATGGTATCATGAGTGGCGTAGATATAGCTTGACATAAAACTCTCTCAATATAAGCTTCTTGAGCTCATTGTTATCTGGCACATAAATCCTATTCCTGAATCTAACCAAGCCATCTATTATGAGGTGATACTCCTCATCCATAACACCTTCAACCTACTACTACAATATCTTCTTCAGTTATTAATACCTCTCATCATGTAGCCCTACATGCAAGATACTCTCTTGTAAATATGTCCCATAAGAGCTCACAACTAAAATGTGATTCACTTGCACTCTTCTACAAAGGGAAATTGCAACCCTTTTTTCCTTATTCTTGATGTATCAAATCTTAAAGTCAAACTCATTGAGGGTAGCTAACCATCTAGCTTGCTTTACTTTTAGATTTGATTGTTCAAGCACGTACCTTATCTCTCTATGATCACTAATGAAGACAAACCTCGTGCCAAGAAGATAATGTCTCCACATCTTCGATGCATGAATGATAACTGCCAACTCAAGATCATGAATCACATAGTTCCTCTCTTTCTCATTCCACTTCCTTGACTCATAACATACCACCTACCCTTCCTCCATTAGGACTCCACCAAGTCCTTCCTAACAAGTATCTGTACAAACCACAATCTCCTTATTAGGATTTGTAATCTTTAAAATTGGATCATTTTGTGAGAAAATGATTCAACTTCTCAAAACTAGTTGCACACTCCTCAATCCATTCAAACCTCTTCCCTTTTCTCCGTAAAGATGTAATAGGATAGTCATTCCCTGATATGTTCCTGATGAACCACCTATAATAACCTACTAGTCCCATGAAAGATCTAACCTCATCCACTTTTCTAGGATTTTGACACACCATAATAGCTTTAATCTTTTCCGAGTCCACTATTATCACTTCCTTAGAAACAACATGTCCCAAGTAGCGAATATGAGAGTGAAAGAAACTGCAGTTGTTGAGCTTGGCATACAATTGATGCTCTCAATAATCTTAACACTTCTACCAGGTGCTCTGCATCCTCTTCGTCATTCTTCGAGTATATCAATATATCATCAATAAACACTATCACAATCTTGTCTAGGTAAGGATGCAACACACTATTCATCTAACATATGAAAGTGGCTGGAGCATTGGTAAGACAAAAAGGATCCACCACAAACTCATAATGTCCATACCTTGTATGGAATGTAGTCTTGTAGATGTATTTTTCTTTGATGCACACTTGATGACATCCCGATCTCAGATCAATTTTTGTGAATATTGAAACTCTCTTCAGCTAATCAAACAAATCATCAATTTGTTGCAATGGATACCTATTCTTGATAGTCACCTTATTCATCTTCCTATAATCGACGTAAAATATGAAAGTACCATCTTTACTCTTTACAAAACATATTGGTGCACCCCAAGGTAACACACTTAGCCTTATGTATCCTTTATAAATCATTTCCTTAAGTTGTAACTTCAATTCCACCAAATCTAGAGTACTCATCCTATAAGGTGACTTAGACACTGGTGATTCTCTTAGCATCAACTCAATAGAAAATTCCACCTCTCTATGAGGAAGAAACTATGAAATCTATACATGAAACACATCTAGAAATTGTTGTAATATAAGATACCTATTCCCAACTTCCTAATCCTCAATATCCTTCCCTTTGTCACTAGAAATATGCACTACAAACAACAAATGTCATTTTCATAAATTGCACTTTGTCTGCATATTTATCCATTCTCAATGATGTAGGATTATTCTTTCCCTACAAGACTGTCCTTTCCCCATCATCAATAGGTACTCGATAGCATTATCATAGAACTCCAATTTAGTCCTTTGAATAAACAACCAATCCATGCCCAAAATAATAGTATAAGACCCCAAAGGAAGCACATTACATGTGCTGATGTAGGCATACCATTCAACTCAAATGCATAAGATCTCATCCAATGATGAACTCTTCTTTTGGTCCCTATAACCAACTTCACTAACCAAGTTTTTTCATGCACTTATTTATTCAAGAAACACTTATCCACTAGGTCAAGGCTGATATTACTATAGCTAAATCCAAGATTAATCAAAGTGGAAACAAATTTATCACAAATATTAACTTCCATATTGGTAATGGATACAAGATGATTAGCCTGCATATGATCTAGTGTTGCATAAATCTGACAAATACTCTACCCAAAATCCCCTACTGTTTGTGCCTGTTGAGCATTGTAAATATGAGGTCTACCACCCTGGTGTGATGAACACTCATTATGGAAATTCTCTCCACCACAAACCAACCCCTCAAATATTTCCTACCATTATCCTTATTCTGCACCTCAGGCTGAAATCTGTGTCCCCTGACAACTGCATTAAACTTCTTAAAGGGTGCTACATTCTCCTTATCACCTGCATCTTGATACCGATCTATCAACTACTAGAACTAACCAAGATCTTTTACTTCAGTGATGTTAGTAGAATTACATGTGAAATAATTTGAAAAACCACATGTGCATACTTTAAAAAATAGGAAACATGATGACAACCATCAAATCAAAGAACATAAACAAGTTGATAACGGAGTTCACCCAGTGTGGGTTACGTCTACGGGTCCAGTGTCAAGAGTGGCGAGGTCGCTTCATTAAATGATGCAAGACGATGATCAGTGCATGGTATATTCTTCATCATTACAATGATAAACTCCCTCAACTAGAGTGCAATGTATCTCCACGATACATTCTCCTATAGGAACTCTCACTCATGTGGGCCCTTATTTAGCCTGACAAGATATTAAATTCTCACATGAGGTGACCTACAAGTATCCTCCAATAGAATGGTAAACAAGGATATCAACATCAAAATCATCATCTCAGCAAATCAATAAAAGGACATGGAATGACTGGATCATATACCTCCACTTCTGGGGATGGCCTTCAAATTCACAACTCTGATAAAGAATTGGGCTACATCATTGTATTTTTGGTGCGAAATTGTCTCAAATGACTATAAAATCAATCCATTTTTGAGATCGTCAAAATATGGACCCTTGGGAACCTCAAAAATTCCCCAAATCTTCCCTATTACTTTTTGACTATAATCATACTTCTCATATGATAAATCTATCTTCACTGCTGCGCTCCTTGCAAAAAATGAGTAATTTGAGTATAAAGATGACCTATTTCTGAAATTGTCAAAATTTGGCCCTTATGGAATCTTTTAGATTCTAATGATTCCACAAATATTCTTGATTTTTGACTGCTTGAGATTCTTCCACTCATATGTGGAAACTTATCATGCCATCATCTTCCATGTGAAAAACTGAGAAGGATGAGTATAAAGTCGACCTCGTTCTGTCGCCTTCCAAACTTGGCCTCGAAAGAATATTTTAGATTCCATGAAAATTCCTATGTCATGGTTCCACCTTCATTGGTCTATTTCAGGAAAATCCACTGCTCATATTAGAGAATTGACAATGCCATTAGATTCCTGACAAAATTTTGAGTAAAATGAGTATAAATTTTGCATGATTTTGCCACTGCAAAAAATCAACTCGAAGGGAATATTTTAGATTCCTCTTGATTCCCTTACATTAGGGTTCCATGCCTTGGTTTATGTGCCCGATCTCGGTTCCATGCACTCCTTTATGTATTTGAGTCCTTTAATTGGGTGGATGAGAATTTTTTGGTTTATATATAAAAAAATTGGCATGAATTACAAAGGAAATCATTGTGGCGCATTGGTAAATTCAACAAGTCGGTTGTGAGTGGCCTGGGTTCCAACCATGTAGTCCACCAGTTGGTTTAAAAATGGCACATTATAATTTTATTTGGTGTGGTTTGGTGGTTATGGTGTGTTTTTTTTTGGAGGCTATTACACCCGCCAACCCCATGATTTAATGACTAGCTGGTTGGGAAGGTCTGCTGGTGGCTGGCCCGCCCATCACATTTTTTGTTATATATAAACATATGTCATTGGGCAAGGGTGGTGGGGATGGAAACTCATCACCCCTTTTTTTAATATATATATATATATATATATTAAACAACTTAGATGAAATTTTTCGACCCAATTTTTTGGTTTACGGAACAAATTAAAGAGGCAACAAATTCACCAGTTCCGGTCACCAGAATCTATTGCCAATAAATGCTAAATTATTTCCTTGTTAGTGGCCATGAATTTAGCTATTGTGTTAGATTTAGTCAACCTCCAAAGTTAGTTGGAGCTCTGCCAAATTTATTCAGGGGGTCGAGTTTGACCAAAACTTTGACTGGTCATAACTTTCACATACAATGTCGGATCAAGATGTCGTTTGAATCATTGGAAAGCTTGCACCAATATCCTAAATCGGACCCTAGGTTTATGATAATCCAAGAAATTTTATTTTTGAGCCTTTGATATGTCATCTTTGATTTTCGAGCCTGTTTGGAGCCACATGGATCATTCCTCCCCACTGAGCAGATCTTGGTCCTCCAAAAGCATAAAAATAATCTACATCTATTGTGTTACATTTCCTTCACAACAAGTTTCATGACAAGCTACACTTCCTTCACCTTCACCCTTGTTCTTCAGAGCCATAAGTGATGAAATGACACTTGCATCCTTTGAAAAATCATAGTACAATATTTGAATACTAAATGTACAATTACATGACTATTCATGACCCAAGCATCCCCATACTAGCCAAGATTTTATATCACACACTCTTTGGTCAAGTGTAAATCATAATAGAAACCAATACCCTAATTATCGATAAAAATAGGCCAAAAACATCATTGTTTCTTTAATAAGCAATGGAAATGACATCATCACTTTTACAATTATATGGCAACACACGATTTACAAAATGCGGCCATGACAAGCTACTATATCTAGTAAAATGATCTCTCACTCATCAAAGTGAATGCGTCATCTCCTTGTGGCAGACTCACTTGTTGAGCATCTTCACCATCTAGTTCTTGCATAGGTGCTTTTTCCTTGAGATGTTGCTCTAGATGGAGCCTCCAACATGTGTCCATTTTATGTCCACCTTTGTTGCAATGATTGCAAAAATTGTTCTTCCTCCATACTTCTTAACCTTCTTCCTTCCCTAATGTGGAGAATGCCTTCCATGTATCGTCTTTTTTCTTGCTACCATTCTCTTCTAGCACTCGAAAACCACGTGTTTATACAAGCCAAAAAAACTACATAGTATTCTACACCATGATTTTTGTTCATCATTAACAATATTCTTGTAATCAAAATGAAATTTAGAATACGTAGAATTTTTATACCTCTCTTGGTTGTCTCTGTAATGAGGGATTAGCTCTTTCTCTGCAATGTGCACTATCATGGGAGGATTGTGATGTGTTCCCATCATCCTCTTTCCTTGATGGTTTCCAAAATGTCTTGGAAGATTCTACTACCTTCGAGCACTCTCCTTCGATGTATCCCATCTTGGTAAGGAGTCTCAAGTTAGTTCCTGAAATGGGTACCTCAATGCTTCCAACATAAATAACGTCATGTGAAAATGGAACTGAAGAACGACCAATATTGCTTACCTTAGCTATCAATTCTGAAGAAGGTGATGATGGATTCGCTAAGACTTCGTTCCACTTGAACTTTTACAATGCCTCTTTCATGGCTCATAACTGAAGTTGTAATCTCCGCTTCTCCCCTTTTCTTCTTGTATAATTCTCCTCAATTCAACATTATTTGATTTAAGGCTCTGATTGATATCCTCATTTGAATGATGAGAACATGGTAAAGAAGAAGAATGTTCACTCGAGGAAGTAGATGGAGCACACCCTCTTCTCTTTCTTTCTCGTCTTCCTCTCTTACCATTTTCTCCTCATAATATTCATACATTTTATCTAACATGTTGGCCATCCTATAGAAGCCCTCATAAATATTTATGTCATCCTCCATTTTCTTTCTAGATGCACGTTCACTCTTTGGTTATCATTCAGACTCACAATTCATATCAAAAGGAGGATCAATTTGATACCAAACTTGAACGACATCTCTCAGTTACTAGAATTAACCAAGATCTTTTACTTTGGTGATGTTAGTATAATTTCATGTGAAAGAGCATTAAAAATGACATGTGCATACTTTAAAGAAGAGGACACATAATGACAACCATCAAATCGAAGAGCAAAAACAAGTTGATAATGGAGTTCACCCAGTGTGGGTTACGTCACTGGGCCCATTGTTAAGAGTGGAGAGGCTACTTCATTAAATGATGCAATATGATGATGCGTATATATTTTATTCTCTGTAATTACATGGATAAACTCCCTCAACTAGAGTGGCATGTCTCTCCACGAGACGTTCTCCTATAGGAACTTTCACTCATGTGGCCCCTTCTTTAGCATGAAATTAAATTCTCACGTGAAGTGGCCTACAAGTATCCTCCAACAGAATGGTAAACAAGGATCTAAACATCAAAATCATCATCTCTGCAAATCAAAAGAAATACATGGCGTCACTGCATCATATACCTCTACTTCTGGGGATGACCTAAAAATATATCTACTAAATAAATGGACAACAACATTGAATTTGTGGCACAAAATCATGTTAAATGACTGCAAACTCAACCCCTTTTTAACATCGTCAAAATATTGGCCTTCAAGAATCCAAAAAATTCACCAAATATTCCTTCTCACTGGTTGATTGGAATTCTATTGATGAGATGAAAAATATAACTTCACCACTTTCCTCCTTGTGAAAAAGTGAGTAATTTAAGTATAAAGTCATCCTGGTTCTTAAACTATCAAAATTAGACCCTTAGCTAGTCTTTTAGATTCCTCATGATTCCACAAAGATTATTCACTTACGACTGTTTGAAATTATGTCACTCAGATGAGGAAACTAGTCACACCATCACGTTCCCTACAAAAAACATAGAAGAATGAGTATAAAGTTGGTATGGTTCTGTCACCTTCAAATATTTGCCTCTAGGGAATCTTTTAGATTCCATTAGATTCCTATGTCATGGTTCCTCCTTCATCAATCTATCTCAAGAAAATTTTCTGCTCATATCAGAAAACTAACAGTGCTATTATATTCCTGGAAAAATTATGAGTAAAATGAGTATAAAGTTTGCATGATTCTACCACTATAAAAAATCATCTCTAGGGAATCTTCTAGATTCCTCTTGATTCCCCTATGCTAGGTTTCCATGCCTCAGTTTATGTGCCTGATATAGGTTCCATGCACTCCCTTTTGCAGTTTGGTTCTCCATTTGGGCAAATGAGAAAATTTTGGTTTATATAAAATAATTCTTGTGTGAATTACAGATCCAATCATGTTAGCATGTTGGTAAATTCGACAAGTTTATTGTGGGTGGCCTCGCTTCAGACCCTGCGACACACCTGTTGGTTTGAAAATGGGACATTGTAATTTTATTTGGTGTGGTTTGTGGCTACAACATGTTATCTTTTAGAGGCGGTTATGGGACCATCGCCGAAAGGCCGGCCCACCAGCTGGCGCGAGTTTGACACCTGCCGACCCCATCATATATATATATATATATATATATATATATGGTATACAATTGGTGGGTTTAGCATGTCTGTCGATTGGTGGCCCAACCACCACATTTTATTAATATATAAATATATTTCTTTGGGCGGGCGTGGTGACCTGCTGTGGTGACCTGCTACCCCATTTTTAGTATATATATTTTTTGTTTTTTTAAAGAGCTTAAACGAAATTTTCTGATGGTATTTTTGGTTTTACTGAACAAATTAAATAGGCAACAAATTCTCTAGTTATGTCCACTAGAATTCATCATTGATAAGTGCCAAATTATTTCCTCGTTAGTGGCCGCCAAATTTAGTCGACCTCCAAACTTACTTGTCGCTATGCCAAATTTAGTCATGGTGTCTAGCTTAACCAAAAATTTTGTTGGCCATAACATTCACATATAATGTCAGATTGAGGTGTCGTTTGCACCATTGGAAATCTTGCATCAAGCTCTTGGATTTAACCCCAGTTCCATGAAAACCCAAGAATTTCTTTTGAGCCTTTCATGTGCCCTCTTTGATTTTTTAGCATCTCTGGAGCCACCTGGATCACATATTGAAGTCTTCCTCACTTCTTACCTCACTTTCCTTTTGTATTTTCATTAGCTTTCTAATATTTCTTAGGATCATAATTATGCTTAGACTGCTCATAACAATTCTTCAGCTTCCTGATGACATCCTCCAATGACCACAACTCATCATACTCAACCTGATATTTAAATGCTAAAGAGAGTCCACTGATGAATGTTTGAACCTATTTATTCTCATCCTTTAGGTAGAGCCAATACCTCAACAACTCTGAAAACTTGTTTTTGTACTTCATCTATCATGGAACCCATCTTGAACTCATAGAATTGATTAGGCCTTCTATCATAATATCTCTCAGACAAATACACCTTATATATAATTTTTTATGCATTTTCATTTTAAGTAAATTTTATTTTAAGATATTTTCACATTATAATAATATAATTCAATCACTTTATACAAACTTACAAGTAAAGAACTTTTAATTGTTATATATTCTTTATCATTTTCAATCAACTTATAAATAAACTAACACCCATTTTAAAAAGTAAATACCACATGTATCATAACATAAGATAGGTTGTGAATTCAGGGTGATCGATACAATCAATAATACCAAGTGGGGCTACACACTTTCCCTTGATTCCACTCTAACTATACCATGATTCCCGCTTACCCTATTAGCCTATTCCTTTCTACTTTGAAGAGCTTTCTCAAGGGGAAAATCCCATCAAGTCAGTTGGTATCTTGGAAATATATCACATCCAATGGACTGCTCTAAAGAATTTCATGTATACATATATATTTATGTATGGTATTGAATTAGATTTTATAACATTTCATAGTGCATATAGATATCAAATTGTTGATTTCCTAGTGGCTTTTTCTACTCAGTTGTTACAAGTTTTGGTTTTCATGGAAAATGGTTGATTTTTCTTTGGTGACTAGTTTTCGATGGTTAGTAACAGGTGGTGCCCTCCATTTTACTAGTTAATATTAAGTTTATAGTATGTGTTAGCTATGCTTGGGATAAACTTTGAGTTCTTTATGTTCTTAATTAGAATCATCTTCCATGATGATTTTTTATTAGAGATTTACTTTCCATATATATGATTTAATAAATGTTATAATTGGTGGTTTATGATAAGTAGTTATATTTTGGTGTAATGTTTGATGATCAAGGTGTAATCATGTGTTAATGTCTAACTAACTGGAAATAGTGTTATAGGCTCACTGTCCCCATTGTGCCACACTTGGTCTAGATAAACTCATTTTTATAGAGAAATTCATCTATAAATAAATAGATATTCTCTATAACTTTATAATACCCAAAGATAAATTATATGAAAAATTATTATATCTTTCCTATTTCATCTAATTCATATAAGAATAATATGAAAAACGAATGAGAAAGAATAGCTCATATTTAATTTGTAGGTTGTTCAGCATATTTTTAGAAAATATATCTTAATATAAATCTCTTAGAAATCTATTCCACTTGATTACTTACATTAAACATCTAGCCGTAACGACCTCTTCCCATATTTACCCACCTTCACAAGCTCTCTAGGGTGAACATGAGCTAAGTATCACTATGGTATGATCCAACCTCCAAGTTTCAGTTATGGAAGTGGGCCTACGAACTAGAAGTAAATTGAAATCCCATAGAGAATACATATCACCAACCACCACAGGTGATCAATCCTTGATTTGGAACTCTTTTTCACTAAGCTTACTCACTAATCGCACACTTGAGCACATTGTGCCTGCATTATGAGGTTCCAACCATAGCCATAATCCTACCTACATACGATTATGACCCAAACTTCCTTGTTAACTGCATGTGGTCGCAAGATCTTTGCAATTTTTTTAGGCCAACCTCCAGAACACTACCCAACACTTCCTGTAACTTTCTAGAATCATCAAAATGATGATAAAAATTCTAGACAATCAAAACTTGAGAAAAATATTGACCTAGACATTCCTAACACCAGATAGACATTTCGTCAAATAGATAGTAAACATATAAGTTATAGGCCATGAATTCATATCTAATCATAAACTTTTGAACATCATCTGAAAATGATCAAGAAGCCTCTATGCCCTGTCTAGCTAGTTTTAATAACTCTTGTTATTCCATTCATTCATTAACCATCTAGTAACATATCAAATCATGAATAAGAGCCATAACTAGAGTACATGATAAAACCATGCATATAACCAAAATATAACACGAAACGAAGTTATGGAAAATCATCCATAAGATCACCATAATAACTATTACAAGTGATCATAGATCATAATAGGAAATTAGCTCATATTAGCATGTGAAAATGCCAACCAAGTTAGGTACTTCAAAATACCACCCAACCCTAAATTGGTTGATCTAAAATATCTCTTTCATCCGATCACCCTCATTCCATATTCCAAGCATGAATGTGGTATCATATGGATTAAACCACCATAGAACCAACTATGGATTCCAAAGAAAAAGCTACCTCAACCCTCAAATATAGTGATCTCACATATACGATCCGTAAATCACTAACGTAAACTAGATTGGTCTTTATCCAAGTTGTAGAGGTCTCCAGAAACTAGTAACTTAACCTATATTCTCCAGGGAACCCGGGCTATTTAAAAGCTCCAGAGAATTTGTCCTAACCCATCGGTTACATGGATTAGCAACTCAATCCATAGACTCCAGGGAACCTAAGATGTTTCAGGGCTCCAGAATTTTTTGTCTATTTGAAAACCATAGGAAACCAGAGAACGAATCAGAAAACCAAATAGGGAACCCACTACACCATGAGTATCTAGGAAACGGAAAGAAAAGGTTGAAACCAATTTGATTCCTAGCAAGTCTCCATTCCAATGATGCACATAACCAAGGAACTGTAGTCATATACCATGCATCCAAAAAATAGCAAATAAATCACACATGCAAATTGTTTAATGCAAAGTAAGCCTATTGTAGTTGTTGATACAACTGTATCTTTATGCTCCCTTGATTTCCTTTGATTTCTTGTTGTCTTCTTCTAAATCCAAGTGAGTGTTAGAGTGCTCCACGAATACTCTAAGTTTGCAAGTGTATGAGAGAGAGAATGAAAGGAGAGAGACTAAATTGATCTGGAAAAGTTTGTGAGATGATTCTCCAATGCATTTTTATTATAAATGTCTCATTTTTCTTCATTTTTTCCTCTAATTTACCTTGCATGAAAATTTGTGTCTCTTCAACTTCTGTTTCTCCTATTCTCCCTTATTTTCATCATTAAATGTCATTTATTGCCTCTTTTCCTTTGCCAATTCGTTTACCAATTTCCTTAGCCATTATTAAACCAGAAGTGATGGCCATTATAATATTTTCCCCACGTTCAACTTGGAATATGTGTCCCATGACCTTGGTTTTATTTTTTTCACATTAAAAATCAACAAGGGGTTGTTACAAACCCATCCCCCTTGAGGGAACACATCCTTGGTGTTTAACGACACTTATAACTAGAAAAGCATGTCGCCCACTGATGTAGGAGCATGTGACCTGGAGAAAAAAATCTTCAAACTTATTCCAAAAACCGAAAAAAATCTACAGGCAAAGTAGTGGGGTCCTTTAGCAATCGATTTCCATGCTTTTCTAGTTTAAGATAAGGATAGAATTAAGAATAAACTCATGTTGAAATAATTGCTTATGGATAAGCGATAATAAGCCTTATGGATAATTGCTTTAATCGCTTTACTGTAATTGGCATGCTTTTCTAAGAGATAAAGACTAAGTAAGCTTTATCTAATTATGTTTTAAAAGGAAATAATGGGACACTCTGAAGAGGTCGATCCCAGATGCATTGTGACTTTCGAAGAACTCTCTCTGTGCATTTGAATTGACAGTTCTCTGTTAGCTAGTATTTGCATGTGTGTTTGGTGGTGATTATTTTCCTCTAAACCTTGTTAATGGTGATTTGGCATTGTTTCCATATTAATACTTGATTTAATCTTGTTGATACAGTTTTTCCCTTATATCAGCATGCCTGTTTTCCTTATAAGAATTGTTGAGTTCAGCAAGTAGAAGCTCTGTTTTACACAGGAAATTCGTGAAATTACTTAGCTGTATGAAGTTTTGAACCTGATATTTTATTAAGTCTGCTTCATACCCATATCGGGTCTGAGCAATTATCGCATCATAAAACCACAAGTGGAGTGGAAGGACCTCTGGAATCGCCGAAGTCCAAAAATCCGATAGCTCGGAACCGAAATGCTATAGAACAGATTGAATAAGGCATCAAGTCCATGAAGCTAATCGCATCACAAGATCGGAGCAGGAGGAGCCCATCATTGGGAGCATTGGATTCACCAATTCCAATCTTCGATAACACTATGTATTATCACGTCAAAGAAGGGAACATTAGAAGGGCCGATGATTACTGTCGATAGTGTTAATTGTGTTAAACACATTTCTTAATATAAAAGCGTCGATAGTGTATTTATGTTCCTTTGGAACGAGAAAGCCCTTCACCTGTGTGTTTTGTGTTTAACACACAGTTTCCTCATTTAAAAGCAACACTCGTATATTTTTATAATTTCTAGGGAATTATGGTCTAAAAGGAGGAAATTAGGCCTATGATGTGATTTGTGCCTGATAACAAGGGTTGGGGTTATTAGTGGAAAAACTCATGAAGTAGTTGGGCTAATAATAGATGATTTATACCCTTGTTGAAACAGAAGGAGAAATTCAGCCAGAGTTAGAAGAAATTATTTTAGGTTTCGACCGCTTGTCTGTATCGTCTGCACCTAGGCCACCATTAGTGGTATCAGAGCAACCATTTGAAATTGAATTGAATCTCAAAAGAAAGATAAGGAAATTTAATATGGCTTTTAGAGTTGGAAGATTATGAGGACGTGGTGGAAGAGGACGACCTGTTGAAAATGCTAAAATAATGGAAGTTGTGCAACAGATGCAATCTAGATTGGATGCATTAACAACAAGAAGAAATATAAATGATGGAGATGTTAGTGAGCCTAAGGTTGAAGCTGCAGAGGAGGAAACTATAGCAGTTACTCCTAATATGGCATTCTTCAAGTCAGCGTTGAGATCCACAACTAGGCCAAAGACTGAGGTTTCAATATATGGAGGACTAAATCTAGAAGAATTAATAGACTAGATTAATGGCATGGAGAAATTCTTCAACTATGAAGAAACAAAAGATGAGAAGAAAGTAAAATTTGTTGTCACCAAGTTAAAAGGCCATGCAGTGCTTTGGTGGGATGGTGCGCAAGCAGAAAGAAAGAGACTTGGCAAGTAACCTATCAAGAATTGGAGCAGGATGGTAGAAAAGCTAAGAGGGAAGTTTCTACCAAGTAATTATTAGCAAACTTTGTTCAGATAGATACAAAATCTTAGATAGAGATCTATGACAGTGAAAGAATACACAGAAGAATTCTATAAGGTAAGCATAAGAGCTGGAGAAACTCAAGATACAGATGAGAAGGTCGCTAGATATTTGAATGGTCTTAGGATGGACATTAAAGATGAGATAAGTATACTGTCTCCTAAAACAATAGAAGAAGCTTATAAGGTGGCACTAAAGGATGAAGAAAAACTCTTGAGGAAGCAATCTACCAGAGGGAAATGTAATTTCTGAGGAAGTGGAAGTCAAGGTGGTAGAGGAAGATCTACAACACCTAAATATGGATATAGCAGTAGCCCAACCCAGCATGAACCCACAGGAGGTGATGCAAGAGGAAGAGGGAGTTTTTCTAGAGGAAGAGGATGCAGAGGAAGAGGAAGAGATATAAGATGTTACAGATGTAACAAGCTGGGATACAGAGCTTTTGAATGCCCAAAGAATGAAGGAACAAGCCAAAAGAATGCAATTGTTTCTCCAGTTGAGGGAGAACCACTAGCACCAGCAGTGGCAGAACAAGAAAATATACCAAAAAGAGGAGAATATTTGGTAGTTAATAAAGTCTTGCTCAGGCCAACAAAGGAGATAGTTGAACCATCACAAAGAAAGAACTTGTTCAGAATAGCGTGTAAGGTTCAAGGGAAATGTTGTTAGATCATCATTAATAGTGGCAACACTGATAATTTGGTCTCTACAGAAGTGGTAAATAAATTGAAGCTGAAGACAATGAAACATCGAACACCTTATAAGGTGTCATGGTTACAAAAGGGACATCAACTATTAGTGAATGAACAGTGTGAAGTGGAGTTTTAGTTGGGCAAGTATAAAGATAAAATTTCATGTGATGTGATGCTAACGGATGTGTCTCACATATTGCTTGGAAGACCTTGGCAATATGACAGAGGAGCTATGCATGATGAGAAAAGAAACACCTACAAGTTTAGAAAGGATGGTGTCAATCATACGTTGTTTCCTCTGCAAGAAGAAGATGCATTAGGAAAGAAGAATGATCCAAAAAATTTGTTACTAGGAGGAAAGGAATACTTGAAGAAGATTGACGAGAATGAGGTAAATTTTGTTGTAATTTGCAAGCCCAAGGTAATAATGAATTTTACTACAATTTTTTATTTACCCATTGAAATTCAGGAAATGTTGGATAACTATTGTGATATTACTATTGATGATTTTCCTAATTAGCTACCACCCATTAGAAGAATTAGCAATCATATAGATTTGATTCCTGGAGAAAGTCTATCTAACAAAGCATCTTATTGAATGACTCCTATAGAAAACGAAGAGGTTAGGAAGTAGGTGCAAAAATTTCTTGACAAAGGGCTGATCAGAGAAAGCCTGAGTCCTTGTGTAGTACCAATAGTGTTGAGTCCAAAGAAAGATGGAGGTTGGAGAATGTGTACAGATTCAAGAGCCATCAATAGAATCACAATCAGGTACATATTTCCTCTACCTAGAATTGAATATTTAATGGATTTCTTGAGTGGAGCAAAGTATTTTTCAAAACTAGATCTTAAAAGTGGGTATCATCAAATAAGGATAAGAGAAGGGGATGAGTGGAAATATGCCTTTAAGACAAATGAGGGATTTTATGAGTGTAGAGTAATGCCTTTTGGGTTGTCAACTACACCAAGTACGTTTATGAGACTCATGAATGAAGTTCTCAAAGAGTTTATTGGTAAATTTGTAATAGTGTATCTATATGATATATTAGTTTACAACAGGTCTAAGGAGGAGCACATGAGACATTTGAATTATGTCTTACAAAGGCTACAACAAGAGAAATTATTGCTGAATTTGAAAAAGTGTTCATTCATGAAAGAGGAGCTAGTGTACTTGGGTTTTGTTATTTCTGCTGAAGGGTTGAAGATGGATCCAGAGAGGATCAAGGCAATCATGGAGTGGCCTTCACCTAAAAATGTTTTTGAGGTAAGAAGTTTTCATGGTCTTGCTAGCTTTTATAGAAAATTCAAGAAGAATTTTAGTAAGATCAATGCACCTATTATTGAGACCATAAAGAAAGATAAACAACCATTTAGATGGACTACTGAAGCAGAAAGAAATTTTCTGCTGTTAAAGGAGAAGATCACTGAAAAGATATTTTGGTTCTACCTTGTTTTGGGAAGCCTTTCCAAGTGAAGTGTGATGCTAGCAAAGAAGCTATTGGAGGTGTATCAAGTCAAGAAGACAGACCTATAAATTATTTTAGTGAAAAGCTAAATGATTCAAAAAAGAAGTATTCTTCTCATGATAAGGAGTTCTACGCAGTTGTACAATCATTAAAGAAATGGAGGCATTATCTAATGTCAAAGGAATTCATCCTTTACTCAGATAACCATGCACTACAATATATTATGCAACAGCCAAAGCTTAGCCAGAAACATGCTAAATGGGTAGAGTATCTTGAAGGCTTCCATTTTGTTTTGAAACATATAAATGGCCAATCAAATAAAGTTGCAGATGCCTTAAGTAGGAGAAATATACTATTGGAAGAGAGTTAAATTCAAGTGTTAGGATTTTATTTTCTTAAAAAATTATATAAGATAGATTCAAATTTTAAAGAGGAATTTGAAGCTTGTAAAAATCATATTTTCTTGGATAGGAGTGAATGGTTCGATTATTTCTTATAAGACAGACTATTGTTTAAAAGAATCAGCTGTTCATAACAAATTGTTCTATGAGAGAGAACTTAATTAAAGAAAAACATAGTGGAGGACTTGCAGGACATTTTGGCATAGAGAAGACCTTTGAACAGTTGAGCAGATTTTATTTCTGGCCAAAAATGAGATCTGATGTGGAAAAGTAGGTGAGAACTTGTAAAATCTATCAATATGCAAAGGGAAGAAGCCAAAACACATGTTTATATTTACCATTACCAATTCCATATAGGCCTTGGGATATTGTAAGTATGGATTTTGTTTTGGGCTTACCAAAGACTCAAAGAGGTAATGATTCAATTTTTGTTGTAGTGGACATATTTTCAAAAATGGCACACTTTATTCCATGTTATAAAACTAGTGATGCTTCTCACATTGCTAATTTGTTTTTTAAGGAGGTTGTAAGATTGCACGGGTTGCCTAAGAGTATTGTCTCAGACAGGGATTCCAAATTTGTTGGACATTTCTAGAGGACATAATGGAAGAAGATGGGAATTCAAATAAGTTTTAGCTCTGCCTATCATCCACAAACTGATGGGCAGAATGAAATTGTGAACAAGAGTTTGGGCAATCTTTTAAGGAGTCTTACTGCAAAACAACCAAAGCAATGGGATCAAGTGTTACCACAAGTTGAATATGCATATAATGGCTCACCTAACAGGAGTACAGGACAAATTCAACTCCATATTATATTTGTAATGCATCCAAAAGTGTTGTCCCCAGTGGAGTCGCCAATTCTGTTTGAGGGAATTGTTCCCCTAGGGCTTTTTGGGTTGAAACCCTAGTAGACTGAAAGTTGTCTATTCAAATAAGCACACATTCACACAACCATTATGCTATTATAATCAAATTCTATTGTAAAGGGTACGTACCTTAGGTCCTACGTTTGAGAAGGCCCTTAGGGTCCAAACCCTTCTTGGAGTTCCCTTCTTCTCTTTTGTCCTACAAAACAACCAATTCCAAAGAACACAACAGTATATGGACAAAACCTTATAAAGAAACCATCTTCATGTTATAAATAAAGGTAGTTAGATATGAAATCCAAACAACCATTTACATATGAATTCTAAACATGAATATCATTAAAATAAAGAGGATTCATTTCGGGAACCAAGACATGCGTTTCTTTTATTATAGACAAATAAAGTACATAAAAAGGAATGATTTCACCTGAGTCACCTTCAGCAGGCTCCAAGCAAAGCTTCCTTCCGGATCCGTTCCAGCCTCAAGACTTTAACAAACTCCTTCCATGACTCTCTCCATGATGTCACAAGTAATGGATGAACATCAACACACAAGGAAACAAGAGTTTCCTATACAAATGGGGGAAGTGCATAAGGCACAAGGGACTTCAGACCTCGTCAGGGGAAAAATCTCACCATAATAACCTTTCTCTCTCTTCTCTCCTCCTTTAGGCCTTCCCGACCAACTCCCAACTAAAAAACTACTTTGGGAGAGGTATAAAAAGACCTCAAAGGGAAGGCCTAAAGGAGGAGAGAGAGAGAAAGGTTATTATGTTGAGATTTTTCCCCTGGCCAGGTCTGAAGTCCCTTGTGCCTTCTGCACTTCCCCCATTTGTACATGAAACTCTTGTTTCCTTGTGTGTTGATGTTCATCCATTACTTGTGACATCATGGAGAGAGTCATGGAAGGAGTTTGTTAAAGGCTTGAGGCTGGAACGGATCTGGAAGGAAGCTTTGCTTGGAGCCTGCTGAAGGTGACTCAGGAGAAATCATTCCTTTTTATGTACTTTATTTTTCTATAATAAAAGAAACACATGTCTTGGTTCCTGAAATGAATCCTCTTTATGTTGATGATATTCATGTTTAGAATTCATATGTAAATGGTTGTTTGGATTTCATAACTAACTACCTTTATTTATAACATGAAGATGGTTTCTTTATAAGGTTTTGTCCATATACTACTGTGTTCTTTGGAATTGGTTGTTTTGCAGGACAAAAGAGAAGAAGGGAACTCCAAGAAGGGTTTGGACCCTAAGGGCATTCTCAAACGTAGGACCTAAGGTACGTACCCTTTACAATAGAGTTTGCTTATAATACCATAATGGTTGTGTGAATGTGTGCTTCTTTGAATAGACAACTTTCAGTGTGCTAGGGTTTCAACCCAAAAAGACCTAGGGGAACAATTCCCTCAAACAAAATTGGTGACTCCATTAGGGACAACACTCTTGTTGTTCCTAGTTTGGGTGTTTTCAAGCCAATCAGGGCTCAGCTGCCTGTTTGTTTGCTGTTACTGTCTGGTCTGTTTTTGAACTTTAAGTTTTGACAGTTTCTTCAGTTTGTTTTTTATTTTTCTTGAAACCTTTTATATACGTTGTTTTTCTTAGTTACAGAGGCATATGTACGCATGTTGCTTTAAGTGAACCCGTGTATACGCAGGTTTCCTTAGTTACAGTAGCGTATACACGCAATCTGTACATAAGTACAGTCGTGTATATCTTGCAATTTTCAAGATTTGTAAATCTTTTTGTCTCTAAAGGTCTATCTAGTAGTTTGAGTCAGTCTGAAACAGTCATTTTCCAGTAGCAGTTTTTGTTTTTACAGCAAGCATCTTGTTCCAAATTCTCTCTGGTTATAAGGAATATTGGTCTTGTTTTTTGTTGATTGCAAGCGTCATCGTCTTTTGCTAAAGCATGCAAGATTTCTTGTTAGGAATCTTGGTTGCTCTGATTCACCAGGGTAGGGAGATTGATCTCAATCTTCGTGTCAAATCTTGCTTTTGGTGACTTTTTGTTTGCTTGACAAAACCGCTTTTGTGACCATTCGCTTCTTTGTTTCATGAAAGATTGTTGATTGACACTTTCTTGAAATTTGTCTTTTTGATCTTTTTGGTTATTTTTGCCAAAGCTTTCATTGCTGCTTTTGATTGTTAAGAGCACTTTTAAACACATTTATTTTTGTTGAATTTTCATCCATTGAGTGGTGGCAATTTGCAAAAGTGTTTGTTTCCTATTCTTCAATCACAAGTTTATGTGTTGTTGAGAGCATTTTTGAAAAGACTTTTTTGTTGTTGCATTTGAAGAAAATCTTTTTGAAAAACTTAGTTTTGCTTTCTTGAACTTGTTTTCATTTGGTTTCCAATTAGTGAGTGAAAGTGCTTTATGTTTGTCTTAGAACTTGTTTTTAGTGTTTAGACGAAATGAATGGTAGCATCTCATATTCCATCTAGACATTTTAAGTGGCAAGATAAAGATTGATAAGCAAGCAACTTTCATCTTGTTAGAGTAGTTTCGAATCTTGCATCGGCATATATTTGTTGCATTAGGATAGATTTTCATACCTTTTTAGGCATATATAGCTTTGTTAGCTTTTGTGAGTGTGAAGCATGAATTAACGAAAAGAAAAGATAAATTTGTTTTATTAGAAGTTCCTCTGAACCCTGTAGAAATTGCTCTTCATTGAAAAATGAAAAAAGTGCATGTGCATGGAGTTAAGTTTTTATTATTTTCTTATGAGTCAAAAAACACCACTAGTTTCAATTTTGTTACCTTGTGACTTAAAGAACAACCTATTTTAAAATCAAGCGCTAACTAAAATTCACTAGAACTTTTTGTTTAAGTCAGTTACACCAACAAGTTTAGGATTTTAGGGCCTTGGATTAGGTGAGTGGAGAGTTAACTCTCCAAGGCCATATAAACATCAAACGTAGAAGTCTGAATAATGAGAGAAAATCCAATAGTGTTAGGAAGACCAGGAAAGCCCCGGATCTGGGAGTTAAGCACGAGGGTCTGTGAAGACAGGGAAGAGAGATACCCCCTCTCCTACTTGTCCGAACTTCCCTCACGACTGTTCTGCCTGGCTTTTGCGACGAGTTGGTATCCATAGTTGCTACTCCTAGGGATCATCACAGGTGGCTGCAGAGGGGAATCCCGTGGCACCTGAGGTCGACGTTGCATCACTCTCGACAGTACTACTGGAGGGCACCCTTGCGAAGCTTGGGGGTTTGCACCGGCACACGTTGTTGTTAGGAGGTCAGCGTAACTTCCT
The DNA here is from genome assembly GCA_031772625.1 of Pinus tabuliformis. Taxonomy (NCBI): domain Eukaryota; kingdom Viridiplantae; phylum Streptophyta; class Pinopsida; order Pinales; family Pinaceae; genus Pinus; species Pinus tabuliformis. Next base: position 368,087,627 of record CM062814.1, read on the forward strand.
CTGATACCTTCGCTGATAGGACTGGGCCCTCATCATCCCAGACTATCTTCAGAAGGCCCCTTAATTCACTTTCTCGTATTTTGGTGTCCGGTCCTAATCACCCGGAGCGGAAATACTTGGAATTTGTTTGACTGGCTATTATCTTTAGGGAATTTATAGTGTGTGCTCTATGCTCTTAGTTGGCCTAGCTTTCAATTTTTTGAGTCTTTGGTTAGATCATAACAAAAAATTCAAAGTGGCTGATCGATCTCCCAGATGGTCTCGAAGACTTTGTGGTATTTCACCACCAAGTTTAGAGCCTTCTCCTAGAAGGCGCAGAGGTAATACTACTGGTGGGTTCCGTCCCACGCCGGTTGATGCACTGGGGATTGATCCTCCTCTCGGGGGCATTAGTGCTAAAGCAAGGCCTGAAACTTCTGAACAAGATGGGGACACTCCAGTCCCTTCTCGAGTTCTCTTTCAAGAGGAGAATAACATAGAGGTATAAGAACTCTCAGAGTCGTTAGTGGCTCTGAATTCTCCACTACCATCTAGTCATCCAGACGTATTACAATACGTTGGGACTCCGACGCATAGACCGTCAAGTCCAGGTTACGCTACGCGCTTACCATCGATGACCACCACTGGAAGCATGGCTTCTACAAGTGCTATGACTATGAAAACTCCAACATTAGTGCAAGGGGGAGGAACGATTTCCATCTCCTCTGCTTCCTTGTTTCGATCTTTTGCTAGCACATCTTTAGTTGGGTCTACCTCCATTCCATCCACGAGTGGAAATGCCCAAACCAATGCTTTTGGTATTGGATTCTTCCCATTTGGCACCCACTCACAGGGTATTCCATCTGTTCTGTTTAGTGCCGCTACGTCCATGATGGGCGGATCGGCTTCATTCCAGGGTTTTCCTTTCGGAAGTGGTCATATGCCACATTCCAACCTGACGATAGGATCCATGCCTTTTTCTTCTGTAGGAAAAAGCAGTAATCCTTTCCAAAGTTGGAGTAACCCTGGGGTTAGTGGCGTGGGAACTTGGAATCCGTTTATCGGCCAACAAGGGAATATGCCATAATCCACGGTTAGTTCATTTCAAAGTATTCCTCCCTTAGCTTCGGCTTGGAATCCGTATCAGGGGTTATCAACTCCTTATAATCCTTTAGGAGGAAACTTGACTGGTTATGGAGGCTATACGGCCGGAGTTGGTCAAACTCTGAATTTTGCTGGATCATAAGGCTTGCATTTTGGTTCAGCTGGTTCTACTGGTTACATCGGGCAGCCTGGTGCCTCCAAAAATCCAGGACAATCTTTTCAGAACTTTGGGAGTTCTGTCTAGTCTGGGTGGAATCCCCAAGGTCCTCCTAGGCTTCCGTTTCTGGCAATGTTGAAATTGCCAGATCTCACTAAGTTAACAAATTACCCAATCAAATACAATCCGGCCTGGCCTCCAGTCCCAACCAAACTCCCTTCGGAAATTCCAAAATTCGAAGGGAAGAGCGGTGAAGACCCAGGCGACCATGTAACGACATTCCATTTGTGGTGCTCATCTAACTCCCTTATCGATGACTCGATTAGCTTGAGACTCTTTCAATGCACCTTGCCTGGTAATGCGGCCAAATGGTATATAGAGTTGCCAGGGGGCAGATTTACATCTTTCGCTGACTTAGCCAATATTTTCTTAAACCATTTCCAGTAGCCTGTTTGTTATGATGCCGGAACTGAACTTCTGGCTACTTTTCGTCAAGATAAGGCAACTCACATCTCTGACCATATTCAGGAATGGAGATGGAGAAAGAGGCTCATTAAAGCCGAAATCCCTCCGGAGTACCATCTCGAGTGGCTTTTGAAATCTTTACAACCAGAGATCTCCAAGGATGTCTCCATGTCTGGAGTCTATTCTGAGGAGCAAGCCATTTTTAGAGCCCAGCAATTAGGATTGATCTACTCTCAGTCTAAGATCCTACAAAAATACTTGCCAGATGCTCCTGGGTCTAAGGTTGACGTAGCCAAGTCGAAGCCAAGTCCCCACGCCGATGGTATCGTTGGGTCGGTAGACACAACTACCGTGAACTTGTTGAACCAATTGCAGCAGTTGTCCTTACAAACTGCTTCTAACAACCAAGTCACGTCGTCTAATCCCCGACTTCCCAAACTTCTTCAATTAATGCCATCCAATCCGATAATGCCAAAGGAAATCAAAATTCCAATGGGAAAAAGAAAGGACGAGGTAAGAAAAAGAACCAGGATGGGAAGCCTGATGCAAATAAGTCCGGCAACAACGCTGGTGGTGGTAGAAATGAGTCTAGAAAGAAAGTCAAGTTTCCATACAAGTTGTGCAGTGGAGACCATTTAACTCATCTCTGTCCTAAGATCGAAGATGCTCACCACTTGTTAGGACAGCAAGGGACTTCTAGTTCTCAGGCTATGTTAACTAACCCTTTCCCCAAGGGCAGCAACTTCTTAGTGGCGCGAGTTCAAATCCTGGTACCTCCGCACGGGGCATCCAGGAAGGGGACAAGTCATCAAATGTTTTCATGATGGGTTCTCACGCTAATGTGGCCACACGGTCACGCGATTATGGTGAAGGTGAAACTTCCAAGGGTAAAATAGTTCCCGAAACTAGCAACCCACTTCATATTGAGCGACCTTCTGTTGAGACTATACCACGGGTACCGAAAGGTTCGGCTAAATGCACGACTATCAACCCTAATGTTAGGGCAACCCAGAATTACACCATTATTGAGGATCTGGCTCAAAGTCGATGTGTTATGTCCACTTTAGAGGTTCTCCAGTCATGTCCTGCTCAAAGAAGTGCCTTGCTATCGGCAATGGGGGCAGTGGATCCAAGTAATTCTTTAGCTCTCACTTTTGATATGAATAATGTCAAAAAGAGACTTCCTCATCACATGGCTTTCCAGATAAAGTCTACCTACCAGAAAACGAATATTTTTTGGACGGTTATAGATGAGGGAGCTTCCACGTGTGTCATGTCTATGTCATGCTGGAAGGCCATTGGATCACCGTCGGTTGTTCCTTCACCTACCCTCTTGATAGCGCTTGATGGTCATTCTCATAGGCCATACGGGATTATCCTGGCCTTTCCTATATGTGTTGGAGGAAAGGTCGTTAATATCGAAGTAGAGGTCATAGATGCTAACCTAGACTACAATCTCCTCTTAGGAAGGAACTGGGTATATGAAATGGATGCCGTTGTTTCGAATCTATTTCGTGTCGTTTGCTTTCCTCATGAAGGGAAAATCATTAAGGTTGATCAATTGGGTTATTGTCCAGTCGGTCCTCAAGCAAGCTTTGACTCTATTGTTCCTTTAATGGGTAACCCCTGTCCGCCTGTTGAGAATCTAGGAGTCGGGATGTACTCTTCATTGATGGGTACGTTTAATCTTCCCCCTCCTACAGCTGGAATAGATACAATTTCATCCTCCAGGGACCCTTTACGGAGAGAGTTTGTTCAAACTCCTTATTTTTCAGATCCTGGAACCTTAGCTTCATCTGTGACCACACCAGATGATGACAAGGTGGATGGAATAGAATCTCTTCTGTTTGCAGTAGAGCCTAGATGTGAATCTATCGATAACTCTATAGATAACCATTCTACTACTTCCTCTGGGAAAGAGATAAATGGTGATGTGGCTCATTTTCGGACCCTTGATTCCACCTCTGCATCGGATTGCTCAGATATTGTTTTTCCATCGGACGAAGAAATATTTGAAGCAATGATGGTTGTAGATCAACCTTTGGATGATCTACATCGTCGAGCATGTTTTCATTCCCCTGTGCATGAAGTTGAATCTTGGTCCTCCAATTCGACTAACGGTGTTTGTACGGTCCCTTTGGCTCCAACATAATTATTCGCCGAAGGAAGTATATTGATTGGTTCCATAATTGTACCTATAAACATCCCTAGGAGTAAGGTGACGGAGCTGCCTGACGGGCTCTACCTCAGGAAGTGCTTTTCTTATCTTTGGCCAAGCAATGGCTTCTTTGTACTTTATGTATATTTGTACATATATAATCGAGAGTTTTTTGATATCAGCACTTTTTGGTCTGCTGTGGCAGGTGCTGATGGATGACTTGGTCTATTTTGGGTTCGCCGATGGTGCTAGTTGGCACACTTAGAGTCTTGCTTCCGCAGCTTGGGTACTCTATTATCCAACTGGTCAATTGATGGTATCAAGAGGCGTATGCATCGGTCTTGCTTCAAATAATATGGCTGACTCTGCTACCGTTATTAATTTATTATCCAAGGCAATCTCTCATGGGATCGATTCGTTGGTAGTGTATCTTGATTCTCAATTGATAGTGTCTCAATTAAATAGCATTTATCGGGTAAGGGATCCATCTTTATATCACCAGTATTTAAGGGTGAGGTTGTTGCAAAGATCATTTACTTATATTAATTATTTGCACATTCCAGGATCTCATAATTGGTTAGCTGATTCTATCGCTAATTACGCATTAGACTGGCACATCAATCATTCATCATAATAAAATCAAGCATCAAAAAGTCAAACTGTATATATATATATATATATATATATATATATATATATATATATATATATATATATATATATATATATATATATATATATATATATATATATATATATATATATATATATATCTTCATATATATATATCTATCTATATATATATATATATATATATATATATATATATATATATATATATATATATATATATCATAAAGCGCTCAAGTGTACATATGTGTGTCCAAAAATATACAAAATTGGGACCCAAATGCCCATAATCATGTCCAACATATCTAATGCCTTAGCTTAGGATGAGCGTCTAAGTATGTAACTATCGCATTGGCCACACGCCGAAAAGTGCGAACCCAGTCACGTGGCATGCCAACCACATGATGCCGCATATCCTCAGGAAGGTCCTCTATGGCAGCCATCAGTACTCAGTAGCTCAGTCTCGCCAAGTGTCTCTGGACGTTGTTTAGAGTCTGTTCTGTATCAGCTGTCGCCTCTTCGGCTCCTCGGCCATGCCATCCATGCCGCGGGAACCCATCTGGTCGTACCGGCCTAATGTCTGGAACATGATCATCATATCAGTCATTTGAATCTCATCAAAAGTATTTTTCAATATTGATTATTATATTTGAAAAATCCAAAAAAAAAAAATCATAAAATCAAAAAAAATCTTACCAATCTCGCCCCATGCTGCGTTCGGTGGTAACACTAGATCAGGATCTCCTCGGAAATCCAGCCCAGCATAGGGGTAGTCATCCACATCGATGATCTGCTGATCCCACCAGGTGAAGAAGTCATCGTCGAAGGCAGTCCTTGGGACCTCCCCACCCCCTAGACATTTCATCAGATCATCCCACCAGCCCATGCGTGGATCGCGTGGGGTGTTGATGGAAACTACTACCCTGGGGCGGAGTGCGGGAAACTTCTCGAAAAAGAAAGTGCACAGGATAGTCCCGTATCCAAAGTGTTTGGTCTGTCCCCTTCTGATAAAAGTGAGCTGGCTCTTCATGTTGGCCAAAAGAAGAGCACACCAGTCGAACACAGTAGTGAGACAGTCAACTGCCACGCTCATGGTTAGTCGTGACGCCTGATGCAGAGAGGATGATTCGTTCACTCGAGCTATGGTGAACATGATTATCCTAAGTGATAAACTCGCCACATGTGTAATGGAAATCTGGCTCCCAACCTTCTTTGGATGTCTCGGGCAGTATACCTGTACTTAGTCCTCTATCGTGAGGCTACTCCATGTCCTGCCCCGGGAATGTACTACCTCTCCCATTCGGGAAAGGCCCATGATAAAATAGATATCCTCCACTTCTACCCTGAGCGGCATCTGATCGGTCATAAAGGCTTCCTCCTCGACGTCCCAGTAATCAATGAGCATCTCAAGCAGACGGATGTTTGCTTTCATATTCGACAATTTGAAAAATTTAAGCAAACCGTATCCCTGTAGGGCATCTAAAGCTTCTGGACTATTCATAACTTCATTATCCACCACTGCGTGCTCTCTTTCACGCCACGTGACAGGAATTCTGAGAAAAAAATGATTTGTAACCATTAGTTTTTGTTTAAAAATGGTTCGCGGCATATACGCAGGTCCCTGTGCACACAGTCGCGTATAGGGCCCGCGTGTACATGGGTTTCATATTACCAACCTAAGTATACGCCGCGGGGAAATTTTTGACAAAAATTCAACAGTGAAACATTAATCAAAAATCTTAAAACCAGTCACAATCAATTGCAAGCTAAGTATAAGAGTTACCTGGAAGTTTTTGACAAATTTGAACGGTTGAATCTGGCTGTGGGAAGTTTGCTCCTTTTGATCCAAATTCTTTGCTCTCAAACTCAAATGGTAAAAAATTTGAGTCCAAAATTCTTTTTATAAGTTTTGAAAATGAAAAATTTTTTCAAAACTTTATTTTGTTTAGCCTCATGTGACTTTTAACTTGGGAGCTTGGAATGTCGAGATTGGTTTGTTTTTCAGGACATTTTGGACGATTTTCAGTTTCGAGACGGTTCCATGACTGCTGACCTGTCATGGAAGATATCGTTTTCTCACTCGCATATATGTTAGGGACACCATTTTTCCGTTGCATTATGCATACTAGCCTCCATTTGCCGATACATCTACCATAGGGTCGATCCCATCATGTTATGGTTCGTAGGCCATCTTCACTCGCCGCTTCTTTAAATCACGACATGATGGTAGAGCCATCCTTTACATGGGCATCGTAGTTAGCACCTCACTGACATTTGTTGCCCATGCTGCTCTGATTTGAGTAGGCTCGGGGGCCCTCTATAGTCCCGCCATGACTTATGCATTGAAGACTCATTCTTCTTAGCTTCTCCACTTTGTTCTGGCCTTATACCCTAGAGGCTCCTTTGTGTTGAGTTTTACTACTACATTGCATGTTGACCACTTGCACCCTTTTGGCCTAGAGCCGGCTTCACTTGGACTCGTGTTTAAGCCAACTTTTGACCATGACGACTGCAAAATCAACCTTGCATACCTTTGACTTCTGCAGCTTGACACACCTTGACCCATGGAAGGAACATACCTTTGAGTGTCACTAACCAGTTTTCACCTCCTTGCATTGAGCATAGGAACGTTCCATTCCCAGGAACTAGATCATCTGTTTCACTGGCACTCGTTCTTTCCACTGTACCATAGCATTCTTTTATTCTTTTTCCAGCTTAACAGAAAAAGACAAAAAATTTAAATATTCCAAAAAAGAGCGAGAACAGGACAGTATTTCCATTTATTGTTGGCAGCTGGAGTCAGTCGTGTTGCCCTTGAACAAAGCACTCAAAACAAAGTCTCCTCCGTGTGGGTGGGATTTAGTTTGACTTAGGTATGCCTTAACCTTGTTATTGAGTCAGTTCTCCGCCGATTGGTTATCTCTTCCAATCATATGGAGGGTTCGTTCGTGCCTCCTGCATGACGAACTTATACAGAGTCATCATATGTTGCCACATAGTCACATTGAGTCATGCTTTTGTTCAAGGGAAGTTAGCCTGAGTCGGCCTCTCTGCGGTGTCTCTTGACTCATTTTTCAGTCGGCCATCCTTGGTTGTCAGTGTCATGTCTATCATCACATCAGCTATATTGGTCCTTTACTTGTGCCTGTTTGAGAAGGTCCCCATTGACTTCTTGCTGGCGGGTCCTGTCCTTATCGACAACGACATTTTGCTCTGAGGACAGGCCTAGAGCTACACCCTGGCCCTATTTTCATTATTGATAGGTCACCTTGTGCTCAGCATTGATCAGTATTATGGGTCTTTGACTGAGTGGTTTCCCTTGTGTTTGACATCAGCTTACATTATCACACATTGGGATTGATGCAGCACCTTGGTTTCCATTTGACCCTATTGGTGGATACCTCGCCTCTATGTCAGCTTTCATTATTCGTTGGTTCAGAGGGTTCTGTCGTGCCCTAGCCACATCTTGTGTATGCCGGAAACGTACTTCGGTTGGCTTACTACATCTTTTTCATCCAATTCCTTCCACATTATTAGCCTACGGGTTACAATCACGCTAGATTGATGAAGGATGCCTTAATGCCTTCCTTCTAGCAGATCTTTCCCTATCAACTCTGACTCATTACTCTGGGGCAAAGATCTAGAGTCCATTTGGTAGTACCTTGGGGTTTGTAGTCATTAGTGGCAGATCCTTCGCTATCGACAGTGGGAAACCATCATTATCTCCTGATCGATAGATTCTTATAGGTGTTCGACTCCAGCTGATATATTCACACTTGTTAGATTGTACTGGGTACCTTGACGCTCATTATCATTATCGGTGAGTAGTCTCACGTTTGTTAATGGTATACATCAATGACCGATAATCAAATGATTTCTCACATGGTCGAATTCAGATCATTTATTCCCATGTTGTAGAAATGTACCATGGCGGTCGGTGAAGACCTCAGGTTGTATCAACATTCATTGGTTCACTTGATAGTTGCTCCTTTTGCTGCTAGTTGATACCACTCCGCTTTATATGTTGCAGTCAATCATGGCGACATTCTATATGCTGGCACCTGAGTTTGTAGTGTAGTACCATCCTATTCCATCATGTTTAGTTGGTACCTTTTGGGATTAGTCTTTGATATCAATGATCCGTTGCATCTTTCAGCATCATTGACAGTCTTATATGTGATATTCAGACATGTACTTGTTCATTATGATCAGATGATCCATTATGTATCTTTCAGTCATTTATACTTGTATACTTAGTGGACCCGCTTGTACTTGATATGCGGACATGATTTAGTTTTTCTGAGCATGGGAATGCCCGCCTCAGACAGTGTTTCTTTCTGATCTCCTTTGGTGACTTGGCAGGCTGAATTCTGGTGAAGTCCTCCTCGGTTTTTGACAGACTTCCTTTCCATGTACTTGCATAACATATTTTAGCCATCATGTATCCCTTCTAACCTCATATATTAGGGGGCATCTGTTGTAGCTCCAAATCTCACTCTTATGGTTTGTGATGCTGCACTCATGGCCTAGGGCAACACCTCCTTCCAAACCTGGTCCTAAAATTTAAAAAACAGTGTTTTACCCCTTATACGGGACATTTCCCTGAGTTAGACGCGTGTATATGTGGGTAGGCATATACCCAACCCACGTATATGTATTAAAAGACTTAAAAAATATAAAACTCCTTATTTTCGGGTGGAGATTGCGGGTTTTACCTGCTGATCACCTGTTAGTGCCCGTGGCCTAACTATTCCCAACCAACTCCCAACTAAAAAAATACTTTGGGAGAGGTATAAAAAGACCTCAAAGGGAAGGCCTAAAGGAGGAGAGAAGAGAGAGAAAGGTTATTATGCTGAGATTTTTCCCATGACGAGGTCTGAAGTCCCTTGTGCCTTCTGCACTTCCCCCATTTGTACAGGAAACTCTTGTTTCCTTGTGTGTTGATGTTCATCCATTACTTGTGACATCATGGAGAGAGTCATGGAAGGAGTTTGTTAAAGGCTTGAGGCTGGAACGGATCCGGAAGGAAGCTTTGCTTGGAGCCTGCTGAAGGTGACTCAGGTGAAATCATTCCTTTTTATGTACTTTATTTTTCTATAATAAAAGAAACACATGTCTTGGTTCCCGAAATGAATCCTCTTTATGTTAATGATATTCATGTTTAGAATTCATATGTAAATGGTTGTTTCGATTTCATAACTAATTACCTTTATTTATAACATGAAGATGGTTTTTTTATAATGTTTTGTCCATATACTGATGTGTTCTTTGGAATTGGTTGTTTTGCAGGACGAAAGAGAAGAAGGGAACTCCAAGAAGGGTTTAGACCCTAAGGGCCTTCTCAAACATAGGACCTAAGGTACGTACCCTTTACAATAGAATTTGCTTATAATAGCATAATGGCTGTGTGAATGTGTGCTTCTTTGAATAGACAACTTTCAGTCTGCTAGGGTTTCAACCCAAAAGCCTAGGGGAACAATTCCCTCAAACAAAGAGGAGTATTTGAGTTGAGAAACTTGGGAAAAGAAGAGATGAGAAGTGCAGAGGGAGAAGATTTTGCTTCAAAAATGCAAGAAATACATGAATAAGTGAAACAATAGCTGCAGGATAGTAACATCAAGAATAAGATCAGAGCAGACATGAGAAGAAGAGAGGTGAACTTTGAAGTTGGAGATTTGGTTTTAGCACACCTCAGAAAGGAGAGGTTTCCAAAGAGGGAGTATAACAAATTGAAGTTCAAGAAAATTGGACCATGCAAAGTATTAAGAAATTTTTCTGGAAATGCCTATGAGATTGAGTTACCCCTTGATGTTGAAATATAACCAATTTTTAATGTTGCAGACTTGTACAAGTATGAAGGTGAAACTACAGATGATACATCACAAGATCAAGAGACACAAGAGATTGACTGGGTAAAACAGTTAACCACAGCAAAGGAATTGCAACCAGAAAGAATTTTGGACAAAAAGGTGTTTAAGAAAACAAGGAGACAAGAGTACTTCCAGTATTTGGTAAAATGGAAGGATATTCCAACCGATAAAGCTACTTGGCTTACAAAAAACATGCTACAGAAATTGGGTAGTTCTGTAGATGAGCTCATGGACAGGAGCCCGTGAAGAATTTTGTCCTCAGGAATCTGATGCGAGAGCATGTGACTTGGAGGGAAAAATATTAAAACTTATTCCAAAAATCCAAAAAAATATACAGGTAAAAGAGTGGGGTCCTTTAGCCATCAATTTCCATGCTTTTCTAGTTTAAGATAAGGATAGAATTAAGAATAAAATCATGTTGTAATAATCGCTTATGGATAAGAGATAAGAAGCCTTATGGATAGTTGCTTTAATCGCTTTATTGTAATTAGCATGCTTTTATAAGAGATAAAGACTGAGTAAGCTTTATCTAATTATGTTTTAAAAGGAAATAATGAGACGCTCTGAAGAGGTCAATCCCAGATGCATTGTGACTTTTGAAGAACTTTCTCTGTGCTTTTGAATTCACATTTCTCTGTTAGCTAGTATTTTAATGTGTTTTCACTGGTGATTCTTTTCTTCTGAGCCTTTTTAATGGTGATTCGGCATTGTTTCCCTATTAATACTTAATTTAAGCTTGCTGATACAGTTTTTCGCTTATATTGGCACACCTGTTTTCCTTATCAGAGTTGTTGAGTTCTGCAAGCGGAAACTCTGTTTTATATAGGAAATTCATGAAATTAGCTAGTTATATGAAGTTCCAAACCTACTATTTTATTAATTATGGTTCATACCCGTATCGGTTCCAAACCATTATCAAATCGCAGAACCACAAGTGGAGTGGAAGGACCATTGGAACCACTAAAGTCCAAAACTTCGATAACTTAGAATCAAAATGCTATAGAACAGGGTGAATAAGGCGTTAGGTTCGCGAAGCTGATCACATCGCAAGATCGGTGCAAGAGGAGCCTAGCATTGGGATGATTGGATTCACTGATTGCAATCTCCGATAACACTATGTGTTATCGCATCAGAGAAGGGAATATTGGAAGGGCCGATGACTACCGCCGATGGTGTTAATTGCCTTAAAGACATTTCTTGATATAAAAGTGTCGATAGTGTATTTTTGTTCCTTTGGAACGAGAAAGACCTATGCCTGTGTATTTTGCATTTAACACGCAGTTTCGTCGCTTAAAAGAAACGCTATTATATTTTTATAATTTCTAGCGAATTATGGTTCGAAAGGAGGAAAATAGGCCTATGATATGATTTGTGCCTGATAACAAGGGTTGGGGTGATTAATGGAAAAATTCATGAAGTAGTCGGGCTAATAATAGATGATTGATACCCCTGTTGAAAAAGAAGGAGAAATTCAGCCAGAGTTAGAAGAAATTATTTCAGGTTTCGACCACTTGTCTATATTGCCTGCACCCAGGCCACCATCCATGGAGCTTTATAACACAACTCAATGTAGTATTTACATCATACCAAACTGCTGAAACCATGAACACCATACTGCTTATTGGAGCTCTATTACACAACTTGATGTAGTATTTACAACATACTGCTTATTGGAGCTTTATAACACATCTCAACGTAGTATTTACAACATACTTCTTATTGGAGCTTTATAATACAACTCATAGAAGTATTTACATTATACATAGAAACCAATCACATTTTTTGAACCTGCAAAAAAATAAGGATACAAAGGCCGCATCTGATCAATCGTCTCCCATGTAGCTTCATTGGGCCCAAAGTGGTTCAACTGCTCTTTAACTCCCCTAATTAATTAGTTCCAGAGCATTAGATATTTCCAATGCAAAATGCACTAAGTATTTTAATGGAATTATCCCTCTGGTTCCACCTAAAATACAAGCCAATCAATCACATGACCAAGATCCCAGACATATCTCTTAAGAAATGAAACATGGAAAACATCTTGGAATTTCAGTATTGGTAGTAGTGAAAATTGGTAGTCCACTGGTCCAATCCTATCAATTATCTCAAAAGGCCTGCAATACTGAGGTGCCAGCTTCACACATGATCCAATCCTTAAGGATCTCCTCCTGAGCTTTATACGCAAATGCACATGCTCTCCAACCTGAAACTCCTAGAATTTTCTATTTTGATTCGCATAACTCTTCTACCTATGATGTGCTACTTTTAAATCCCTCTTAGTAAATTACATATCTTGTTTCATCTCAGCCAACATATCTGGTTCAATCAACACCCAGTTCACTAGATCAATCCAATTAATATGAGTATTACAACTATGACCATAGAGAGCCTCAAATGGACTCATCCTCAAGGATCCATGATATCCATTATTATATGCAAACTCTACTAGTGGAATATACTCCTCCCACTTCCTGTATTGATGCCTAAAATAAATCATCAATATGTCATCAATGATCCTATTAACCCTATCTACCTGTCCATTTTTTTGTAGATGATAATGTGTAGTGAAAGCTAACTCTATCCCCAAGCCTACAAACAACTCATTCTAAAACTCAGAAGTGAAATTGGCATCACTATTTGATATAATCTTATTGGGAACAACATGCAACCTCACTATATCTTTGATGAATAACTGAGCTACCTCAGTATCTAAATTCGTATACTTCACTGCAATGAAGTGAGCTACCTCACTATCTGAATTTGTAAACTTCACTGCAATGAAGTGAGCTACCTTTCTCAACCTGTCAACCACAACCATGATGGAATCATGTTGTCTTGACAAACCTATAATGAAGTCCATGCAAATGATTTTGTATTTCCATTCTGATATTGGAATAGACTGTAATAGACTAGCTATATGGTTACACTTTTCTTTCACCCATTGACTATCCAAACACTTCACAACAAACTCAACCACCTATTTCTTCAAGTTCAACCAATGATAGAGCTTTTTAAAAGCTATAAAAGTCTTCTATTATCCTAGGTTTCCTAAATACAGCTTTACATGAAACTTCCTCAAGATAAGCTTCTTGAGATCATTGTTGTCTAACACATAAATCTGATTCCTAGATATGGCCAAGCCATATACTGCGAGGTGATACTTCTCATCCCTATCAACTTCATTGTGCTATTGCAATATCCACTTTAGTTGAGATACCTCTCATCATGTTACCCTACATTCAATATCTAGTCTCGTGTGTCCCATAAGAGCTCACAGCTAAAATGAGCTTCACCTGCACTCTCCTACTAAGGGCATATGTAGCCGTATTCTCCTTTCCCTTGATGTATCTGATCTCAAATTCAAACTCACTGAGGGTAGCCAACCAACTAAATTTCCTAACATTTAGATTGTGTTGGTCAAACAAGTACCTTAGCCCACTATGATTACTCATCAAGACAAACCTCCTACCAAGAAGATAATGTATCCACATCTTCAGTGTGTGAATGATAGCTTCCAACTCAATATCATGAATCACATAGTTCCTCTAATGCTCATTCAACTTCCTTGACTCATAGCGTACCATCTACCCTTCCTATATCAGGACTCCACCAAGTCCTTCCTTGTAAGCACATGTACAAACCAAAACTCCTTATCAGTACCTACAATCTTCAAAACTGGAGAATTTGTGATCAAATGCTTCAATTTCTCAACAATAACTACAAACTCATTAGTCCACTCAAAATTATTTGCTTTTCTCTACAAATATGTAATAGGATAACCACTTCGTGAGAAGTTCTTGATGAACCACCTGTAATAACCTACTAGTCCCTTGAATGATCTAACCTCATCCATTTTCCTAGGCGTTGGCAACACCATGATAGCTTTAATATTTTCCAGGTCTACTGTTATCCCTTCCTTGGAAAAACGATGTCCCAAGTAATTATGTGAGACTAAAATAAATTGTACTTGTTGATATTGGCATATACCTGATACTCTCTCAACAATATCAACACTGCTGGTAGGTTATCTACATGTTCTTCCTCATTCTTGGATTATAGATCAATATATCATCAATAAAAACTATCACAAACTTGTGCATGTAAGGCTACAACACATTGTTCATCAATCACATGAAAGTGGCTAGAGCATTGGTAACACTAAAAGGTACCACTGTAAACACATAATTTCCATACCTTGTACATAATGAAGTTTTTTAAATGTCTTCTTCTTTGATGCACACTTGATGATATCTTGATCTTAGATAAATCTTTGAGAATACTGCAATTCCCTTCAACTGATCAAACAAATAATCAATCCGTGGCAATGGATACATGTACTTGATATTCACCTTATTCAGTTCCCTGTAATCGATGCATAATATGAGAGTATCATCTTTCTTCTTTCCAAATAATATCGGTGCACCCCAAGGCAATATGCTTAGCCTTATGTATCATTTATCAAGCATTTCCTTAAGCTATAACTTCAATTTCACCAACTATGGAGTGCTCATCTTGTAAGGTGCCTTAGATGTTGGTGTTTCTCTCAGTATTAGCTTAATAGAAAATTCCACCTTTATAGGAGGAGGCACCTCTGAAATCTCTGTAGGAAGCACGTCCTGAAGCTATTGCAAATAATGATATCTCATCAATACTTCCTCATCCTCAACATCCTTCCCTTTGTCACTGGAAATATGCAATGCAAATAATAAACATCACTTTCGATAATTACGATTTTTCTACATAGTTGTAACCATTCTCATTGATGTAGCCTTCTTTTCGTGCAAGATTCTCCTTCTCCATCATCAATAGGCACTTGATAGCATTATCATAGTAGTCCAGTGTAGTCCTATGAATTATCAACCAATCCATGCCAAAAAAAATACTATATGATCCCAAAGGAAACACATTTATATGTGTTGATATAGGCATACTATTCAACTAAAATGCACAAGATCTCACCCAATGATGAGTTTTTCTCTTCCCTATAGCCAATTACACCTACCAATATTCTATATGCACTTATTTATTCAAGAAACACTTACACCAAGTCATGACTGTTATAACTATAATGAGATCCAGGATCAATAAAAATGGAGACAACCTGATCTCAAAGATTACCTTCTATCTCAATAATGGATGCTTAATGATTATCCTTCCTGTTATCTATTGCTACATAAAGATGAGGAATACTCTGCCCAACATCCCCAACTATTTATGCCTCCCGAGCACTGTAAATTTGAGATATGCCACCTTGGTGAAATTGGAATTCACTACGATGATGCTCTCTACCAAAAGTCCAAGACCTCAAAGCTTTCTTTCCATTATCCTTATTCTGATCCTCAGGTTGAATTCCATGTCCCCTATCAACTGCATTGAACTTCTTATAAGGTTCTACATTCTCCTTATCACCTGCATCTTGAGGTCTTCGTTGCTTCTTAGCCCACTTTGCTTTAATATTCTCATTACCTTTCCCATACCACTTAGGCTCAGACTTGTGCTTAGACTACTCATAACAATGCTTCAGCTTCCTGACGACTTCCTCCAATGACTAAGGTTCATCATACTCAATCAGATCTTTAAATGCTAAAGGAAGTCCATTTATGAACCTTTAGACCTTTGTCTTCTCATCCTTGAGGGAGGGCACATAACTCAATAGCTCAAGAAATTTGTTCGTGTGCTCTTCATCTGTCATGGAACCCATCTTGAACTCGTAGAATTCCTTAGCCTTTGTATCATAGTATCTCTTAGACAAGTACACCTTATATGTAATTTTTTATACATGAACATTGTAAGTAAGTTTTATTTTAAAGGATTTTGGCATTATAATAATATAATTCAATCACTTTATACAAACTTAACCACTAAGTAACTTTTAATAATTATATATTCTTTATCATTTTCGATCAACTTATAAATAAATTGACACCCATTTTAGAAAGTAAGTACCACACGTATCATAACATAATATAGGTTGTGAATTTAGTGCAAGCAATCCAATCAATAATACGAAGTGGGGTGACACACTTTCCCTTAATGACACTCTAACTAGACCATGTTGCTCACCTACCCTATTAGACTATTCCTTTCTAGTTTCAATACATTTCTAGTGGGAAATCCCATTAAGTTAGTTGGTATCCTGGAAGTATATCACATGCGTTCGGCTGATATAAAGATTTTATTGAATTAGTGCATGCATATCAGATGTATTAGAAGTGAAGTTGATCTGCACAACTTTTATATTATTATTCTAATTCTACTTTATCTCTATACCAAATTAATTCTATTAGAGTCGGTATCTTCATCCCTCCATCAGTGATCAAATTTCTCTGTTTGCATGCATATTATGTGTCCCATCCGATCAGCTGCATTCAATTAGGTCATGGATCAACTGATGGTACTGGTTCATTATTAATTTCCCTCATGGCAGTTACCTGCTGTCCTGTTTTCACATGTTTAGGTCATTTACTATCATTTTGTGTCATTTCATTTTCAAAAGCTAGTTTTAGGGTTTTAGGTCTCACTAGGTCTAGGGCTTGTCACCATGGTCATCCAAAACTCAGTAAAAGGTCAGCAAGCACATGAGGAGGTTTTATAAGTTCATAAGATCATAAATTCACTGATGATATGCTCAATAAATGGTTTTTACAAAACAGAGTTTTTATTTCTATGTACAAATTTTATGTAATTTAAAGTGTTTTCTATATGTAATAAGTTCCAGATGTTGCCCTTGGTCATCTTTCCAACTCCACCCACTGCAAGAAACAAAAACATCAATTCATTAGCTCATCAAGTGATCAAGAAGAGTCAAACTACAAATGGAAAAATAGATTTTTTAAAAGAGAAGTGACTAAGACATTAGAAACGTGGGTTTGGTAGATGAAAAAATTAAAGCAAGGAGATATAAAAGATCATTTATGCATTTGAAGTCTTGATTTTTTGTAAGAGAGGGAGCTAAAGGAAAAATCGCGATTTTGGAGGAAAGAGGCAAAAGACTGAGCACAACACTGAAAGTTCACCGACGTTACACACCTAGGCTCTCGCACTGCACACCTACCTTGTGTTGCGCACCTGGCGTAGTTTTTACATTGCAAATCGTTTGGGCACTGTGCATACAAAGTGCGCTGTGCACCTAAGAGGAAACGCTATGCACCTGTCTGTAGAGCTTCAAAATTATTTTCATCACCTTCCTCAGCTTCAAAACTTCACAATTGACTTCTTAACAAGTAAGTGAAGCTGCACATCCTGTCTAGCAAGGAATTTTTCATCAGTGGTGGTGATTTATATGTCAAAAACACTAAACCCTAGCTGTCTCCAAATTGACTTGTAAATTTTGCATAGGGTATTTTCTTCTATTGTTTTTATTACCCTTTTATTATCTTTCCACACCTCATGCCCTTTAACTAAAATTCCCTAAAACCCTTTCCCTTTCCCTCTCCCAACATTATTAGCACTCACTTCCCAAACCACATTTCCATTTACCAAACCCTAATCCTATACTATATTCCCAAACCATAATTCACATTTTCTATCCCCTTGCTACATCTATTCCATTGTCTAAACCCTCCTCTACAGTCATAATATTAGTCATTCCCTCATTTCCCAAGAGAAAAACAGTAGTCATTTCCTACATAAATTATTCACCCTCATACTTATAAAATCTCTTCATACTTATCAATTTTCACTCCAAATTCACAAGCATGGAGACATACTCAGCATATGAGAGGGATGATGAAACTGTTAGTGATTCTTCCCAAGAAACTCATGTACCAAGGAAACCACATAAAGGAGGGAAAATCATCGAGGAGGAGCCCACCACTCTCACAGAATCACTTGCTTTCCCTCTTGCAGTAACTTGTTTTAAACATCAATATTGTTATGAGTTTTGTGAAATGGTAGAAAGGGTGAAGTATCATCATGAGTTGGCTAGGTTGTTTGTTCTTCATATTCACAATGACCAGGTGAACCATGTTAGTGTCTCTTTCACCTTGACACCTGAAACCATTGTGGCAGCAACAGACATCCATAATGTAGGTGAACAATGGAATAAGGGGCAGCATGTGGGTAGAGAGCATTATGAGCCTTACATCAAGGCTCGTTATCAGAGGCAAATCAGCAGGGTTTTTCTTTTCAAATACTTGCAGGACACTTGTGATCCTCTTATGAAACTCATCATCAAGTATTTCACCTGTGAAGGGAGGTTTGCTCGTCTGTATACCTACCATGTCAGATCATTGATGCATTTCACAAGAGTGAGGATGATGAACCTCCCATACTTTATCTACACGAATATTGAGAAGACGACTCTATATGTGCCAAGGAAACCTTTTCCTCAGTAGCTCAATAGCATTTACCACTTCTCGCTGATTAAAATCGTTGTCTTGAATCAGCTAATATTGTTGAACATACCATGGGATAATTTCATTGCACATGAGATTTTCGAAGGCCCTTACATGATTCCATCGATGCTTCAAGAGGAAGGAGGGCCTTCAAGACAACCAAATGTTCCTGAGACTGAAACTATAGTTGTGCCAGTGTTTATCACTTATGAAAAAGGAACCAGGAGACTTTTTGCTGCTCCCAAACGAGTACTATCTTCACCAGGGGTGGAAGGGGTCTCATTTTCTTCACCAGATCACAGGAAAATGATATCTTCACCAAGGGTGAAGCGGGCTTTTCCTTCTTCTTCAACTGAACAGGTACAGGAAAAAGACAAAGAAAAGCAAAAGGTGCATGATGAAGGCCCTACTAAAGGGCAAGACAAAGATTGTGTCTTGGTTGAGGAGGATGACATTGATTTGGGCCCTCAAAGCTCAAGACTCAAAGATATGATCATCAAAGAAAAGGAGGTAGAAAGCCAAGCCTTATCACTTGACCTTGAGAGGGCCAAATGGATCATTAGCTTTCTTGAGCAAGAGAACAAACAACTAGATTACAAACAAGCTGTTATGGAGTTGCAAACAATTAGAGAAATAAGGCAAGCGGCAAAAAGAAGGAAAATCAAAATGACACCTTGAGGAAGAAATTGAGGCCAACCGGGAATCATGGTTAGAGAGGACAAACATTCACCAGGAGAAATTGCTTGCGAAAGCTAACAAAGAGAAGAAAATGTTGTGCCATATGCCCTATCACTACTTAACCCGGAATAAAATTTGCAAAACAAGGGTGAAGAGGTTAAAGGCAAAAGTAAAGAGAGATTTGAGAAGAAAAAAAGAGAAAGACAAGCTCAAGATCTTGGCTGAAGCATAATTGCCCTAGCATAGCACATAAAAAGGATCACTCATGCCAAATTTCAAGAAATTTGGTGAAGTTTTTGTAATTTTTCAAATTTTTGAAGCAAAAAACAGGTTTTTTCAGCAGGTGCATAGCGCCTCCATTTGTAAAAAAGTTTACATTTTTGGAATCAGCATGAAAATTTATGCATGCTCAGAAATGGATAAGAAATTTTTACAAATTTTGGACCTCCAAAAGGGCCAAAAAACCCAAAAAGTTCCCTCTCTGCCACTTTTTTGCCACACAGGAATCAATCTTGGGAGACTCCATTTTTGGAGCGGCAATTCGACTCCAAATCAAAAAATTCATGTTGTCCCAGAAAGTAGGCTCACCAAGCTTTCCAATGAGCTATTATGCACCTGACTTGGACATCAGAAGGCCTTCCAAAAGTGGTCTTGAAAAAGCATTGCGCATAGGATTAGTGGCGTTGCACGTAGGAGAAAAATTTGCCAGTTTTGCCTGTTTGTTCAGAATTTCACCAAGTTTGATGCCGGTTTGACTTTTTCTTCTCTCTTTCGTAAATTGATGATGCGATATGATGTAATTTGATGTACTATGATGTAAATATGATAAAAAATTACTTGAGGAGGTAGATACATCAGTTAGAGTTGGTTTGAGGATGAATGAATCAGTTTCCATAGTTTTAGAGGCAAGCTGTTCCACTGCTTATTTTTCTGTTCCTAGTTTAGATCTTGTTGAAAAGGCTCCTTGACTCAGGGATTCGACCCCTGATGGCTATAATAGGTGGTTTGATGCATATATCTTGTACTTTCTTAGTCATTTTTCAAGGTTGGATTCTTGTGGATGCTTTGAGCTACTTTGTAAATCACTCCTGCAGTTTGGCAAGGAAATGAACTAGGGTTTTGCAGCATTTTGTGGGATTCCTATGGTAATGTGAATTAGATTTGTTTTCACCTATGTTATTCAGTTTATCTTATGTGTATATGTGCCATCATCTCTCTTTTTCTACATAACTAAATGAATCAAGATTAAAGGGTGGAATCCATTGACGTTTAGTGCTCTGCCTTGGGGTTTTATTTAGTTTTAAATGTTTTCTGCTATTTGAAGAGGACTCCTGAAACTTGGATGCCCTCTCCAACTCCTCACAAGTATTTAGACTCGCCATCACATTCATTTTAAAGTGGTAAAACACTTGCCTAACTCGCCCCACAGAAACCTCTCCAAATCTGAGTTGATTTCCCAGACCCAAAGCTGCCTTCCTCATCTGATCCAGCAACCAACCATTAAAATCAATCAAATTCTTCTGAGCATATACCTAGCCTAAAATTATTTTTCATATCAGACATCTCTAGCGTTATTTGCCATATTTTCTTTGAGATTGAAAAGGAGAGAGCCCTCTCCCGACCTGGTAGGTCTAGCTACAAAGTTAAGCTTGGTTTGATGTTACCCTAGACTTTCCTTTCTCAGTCTCAGGTAGATTTTAGGCTATAATAAATACTACCACCATGTACCACATTGATGGTATCATTTAGGTATATCATCCAATCCTACCTAATTTTTTATTTCCATCTAGGTTATATTCCATTTGTGTGTATTAATGAATTGTTTATGTCCATTTAATACTCTGTAAGAACATGTGCTTTATATCATGCGTTCGATATAAAATGAAAGTCTATTTTCTGCTTTTTGAATGTATAAATAAATAATTTTTAATAATTTTAATCGTAATGAAGCACACAACCCACAAATTTTTATATAAATTTATTTATATATAAAAATTAAACTACACTACGTAAGATTAGTTTATTAAAACTATGTAAAACTAGCACAACCACATTTATTTAATAAATGCGGTTGGTATACCCTGATAAGTGTATATCAATCAACCACATGCACAACCACATTAGTATATGTGGGTGAAATACATTGATAGACATTTGTTATTATTATTATTATTATTATTAAATTATTTTTTTTAGCATTATTCATATATTAATTAAATTGTATTTAATTAATCATTATTTTTATTATTTTTCATATTTTTATTATTATTCTTGATAATTTAATTAATTAATATTAGGAATATAATTTATTAGTATTTATTAATATAATAATCGTCATTATTATTATTATATTAATCATTATATTTCTCATTATTTTAACCATTATT
This sequence comes from Pinus tabuliformis, assembly GCA_031772625.1. Lineage (NCBI taxonomy): Eukaryota > Viridiplantae > Streptophyta > Pinopsida > Pinales > Pinaceae > Pinus > Pinus tabuliformis. The sequence goes on from CM062814.1 coordinate 368,109,391, forward strand.
ATTAAAAAAAATGTAACATAAAAAGAAAAAAATGAAAAATATAAATAGAAACAAAATAGATGTAAGGGAAAGGTTGGAAGTCGGAGGTTGGGGTTCACGCTGAATACTACAAATAGAGTGAAAGAAAAATCTTCCAACCTGAGCTCCTGACTCCCAAATTCCCTCTTAGCCAAAAACTAAAAACAAAATAGATGTTAGTCACAGGTGAGAGGTTGGAGGTCAGGGGTTAGGCCACACAATGCAATACAATGAAAATAACAATATTCCAAGACAACCTCCCGACTCCCGATTCCGTCTTATCCTAAATAAGATGTTCGTCGGGCTATCCGTTGGCATAAACATGATACCAACACTATCCCGATTTCTGACCACTTTACTGTCCACTGTTATCCAACTTCCACCTAACCATCTAAACCGAGGTCGAGTCACCTACCACCACACAATGAAATAACAATCTTCTAAGCCGACCTCTTGACTCTCGACTTCCTTCTTAGGCCGAATAAGTTACACATCAAGGTTCCACTATCCACTGGAATAAACATGATATTAACATCGTCTCGACCTTTCGGCTACACAACTCCCGACTATAGCAGGATGGGACAACATACCCAACTAAAATGAAGTTGTGTGTTCTCCACACCTTACCTCTAGACTACCAAACTCCATCTTACCTCACCATGGTGTAGGTCAGGATCATGGTCACCATTCACAAAGAGTTAAATTTAATAACATCATTAATTCTGACTACCCCACTGTATTCTGCTCCAAATAACAATAAAATATTTAATTTGTTAGTTTAAATGCTAACCATAGTTATCTTTCACCTTTCTTTACTGCTTTTTTTAAACAAATTATGAAATATAAAGTTGTTATGTTTCAAAAAAACATTCCCCCATCTCCAACCATGAAACCTCACCTCGATTTTCACGCAAAACTGTTTGTAATCTCTCTTTACTTAAATGAATAATTAACATGATTCATGTGAATTTATTGTTGGACATCTTGAGGGTCGAAAGAAAATTTAACAACTTTCCTTCTTTCTCCTCTCTTTTTTGCAGTGTCTTCTCTGCACCCTATTTATAGTGCTTCTCTAAAAATTATCCCTCATTATAATCTATCAAGTTCTAATTGACTCCAAGGGTTGTGATTTCTGGTAAACATGCACTTCCATACAGAACTAGACTAGTAAATTTGATATCTCTCAACAAAAGTTAATTTTTTTTATTTCATTTTCGGGCCACAATATGCGAAATAAAGGTGAATCAACTAAGTCAAATCAGGTTATACAACACATTAAGGAACACCTAAAGGGAGTAGAAAATCATGAACCAGAGCTCTGTAGTGTCAACATAACTCTCATCTCTGACACCACCTTTAAAACCCAGATGGCATATATGATAAAGTGGGATGAAATTTATATTATCTTTGAAAATAGAAGATGGTTAAATTTGGAAACTTCAACTGAGGACAAAAAAAATCAGTTTGAAAAAGTTAGAGGTACAAAACTCCACAAAGATTTTTCTTGAATGAATTTTTTTCCTTAACATGACATGGTTTCATGGGCCATGCAACATCTATATTTTCCTACCAGCAAGTAATTTCAGTAATTTACAAGCTTAGTCCTCCCAAAGTTTCCTTGAACGCCTTGTTTCTCGATAACTTCAAGAACACAATATTTAGGAAGTGTGAAGGGAATTATTAAAATGTAGTCAAACATTGGTTACGAGAAGCTAGATATGGCTACAAACTTAAGGGATCAAAAGAATATTTGGTAGCTATCTTTGAAATACCCATTAGGTTCCTCACCAAAATATTTTCATGTCTCTATGGAGAGAAATACCCTGAGCATTGGAAAGTGCAATGGATGGCTTTAATATACAACCTATTCAATGATTCAAAGTGTTTTAATTGGGCCAAAATTATTTCTTAGACTTTAACAGATGTCCTTATGTTTTCCATTTTGTCTCTTCCACGATATGATCAACCATTTTTCATGTTAGCCTATATTATCAACATTATCATTGCTTCTATTCTCTTTCCTCTCATGATATGGGATTACCGAGTTGATCAACGACTGCCTTAAATTATGCCCCTTTTTTGTGTGAAAGTAACTTCAGATTCCATTTTTATGAAATTTATAATTATGTGATGAACCCTTCCCATCAAATTGTGTTTTGAGAAAACCCTCCCAGGGTTAGAAAAGCCCTTAAAGAGGCCTTAAAATAAATTGGAAACTGGTTAGTCGAAGAATTATTATCATATATCAAATTCTATGGAAGTGAAGTTGGCCCTTACCTTCTTCCTAGATATACACTAGAGAGGATCAGCTTTAGAAAGGTAGCTAATCAAACTACCTTAATTGGTCAATCTCAGAAATTGAGCAAAATTCAAGAGAAGATATGGCAAAACTTCCTAATTAAATTTGCAAAAGTTTGCCTCAAGGACTGGGGACATGCATTTAAGGAGGCTAAAGAACTCAACTGTTACGTCCCTATAATACTAATGATGCCCCCATTACTATTGTAGTTGTATCCCTTATTAATATTGTTGTGCCCCATAGAATCCATCTATTGTTATTTTTGTGCCATTATATTATTATTGTTAGGTCGGCTTGGTTATATTATGACTCCTTAGAATCCTATATATAGAAAGGAGGTTTTGTCATTTGAATCATCCAAGAATTGTTCATTTATGTAATGTAAAGGAGGTTGCCCCCTTTAAGAGGTTGAATTCTAAGGCGTTGATCTATCTTTTCTATCTTTTTGTGAGATGTTTTCATAACATTTGGTATCAGAGTTTTGGATTCTAGGGTTTCGCTGCTCCAAATAGGTCATTGTGGCATTTTCACTATAACTCTTTTTATGCGACATTTCAGAAGAGAAAAAAAAAACATTTGAGACGAAATTGCATTGAACCTTAGGTCCGAAATTCAGAGATTTTTGCACTATATTTGTGGAGATATGATTTGAGGAAGTTGGTATTTTCCAAACTCCTAAATTACATCCCAAACAAGTGACCTTGGGGAAATCCTCATAACTTTTGTTTTGAGCATCATATTGAAATTTCGTAAGAAGTTACAAAAAGACGACATACTGTAGTTTCCTGTGTATATTTTTTAGACCCAAAGGTCAAAACAGTGACACATGGCATCTCATACAAGTTCACTCTCCTGAAAAGGTATATGATTAGGTCATCTTGGGAGATTGTGCATAACTCTTTCTTGGAGAATATAAATTCGATTAGACAAGTGGCATTGGAAAGAGGACATAGAGAGCTATTGCAAGTCGCAATTTCAGAACTGAAAGATCTGAAATTACACAGATACATCATATTCAATATCAAGTACCTACAAAGTGAAAAAAATGTGTGTATTTTTTTTAATATTTGCATAAGCTTGGTTTGAAAAAGTAGTTTGAAGGAATTCCAAGGGAATAGTGAAGAATTATTATCGATAATTGATGCCCCGAAGAAATGAAATAGAAACACCTAGTAAACAACTTGAAAACTCTAGCATGACTCATGAAGAAGAGGAAGAAATGCTACATGATATATCAAAATTACAAGACCAAGTGCAACAAATGTCACTCTCACAAAAGCTAACAGAAGCTAAGATAAATCGCATGGAATCTAAGATAAAGGGCGTGGAAGCTAAGATGAATGGCATGGAAGCTAAGATGAATGGTGTGGAAACTAAGATCAATGGCATGGAAGCTAAGATGAATGGCATGGACGCTAAGATTGATGGCATGGATGATAAGATGGAAGAATTGAAGATAAATTTGAATAAGTTGCTACAAGAAATAGTCGCTAATGGTGAAAGAGTAGTAAAGGAAACTCATCATGAGAACAAAAGAAATGTTAATCATAATTTCATAGACTCTAATGTTGGACCGAAGACCCACCATATTCCAAAAATCGATATGAGGAAGTTTGATGGCAAGGATCCCGCAACACGGATACTATAGATGGAGCAATTTTTCGATCCCAATAATGTGCAAAACACACAAAAGGTATTTATTGCAACTTTATATTTGGAACCAAATCAGTTTGTATGGTATCAATGGCTTTGCTCTCATAAACAAGTTATCACTTGGGAAATTTTTACAGAAGAAACGATAGCACATTATGATGATACAAAAAGCAACACACTTTTTAGCCAATTGATAAGTCTCAAACAAAAGGGTTCAATAATGGAGCACATTGAGGAGTTCCAAAAATTGAACAAGGGTAAAAAATATTCTAGAGGAGCATAGGATTGATGTGTTCATAGGGACTTTAAAGGATAATATCCAACATGATGTTCACCTTTGGGAACCTCATTCATTGTAGAAGGCATTCAGGTTAGCAAGAAAAATGGAAAGCAAAATTATGGCAACCAGGAAGCCTACCACTCACAACTATAAAGATGGAAGTGTTGTTGCCCCTAGCCTTCCACAACCTATAAGGTTGACACCACAACAATTGGAAGAAAAAAGAGAAAAAGGGATTTGTTACAATTGTGATAGCAAATACACTAAAGGTCATAAGTGTGCTGAGAAGAAATTATTCTACATAGATTGTGAAGAGGAAGAAGAAAAGGAACAAGGTAAAAAAAGGAGGATATACTCCAGGAACAAATCCTAGATAAAGAAGAAATGAATCCGACCATATCTTGTAATGCATTGGCCGAAATTACCACTCCTCAAACCATCAAGATAGAAGGACATATCAAGAAGAATAAGGTAATAGTGTTGATTGATTCAGGAAGTCCCCACAATTTTATTTGTTGTAGGATAGCAAAATAATTGAATTGCTTCCTATATCCAACACCAGTGTCAAGTGATGGTTGCAAGTGAAGGAACAATAAATTGCTTTGGAAAGTGCCATAATATTAAGCTATCCATGGGAGAATATGTATTGAATAGCACAATTCTTTCCATTCCAATGGGAGGTGCTGATGTTGTACTAGGAGTTCAGTGGCTACAATCCTTAGGTACAATAGCTTTCAAATTTCAAGAAATTTTCATGAAATTTTATGCAGAAGGAAATGAAATTGAATTAAGTGGCATTGCAGGGAAACCAGGAAAGATAATCAACTCTAACGGTATGACAAAGCTTCTAAAAAAGGAACAACGAGGTGTAATTGCACAATTATGTTCACTAGATGTTTCCACATCAAAATCATCTATTTCTCTAGATCTCCAAAAAGTCTTGGACAATCATTCCAAGGTATTTGAGACTTCCAAAGGTCTCCCTCCTATTTGTGATGACGATCATGCTATTCATTTGATTCCAAGAAGTGTTCCTCCAAACATCAGGCCATACAAATATCCCTATTCCCAAAAGAATGAAATTGAATGTATTGCTGCAGAAATGATAGAGGTTGGTATAATTCAACCTAGCCAAAGTTCTTTCTCTGCTCCAGAAGTATTGGTGCATAAGAAGGATGGATCATGGCACATGTGTTCGAATTATAGGAAGCTCAACAAGCTCACTATTAAAGATAAGTTTTCCATTCCTGTCATTGACGAATGACTGGATGAATTGCATGGATCAATTTACTTCACCAAGTTGGATCTTCATTTAGGATATCATCAAATCAGAATGAAGACTGAAGACATTCCAAAAACAACATTTAGAACTCATGAGGGTCACTATTAATTTTTGGTCATGCCTTTTGGCCTTACCAATGCACCTTATACATTTCAAGTCTTGATGAATTCCATTTTCAAACCCACCCTTAGAAAATTTGTGTTAGTATTTTTTGATGATATACTAATCTACAACAAGTCTTGGAGGGATCATGTTGAACATGTTGACAGGGTGCTACAACTATTGGAGGAGAAACAATTATATGCAAAAAGATCCAAATGTTTCTTTTGGAGTACAAAAAGTGGAATATCTGGGTCATATTATATCTCATGAAGGAGTTAAGGTAGACCCTAGCAAAATTAAAGCCATTAAGGAATAGAAAATCCCCACATCCTTAAAGCATTTGCAAGGATTTGTCGGGTTGACAGGGTATTTCGTTAAGAATTATGGGAAAATAGAAGCATATCTAACAACACCATTGAAGAAAGGTGCATTTTCATGGACTCCAGAAGCAACAAAGGCCTTCGAACATCTTAAAGAGGCAATGTGCCAAGCATCGGTCTCAGCTACACTAGACTTCACAAAAACCTTTATTGTGGAATGTGATGCTTCAGGAAATGGAATTGGTGTTGTTTTAATACAAGATGAAACACCCATTACTTTCGAAAGTCGTCCAATCAAGGGAAAGTATTTACACAAACCTATTTATGAGAAGGAAATGTTGGCAATACTACATGCACTTAAGAAATGGCGACCCTACCTAATGGGAAGACACTTCAAGGTAAAAATGAATCATGATAGCCTTAAATACTTTTTAGAACAAACATTATCCTTTGAAGAACAACAAAATAGGGTCACAAAGATGTTGGGTTATGACTTTGAAATCATCTACAAAAAATGGAAGAAAAATGTTGTCGTAGATGCACTCTCAAGAAAGGATGAGGATGTGGAAGCATTGTTGTTCGCCATTTCTATTATCCAACCAGATTGGATAAGCGAAGCAAGGGGGGAATGGAAGAATGACGAAGAAGTGTGAGAACTTATTCAAAAGTTAGAACAAGATTCCAGTACATCTGATACATTTAGCTATAAAAATGATTCGTTATGGTACAAAGATCGCTTATACCTCTATAAGAATTCCGAACTCAAACAAAAGATTCTTCTAGAATTGTATGCTTCTCCCTTAGGAGGTCACTCAAGATTTTTTAAAAATTACCATAGGGTTAAAAAGGAATTTTTTTGGGATGGCCTTAAATCATATATTCAAAAGTTTGTGGTGGAATGTTTGGTTTGCCAAAAAAATAAAGTTGAAACAATTAAGACACCAGGTCTATTACAACTTTTATCCATTCCAAGCCAGCGTTGGGAGGAGTTTTCCATGGATTTTATCACAGGTTTACCGAAGTATGAGGGAAAGAGTGTCATCATGGTGGTAGTTGACATAGTTACCAAGTATGCACACTTTTTTGCATTACCACATCCATTTAAATCCAGTACAGTTTATACTGCATTTATGGAAACAATTCAAATGCTACATGGAAACCCAAAGATTATTGTAAGTGACAGAGATCCCATTTTTACTGGAAACTTTTGGAAAGAATTATTTTCTTTTCTTGGTACTCAGTTAGCTCATAGCTCATCTTATCATCCTCAATCTGATGGGAAAACTGAGATAGTAGACAAATGTTTGGAATGATGTCTTCGTTGCTTTGTATCTGATAAACAAACACAATGGGTCAAATGGTTGCCTCTGGCTGAATGGTGGTATAACACTTCCTTCCATACTGCAAGAAAAATGACCCCATTTATGGTACTTTATGGATATCAGCCACAATCCATCACATCATATTTAAGAGAAAATTCTAAGGTTCAAGCAGTGGAACATCACATCGGGCATCAACAACAAGTTCTGTGACTCTTAAAGGATAACCTTGTGTTGGAACATATAGAATGAAACAACAAGCAAATCAACATCGTAGTGAAAGAAGTTTTAATGTAGGTGACTAGGTATTCCTACGGCTACAACCATATAAACAAATGTCCCTCAAGCAAGCTAAGAAGGATAATAAATTATCACCAAAGTATTATGGTCCGTACAAGGTGTTGCAAAAGATTGGTACCATGGCATACAAATTGGAGCTTCCTGTAGCTTCTCGAGTGCACCCAGTTTTCCATGTTTCATGTTTAAAGAAGGTTATAGGTGACAAGCTCCTAGTTCAAACAATATTGCCAAAACTTGACAAGGAAGGAAAAGTTATATTGGAACCGGAAGCAGTCACAAAAACAAGAACTCGACAGCTACGAAATCGATCCACTTCGGAGTATCTCATCAAATGGAAGAACTTATTCGCTGAAGATTCCACATGGGAGGATGAGAACTTTATACAGAAGCATCCAGAACTACTCAAGCATTAAGGACAACAATTTTTTGAAGGAGAGGGGCATGTTAGGTCCCTATAATACTAATTAGGCCCCCATTACTATTGTAGTTGTATCCCTTATTAATATTGTTGTGCCCCATAGAATCCCTCTATTGTTATTTTTGTTGCTTTATATTATTATTGTTAGGTTGGCTTCTTTATATTGTGACTCCTTATACTCCTATATATAGAAAAGAGGTTTTGTCATTTGAATCATCTAAGAATTGTTCATTTATGTAATGTAAAGTAGGTTTCCCCCTCGAAGAGGCTGAATTCTAAGGCATTGATCTATCTTTTCTATCTTTTTGTGGGCTGGTTTCATAACATCAACCATGTTTTGCTTTATTCATTTCCCTTTCATGACTATGACCCTCGGGGAATCATCAATGACCATTACAAGGTTGTCAGCTACATCAAAACCTATTGTTATGTCGACCTATCCCTCTTGCAAAAAAGATTGATCTCCCTAGACTTCAAAGAAACCTAGTAATAAACAACCAGTAACTTCTACCTTTCTCTAGACTATCATTGACTAAAACATATACTATGATAGAGATCACTTACCATTTAAATGAAATTATTTATGAAGTCCCCTTTGAATATTTCAACCATTCACTCCTCGATGCTTTAGAGATCCTCCTCCATAATGTCATGAAGGAGATCTGCATAGACAAAAATAAAGAAGAGATCAAAGAATCCAGTATATAATCATAAGAGATAAATGGACTACTTAACCAATCATGTATCGTAAATTGATCAATACGCAATCACAATCTATGTAGGTGATCAAGGAATCCTACAAATTATAACAACAAAGATTTAATTAAGAAAGAACAATTTCCTTTATATTAATAAAATGGTGAATATCCTTAGAACCATGTAGCCTTGATGTTGTAAGTCCCTTCCCACAATATCCAACCCTCTCCTTGAATGAATAACCTTCCAACCTTATTTCTATAGCATAAGCCTACTTCCAACAATCCACTTCAATCCTTAGGCTTGGGTTAGCTTTATAGACCAAGAGTGGGAAGCTTGGGATCCATTTCCCAAGGGATGAAATCCACTAATGGTGGGATAGGGATTCCAAAAAGAGAGGGAGTTGGCCCATGATGGGAGGGATTAGGCCTGAACAGGAAGCTATTCGAATCTTGTTGGTTGGGATAGATGCTACCAACAATGCTTCTAGACTTTATATTTTCATTTTTATGTGTTAATTCATGTTCAAGAGTTAGAGTCTAATACAATGCGTACTTATGCGCAGATTCTAGTGTCCTTCTCTGTGTATGCACAAAAACTGACTAGGGAATTGTACGGGTAGCCAACACCAGGGGGTTCGTACCATGGGATAGAGTGATTACACTTTATTTGGGATAATTTTGATTCTAACTTTGTAGGGGAATGCTTTGGGATACGTTTGTGGATAGATAAAGATCCAAACTGATGGTCATTTCCCTAATGCGACATAATGATGTGTAATAGATTTCCCCCTAAAGTGAAAAGTCATAAGAGATATTTGGTGACTAAAGTGCTTTATCATGCAAGTTTTCGGTTAGAGACTGGAGTTTGAGACCTAAAAAAATCGATCAAATGTTACAATGAAATATATAATATCATCGTTGACATAGGAATTCCATACTCATAACATAAATGTCTCATAGAACAGTACATAAATACATCTGATCCATGTCAATGGATGACATAGTGTGGATGTAGCCATTAATGGATCTAAATTTATAATCATGAATATTTAATAACTCCATGTAGCCTCGATGGATGAAACTAGATCTAGGGTCTTGATATGCACCTCTCAATCTGTAGTATGAATCTAGCCATGCAAGTGAATGTCTCGTAGTTGAACATGGTAGAAACCACTTGATTACCGGTCAATGATGTGAACCATTAAAAACTACGAGAGAAACCACCAATAATGACAATGGCTCTCAAGGTACTACTAGCAGAATCTATGACGTGTGAATAGATGTGCCAATGTTGAATGCTCATAGAATCATTCAATTGAAGGTGAATGATGAGAACATGTCATCAAAGGTGAGAAAATTTCCATAAAGACATTTAGGCTTGAAGGTATTGAAGGTTTCTAGATCAACTTTCTCTATAATGAGATAAAGTCGATAGGATGAAACCCATTGCAGGAGGGCCCATGACACGAAACGCATGTCAAGTTTTGGAGAATATAAATTTGGAGTAATCTAGGGTTTACTTAGGGATGTTCGATATAAATAAAGGCTACCACTGACAAAGTAAGTTCATCAAGGTTAGACTTTTCTTGAACATATCAAGAGACAAAACATGATGACTTGGAAACATTTGACTAAAAAAAATAAAACCCAATACCAGCTGAAGACTTTAAAACAGGTATGGTAAATTGGAAGACAAATGGATTTCTCAACCAGGACACAAAAAGTGATGGAGTGTCATGTTCAAGAGTGACATAGTTCCTTTTACACATACAAAACAAAGATCTTTTCTCACTTTTCCCCCACCATTACTTGAAAGTAGCTCTTTATTTCTTACAAGCTTGATGAGGATAACATATGCCTGTCCTATAAGCTCATCCTTCAGATGAGTCCTTCAGAGTACTTTTAATGAACCCGAAAAAGGAGTGGTTCGGTCTCGTGTTGCTTAATGAGTCCTACATTGTTTGGATTTTACGAGTCCCATGAAGGGGTAACTTGATGTCATTTTCATATTTATAGAGTTTGAAAAGACATGAAAAGGAAACTCATTTAGTTATTTCAACGTAAATTTGAACGAGCGCGGAGAAAGTGAAGCTCAATGCTTTTCAGGTTTAGGGAGTCAGGATAAAAACGTAAGTAAACTCCACATTGTCCTTTCTCATAAATTTAGTCTCTCGAGCTTGGAAAAGGCTAAAATAATGCAGGAGAAAAATCTATTGACCATGATTAGTCAAGGTATACCATTTTCATAAATAATCTGGTTCAGTCCACAAAATGGGTAAACTATACTGAATATATGGTTGTTCATTTACTTTTACGAGCTTGAACAATCAAGTTCTCAGTGATCTTTTTGTTTTTAAGGAGTCTAAAAAGGGCATAAAGAGAACTTCACAGTTTCTCTTTTTTGTAAGTTTTAACATGTTCAAAAAAGTGATAGAAATATAATCAACACCAAAATGATTTGTTTCTCATAAATAACCTGTATCCTGCACACTTAAACTCGAAATCATTATCTATGCTAAAAAATAAAGTGAGAAACATAATAAATATGGATTTTAAAGGTTAATAGACAAAAACTAATTTACAAATAGGCCTAAAAAACTTATAAAATCCCAAAAAGTAAAAATGATTTTACCAATAGCGTTTTCACCTTTTGAGAGTGATAGAAGTCATTTTCACCAGAGAAATCAGAGGCAGACTTTAGGAAAATTGTTGGGAAAATTTGCGATCCGTCTTTTTCAGGTAGATTATCTCTCCAAGACCTTCGTTTTTATGTATTTTATTTAGAATTTCATCATAGTTGTGGATTTTTTGTGGAGGTTTTTCAAAATGAAATCCACCCTCGATGTGCGTAGGTCACCCTTATCGAGCAAGCTCACATCGAACAATATTTTAACAAAAGAAAATGCGATGTGCGCGGTTTCTAATAAGATATTCGTGCACATTTGCATTGTATAGCAAAATTGGTTTCCCACAATGATGAGGGCACAAAAATTAATATGAAAATCATATATATTACTTGCTAATTTTTTCCATGATTGCTTCTAATGATCTCTTATGCTTGTTAGCAGGGTTTTGAGGCGCAGATATGGAGTGGAGAGAGTGTGAACATGAAGAAGAATACAAAGCTTCTCTAAACCATCCAGAAACCATACAGGGATTGACAAACAATGGCCTGTATAAGTTTTTCACCATTTTGGGCATGAAAGGCCAATTAGACTTGCTAGAATGGATGGTGGGAAAGTGGAACAATCAAGAAGAATGTTTCATAATTGGAGAACATAGAATTGTCATTGATGACGACAAAATTTACTTCTTGACAGGACTTCCATGCTATGGAGCCGAAATCAATTTGTTTGTTCATAGATGAGGTGGTGAAACCAATTCCACCTACCTAATACAACATTGTACTAATGGAGCTACTCTCAAGTATGGGAGAATTGACATTAAGGCCATCTCACGACTTCCTTTGAAAGTTACCAGGTTCACTGTTGCATGACTATGCACTAGTACAACACTGCATTTACTCACACAAGCTTAGATGGAAACCATCGTAGAGTGTTTGTGACCTACTATATTCAAATGGAGTGAGGTTGTAGTTGCCAATTTGGAAGGGAAACTAACTAGAGTCAGAATAGTCACACTAAAAAAGGATGGGTACAGTGCCTTCATTATCTCATCTGATCTAGAGAGGATCCCTCTTCTCACTCCATGGGTAGCTATAGAGAGAGGAGGACCTTAGGACCCTCACATGCTAAAATGGGTCACACTTATGGAATGCCACAGAGATGACCAAGCACCAACGATCAAATATACTCCTGACTTCTTCGATTGGCTTTAAAACCAAATCATTATTATTTAGAAATTCCCCTATGTAGGGGTGTATTACACAGGTGATATGGACATGCATTGCCACCTGGGATGCATTGGGGCAACATAGGTAAAACTTCCCACTTTGGTGGACTTTCTAAATTTTTAATTTTTTTGTTACTTTTTCACATCCAAAACTAATTTTCTCAAATGATCATGCATATGTAGCCACAGTGATCCAAGTGGATATTGGTGGTCAACTGCCTATTCCACTAAGACCTCGATCATTGTTTCTTTTTAGTTTCCTTAATTATAGCACAACATACCAAGTTTGGTAGTTTTCTGGGTCCTAAACTTTTGGAGCCATTTTGAGGGACTAAAAGATGTTTTTAGGGTAAATGGAGAGATAAAAAAGTACCAAATCAATTTACTCATTTTTTTTGCATTTTATTGAAGATCTTTGAAATGAGGTGTTATGATAGCCAAACAGAGATTTAATGCCAAATTTATGACCTCGAGAAGTTGATGTACCGATTTACCCAAACGAGGCGCTCAATTTTGGTGCTTCATCTCCTAGAGTAAGGTTTTTGGATGTTTAGGGTTTTCCATTGTTTCTCAACAATAAATAGGCCTTTGAGCCTCATTATAACACAGTTCAAAGGCATGTAGTTGGCACATCTCTTCTCAGAGATAAGCTACCATCGACAACGCTAGTTTGTTTTTATTTCTATATATAAGCATATTTTCAGCTCTTTGATATTGTTGAAATGATGTTTTATTTCTGTTGATCTCTATGTATATGGCTATTTATGTATTTTATTGTGTTATTTCATAAGTCCAGGTTAGTGGTATGAAAACGGTCTACAATTTCTCTATTTTTCTTTGCATGTCCCTAATGAGGTTAGGGTATAAGGATTTAGGGCTCGATTTTGATGAAACTTTGCAAGACCACCCTTGCAAAACCTAACAACCTGCCATGGTGAAAGAAAACAAAGACAAGGGGGATGGATATCCTTTTAAAATACTGCTTGAAGAAACCCTTGAATGATAGAGGAATGCAATGATGAATGACGTTTTCTAGATCCTTCGAATATTTGCCATAGATGATGCATCTCCATCCAACAAGCACTCTGGAGGTGCCACTCCTTTTAAGTTACAAGTTAACTTTGATATTCCCATATTTGACGTCGAGATAGATGTATATGTTGTAGATAAATGGTTAAATATGTTGGAAAGATACTTTTCAGTTCATGACTTTTCCAATCGAGAAAGGATTAATTTTTCACTTTGTAAAGTTGCCCCACACATCAAGGACTGGTGGGAAACCTACGATGAATGAAAGGACGAGAGAGAGTCCTCACCAATTTCAGCCACACCCACTTGGAATTCTTTTGGAGATGCCATAAAGTAACAATATTACCCTGTCCAAGATGCCATCAAGTGGACCACGCTATGGCAAGGAAGGGACCAAGATGTGTCTGACTTAACAAATTTTTTCCATACCCTTTGTTGTCACTCACCGCTTTATCAGTCACCAGTTGCTTGAAATGCCAAATAAAATGAGGTTAGATGCTAATTTTTTATCCACAAAAGCTATTAGAGCTTAATCAAACCCTCTCCATTGCCTAGTGCTCAAAAAGCACTCTCCAATGGTATATGGAAATCCAAAAATGGAATCTCAGAGCAGAAGTTAAATCATTTTGAAGATTACCCTCGTAAAGCAGATCAAGTAAAGGAAATAACATCAAAGGAGCAAGGAAAATCATAGTCCCGTTGTCCTATAGCCCTGCAGTTTTGCAACCCCACAGTTCCACATCCTGCAGGTCCCAGGTCATACACATAAACTTATTGGTGATTCGCAGTGTCAAACGTCGATATCACAACCCTTAGTCCCACGATATCACAGATTGGTAATCGATGGGGTTCTGAACTTAAAATACCTATAAAGCACTGGTCTTGCGATATAGCGTACATTGTCGGGGAGGCTAAAAAATTGTTTACAAAGGAAAATCATGAAAATAGCAAGTTTGGGCTGCCCCTTTCTCTCTTCTCCACATGGCATCAGTGCACCAACATATCAGTGATGGGAAATCCCGCATCCTGCAATCCCGCATTATCAGAAATAGCAGGAAAAGAGGGGTTACCTCACCAAAAACCTTGTGGGGTTATGATTTTAAGATTTAGTATAAAATCATCAGGGAAGAGCAAAATTGTTTAGCAAAGGAAACCCATGAAAAAGCAGGGTCAAGAAGGACTTTTTATGTATCCTCTAGGGGGCCATGTGGCGGCATATGATTGGTCCTCAGAGTTAACATTGCAACTAATATCATCAATGGTGTGGTAGTATAGAGGACATGTGGCAGTTTGGATGTTGATGTGGCAGATGACATGTGTCAGTCAATTTCGGTGTTTTCAGGGGTCCTATGGGGCCATTTATGGGTGACACGTGTCACCACTCATAGGGTAACACCTCATAATGATGATTTCACCCTGCTAATTGATGATAATAGCTACCTAGGGAGAAACTTACAAAAATGTGCATTGAGCGTCAAGATGTGAGATTCTAAGTAACGAAGAAAAATGACCCCATATGTGATGTTTCATAGGTCATATTTCATAAATATTTCACATCTGGGATATCGTCTGATGTAGTGTAAGGGGCTATCAAAGGCGTTTCAAGTTATAAAGGAAAAATCCCCTGAGGAGAAACTGAAATCCTTAGCACTCGAATGGCTAAGCACTTGGTTCAAGTCCCCGGTCACACGAAGGAAGAAGCATGACGGGGTTCAAATCATAAGGGATTAAAGGGCATTCAGGCTCTCCTCTTTCATAGTGTTCCTGTTTTTAAAATCCCATGCTCAAAGGTCATCCTAATTACATCATAATACATGACACCACGCTTTTCAAAGCTCCGGTAGTGTCTAGAAAGGTTTTAATGGGTAGATGGGCTGACATCTAAAGACTTAAATGGAGCATGGCTTAGTAATGGAGCAGTACACAGGACTCGGGAAGATTAATGGCTCGACATGGTTCCCCATCCCTCTACACAAAAAAGGACCACTTCGGAACACACCTTTCCCACTCCACCAAACAGGTCATCTACTCAGTAAAGGCAAAAGGGATGGGAAACAGGCGTCACAATAGAAGGACACACAAATACTAAGACTCAGTTTGATTAGAAGCTTTCACAAGAACTGCAAAGGACCCCTTCCTCCATCCTTCCTCTTGTTTATTTTAAACATTATGTAGTTTTCTATTTCCAGGAAGGGATTTGATCCCAATTGTAATCTTTAGGTAGTAGAGCCTTACATTGGCTGAGACAACTAGTCAAGTAGATAGGTAGTACTCTAGCTCATATTTTGGGATTATAACTCAAACTCTCCATATTTCCTTATAAATAGGGGGAAGCAATATTATACAAAGGTTCCAAAATTTCTCAGCTGCAGGGTCTGAGTTTTATGATGCCATTTGGTTCTAATATGTTTATTCATGGGGACCTCACCGATATCGTGCTGAATGTATGGACTGGTTATTTGGACCATTTGAGATAAATGATGTTTCCTTGTTGATTCCAGGCATGATTAATGTGTAGCATGTTCCTCTTGGTAATCTCATTTCATCTGTGTTTTTCTTCCTTTGAAATAGTATAATGAATGTAGTAGGTTCCTCTTCAATCTATGTATTTATCTTAGCTGCTCATAGAAGACAATACCTGTTCTTATCACAGATCTATATGTGTTATTCACTAGCATTGCAGTACTTGTAAAATTACAGATTTACCTCTGCATTTGATTAACTTGTAGGACCTGTATTAGTCCAGATATATGTTAGCTTTTATCAGAAAATGATACCCATGTCATTTTTGTCAGAAAACATTTTTCATACTTCTCTACTTCTATCATTTCACTAGAAAACCATGGTTTAGGATTCCATGTTGTTTACAGCCCTATCCATTTAATCCCACTTCTGTTGGAACATTTCTACCTAGGATTATGTTTTCTACAGCCCTATGCATCTATTTCCCTCCTTCCTCTCCCTCTCTCCACCATTACTACATTTTCAGTTTTAAGCTGTCTCATTTTCTGTATCAGCCACCAGAAGAAGTCATTTCTCTTTGATATTGCCCCAATATACCCCTAGCATTTGTATCCATGAGTTGACCTGAATCTACCTCATTGAAGTCTTATTGAACCAAGCCCCTCCTAATACCTTTTTTACATCACAATTGGAGTTTTGAAAACCCATCACAGATAATCTCTTAAGCACTCCTCTATTTAAGCTATCCTAGGCATTGGTCTACAATCAACCCAGAGGTTGTCTCTAGGAACCTTTCTCTATATTCCGAAGCACTTGTGCCACAGGGTGCTAGATTTAGCTACAACACCTTTCGCATGAGGTTGGGTATCAATTATTTTGAGTGGCATTTTGTACTCAAGTACCATGATTGTCTACAAAAGTACATTGAGGATAAAATGGAGTTTATGGACATCTCCTCACCTAGCATGATGTACTGATACACTGTCAAGATTGAATACAAGTTTAAATAGAATTAGCGAGACTTTAGATCCTCAAATTTGAAGTAAGCAAAAGGCGCCCCCAAACCACTATCAAAGGATAAATCCAAGGCAGGGCGACCCAGGAAAACCCACTGAAGCCGTCAACAAAGAACAATACCATGAAGACAAAGAAGGACATAGGAAAATGGTGTGAGTTCCAGACAAGCTCCACTCACACCACAAGTGAGTGTCGGGCCAAGCAGGCATTGGTGGCTGACCTGAATGCTTATAAATCAGATGCATGTTCTGACTCTAAGTCAGAAACCGAGAAGGAGAATGACAAATGGAAGCATATCATTGATGCAGATGCCAATGCCACTGTCGCAACCACTACTATCTAGAAGAATGATCCTATAGATCTAGAATATGAGGAATGCTTCTTCCACTCACAAATGTGCATGAAGGGTTCTCTACTGCAATTCATTTTCGACAGCGGGAGCCAAAAGGACCTCATTTCAGTAGAGTTCATGAATCATTTGGGCCTGTTGACTACAAAAACAATCTCAGTCATACACCATTGGGTGGCTTCACCAAGGACAAGATCTCCATGTCAGCCAACAGTGTCGCCTTCCCTACATCATGAAACACTTCACAGATGAGGTAATGTGTGATGTTACTCCTCTTGAAGTTGGTGATGTATTATTGGGACAACCATACTTGTGGAAGCAGCATGTTGTATATTAGTCTAGACCTTACTCTCTTATTATTACTTTGGGAGATAAGTTTTATAGGATATTGGAGGTAGCCTCGCCTACTGCCATCTCTTTGGTCACTGCAAAGAATGTAGTATGATCATTTCCTAGACCAGGACATTTTTTTCCTTATGATTCACCCTTAGGGCAAGAAGAAGGTTGTGATCATGATTTCCAGATAGAGATCCTCCGTGCAACAGCAGCAGATGGACAAGGTCGTGGAGGAGTACAGGGACATTTTCGCCTCACCTATAGGGGTACCTTTACACTGTCAGGTCCAACACTCCATCGATCTGGCCCTAGGCACATCGCTACCCAATGGAATGATTTATCAATATTATGTTTTAGAGAATGAGGGGGTCAAGAGGTAGATTCAGGAGTTGTTTCATAAAGGGCACATCAAACAAGCTCTCACCCTATGGGAGCTTGATTTTACTGGTATAGAAGAAGGATGGGACCTGAAGAATCTGTATTGACTATTGGGTGTAGAATAAGATCATTGTTAGTAATAGGTACCCAATCCAAAATATTGATGAACTTCTAGACCAGCTCAAGGGGGAAAACTATTTTAGCGAGATGGACTTGAAGTCTTGTTATCACCATGTGCCTATCGAACCCTTTGATGTGTGGAAGACCGCCTTGAAATCCAAGGAGGGCCTTTTCGAATGGTTAGTTATGCCTTTTGGGTTGACAAATGCCCCCACAACCTTCATGATATTGATGGATGACATCTTGCAACCCTTCACCATTGAATTCAAGGTGGTGTATTTAGATGACATCTTGATCTTCAGTGAAATTTGGGAAGAACACCTCCACCATATTCTATAGGTCCTTGAAACCCTGCGACAACAAAAGTTGTGTGCCAATTTGGAGAAATGCATTTTTGGCATGACACAGGTTCAATATCTAGGGTACATCACTGATGAGCACGGCATGTATGTGGACCCATCCAAGATACAAGTCATTCGGGATTGGCTAGCCCAAACCACTCTAACAAAGTTTCACAACTTTCTAGGTCTTTCTAATTTCTATCGCAGGTTTGTGTTGGGGTTCTCTCGTATCACTTTACCTTTAATTCAAGTCATCAAGGGTGGAGTGAAAGAAAATTTCTTTTGGGATGAATCCAAACAGGAGGTTTTTTCCAATTTTAAGCACCACCTCTTCTCTGCACCAGTGCTCACATTACCAAACCTACAACAACAATTTGGGGTCAAGATAGATGTCTTCAACTATGCTATTGGTGAAGCTCTTACTCAATAGGAGCATCCAGTGGCATAACATAGTGATACACTTTCAGAAACATCTCAAAAGTATCCCACCTATGACAAAAATATGTATTACATTGTTCATGCCCAGCGAAAATGGAAATATTAAATTCTGGGGAAGGAAACAATCATCCACAGAGACCACCGACCCTTGCAATTTATACAGACACAAGGGAAGTTGTAGAATGATCACAATTAGAAATGGTCCAAATAACTACAACAATTCCATTTGGACATTAATTACAAAAAGGGTAGCACCAATAATGTTGTAGATTTCCTCAACTGACCACTGTTCATGGTGCTGACCACTATGCTTGATTCTTGTGGACACGAGACTGTGGGGTGGTCACATCTTCACAAGAGTGATCCAAAATTTGGTAGCACATACCTGACACTCCTTGAAGGTAAGAAAATTCCAAATTTTCACCTCTAGGATGCACTATTATGCCACCTGGGACACATCTGCCTTCCTTCAAGCACACGTACCAAGACGATTTGGGAGGTGCACTACAATCGAGTCGTTGGACATTTAGGGGTAGAGAAAACAGTGGCAGTGCTACAAAAGAATTTTATTGGCTAAACCTTCAATAATATGTTGGGAAGTACATCAGATCCTCCACTACCTGTGCCATTTCCAAACCAACCATTAAGAATCAAGGCCTATATACTCCTCCGCCTACTCCTAGTCGACCTTGGGAATCCATCTCCATGGATTACATGTTGGACCTTCCATCTACTAAGCATGGCAGTGACTGTGTTTTCATGGTCGTTGATAGATTCTCTAAGATGGTCACTATAGTGGTCTGCAAGAAGTGTATCACAATAGAAGCCACTGGTAAGATCTACTTTGAACGAGTGTGGGTACATTTTGGGATCCTGCGGTCCATTATCTAAAGTCGGGACAACAAGTTCCTAAGTACATTTTGGTCAAGTCTCTAGTTGATGTTGGATACCAAGATCACTAAGTCCATGACTTTCCACACCCAAACGGATGGCCAAATAGAGGTCGTTAACAACATGATCGTACACATTATGCGTACGTACAACTAAAAATATCCACGCACATGGGATGAAAGCCTCCCCTATGTCCAACACATCTACAACAAAGTTATCCATAGCTACCCTAGCCACAACCACTTTCAAGTGGGGTTTGGATTAGCCACTATGTCCCATTGGTGTGGTCATACCCTTTGCAGCTACTCAGGTAGATTCAGCTCATGTCCAGTACGAAACTGATAGGACTAATAACTTCATTGAGTACATTTATCACATCTGCCAGTAGGTCCATGACATGTTGGACAGAGTCAATGCTACATACAAGTGGCCTTATCATCAGCATTAGGTGCCACAGAAGTTCCAGGTGGGTGACAAATTTTGGTTACATTTGCAGGAGGGCCTCACTCGGCCCCACTGCAAGCTTCACCCGCTTTGATATGGGCCTTACACCATCACAAAGGCTGTAGAGAAAAACTATTTCGAGCTCAACATTCCACCATTCCTTAGCCTACACCCACTGTTCAATGTGGATCGCCTTAGACCATACTTTCCACCATTACTAGACACATCAGACATCGCAGAAAAACTCACACCAATAGAGTTAAACCCAAATTGCATGGATAAAACTAGCATTGCTCAGATCATGGACATGGAGATTAAAAATACTCAATAGGATAAGATCCAATGGTATTGGGTTGTTAAAGCTAACCAATTCCTGCACCAAGGCAAGTGTCTCACTAGGAACCAAGTTCAGTAGAAGTTTCCCCATCTCATGGAGGCACTTAATGAAATGGGGACCATTGCTCCCTAAGGGGGGAGGATTAATCTAGGTGGATATTAGTGGCCACCCACCTATTCAACTTGCACACCCATAGTAATTTCTTTTTAGTTTCCTTAATTGTAGCACAACTTACTATTTTTGGCATTATTTCGAATCCTAAACTTCGAGAGCCATTTGAGGGACTAGAAGGCATTTTTATGGAAAATAAAGAGACTTGAAAAGTCCCAAATTGGTTTCCTAAATTTTTTTGGCTATCTATTTGAGATCTTCAAAATAAAGTATTATATTAGCCAAATGGAGATTGTATGCCAAAGTTACAACCCTAGGAAGTTGTATTGATTTACACAAAAGGGGCCCACAACTTTGGCACTTCAACTCCTAGGGTTGGGTTTTTGGATGTTTAGGGTTTTCCATTATTTCTTAATAATAAACAGGACTTTTGAGGCTCATTGTAACCCAGCTTAGAGGCATGTAGCTACCAGGTCTCTTCTCAAAGATAAGCTACCATCACTAGGGCTAGTTTATTTTTATTTCTATATGTAAGAATATTTTCACTTTGATATTAATGAAATGAAGTTTTATTTCTACTCCATCTCTGTGTATATAGGTATTTCAGTATTTTGTTGCATAATTCTAGATCATCTCATGAGACTAGTTGGATTACGCAAATATGATAGGCATGGTGAGCAACTAGTAGATCCCATAGAATTGAACTCAGATGCGGTGGAGGCATTAACAAAGATAGAGAACAACCTTGAGAGGTTAACCTTGGACATACCGATATCGGGATAGATGACCTACCTCTTCGCTATTAGAGGCACACTATGGAGATTCCTTGACCTATTATCCATTTGGTACGATGAGTAGAAATCATGATCATCATCATATGTAGTCACTAGTATGAGGGTTATATTTTGTTTTTTGATGATGTACTAGCATTTTTGAAGAATAAAGGCCACGAGGCCTCATGTCTTTGGATGACATTTTTGTAAAAGCTACACTTTTTATGGACACTTATCTAATGAAAGCTACTACTTCTATTTTTGTCTTCTTGTACAATATATGGATGAATATTGCCAATTTAACACATAATTAGCCAATGTATAAGTTAATGTGTTTAAATTTCTTGGAATATGTTGACACTCAATATAATCAAATTCTTTTTCGAAGAGATGAACCCACAAAAACATTCTTAAAATGGAAGCACTTCTAACTAAATAAACACCATTCAAATGTAGTACTATGAGTTGTGAATTTAGCCTAGTGATCAATCAACAAATGCCAAATGAAATGGCATAAGATAATAGCTCAATCATTGCACTATATTCTACAATATTATTCTTTCTCCAATGAAGGCATATCCCAAGAATAGAAACTAACTCATCTATGGGAAAATAAATAACCCAGGGTGCGAAAGATAAATTCTGGGTACTACGACTACCCCCATTAGCGAAGCTAATATAAGCTTGAGGGAGTGTCGATATCTGAAAATCAAGTTTAACGCAAGATGAGTGGGAGAAGTAGCGAAAAATCATAAAAAGCTATTAAAAATTGCCACACATAAACTATGGTACAATATGCAAATTTTTCACCAAACAATAAAATAATAATATCCCTTTAGGTAAAGACCATTTATAGGCTTTCCAAAATGAATTCCATCATAATCAACTAGTTCATAGACCCCTTTTGCCAGTGCACATTTTACAACATAAGGGCCATGCCACATGAGCTCGAATTTACCAATGCCTAACTTATCGTGCTCTTGATCATATACCAAGACTAAATCACCCTCTGCATATGAACAAGGTTTGACATTTTGATCATATTATGAGTTAACTTATTTCTTTTGGGCCTCACTATCTAATGTAGCATAACATAAATTGTCATCGAGACGTGCTAAGTACATGAAATCTTCTTCTTCGGCAGAAGTGGTTCATAATAATTCAATTTCTGGTTTCAAAGATGATATCGCACATTAAATCGGTAGAACTGCTTCCATGCCATAGACGAGATGGACAGGAGTAAAACTAGTCAAAGTTTTTGTTCTAGTATGGTATGCCAACAAGGCTGAATAAAGCATTAGATTCCAATATCATTTATGAGTCTCGATAATCCATTTAATCATGTTGGTTAAAACCTTGTTAATGACTTCGACTTGGCCATTTTCCTATGGGTAATATGCAGTATAATTGTTATGACACAGGATTAGCTTCGTGGTAAGATAAATCATCATAAAGTTTTGAAAATGGATGCCATGGTCCATGATGATGGCTTGTGGCACTTTGAATTGAGAAATCACATCATTGAACATGAAAATGGATTTTGTTTCAACATCATCCTTATATGTATGCATCACCTAGGCCCATTTCATAAAATAATTTACCGCAAGGATAATGTACCCATGCCCCCTGGGCGAGTGAGGATTGCATGTAAGGAAATCAATGCCCCATTTAGCAAAAGGACAGACAACAATGATTAGGTGAATAGGACCTGTGTGTTCACACATTTTTCGATCATAGATTTGACAATTATGGTATTTCTGGACCGCAATTATACAATCTTTGAACATAGAAGGCTAGAAATGCAATGTGTGCTAGATCTTTTGAGCAATCACAAACCCTAACATGTGACCGCCACAAGCTCCATAAGTGAAGTCATTTAATGCCTTTTCAGCTTCCTCGTGAGGGAAACATCATCTTGGGATAGAATCACCACCATAATGATAAAGTGTATCACCAACAATATTGTATTGCTAGGATTGACACCAGATACGAAAAAGATCAATTTGACTCAATTCTGGTTGAAATTTCTGGGTCTAAAGATAAATGATGATATCTCCATACAAGGGATCTAAAGTATTGATTAGAAAGAGAGATTCATCTAGAAGATAATCCTCTACCATGTTTTTCATCTCAAGACAGGGAATTCAGTAAATAGTAATGATTTCTTAGATTTGGATTTAATGAATTCCAAATCGAATTCCTATAGGATGAATATCCATTTGGAATAATTTCCCCTTAGCAATTTTCTGGTAAGAATTTAAACCATGGGGTTGCAGTTGGAAATGACGATACTTTTACGCAGTAGAATTTAGTGATGAAAACGTTGGACAACTTGAACGACTGCCAGGGCCAATTTCTCCACATGTGCATATTTCACTTCATTTTTGGTCAAATTTCTACTCAAGTAACATATCACATGCTCTTTGTTTGATTCATCTTCCTGAACTAAAACCATGGCAATAGTGAAATCAAATGAAGCTAAGTCTAAAAAGTAGTCTCAATGATAATCGAGAGGATTCAACAATGGTGTATGGCTCAACACATATTTAAGTGCATCAAAGGCCTTTTGAGGCACTTCATCCCAAATGAATGAGATGCCATTTTTCAACAATAGAGTAAAACCTTTAGTCAACTTGGCATAGTTTTGGATGAATTGATGTAGAAAGTTTGCTTTCCCTTTCAAACTTTGGAGTTAGTGAATATTGTAAGGAGGAAAATTTAGAATAACCTCAAGCTTCAGCGGATTGACACGAACACCTTCATTTGAAATGAAAAATCCTAGCAATCAATTGGATTGCACATAAAAAACAAACTTGTGTGGATTCAATCAAATATTGCAATGTCGACATCTAGTAAAGATTTCTCTCAAATGCATTGGATGGTCTTCCCGTCTCAGTGAATGAGCTGGAAAGTCATCCAAAAAAAGGTTGCAAAATATGCTTGATATCGTGAAATTCATAAGACATATCGCTTTCAAAATTTTCATTGGGATTCTTCAAACTCAATGGGAATTTTCGATAGGAAAAAGTCCCCCCATGGGAAGATTAATGTGGTTTTTGGTTGATCAACTGGGAGTATGTTGATTTGATTGTGGCAAGAAAATATGTCAATAAATGAAAAAAATTCATTTCTAGCACATTTGTCAATGACTTGATCGATATAGGGAGTAGGATAATTCTCCTTTGGATAGACCTTATTCATATCCTTGTAATCAATGCATACTCTAATGGTTCATTGTTTCTTGTTAACAGGTACAATATTAGACACCCAATTAGTCAAGGGAACCAGGTAAATGAAACCTTCCTTGAGTAGCTTCTTGACCTCAGCTTTAATTGCAACATCTTTTCATGGATGCACCGAATGTAATCATTGTCTGATAGGTTTTGCATCCGGGTAAGTCTTAATCTCATGCACAACAATGCTTGGGTCTATCCTTGGCATTTCCTCATAGGACCAAGCAAAAATGTCATGGTATTATTGAAATAGGGCCTTGTATGTCCGAATTTATTTGAATGAGCATGAGGCACCTATGTGAATATTTTCAATAATTCATGTATTGATTTATGTCAATGGTAAGTGTCGTAAATATATTTCCCAAATTCCTTTTAGAACCAACTTGAAAAACTGAAATGGGTGATTCTAGACTATTTACTATCTCAAGTGAAAACATAGTTGAAAAATCATTTTTTACTTCATCAGGGTTAGGTAGAAAAAATGAATGATGATGGTAATTATTCCATGGCATTTCAACTGAAGTCATTCCCTCCATAATACTTTCATAAGTTGGAAACATATAGTCTAAAGGTTGAGGGAGTGAAATTGGTTATAACAAAGGTAAAGGAGAATAATCATCATTGTTCGCATTCACTCGATCAATATCAACATACGATGGGTCGAAAAACCATTGAACTACCTGACAAGAAAATTCAAATGGTCTCAAAGGCATCTCATTTCCATAGGTGGTTAATTCAAACTATAAAGGGACTAACCACGGATTAGAAGATTCCATGATGCTTAATGTAATCATGTTAACCACGACAAGATTAGAAGGAAATTTTGGTAGAGGGAGTGCAAAAGGTTCCCATCAGTGATGAGTCTTGGAGTAACCCAGCACTAATATCCACATAAAGAGTATTCATTTTTCTAACAAAGGGTATGCTACCTGTAAAGTTAGGGTTTGAAGTGTAGTAAGACAATTGGTCTACTTTGAAATTTTTCTTTTTGTGAGGAAATTGTATCATTCAAAAAAGAAATGAGACCACTGCTAATATAGCATAGGTCCAACTTCGACCAAGAAAAAGGTTGTAATTGAACTGATCATCAAAAAATTCAACTTCTATCATGACTTTTTTAACCTCTAGCTCTACGTGGAAATCATTGAGGATTCCATAAGGATGAAATCCTCTTCCATTAAAGTCTTTTAGAGTGGTAGGTGACTAATTGATGGTTGGAGAACCTAAAGCTTTCCAAAAATAAATCGACATAATACACGTAGATGCTTCTTCATCAACAACTATGTGACGCACTCATCTAGTTTTAACAAAACCTGAAATATGGAATGCCATTAACGAGGGAGCCTTGGGATATGACTCTCAAGATCAAAGATAATTAGGTTAGAATCCTACGGATCAATAGCTCCAATGGCTAACAATAAAATATTTCACTATTCGGGGCGTGTTTGCAGCACTTTCGTAGCTAACTTTGTGGAAGGAGGCATAGCTAGGTCTTCAACAATGTTGTAATTTTGTGTAGCTATAGAATGTGGGTTGAAATCTAATTTACAAAGCACATCTTTAGCGAGAGGTCAGATCATCATGTCATGATTCAGTTTCTCGATATGTAATGGTTCAAAAAGCGGAGGAGGAATTGAATTAGAAGGTTGACCAGATGAACTAACCTCGTTTCCATTGTCAACAAAACCCTTAGATCCATAATATTTTGACCTTGTAGTTACCATAAATTGTTGTGAAGAGATCATCATGGTATCTTGCGATGTGTAAGAGGAAGATGTGTTATGTGAAACAATTTTTCTATCCTGAGAAGGAAATAGATCCTTCAAAACTGCAAGAGTTGGAGAACCTTTAATGAATTTGGAAATGCCTGCTTGATGTGGGCATTCCTTCGGATAATGATCCTCATCGCAAATAAAGCAAGGATAGCGAGGCTTTTGTTTATCATTAGTAGGTTTAGTTTTAGCAGGTTTTTTCTTTCGAATAAATATTTTGTTTCAATTTACCTTTCCCCTTATTGTTGGAAATAATACTGAGAGGGGGGGGGGTGAATTAGTATTATCAAATCAATAAAACTTTTTCATTTCCATACTTAGATACATATACGCTACTTCAGTTAATAGAACCCACGTGTATATGCGACTATGCCTAATGCAACTAGCATATATCCAAAATACTTATGATTTAGTTACTCCATTAAAAGTTGATCTTTAGTTAGTGCATCAGAACTTAATTAACCATATGAACAGTAAGCAGGTGCAGTAAAACAGAATAGATCATCACACACAAGAAGCACACACAAACACCATGATATAAGGTGGAAACCCAATGTGGGTGAAAACCACTTGCTGCAAGTCGTCTCTATCTTCTTATAATAAGAAACTTCATTTTACAATATTTTTGTACTGGTGCAATCTTATACTAGTACATAGGCTTCTGCCTGCCGAAGGCTACAACCTTCTCTCATTCTCCAGACTCTCCTGGAAGGGAGCTACAACCCCCTTAGCTCTTGTACTCGCCGATCCATTTACTAGTATGTAGGTGCCGACCTACTGAAATGCTCCAACCTTTACTCGTTCTCCAACTGCTTCTAGAAGGGAGCTACCAGCCATTTTGGTTTTATACTAGCTAATGTACTAGTACATAGGTGCCGACCTACAGAAGGCTACAACATTCTCTTTCTTCCTCCAGGTACCACTCATAAATTTTCAGACTCAATACTCATCAATATCATTGAAACGCAAAATCATTCAATACTAGCATCATCAATTTCTGAACCACTGAAACACTGAAACCCCATCAACAACAGAGTCACCAGAACACAAAGTAGACAACAAAACTCTGCAATAACAATCAGAAGCAACTGCAACTCCAAATATCAGACTTCATAATGTATACACTACTATGACGAACCAAACCCGCATATATACGCGCTTTCACCAAAGCTAACCCGCATACACATCTACAAATCCTAACTCAAAGCTTTGCAGCTATTCCAGACATCAGTCATACCCAAAACATAACATTTACAAAACATTACATGAATCAGTATATAGATCTAGACTAAACAAGATCAAACCATATAGAGATGATTCATTCCAAGCCATTAGATCCCGATCTATCCTTAGATCTTGTTCTCCATCAACCATTGAGATCCCCCCTTCGCTTAGATCAAGAAATGCTTCATAAACCCATAACCTGCATACTGGATCTCATACTTCATCAGATATTCAAGACTTTTTCCATACTCTTGCCTAATGATCTTCTTCTCCTTTTATAGTCTTAGGCCTTACTCAATACCATGGTCCAAAACCATAACAAATCAATACCATGGACCCAATACTTGGGATCAACACTTTTGACTAGATATAATGGTCCAAATCCATAGGTTCAAGTACCAAGGACTAAATACCACGGACCAAAAATAAGTTCTCCCACATGTACGCACTTTTCCTTGTGTGAAAGTGCATGTATATGCATACGCATCTTTGGAACATATAACCTGCGTGTATACACGGCTTTGCATTAGTGAACCTGCGTATATACTTTTCTCTCTTCATTCTTGTAGTCTAATCATCAATTCCTTGCTACTGACCTGCTGCACTCTAATCTACCATCTGTGTGATTTGCCATCAAGGACAACCCTTGTCTCATAATGCCAACAATCTCCCCCTTTAGACTTGATGGCAAAGCTAACTTGTCATACTAAGAACTGTCATCTGATTCCTTTTAGTTATCCGGCATCCCATGCATTCAGTCACATCTGATATCTCTTCTGTAGATTCATCTAGTTATAACTAAGAGAGATGTTCTTCTATGAGTGGGTTTCCATCATGTACAACACATGCATCATAATGCCAACAATCTCCCCCTTTGGACTTGATGGCAACAACACCAAATCACTCTCCCCCTTTGACATCAAGGGCAAAGGGTGGACCAAGATATTCTCTTTCCTTGATAAACATTCCACTGTCCATACTCCCCCTGAGTACCTGCTAAAATCTCTGAATGAGCTCCCCCTTTGTATATACCAAGGTGTACCAATCTGACCATGCTCCCTCTGAGTACATGTTGAAGTCTCTAATCTGCTGAAGTGTGTCGTTCATGCTCCCCCTAACTGTAAGCAAGGTCTACAAAAATATGATCTACAAGAAGAATATGACTCTATACATCATAAATGACCTTGTTATCGCCAAGGACTGATGCATACATCCATCTCCCATCAAAGTGGGGATATAACAAAATTTTACACATGATAATACAAGAGTATAACATCATTCATCACAGGCATAGTGGGGAAATCAACATAGGCAGTTACATGACCTTGATAATAAAAGAAATACATGACATAGAGACCAAATATCAAGAGTATGATAGTCATCAGCATTTGACAATCATTAGCAATCATGTTTTCCCTCTGCACCTGTTCCATCTATGCCAGATGGTCTCTGTCAGGCCCATATCAGACTCTTCTCATCCTAGGTTTGGCCCACTGATTTCCTTCTAATCAACATATACGCGACTATATCCACAGAAACGGGTGTATATACGCAGATCCTCGTCATGAAACTCACGTATAACCACTTCCAGATCAACAATCTAAATGGCCTATAACAAGGTATGTCTGCATATGGATATCAACTCATCCTTTTGAACATCATCATAAAATCATTCACATTATATCATATGTGTAAAACACCATAGTCATCTCATCATCAAGATCTGCATGACCATCCATGTAACATTACACGGGAATATCCCCTATCTGATAATAATCAATCAACATATGTGAGTATCAACCTATCATCATATGGGTAAGAACTCATCATATCTCCAACATTGCAACTCCATGTATCCAGCATATTGTATATAGCACTATGTATCTAGAGCTCAAGACAAGACTTCTTGATATCATTGACAGCAACAATCACATGAGCGCCAAGAATTATAGGAAACCTGCATCATAACTGTATTATATGATCTTTATGCATATGATGACAGCAGCATATGAGTAACTCATCATCAAGTAAAGAAGATGCGTATTCAAGCTTTGTGCTTCTCCTTATCCTTATGAAGATCACCATGTAAACACCATATATGCATCATCAGAGAATGAACCACAAATCTGATCTGAACATCAACTATGTAACCCCAAGAATCATATGCGATTTTGTCATGGATAACTCATAACCATATCATAGCAAGATATATCATTTATCCATATAAGCATCATCACCAAGGACATAATGCCAATAATGCATTATTCAAAACATAAACTCCCCCTGAACCTATGCCATCTATTTACTGTCAGATCTGATCATGCATATATCAGCAAGAAGTATCACGACATCATCATCATCAAGTTAGGATCAAAAACACTTCTAAACATCTTATGAGTATCAAGACATTTCCACACATCATTAGCAGATTGTAACCATTATCAAATAGAGCAAATAATGGACTGAATCATATCAGACCCTTTTTCTGAGCCTGTCCCTTCTGCTTTTCCTCAGACTGATATATACGCAACTGTGCAGTGTCTAACGCGCATATATACATGACTTCCCTTTATTAAACTTGCATATGAGATTTAGGACACTGAAGTTTTACCCTTTCAGCTCTCCTGAGCCTGTTATGTCTGTATATGGTGTTGTGACACATCTTTTTGACTGTACTTCCTTCTTCTTCCATATCTTCAAATGCGATCAAGTTTTCTCCTTTTGGTGTGGTGCCCGTACCTTGTTCCTACATTCCTTTGCTATATGTCCAAGCTTGTTACATGCATAACATGTCATATGTTTCATGTTCCTTCTGTAGCAATCAACAGCTTTGTGACCAAACATATTGCAAGAAAAACAATATCTCTTAAAGTACCTGGAACGTGATGTTCTTTCTGTGTGATGGTCTTGAACCCTTCTACTTCTGCATCTGGCTACAACATGTCCAAGATAATGACATACATAACATTCAATATTATTCATTGGAGGAGTAAAAGATTTTCTTTGAAGAATTTCTTTCCTCGGCTGTTGATGGGGTTGACCTCTCATCTCCTTGTTGAGCATTTCAGATTTTGCATTAGATTCCCTTGTCTTACTTTGTGAACTAGATTCTTCTTCAACAGATTCATGAAAACCAAGACCAACTTTGATAGCAGGAGACCTTTGACTACTAAGAATATCATCCAATATATTAGTATTATCTTGAAATCATAAGAGCTTATGTTTTTCTTCTAATTTATCTTTTAGAATATTTACCTCAACCTGATGTGGCTCTTCCTTTTCAAGATATTGCTTCTTCATGTTTTCTTCAACATTTCTTCCTTCTTCAATTGATTTCTTAGATCAAGAACTTCATTTTCTTGTTTTTCATGAGCTTGGAGTAGTTCTTTATTCTGCTTCTTTGATTCTTCAAGATCTTCCTTTAGTGAGAGGATCGTAGCTTCAAGCCTTTCATAGTAACTGGATCTATCTCTAAGTTTCTTGATTATTGTGCTTCTTTCATTTACTTCATTTCTTAATGACGTCACTTCATCGTGCAACTTTTTACATTTTTCCTTGAATAGCTTCCTTACCTTGTTTCCTTCCTCTAGTTGAACTTTTAGTTTGGTAGATTCTTCTTTGAAGGCACCTTCCCTTTTATTCAACAAATCTTGTTTATCTATAATTTTGTCTGTAAGCCTTTTAAATTCTGCCTCTATTTGATATCTTTATTGCTCACCCATAAGAGAAAATTCAGTTGTTTCATTATCACTTTCATCATCTTCAAATGGATAGATAACTGTATCACCAGAGGATAAAAAATTCATGCCTGATAGTTCTTGTTCATCTTCATTCTGAAGTGATTATGAATCTGAAGTGCTTCTTCCAAATATTCCCCAATCAATTCTCCCACAGTCATAGTCTTTCTGAGATGTCTTCTTCTTCTTAGGTGCTTTCTTCTTGAGCTTCTTTCCCATTGTTCTACGGATCTCCTTCAAGCGATCAGGCTTCAACCAAAGGACCTGCTCTGATACCAATTGTTAGGAATAATACTGGGGGGGCGGGGTGAATCAGTATTATCAAATCAATAAACCTTTTTCATTTCCATACTTAGATACATATACGCTACTTCATTTAATAGAACCCGCATGTATACGTGACTATGTCTAATGCAACTAGTGTATATCCAGAATACTTATGATTCAGTTACTCCATTAAATGTTGATCTTTAGTTAGTGCATCAGAACTTAATTAACCATATGAATAGTAAGAAGGTGCAGTAAAACAGAATATATCGTCACACACAAGAATCACACATGAACACCATGATATAAGGTGGAAACCCAATGTGGGTGAAAACCACCTGCTACAAGTCGTCTCTCTCTTCTTATAATAAGAAACTTCATTTTACAATATTTTTGTACTGGTGCAATCTTGTACCAGTACATAGGCTTCTGCTTGCAGAAGGCTACAACCTTCTCTCGTTCTCCAGAATCTCCTAGAAGGGAGCTACAACCCCTTTAGCTCTTGTACTAGCTGATCCATTTACTATTATGTAGGTGTCGGCCTACTGAAATGCTCCAACCTTTGCTCGTTCTCTAGCCGCTACTGGAAGGGAGCTACCACCCCCTTTGCTCTTGTACTAGTTGATGTACTAGTACGTAGGTTCTGACCTATAGAAGGCTACAACCTTCTCTTTCTTCCTCCAGGTACCACGTTTCATAAATTTTCAGACTGGATACTCATCAATATCATTGAAACACAAAATCACTCAATACTAGCATCATCAATTTCTGAATGACTGAAACATTGACACCCTATCAACAACACAGTCACCATAACACAGAGTAGACAACATAACTCTGTAATGACAATCAGACCCAACTGCAACTCGAAATATCATACTTCATAATGTATACGCTACTATGACGAACCAAACCCGCGTACATACGCGCTTTCACCAAAGCTAACCCACGTACACATCTGCAAATCTTAACTCAGAGCTTTGCAACTGTTCCAGACATAAGTCATACCCAAATCATAACATTTACAGAACATTACATGCATCAGTATATAGATCTAGACTAAACAAGATCAAACCATATCGAGATGATTCATTCCAAGCCATTAGATCCCGATCTATCCTTAGATCTCTTTCTCCATCAACCGTTGAGATTCCTCCTTCGCTTAGATAAAACAATGCTTCATAAACCCATAACATGCATATCGGATCTCATACTTCATCAGATATTCAAGACTTTTCCATACTCTTGCCTAATGATCTTCTTCTCCTTTTATAGTCTTAGGCCTTACTCAATACCATGGTCCAAAACCATAAGAAATCAATAGCATGGACCCAATACTTTGGATGAACACTTCTGACGAGATATCATGGTCCAAAACCATAGGTTCAAGTACCAAGGACTAAATACCACAGACCAAAAATAAGTTCTCCCACATGTACATGCTTTTCCTTGCATGAAAGTGCATGTATATGCATATGCGTCTTTGGAACGTATAACCCACGTGTATACGCGGCTTTGCATTAGTGAACCTGCGTATATACTTTTCTCTCTTCATTCTTGTAGTCTAATCATCAATTCCTTGCTACTCACCTGCTGCACTCTGATCTATCATCTGTGTGATTTTCCATCAAGGACAACCCTTGTTTCATAATGCCAACAATTTTTACCTCCAGCTGAATGACTCTTTCTAGTAGATGATTCTATGGAATTAATTTCGGAAATAGCTTAAGGAGAAAGGTTTTCAGATGATGATTCTTGTATGGCTAAAGTCTGAGTACTTTTAAAAATTTTATTTTTCCACTTTGAGTATTTTCTAACAAAACCTATTATACCATTAACAACATTAGATCCTATAGGATATGTAATTATTGGATCACCTATAGGGCACGATAAATTGAGGATTGTCTCATACAAGGTGACAGATTGGATGTAAACTAAGTCTAAATATTGGGCATGAGAAATTAATTTCTATTCTATGAAGACAAATCCCTTAGCAAAATATTTCGTAATAACATGAAGAGGTGACTTCGTAAACCATTCAGCTAAAATATGATCTAGAATAAAAACTTTGACTAATTGACGTCTACGTCTCCATTCATGTATATGATTAGAAATATGAGCCAATTTTTATTGTTTTAAATAATTCAATAGTTCGGTACCAGTATCATATCGAATCAGTAGATGGAAATGTGTTAAAAACATTGTTGCTAGAGAGTTAAAGTTGTGGAAAGAGGCGCAGTGTAGCTCAATGTACCATTTGGATGTTGAACCAGTTAAAGTTTGTTGGAAAAGGTGAAGAGGGATGGAATCATCGATCAAAGAATTTGATGCACACCAAAGATGATATGTCATCACATGTTTGGATGGGTCTTCTCCTGATTTGCCTTCAAATTTGGGTATGTCACTCGGTAATTTGGTAGGAATCTCTAGCCAATAAGAATATTAATAAATGGGATCATTTGTTAACCAAGACAAATCAAGTAAATCTAGGGTTGAAATGAATGGTAATCTTCAGTTAGGGTCTTGCGGTAAAGTTTAATAATCTTTCGGGTTAGGACAAACCTCTAGAGGAGGGTACCCAGGATATCTTGAAATAGCATGTGCATTTGGAATTGGAATTCCATCACAGTAACTAGGGTGAACCATACCAGGTTGAGGTTGAACATAGACTTGATACTTATGACCAAGGTGTGGTTGACTCTATAAACATTGAGCTTGACCCATTTTACCTAATTAATATTGCTCCTGTATAGGTTTAACTTGCAAAGGTTGACCTTGAAGAAATTGACTTTGAACAAGTTGAATTTGAATAAATTGACCTTGAAGAGGTGGGTTTTGTAAAGTTTGACCTTGGAAAGTTGGAATTTGAAAAAGTTTTTCTTAAAAAGGTGGAACCTGATAAGCTTGACCTTGAAGAGGTGGGCTTTGAAAAGATTGAGTTTGAAAAAGTGTTTGTGACGATCCTATAGTGGGTTGCTTGATAGGAATCTATAGTATAGAATGGACCATCGGAATAATTTGATAAGAAGAAACTCGAGAGATTTCCTTAGTATCTTGAGGAACAAATATTTGAGTGGTAACTAGAGAGATCATTTATGATACTCCTGGGATAGGTGTCTAAGGAGAACTTGGATCCAATTGCCAAACAAGTGCTTAAACAGGTGTTTGTGGTGCACTCTAAACATGTCATTGAATTAGGTGTTGAATAGGTGTTTGAGGAATTCCCAAGACAAGTTGTTGGACAATTGTTTGTGAAATCCCCTAAACAAGCTACTGGACAGGTACGAGAATACTTGGAACATGTATTTGAGGAATAGGCTGTCTAATAGGCTGAACAGGTTGATAAAATGGCACTTGTGGAGCAACTAGACCAAATTGTTGAGTAAAAGCAAGATTCCAAATAATGTTTGTCCTAGGGTAAGGAGTACCTAGCAAAGGTTTAGTTACAACAGGTCAACCTAGACCAGGCTGAGATATCTCACCATAAGTTTCGGTAAAATCCTGACCCCCAACCATAGGATAAGATTTGAAAATAGGTCACCCTCCAAGTGGAGGATAAGGTGGTTCCTCCCTAGGTAGGTAATAAACAATAGTTGGGGTTACTTGAGGGTTACTTGAGTTACCAGATACCATGTTATTTTTTTTGTTTGATGTTATAAGCACTTCAGGCATGGATGTCATGCTCTGAATGGTAGATGTAAATAAACTAGATGACCAAGTAGAAGGTTGAGGAGAATAAGTAGCTCCCAAAAGAGTACCAGTAGGTGACTGGTATCTAGGAGGAACTAATGTACTACCATAAAATATTGATTCGGGGGAGTTGGTAAACATATATGAATCAATGGATTGGTTCCTAATAGTAATTTATGTCATAGTTCTTTCTCATGAATAAAAATGAATGCATAGCAGTGACAAATTTTGACCTAAAAAGATCAAAGTGGTAGAATATGAAGGATTAGGCCAGAAATGAAAGAAAGGAATCCTCGGGTCAAAATATTCACTACCAGTAAATGGTGAATGACGTGTTTCTATCTCTTAATTTTCAATAATATCTTCAACTCTAATTAACCTAAGAGGTAATCCAGACATAATTATCATCATCCTTCGAGGTGAAGGTGGCTCAGGAGTAGGAGCTATAACGATCAAAGGTGATTCAGGTTGAGAAACTTCAGACTTATTTTCTTCTATGTCTGGTTCGGTTAGTTCAGTGTCTAAAACGTCACTAATATCATATTCAGTTTGAACTACTTCAGTAATCTTTGGGTCGGAATGAACTAATCTTGACTGTATTTCTTGAGTTGGATTTAGTTTAGCTTGTATAGTCTCATTTGTAAAATTGTTGATGTTTTAGGTTCTTCTAAGGCTTTAGATCCTGTTGACTTTGACCTTTCTGTTTTTATCTTTTCCAATTGACTAGGTTGTATTTAGGAGATTTACCTTGCATTCTATGTAACTTCTTTGGTGATTAATCCCAAATCAAAATTTATCACAAAATTAAACAATATTCACAATCCAATCCTATGGTCTCTAAAAGTTAAAAATAGAGAATTAACACATGCTAAAAAAATTAAAGGATTAAAACCATGCAAATAAGCTTTTCACAGCTAGATCACTAGTTGGTGGTGAAATCTAAAATTAAACAATATTCACAATCCAATCCTATGGTCTCTAAAAGTTAAAAATAGAGAATTAACACATGCTAAAAAGATTGAAGGATTAAAACCATGCAAATAAGCTTTTCACAGCTAGATCACTAGTTGGTGGTGAAATCTAATTTCTCATAAATGAAAGTGAAAAGTGGTTATAGATAGAGCGGGTGGAACTAGTTATGCTGACAACCTACTTAATGAACATGATCTAGTGCAAGTAAACTTCATTTATGCCATCTCGAATGATAAAACCCTCTAGAAATTTCCAAGTGAGACTAGCTTTCATTTGTTAAAGGTAAAACAAAGACTTCCCCTCCACCGTCACCTCGGGTGAAAGCCATAAGAATATGGTCACTAATGTTACGACGTAAAACAATTCAACCTACGGTGACAGTCATAGATCAGATGTACAAGCAAGGGAAGAGTAAGAAATCTCAATCCCCTTGAATTTCCCTCAACATGGTTAATATGAGGTATACTTCTAAGTGACTCACAAGTACCTTTTGGCACCATTTTTATTACATGTAAATCACTCTACCATAGCTAATGAAGTGGGATTGATCACTTCACTAGGTCCGATATGATCTCATGCTTGAATCCTTTGTAAGGGGAGCCTCACAGAGAAAACTTGTAGTAAATGGATTTTTCTTCCTATCACAAGATGCTAATGTTCGTTTGCAGTTTTGGAAAGTTAACTCACTTTCCTATTCCAAAGCCCTACAACCTAATTTACTGTAGGTGGAAAAAATCTGTTGGGTCCCTATAATACTAGTGATTACCCCATTACTATTGTAGTTATACCCCTTATTTATATTGTTGTGCCCCTATTACCCCCATATTGTTATTTCTGTGCCCCATAGAATCCCTCTATTGTTATTTTTGTGGCTTTATATTATTATTGTTAGGTCGGCTCGATTATATTGTGACTCCTTAGACTCCTATATATAGAAAGGAGGTTTCGTCATTTGTATCATCCAAGAATTGTTCATTTATGTAATGTAAAGGAGGTTGCCCCCTCGAAGAGGCTGAATTCTAAGGCATTTATCTATCTTTTCTATCCTTTCTTGAGCTGGTTTCATAACATTTGGTATCAGAGCTTTGGATTCTAGGGTTTAGCTGCTCCAAACAGGTCATCGTGGCATTTTCGCTATAACTTTTTTTCTGTGATGTTTCAGAAGTCGCAAAAAAACCCATTTGAGAAGAAATCGCGCTGAACCTTGGGTCCGAATTTCAGAGCTTTTCGCGTGATATTTGTGGAGATATGATCTGAGGAAGTTGGTCTTTTTGCAGACTCCTGAATTACATTCAAAACAGGTGACCTAGGGAAAATCGTCATAACTTTCTCTCTATGGATCGGACTGAAATTTCGTAAGAAGGTACAGAAAAAGGACGGATTGTTGTGTTTTTTGTGTGTGTTTAAGATTCAAAGGTTGAAACAGTGACTCGTGGCACGTCGTACAAGTTCGCTCTACTGAACCAATCTAAAAGCAAGTCACTGTGGGAGATTTCACATAACTCTTCCTTGGAGAATCCAATTTGGCTCAGACTTGTGTCATTGGAGAGAGGACACAGAAGGCTACTACAGGCAGCAATTTTAGAACTGGATGATCTGAAATTACAGAGATACATCAGATTCAATATCAGGCTTCTATAAAGTGAAAAAAGGTGTGTAGTTTTTTTTTTAAATTTTTGTGTAAGCTTGGTTTAACGGAATTAAAAGGGCATAGTAAAGCATTATTATCGGTAACTGATGCCCTGAGGAAAGAAAATGCAAACACCTAATAAGGAACCTGAAAGCTCTAGCATGACTCATGAAGAAGAGGAATAAATGCTACATGATATATCAAAATTACAAGAACAAGTGTAGCAAATGTCACGATCACAAAAGCTAACAGAAGCTAAGATAAGTGGCGTGGAATCAAAGATAAATGGCGTGGAATCTAAGATAAAGGGCATGGAAGCTAAGATGGATGATTCGAAGACAGATTTGAAGAGAGACATGGCAGATTTGAAGATAGATTTGAAGACAAACATGGAAGAATTGAAGGAGTTGCTACAAGAAAGGGTCACTAACGGTGAAAAGGTAGTAAAGGAAACTCATGATGAGAAGAAAAGAAATGTTAATCATGATTCCATAGACGCTAATGTTGGATCGAAGAATCACCATATTCCAAAAATCGATATGAGGAAGTTTGATGGCACGGATCCCGCCACATGGATATTACAGATGGAGCAATTCTTCGATCTCAATAATGTGCAAAACGCACAAAAGGTACGTTTGGCAACTATATATTTAGAACCAAATCAGTTTGTATGGTATAAATGGCTTTGCTCTCGTAAACAATTTATCACTTGGGCAATTTTTACGGAAGAATTGATAGCACATTATGAAGATACAAAAAGCAACACTTTTTTTAGCCAATTGATAAGTCTCAAACAAAAGGGTTCAGTAATGGAGCACATTGAGGAGTTCCAAAAATTGAACATAAGGGTAAAAGATATTACAGAGGAGCATAGGATTGATGTGTTCATAGGGTCTTTAAAGGATAATATCCAACATGATGTTCGCCTTTGGGAACCTGATTCATTAGAGAAGGCATTCAGGTTAGCAAGAAAAATGGAAAGCAAAATTATGGCAACCAGGAAGCATACCACTCACAACTATAAAGACAGAAGTGTTGTTGCCCCTAGTCTTCCACAACCTATAAGGTTGACACCACAACAATTGGAAGAAAAAAGAGCAAAAGGGCTTTGTTACAATTGTGATAGCAAATACACTAAAGGTCATAAGTGTGCTGAGAAGAAATTATTCTACATAGATTGTGAAGAGGAAGAAGAAAAGGAGCAAGAAAGGTCAAAAGAAGAAGATATATCCAGGAACAAAGCCTAGATGAAGAAAAAATAAATCCGACCATATCTTGTAATGCATTGGCGGGAATTACAACTCCTCAAACCATCAAGATAGAAGGACAAATCAAGAAGAAAAAGGTAATAGTGTTGATTGATTCAGGAAGCACCCACAATTTTATTCATTGTAGGGTAGCAAAAGAATTGAATTGCTTCCTATATCCAGCACCAGAGTGTCAAGTGATGATTGCAAATGGAGGAACAATAAATTTCTCTGGAAAGTGCCATAATATCAAGCTATCCATGGGAGAATATGTATATACTAGCCCAATGCTTTCCATTCTAATGGGAGGTGCGGATGTTGTACTAGGAGTCCAGTGGCTACAATCCTTGGGTACAATAGCTTTTAATTTTCAAGAACTTTTCATCAAATTTTCTACGGAAAGAAAGGAAGTTGAATTGAGGGGTATTGGAGGGAAACCATGAAAGATAATCAGC
The DNA here is from genome assembly GCA_031772625.1 of Pinus tabuliformis. Lineage (NCBI taxonomy): Eukaryota > Viridiplantae > Streptophyta > Pinopsida > Pinales > Pinaceae > Pinus > Pinus tabuliformis. Next base: position 368,149,186 of record CM062814.1, read on the forward strand.
TCTCATGGTATGACAAAGCTTCTAAAAAAGGAGCAAAGAGGTGTAATTGCACAATTATGCTCGCTAGATGTTTCCACATTGGAATCATCTATTTCTCCAGATCTCCAAAAAGTCCTGGACAATCATTCCAAGGTATTTGAGACTCCCAAGGGTCTCCCACCTATGCGTGATCATGATGATGCTATTCATCTGATTCCAGGAAGTGTTCCTCCAAACATCAGGCCGTACAGATATCCCTATGTCCAAAAAATTGAAATTGAACGTATGGTTGCATAAATGCTAGAGGCTGGTATAATTCAACCGAGTCAAAGTTCTTTCTCAGCTCCAGTAGTATTGGTGCACAAGAAGGATGGATCATGGTGCATGTGTTCGGATTATAGGGAGCTCAACAAGCTCACTATTAAAGATAAGTTCCCCATTCCTGTTATTGATGAATTACTAGATGAATTGCATGGATCAATTTACTTCACCAAGTTGGATCTTCGTTTGGGATATCATCAAATCAGAATGAATATTGAAGACATTCCAAAAACGGCATGTAGAACTCATGAGGGTCATTATGAATTTTTGGTCATGCCTTTTGGCCTTACCAATGCACCTTCAACATTTCAAGGTTTGATGAATTCAATTTTCAAACCATTCATTAGAAAATTTGTGTTAGTATTTTTTGATGATATACTAATCTACAGCAAGCCTTGGGAGGATCATGTTGAACATGTTGACAGGGTGCTACAACTATTGGAGGAGAAACAATTATATGCAAAAAGATCCAAATGTTTCTTTGGAGTCCAGGAGGTGGAATATTTTGGTCATATTGTATCTCATGAAGGAGTTAAGGTAGACCCTAGCAAAATTAAAGCCATTAAGGAATGGAAAATCCCCACATCCATAAAGCATCTGCGAGGATTTCTTGGGTTGACAGGGTATTATCGCAAGTTTGTTAAGAATTATGGGAGAATAGCAGCACCTCTGGAGAATAGCAGCACCTCTAACAACATTATTGAAGAAAGATTTATTTTCATGGACTCCAGAAGTAACAAAGGCCTTTGAACATCTTAAAGAGGCAATGTGCCAAGCACCAGTCTTAGCTACACCGGACTTCACAAAAACCTTTATTGTGGAATGTGATGCTTCAGGAAATGGAATTGGTGCTGTTCTAATGCAAGATGAAAGACCCATTGCTTTTGAAAGTCGTCCAATCAAAGGAAAGTTTTTAAGCAAAGCTATTTATGAGAAGGAAATGTTGGCAATACTCCATGCACTTAAGAAATGTCGACCCTACCTAATGGGAAGACACTTCAAGGTAAAAACGGATCATGATAGCCTTAAATACTTTTTAGAACAAAGATTATCCTCTGAAGAGCAACAAAAGTGGGTCACAAAGATGTTGGGTTATGACTTTGAAATCATCTACAAAAAAGGGAAGCAAAATGTGGTGGCAGATGCACTCTCAAGAAAGGATGAGGATGTGGAAGCATTTTTGTGTGCCATTTCTACTATCCAACCAGATTGGATAAACGAAGCAAGGGAGGAATGGAAGAATGACGAAGAAGTGTGGGCACTTATTCGAAAGCTACAACAAGATTCCAGTACTTTTGATACATTTAGCTGGCAAAATGATTCGTTATGGTACAAAGATCGCTTATACCTCTGTAAGAATTCCCAGCTAAAACAAAAGATTCTTATGGAATTGCACAGTTCTCCCTTAGGAGGGCACTCAGGATTTTTAGAAACTTACCACAGGGTTAAGAAGGAATTTTTTTGGGATGGCCTTAAATCAAATATTCAAAAGTTTGTGGCGGAATGTTTGGTTTGCCAGCAAAATAAAGTTGAAACAATTAAGACACCGGGTCTATTACAACCTTTATCCATTCCAAGCCAACGTTGGGAGGAGGTTTCAATGGATTTTATCACAGGTTTACCCAAGTCTGAGGGAAAGAGTGTCATCATGGTGGTAGTTGACAGACTTACCAAGTATGAACACTTTTGTGCATTATCACATCCATTTAAAGCCAGTACAGTTTCTACTGCATTTATGGAAACAGTTCAAAAGCTACATGGAAACCCAAAGATTATTGTAAGTGACAGAGATCCCATTTTCACTAGAAATTTTTGGACAGAATTACTTTCTTGTCTTGGTACTCAGTTAGCTCATAACTCATCTTATCATCCTCAATCTGATGGGCAAATTGAGATAGTAAACAAATGTTTGGAAGGATATCTTTGTTGCTTTGTATCTGATAAACAGACACAATGGGTCAAATGGTTGCCTCTGGCTGAATGGTGGTATAACACTTCCTTCCATACAGCAACAAAAATGACCCCATTTATGGCACTTTATGGGTATCAACCACCATCCATCACATCATATTTAAGAGAAAATTCTAAGGTTCAGGAAGTGGAACATCACATCGAACATCAACAATAAGTCCTCCAACTCTTAAAGGATAACCTCGTGTTGGCACAAAATAGAATGAAACAACAGGCAGATCAACATCACAGTGAAAGACGTTTTGAAGTAGGTGATTGGGTATTCCTACGGCTACAACCATATAAGCAAATGTCCCTGAAGCAAGCTAAGAAGGATAATAAATTATCACCAGAGTATTATGGTCCGTACAAGGTGTTGCAAAATATTGGTACTATGGCATACAAATTGGAGCTTCCTGCAGCTTCTCGATTGCACCCAGTTTTCCATGTTTCATGTTTAAAGAAGGTTATAGGTGACAAGCTCCCAATTCAAACAATATTGCCAGAACTTGACGAGGAAGGAAAAATTATATTGGAACCAGAAGCAGTCACAGAAACAAGAACTCGACAGCTATGAAATCGATCAATTTCAGAGTATCTTATCAAGTGGAAGAACTTATCCGCTGAAGATTCCACATGGGAGGATGAGAATTTTACGCAGAAGTATCCAGAACTACTCAAGCATTGAGGACAACACTTTTTTGAAGGAGAGGGGCATGTTGGGTCCCTATAATACTAGTGATTACTGCATTACTATTGTAGTTATACCCCTTATTTATATTGTTGTGCCCCTATTACCCCCATATTGTTATTTTTGTGCCCCATAGAATCCCTCTATTGTTATTTTTGTGGCTTTATATTATTATTGTTAGGTCGGCTATATTATATTGTGACTCCTTAGACTCCTATATATAGAAAGGAGGTTTTGTCATTTGTATCATCCAAGAATTGTTCATTTATGTAATGTAAAGGAGGTTGCCCCCTCGAAGAGACTGAATTCTAAGGCGTTGATCTATCTTTTCTATCTTTTCTTGCGCTGGTTTCATAACAAAATCCCTAAAAATAAAACTTTCTATATTAATTTTATTAGTGTTGATTTTAAGAGTTATTATTTACTCAAATGTAATGGATGTGAAACTAACGAAATTATGACTTGATGCAAATCCTAATGTAGTTGAAAATGAAAATGTAATATTTTTGTTTCATTGAAAATATATCTAAAGGAAAATGTCTTTCAATTTCTCAACTAAAATGTAAAAAAACTCTAAATCCCTGTATATCCCTTTTCCAAAATTGTAGATATCTAATTTCAAATAACCCAAATATTGAAATAATTTCAAACTTTCACTTTTCCCAATAACACATAAAATCGAGATATCTCTCTTTTCATACAATCACTCAAAAATTCACAAAATGTAATAAGAAACCAATAATCACTAAAAACGAGTTTTCCTAATTGAATTTTATGAATTCACTTGCAATAAAATGACAATTCATGAACACTTCAGCAACAGAAAGAAAAATGACTTTTCATTTCCAAGCTAGCACAAGAAGTGTTTTTACAAATAATACCTAGTCTTGTAAATCATCGATTTTGACACACAAATCAAACTTACACAAAAGAGAAAAATGGACTCAAAACTTGATGTAATCGACAGAAGAAAGATAGGTATTCAACACAACAATACCAATAGATCTCTCATTTGATAGATTGGTCATTCTTTGGGTGAGACTGTACCCTAATCTATGAAACCAAGACAATCAAAAGAAAATATTTTCATAACACTCAGCCAGACTAACAAAAACTTAGAGAAGGTAAAAAAAAGTGTAATTTAATAGGAAAAACCAAACAATTTGGACTGGGTAAGGATAAAACTATTTTTTTTTTAATTCCAGGTATGTGTGTAGGTTTTAGAAGAAACTAGTGCGTATACTCTCTGTTTCTAAAAGATAGATGCAATGGTATACAAATTGTGCCTAAAACCTAAGTGTGCAAATCGGGAAATTTTGGAAAAAATAAAAAAATAAGTCAATTCCAACTCAGAATCCAAAATTTTAAGATTTCCAAACACTCAAGAATTTTACAGAAGGTTCAAAATGTCAAACAAGAAAAGTACTGGAGTGTGAGATGATTCCCCAATGGAGTCTGCAATTTGTTATGTGGAATTATCCCACTTGTGGATAAGATTGATCTCACTAGAATTAGAAAAAACCTATTAACAAACAATGAGTAACTGCTACCTTTCTCTATACTATGATTGACTGGAAAATATACGATGATAGAGGCCACTTACCGTTTAAATAAAATGATTGATGAAGTGCCCTTCAAAACTTTCGAGCATTCACTCCTTGATGCTTTAGAGATCCTCTTGTCACGCCCCACAACTTCTCCATAATGTCATGAAGGAGATATGCATAAATAGAAATAAACAAGAGATCAAAGCATCGAGTATATAATCATAAGTGATAAATTTACTAATTAATGAATTGTTTATCATAAAATGATCAATATCCAATCACAATGCATGTAGGTGATCAACGAATCCTACAAATTATATTAATAAATATGTAATTTAGAAATAACAATTTACTTTATATTAATAATATGGATAATAGCCTTACAACCATGTAGCCTTGATGTTGCAAGTCCCTTCCCACAATATCCAACCCTATCCTTGAATTAATAGCCTTCCAACTTTATTCCTGCATCATAATCCTACTTCGAACAATCCTCAATCCTGGGTTAGCTTTATAAGCCAAGAGTGAGAAGTTTCAGATCCATTTCCTAAGGGATGAAATCCACTAATGGTGGGATAGGGATTCCAAAAAGAGAGGGAGTTTCTCCATGATGGGAGGGATTATGGCAGAATAGGAAACCATTTGAAGCTTGTTGGTTGGGATATATGCTACCAACAATGCTTCTACAATTTATTTTTTTACTTTTACATGTGTTAAGTCATGTTCGAGGGTCATAGTGTAAGATAGTGCATACTTATGTTAATATCCTAATGGTCGTCTCTTCATATGCATATAAATTGACTAGGGAACTACGCAGGTAGCAAAAACAGGGTTTTGTGCCACGTGTGTTAACGGGAAAAGTGTCTATTCAGAACAACCCTATCCCACTAAGGTGTGACAGTGACCTTAGAAACAAACAGGGAAAACTACTTTCGTATTCTTCTTTATTAACTATAAACGAAGAGGAATAGGATGAACCAACCTGTGTCTTGCGCTAGTCCTTTGATCCGATCTCTCTTCTCTTTGACAGCTTCCAGCTACCTGCTCCCTTACTTTCCCAGCTTCACCAAGTTCTTGTAAGATCACAGAAGAAGAAAACTACACAAAGACATGGATTTATATTCATAAATAGCTTAGGATCAGATTTAAGCTAAACATACAAATGTAACAAGGATCAATGATACACAAGCATGTAGGAGAAACTCAAATAGTTTTATTGATATAACAAGAAGGTCCAGGAGCAGTTACAACCGATGATTCCTGATCCAGCATCAACCTCCCAGCATAGAAGTCCCCTCTTCACCTCCAACAAAGCATAAATCACCCAATACTCTGATATCTATCTCAAAACCAACAACAATTCTCTGCAATGTACAAAATTCCAGCCTCTGGATCTCTGGGATGAGGGATCCATATATAGATGTATTCAAAGAGGATGAGTCAACTTATGATTTGACTAGTGGCTTCTCTCTGTCAGTTCTTGTTTCCACTTGGAGACAGGGAGGCTCTTACTCATCCCTGGTCGAACTCAGTGAGGCAAGTGTCATTGGGGAAGATTCTGGAAGCTTCCATTGTCTGTCCACCTCGCGGAATGATACTGCCATTTGTCATTTCCCGCTCAACGCACCCTGGTAGTGCATTTAGGTGCGTTGCAACGCACCTAGCTAGTGTACTTGGGTGCTATTCAACGCAGCTAGCTAGTGGAGCAGCTGAAATGATCCTGATTTGACTGATTCTGAGCAGTTTCTGGTGGAGAACTTCTGGGAGAAGCTGTAATTTGTTGACCTTGTTCCTTTAGGGGCCGGAACAACACTTTTAAAGACTTAGGATCCCTTGGTTTATGGACATTTCATGCTTAGATCTGTAAGGCACAAAAATGTCTATAACAGTTGCCCCCTAAAGTATGAGGCCGTTTATCGGGTGAAATGCTTTATTAGGAGGATCCGAAGTTCTTTCAATGTTGGGAGGAGACCTGTAATAAGATACAATACAATACATTATCTTCATACTGTTTTCATGATCTAGCTGAGGCGGGCATTCCCATACTCAGCTTTATAAATTCATTTTCATGTACATAAGACAAACAATCGTCTGATGGTAGACTGGTGATTCTGATAGAGCCATCATCCTTTTGGTAGGATGATTATCTGTGCTGCAGTGCTGTACATTTCAATGTCTTTATTTTCCTGAATATATATCGTAGCCCGAATGGATGAAACTAGATCTGGGGTCTTTAATCTCGTCCGATCTTCACTCGAAGTACAAGTCAATCCATGTGAGAAATGTTTTGAAGTTGAACATGGAAAGACATCACTTGATTACCAGTCAATGATGTAAACTGTTAACAAGCGTGAGAGGAATTATCGATAATGATGATGACCCTCAAGGTACTGCAGTACAATTCACGTGGTGTGAATAAAGGATTTGGCATCGAACACCACGCAAAATCTTTCAGTCGAAGGTCATTGATGTATACCTGTCGCCAGAAGTGAGAAACTTGCCATTGAGGCATGCAAGCTTCAAAGTACTGAATGGGGTGTTCCTAGACCAACTTCTTGGATAATGAGCTGGTGTCGACAAGAAGCGATCCGTCAAAGGAGGGCCTTAATGAATCCCACATCAATGACACGGAATGGAGCAAATTATTTTTATGGAGGTGAAAACAATCTGATGATATACGGTTCAGGATGGCAGTCATGAAAGAATGAAGTATAATGTATGGTAGTGGATGGGACACGGGTGACTTCTCTGGATGACTTCTCTTGAACATGTCGGCGACACTTATGTGATGGATTGGTAGCATTTACCCAAAATGTGGATGGTATGGCGTGACCATGGTGATGTGACCGGTGAATGAAACAACCCAACCTGACTCAGGCACGGAGTGGAAGTGTCATGTTCAAGAGCGACTTGCTACCAATAAAGATTCTTTGAGTTTTCTTCCCAATTTTTCCCCAGTCATTGCTGACCAGTACCTCTTTATTTTTGTCAAGCTTGAGGAGGATAACATATTCTTGTTCTATAATTTTCCCTTCGGGCAAACCCATGCTATGTTTTAACGAGCCTAGCGATAGTGAAACTCGTTCTCGTCTAAAGACAAGTTTGTTGCTATTAATCTTTTTAACGAGTTTAACGACAAAGATAACTCGGTCCTTTTCATTTTTAGAGAGTCTAAAAAGGTACGTAAAGGTAACTCCAAAATTCCTTTTTCGTCATCTAATCCCTTAAGTCCGAAAAAGTATAAAACAATACAGAAGGGATGAATTTTCGATAGTTTTAACGAGACGAACAAAACAAGAGCTCAATATTTTTGTGCAATAATCCCTCAGGTACAAAAACATTAAAATCTAGAGGAGGGATAGCACTTTCGGTCGCTTTAACGAGCTGGAAGGCCAAAACTCGGCAATCTTTTCATATTTTACGAGTCAGTTTAAAAGAGCTTAAAGAAGACTCGTCTTTTGAGGAACGAGTGATAAATGGGTAGCAGCTGATTCGAGGTAAGGTTTGGAATTTTCCAATCACGGCAGTGTCACAAGGATGGCTAGTGAAATCACTCTTCGCAGCTGTTCCTCAAAATGGGTAAACAATCAAATGGAGGTGAATGATCGGCCAATGAAAAAGTGGAGGTGACTGTGCAAACACGACCAAGGCTTTAATGGATGAAATGCTTCATTCACGGTGGTTATTTACCGAGGAATAGTTCATTTTTTAACGAGCTTAAATGCAGGTGGAAACATTTGCTCATGTCTTATGTTTATTTTTTAACGAGCTTGAACTATGTGCTAAAACTGCTCGATTAATCCAGTCATATGATAAGAATGTCTCATATAAAATTGGCAATTTTTAGAGTTTTGCCCCACATCCTTTCTTTATGCAAGTTAGGAAATGACTAACCCAAAAAACAGATAAATAATCGCTCTTTGCTTGCACTCCAAAAGGTTTTCATGCCCCCAGGTATAAAATATGGTTTCACGGTTACCCCTCAATTTGCAGACAAAACATTTGTTCTATCAAGAAAGGCCTACGTCTTACAGGTTACCCAAAGATTGTTCTATTCGCGGTGCAAACAAAACACTTCTTCGGCGATGTTTACCACGATAAACAAAGGTGAGCAACGACGTCTGCCACTCACATAACTTTGACAAAAGAATCTTATTCTAGAATAACCCCTCTTCCACCGACGGACGGGGTACAGACTAGTCATATTCTCTCGTGGAAACCTACCCTATACCCGAAGTTTTCCTGCCAAAGCAGACCAGGACGCATGGCCCCTGGGTTTCAGTCATATCCCTCCGAATTACTCGCGCTCATCGGGAGGACGGACTGGGGTTTGAAACATTTCTTGCGTGAAGAGACCATTTAGGGATGGTATATGACTATTTGCTATGCGTGATCCGGAAAATGAAAGCTGGTCCATGAGCTTGACCACTCTTTCTTCGTGCGGAAAACAAATTACTCTAAAGAGTGAGGAGACGATGGCTCCCATGCAATAAATATAGTCTTGTCCAAGGAGTAGGTTATAATCCAAGGGTCCTTGAACAACCATTACGTTCATTTGCACTGTCTTCCCTCTCAATGTTATGGGCACATCGGGAAGGATCCCTAAAGGTCGACTGGTTCCTTTATCAAAGCCTGTCAGATTTCTCATCTCAGGCAAAAGCGATGGCGAACCAAGCGCTTTCCAAGCAATAGAGGAAAGGATACTCACAGAAGCCCCCTCATCTATGATGGTACCAGCCATGACCATTCTATATATTTGAATGATAATTCGGAATGGTACACTTGCTGGTAAGCGGGGTCTGCCTAGTTGATTCCAGTCAAAGGAGACAACTAGGTTGCTTGGAGGTGGGACCGAGTAGACGGTCGAGTATGGCTCTGACGAACTTCCCTCCTGTGGTAAGGGAATGGGTAGATTGCCCCCATGTTCGTCGGAGTCTGTGTTGATGAAGAGAATTTGGACGGTGTCATCCTTGTTCTCTTCAGTGACTGTATCATCCAAAGATAGAACCTCTGAAGGCAAGACCGGGTCAACTTTCGCCTCGACCTTTTGACTTTCGTCTGGTATGGATTCAGATGGTTTATCTCCGATGATAAGCGCTTCAGCCGACCACTTGAGCAGGCCAGCTGGATTCTCAACTAGCGACAGACTCGGCAAGAGTTTTTTATATCCAGGAGGAAGTCGTAACGGTGAAACCGGACGATCATCCAAAACTCTTTTCGCTTCGTCTAAGAAAGGACAACGGTGGACGACATGATTGCCTTCGCACAGTTTAAAAGGAAATCTAGCTTTCCCTTTTTGTCCTGGGGCTTCACTTTCGCTAGTTGACGGTGTGCTTTCAACATGATCATCAGAGGTTGATGACACCAGATTGGGGAAACAAGGAGACCAGTCCCTTAGTATCCGAGGGATGCAAGGACAATCTCTGTGAAAGTGCTCTCCTTTACAAATGACACATGGCGATTTAGGCCTGGTCGGTGCAGTGTGTGGATTTTCGTTAGACGACACTCGTTTTCCCCTATTCACCTTTGGCTCCTTCTTCTTCTTTTCTTTCTTCTTCCTCTCCTTCTTCTCCTTAGGAACTTGACTTTTGGCTTTGCCAGCCCCATCAAGCGAAGAGGAAGGAGGAGAGGAAGAATTAGAGGGAGTAGAAGGTTGGTGGGAAACTCTGGACTCGTGTAATTGTTGATTCGATTGTTCAGGAATGGTGGTGTTCTGAACGACATTGGTTGAGAAGAGCCATACTGGCAAGCCAATTGTCAGTCCTAGAAGTGACAATGTGGCCATATGGGGTGCACCAAGATCTCCCCAAGAGGAGAAGGGACTAGGATTTCCACCAAGGGGAATTCCTTGGTTGGTAGACTCCATTTTCTCAACCTAAGATCAACGTAGGAAAAGGGTATGAATATTCCATTTAAAATAAATTTTTAGATGCTTTGACACAACTTGTTTTTTCAGTTTTAAAGAGTCGAGAAAAAACAAAAGTTGACTCTAGTCTCCTTCGATTTTTAATGAGCCTGAAGTGACAAGTGCTCAGATGGACCTTTTCCGTTAAGGAGTCTGAAAAGGAACGAAAGGGACTGCTCTGGAGATCTAGGTAGAGGGAGTACCAAACCAATCGCAAAACTGCAGAATACTTTTTACGGTATGGCAGTCAATCTTCCAGAATGCTGTGTTCGGTGCATTGCGATCAGTAGGGCGGCCGACACGGCTTCCTATTGATAAAAGGTTTTAAGCCTATAGGGGTCTCCCAATATATACTCGACGGTACGTGGGAGCACAAGTCCGTACTGGCACTTATCGTCTCAAAGTGGAGGAATCACCCAACCATCAGTGAGGACAACAGTTACCAGGCTTTACGACGCCGGAATACGTCTCTAGCCTAGACCTCTAAATGTTGTGCGTTAAGTTCCAAAGCGTTGTTAGATTCATTCAATTTATTTTAAGTTGATCTTTCTTATGAAGTTTTCCTTTTGGGTTCACCACGAGATGTAGATGCAATTCCTAAAATGTAATCAAAAGATGATAAGCAAACTTTTATCTCTTTTCAGCAATGAAAATCCTAGCTACAAGGGGAAAAGAAAGACACAATCTTTTCTCAAAGAGTAAAGAGTACACTGTAAATGCACTTTTCCTAAATCAAGCCAAACAGACTGTCAATATGCAAATGCACATGTGCATGTATTTGTTTTTCACTTTCTTAATATTGATGCCTAAAAAGAAAGTTGATGTACAAATCTGAATTTGCTTTCAAGTGACAAACACAAACAAGCTTCTTTTCGAAATCAAAAGGTAGAGATGATTACGACACTTTATGATTTTGAAATAAATACCCGTTTCGACACCAGAAAGTAACAAATTCAAACCAAAGGCAAAAGTAAAAGCATAATCAACTGTCAACAGCAAATAAACTTTCTCCTAAGATCAAAATCGACACTTACGACAGATCTAAATCAAAGGACGACAGTATGACTATTCTACTTTTTCAATGGAAAACTGTAAATGATGTAACAAACACACAAAGAACATCTACAGTCTTTTTGTACAAAGGAGGTGGAATTAAGGCAAAGAAAAGGGGTTTTTAAACAGACACATACACTGATCACAGGCTGCAAAAATCAGAGACAAAACTGAAAAAAATGAAGCAAAGAACCTCAGCTGCACAAGGCTAGGCTGATCAGCGCACCTGTTACACAGAGAAACTGGATTGCAGCGCAGGTATCCCTCTCGGGAACTGCGTTGAAATGCAGAATCTCTTCACAGAGCCTGCGCTGGGGCAGAAACGAGAATTCTATCCGGGTTCTGGGTCATGGTTTGCAGTTTAATCTATGGTTTTTGGCCGAGTAAAAGCAATAAGTAATGCACAATCAGAGGGTAGATTTAAAGGAGGTCTAAGAGCTATCACAAAGGGTAATCAGATCATTTGTGAATCAGTTGTTCAAATCATAAATAGATCCAGTGAATGGATTGAAGTAGCAGATGTCTACTTTGCATTTGTTAATGGCAAATGCAGTTCGATTGCTACTTCTATGTTTATGAAACAAACAACAAGAGAAACACAAACAAACTAACTAGACACGATCCCCAGTGGAGTCGCCATTTTGTTAACGGGAAAAGTGTCTATTCAGAACGACCCTATCCCACTAAGGTGTGACAGTGACCTTAGAAACAAACAGGGAAAACTACTTTCATATTCTTCTTTATGAACTATAAACGAAGAGGAATAGGATGAACCAACATGTGTCTTGCGTTAGTCCTTTTTTCCGATCTCTCTTCTCTTTGACAGCTTCCAGCTACCTTCTCCCTTACTTTCCCAGCTTCACCAAGTTCTTGTAAGATCACAGAAGAAGAAAACTACACAAAGACATGGATTTATATTCATAAATAGCTTAGGATCAGATTTAAGCTAAACATACAAATGTAACAAGAACCAATGATACACAAGCATGTAGGAGAAACTCAAATAGTTTTATTGATATAAAAAGAAGGTCCAGGAGGAGTTACAACCGATGATTCCTGATCCAGCATCAACCTCCCATCATAGAAGTCCCCTCTTCACCTCCAACAAAGCATAAATCACCCAATACTCTGATATCTATCTCAAAACCAACAGCAATTCTCTGCAATGTACAAAATTCCAGCCTCTAGATCTCTGGGATGAGGGATCCATATATAGATGTATGCAAAGAGGATGAGTCAACTTATGATTTGAATAGTGGCTTCTCTCTGTCAGTTCTTGTTTCCACTTGGAGACTGGGAGCCTCTTACTCATCCCTGGTCGAACTCAGTGAGGCAAGTGTCATTGGGGAAGATTCTAGAAGCTTCCATTGTCTTTCCACCTCGCGGAATGATACTGACATTTGTCATTTCCCTCTCAACGCACCCTGGTAGTGCATTTAGGTGCGTTGCAATGCACCTAGCTAGTGTACTTGGGTGCTATTCAACGCAGCTAGCTAGTGGAGCAGCTGAAATGATCCTGATTTGGTTGATTCTGAGTAGTTTCTGGTGGAGAACTTCTGGGAGAAGCTGTAATTTGTTGACCTTGTTCCTTTAGGGGCCGGAACAACACTTTTAGGGACTTAGGATCCCTTGGTTTATGGACATTTCATGCTTAGAGCTGTAAGGCACAAAAATGTCTATAACAACGTGATCCAGTATTTCCACTTTCTTTGGGATAATTTAGATTCTAACTTTGTAGGGGAATGCTTTGCGAAACATTTATGGATAGAAAAATATCCAAACTGATGGCCATTTTCCTAATGCAACAACATGATGTGTAACACCTACACACACCAATAATATCCTTTTGATGAAAATTTCATTAATATTGGTCATTTTCACCAAGCTTTTGAAGGAGGAAAGTTGTTGAATAGGGAGCATAGAAGTAGATTGCCAGAGTTTAGACAATTGTTTATGAGGACATCCTTAACCAAAAGAGTCTTTATTCAGATATTGCAATTGAAGAGATAAAATTTGTTGATGGTCTAAAATATAATTTCAATGACATTATTTGAGACCATGTTTCCTCCTCCCAAAAAAGAAAAGAATCCCAACAAGAAAAGGTTACTGGTGTTTGTTTTGTAGCTCTAGGGATAAGCATAACAAAAGAAAGCACTCTTAAATAAAAAGAGTCAGGTATCGAGCTAAACCAACAAGTTCAAAGGAACACAAAAGTCAAAGGTCAGAAACAACATAGACCATAGAAAGAACACGCAACATAAAAACATATTTCTTCTAATGACAATATCACTATTATTAATGTCCTAGATGAAATGACCAAGGAACATAAATTAGGGTAATTTTTAGGTCTAAAATGGGCCTCCTAAGGAAATTATAAAATAATAGTTCCAAAAAATAAATTAATATTAGATTACATCATCAAATTTTAGAGGGAAAAAAGAAAAACTATTTTTTCAACTTGCATTTTCAACTTATCTCTGTATGGGTCTACTCAAATTTCGAGTGGAAACACTTGTTGGATGCATAATTTGATTCCTCGGCCAAGGAGTACCCTTGCTTCATACTTTCAATGGACCTTGCTACACACAAAATGAGAAATACATGAAAAACATGATTGCAATCACATTTTTCATGTATTTCTCATTTTTCATGTAGTGGGGTCCATAGGAAGTATGAAACATGGGTACTCCATGGACGAAGAGTTAAATTTTGCATCCAATGAGTCCTCATGCTAAAATTTTTAGTAAAACCTTAGGGAGATAAGTTAAAAATATGAGTTGAAAAAGTAGTTTTATTATTTTATTATTTGTAAATCTTTTTTACTTTTTTACTCCAAAAATGGTGAATCATCCCCCATGGTTGACACAATCATCCTGAATCCTATTTGTTCTTATAAAGTTTATTTTCATTGTACATTTTCTTATCAGACCCATCTTAGACCTCAAAATTTCCCTAACGCAAAGACAAAGAAAGTTAATGAGGAACTTCATTATATGTAGATTGATACGAACAAAGAAGAGAAAACTACGAGGACCCCTTTGTCAACATTAACCTCTTTCTCCAATAGAGAAAAAGAGTTTCTTGAGTAGCAAGAATAAAGTACCCAGATATTTATTCCACCAACTTCTCATGACACAACAATGACACCAATTCCTACAAAATCTATTTGAAGTCTTTTTTATTTAAACCTGTCACTGAAGTAGAAATTGTTCTTGAAAGTGTTCCATCCTTGACTAAGTACTACTTTAATGCTCAAACCAATTCAGTTGTTAGAAGAAAAAAGAAAAGAAAGCTTGGAAGTTTTGAAACCATTTCAGAATTCAATTGGCAAGAAACATGAAATGTTGAGGAAGAAGCTGAAGAATCCCCCCAGACTCTAGGAGCCTTTGTCAACTACAAACAAAACCATGTTGGTGAACATTCCACTGCCTACAAGAATAGCTTGCAGAAGATAAATCATCTAGAAACGTAAATAGAGAAAAGTGAAGCTTTCAGTGAAAAGAGTTGGCAAAACCATTCCACAATGCCTGTAGGTGGGTTCGCCATTGAAAGACATGAATTATGGAATGAATCAATTCAAAGTCATGAAGCAAAAAATAGCGTCCATATTTTTAAGGCCTAAACAATACAAGTGAGCCAAATATTGAGGAAATTGCAGGGTAAGTTTTAGAACTAAATGGACAAAATGTATAGTTTTTTTTCAACATAATTTGGATCTTCAAGACATAATAAAATCTTTGGTGGAAGAAGATAAGTACATCAAAGAAAAATTCACATCAAATCTTGAATGGGAAACACAATTTTATCCTGACAGCATCTGAAAGTATTCAAAAAGGATAAAAGACTAATGTTTACTTCTATGTATCAACAACAATTTGAGGCAAAAGAAATCAATGAATGCATCAAAAGGGCCACTAAAAATTGTCTGTTAGTATGGGAGACGGGGAAAACTTTTATAGAGGAATTTGATCTGTTAAGATCCAAGCCATTAAAAGATGTAAACCCTGACTCAATGAAACATAATCTCAAAGACACCACCATAGATGACCAGAGAGTCATAAACAACCTCAAAACCTAGAATCAAGAACTATTTCATATATTTATGTAGTTTCTCCTCGAGCAAATCAAACCGATTTCCAAATTTAGATTCAAGTACCAAAAAAACCTAAGAGTTGAGCATAATTTCATATCTATGTGCGAAGTGAATATTACGCATTTTCATCCTATCGACTTCTCAAAAACTTCTCAGTTGTACTTAGATTGGGCTAACTACATTGATTAAAACACACCACATTTCCTCAGAATGGACAAAGAAGATTCAGATGAGGAGGACAAATTTTGAGTGGCTTATGAGATTCCCCTACACAAAATCCTTTCAGGAAGGATTAAAATTTCGGAGAAGAAATTCTTATTTTTTGCAAACAAATCTTATCAATTTTTTTATTCCACACTATTGAACAAATTTTCCTTTTATTTAATGTTATTTATGTGAACTCTTACGTTGGAGTAAGGGTTTGCATGTTGACGATGTGCAAGACTTTTATTTCCAAAGTATTTTTTGAACTGAAAGCTTTTTAAAGAAGAAAAATTGGACTTGAATGCATGTTGTTCCTATGCTCACTTTCACTTCTTGATGGATAAACCTTCTCTCCAGTTCTTAATTTTACTCATGTTTATCTCTAGCTCAATAATGGCATCTTGTGGTCGATAATTTTTTGGATATGGTACACCTTGTTTTCTTGCTGAAAGCAATTTGTTATTTTTGCATGTGATTACATATCTATTTTGAAGTGAAGCCTAGTACTGAAAATCTATCGCACTAAAATATTATTGTTTTGAACATAGTTTATTTTGAAGCTCTATATTTCAGGGTTTAATTATATATATAATTTTTGAACATCACTTGTATTTTTCGCATATGGTACACCTTGTTTCCTTGCTGAAATAAATTTTGTATTTTTCCTGTGATTGCATATCTATTTGAAAGTCAAGCCTCATATTGAAACTATAGTGCACTAAACTTGTAGTGTTTTCAACATAGTTTATTTTAAATATATGTAGTTCATGGTTTACATGTAGTTCATGGTTTCCCAAGAAATTTTTAAAGCAAAAGTTTTTTCAAAGACAAAATTATTAGTTAAATGTGTATGACCTATAGGATTATTTCAGTGTCATATCTTTCATTTTTTAAATAGATGTGTATGTTTATCAATTGTTAACTTTATTCATGTCTATCTATGGCTAAATATTTCCACATTCTCTTAAACACTCCTTAGGATATGGAACACTAAATGTTTTCCTCTGTCAAAGTAAATATGGTTGGTTTCTACTTTGTGCGCGCATATCTCTTTTCCACTAAACCACAATATTGTAGCTATATAGCACTAAATTGATCATGCTTTCAACATGGTTTATTTTCAAGTTTATTATTACTATCATTACATGCAAACATATTATGCAAGAAGACTTGTATTTCCAATAACAAAATTTAACAAAAATCTTTTTCCAACACAAAAGGAGGAGTTGAATGTGTTTCGACCTATGACATTGATTTCCCGTCGTCAATCTAATTTATTAATGCATTTATTTGATACCCATCTCTTAAATTTATCCATGTCTGTGTCTTGATGAATATTAGGATATTCTCTTAAATACTTGTCAGCATATGTTACACATTTTTTCCCTGTCAAAGGAAATTGTTATATGTTCTTTGATTCCAAATCTATTTCAGAGTGAAGTGTCTTACTCAAACTACAGTGTAGATAATCACTCTCATTTTGAAAGTAAATTATTTTCATGCAGTTTATTTATGAGAATACATGCATATATATTTTTCAAACAAGGTTTGTATTTCAAAATGTAATATTTCAAGTTAAAACTTTAAGTAGAAAAAAACTCTGACTTCAGTGCTGACTGAGCCACTAGGTTGATTAGATGTCATGAATTTTATCTCTTAACTGACATATCTTATACCCAAGTTTTAACTTTATCAATCTATATATGTTCCTTCATAAAAGGATATTTTGTTAAACACTTCCCAACATATATTTCGACTACTTCTTTATGTCAAACAAATTTGTTACATGTTCTTTGATCGCATATGTGTTTCATAGTGAACCTTACTATTCAAATTACAGTATGATTGTCATTCATGTTATAGTCATAGCTTCTTTTCACGTAAAAATTTTCTGTCACCACATGCAAATATTTTTTTGAAACAACATTTATTATTTCCCAATCAATTGTTGTAGTGAAAGATTTTGTAAAACAAAATCATGAGTTGAATGCCTTTTTAGATATCATACAAATTTCCTATCCTTAATTTGTTTTGTTGGTGCACGTATTTCCTACTCACTTATTGACTTTATTCATGTCCAAATATGCTTGGATACAATGATATCCTATTAAACGCTTGTTACCATATATTCCACTTTATTTTCTCTATCAGATAACATTCTTATGTGTTGTGTGATTACATATATTTTTTATTGTGAACCCTCACATTCAAACGACAATGCACCTAGTTTTTCTACTTCTCAATAAAAGTTGTTTCCAAGCAATGTACTTTTTGGCGATACAGGCAATAATATTTTTCTTATAATATTGTAATTAAACAGAAATAATTTTGTTACAATGATATTTTCTTTAACCATTACTCTTTCTTTTTAAGTGTGACATATACATTTTTTTCATTTTAACAAAACTTTGGAAAGAAAAAGGTGGTGAAATCATCAAACCATCCAACAATTTCACTCTTGATATAGTTGTAAATGTCAAACCCTACCTCTCTCTATCTCCTATATCAACAACAGTTCATTGCAAAGTCATACCTTGCGATTTGTGTATACTAAATGCCCACGCTAGTTTTAAAGGTGTTATAAATAATTTACAATTGCGGACAAAGGTAACTTCCCTAGACCTAGTGGACTAGTCTAGAACAACATAAGGCAAAGAACATAGAGTTTTTTTAGAGAAGTTAGAAAATTGAAAGACGCCTACCTCAAATTTGTATCAAGCGTTCCTTTTCTCCTTGATTTTAAGCTTGAATTGTTGCTCCAAGTGCTATAATTAGAACCCACACACACAACTAAATGAAGCAAAGGATCCAAAACAACCAAGTAGCATAATCTAACACCCATATTCAATTAATTAACAAGGAATTGAAATATATGAGTGTTAACTTAACACGAAAAATATAGGAAAGTAAGATACTCTTTGTATTAACAGAAAGAAGAGAGAGTTTACAACCATAAATAGTAGATGTTCTTGTAGAAGTATCCCCAAGTTGACTTGTCCTTCCTTGTCAGAAATCACAACTCAATGTCAACTATAATGTTGTATATGATGATTCATTTAGATCGAAGGCAACAACATAGGGGTACTATCAATCTCGAAAATCCAACCCTAATTCTTTAGATGGAAGTAAATTTATAGGAGAGGGAGGGTAGTTTAGGATTTACAATAATGGGATTAAGATCCACATATGATGGGGGGATGAGCTCAAGGGATAAGAGGTGAAGTCTCCAAAATAGG
Organism: Pinus tabuliformis; assembly: GCA_031772625.1. Taxonomy (NCBI): domain Eukaryota; kingdom Viridiplantae; phylum Streptophyta; class Pinopsida; order Pinales; family Pinaceae; genus Pinus; species Pinus tabuliformis. The sequence continues at coordinate 368,168,165 of CM062814.1, forward strand.
ATCATACAAGATTTGATCTTCTTATCCATGGTAAATAGTTAAAACAACCCTTGGAACCTTCTGGACAAGGAATCTTTGGAACAATTTTTATTTTCTTGAATTTCTAGAATCAACACACCTACTTAAGGGAGAAACAAGTGTTGACAAGCTCTGGTGCAGAAGGGAAAAACTGATGTTGAATGTACTTGGTTAAAGGGAAAGAGTGCATTTGCGTTAAAAACATTGATTTTTAGCCATTAATCCCAAAAATGCATATGTTTTGGAAAGGTATAGCTTAGGGTTTTTGAATGGATGATGACAACATGGTCACAAATGTTGACTAATCCACCTTGCAAACCTATTGACTAGATGTGACAAAATTTCCTATAATAGATTAACCCCTAAAGTACAAAGTCTGAAATGACAACTTATGGCTAAAGTGCTTTACCTTGTGAAAAGTATGGGCCAAGAACAACTGGTCGAGATCATTATATGTTAGAATACATTTTTATTATGATACCATTGCTGAGGGAGGCATACCCATACTCATAAACAAGCTAACATTACATATACAATGATCAAGAAGTCGTGTCCATTGATGACAGAGAGTGGAGCCATGCTTGGATGAGTCTCTATATGATCATAGCCATCATATCTTGTAATCTTGTATTAATCCTAAAATTGCAAACCATATGGATGAAACTAGATCTAGGGTCTTCTATCTCATTCATTTGATCAACCAATGTATGAGTTTAACCATGTGAATAAATGAGCTGAAGTTGAACTTGGTAGACACCATTTGATTATCGACCAATGATGTAATTCGTTAACTAAGGTGAGAGAAACCACCAATGATGTTAATGGTTCTCAAGGTATTAAAGTACAATCCATATGGTATGAATGAATGAGTTGAAGTTGAACACCACACACAATTTTTCGATGGAAGCCCAATGATTAAAACCTATCACCAAAAAATGTCGTTAATGTATGTAAGCTCCAAGGTATTGAAGGGATCTTCTAAGTCAACTTACTAGAATATGAGTCGATGTTGATAGGAAGTGACCCATTATAGGAAGCCCTTGATGTACCCCCCATCAACGACAAATATCAGGTATCAATACTTGAGACAAAATGATTTTGATGTGGAATCAGTTTAGGAATGACAAATATGGATGAAGGCTTAAGAGTAGTGTGCCAGATATCAACTAAAAGAATTATCTTGAACATATCAATGAATTTGAATGGAGCCGGTAGAATTGACCCAAAACTAAATATGGAGACTTTTGATATGGTGTGATGAACCAAAAAGATAAGCATATTTCCCAACTCAACAGTCACAAAGATGAAGTGAAACAGTTTCATGTTCAAGAGCGACTCACTACCATTAATAGGTTGAGTATCCTATTTTCCCAATTTCCCCAACCATTTGTGGTCATTACCTCATCATTTTTGGAAATATTGAAGAGGATAACATATTTTTAATCTATAATTTCATCGTTCGAGTGAATCCCTCTAAGTATTTTTGACAAACCCTAAGAAGTAGTGGTTTTCTCTCGTCATGTTCAACAACTCCATCATTATTTGATGTTTTTACGAGTTCATCGAATGTGAAAATCAACATTTTTTTCACGTTTAGAGAGTTTGAAAAAGAGGCGAAAAAGAAAACTCCAAAGGTTCCTTTTCATAAATAATCCCTTCAGTTTGAAAAGGCACAAAACGATACTTAAGGGAGCCTCTTAGCAATGTTCAAATAAGGTATTCCTTTTTCGTAAATAGTTTATCTCTATTGGGAAAAGGGTTAAACTTATACTGGGTAGATATATTTTCATTTACTTTAATGAGTTTGGAAAGAGAAGTGCTTAACAATACTTTCATGTTTAGGTAGTCAAAAATGAGTTGAAAAGCGACTCCAAGGGTTTCCTTTTTCGTGAGTTTAGAGAGCCCAAAAAAGTGATAAAAGTATGATTCTTTGTCAAAATTATATGCTTTAACTAAGAAACATCATTATTCCCTTCAAAAACATGTTAACCTACTCAGAACATCAGCAAAAGATTAAAACTATCTGATACATGGTAAAATTAGGTAAAAATAATAAAATATAATTAAATAATCATAAAAAATGACCATAAATAGGAGAAACGTAATTTCATTTTTACAATTTCACATTTTACCTCTTAGTGAGTAAGCTCTGAGTGCATTTTTCCCCTAATCTTCAATAGTTGATTGTAGCCAATCCAATGGATCATTTTTGGTGTTGTCACTTCGAGGTAGGAAATCTTACCTTCCTCCTTCATTTCATAGCTCTGGTTTTTCCTTTCATGCAATTTTTTTTTAAGTTTTGAGTGATTTAGGGATTTAATTTTGTTCCCTCGCACCAAAAAGCCCCAGTAAGATCAAAAGGTATGCTGCCTACGCAAAATTTAACTATGGAGAGTGATGCAACATACTTTCTTCCTTTAGTAGGGTGGACTAAGTGAATTTGAAGAATTTGTTTTGCTAATTTCACTCAAATTTATCTTAATTTTTTGCATGGGATTTATTCTAATGATTTTTCTTGTCATGTTTCAAGTATCCATTGGAACAAAATGGCTTTTATTTGGTTATAAAGAGAACATGAAGTCCAATACATGGATGTTTACAATGATCAAACAACCATCCAAGCATTGAGAAACTATGTGCCTCTCAAATTCTTTTGGCTTCCTGAGATGAAACAACAAATGGAACTATTGGAGTATCTTATCAGGGCATGGGATTTGGAGGCACAATCCTCTAGGCTTGGAGCAGATATTCTCAGTATACAGGTGGAACATAATTATTTGTTGATAAGTTTATCATGTGGAGGTGCTCCTATTTCATTGTATGGTTCGAGTAGGTTTGGAGAGATTATCAATGGGTATATTTTTTCACACTATAGACCTCATTCCCATCCAACCAAAGATGGGAAAATCGAGATTAAGGTTACAGTCTTCCTACCTCTCAGGACAATCCTATTCATCGTTGCTAGATTGGTTAGGAGTGCTACCTTGAATTTGGATAACAGGTCCCAAATGCAATACACATTATAATGAATAGAGCCGACAATGTTTAACTGGAGTGAGGGAGTATTAGTAAATATGAAGGAACAACTCACCAAGGCAAAATATGAGAGATTGAAAAACTTTGGGTATGGTTCCATTTTGATCTCATTAAATTTGGAGAGGATTCCATTACTCTGTCCTTGACATATCTCACTTGAGCTTCCAGATCCTATAGCTCCATGGATGAGGCGATGGGTAGACCTCATGTCTACACATGCAGGTTCGTCTTCCATAAGTTTGACACCTATCTTCTTTTGATGGCTACGTATGAATCTCATTATGGTTGAATACTATCCTTATGTCAGGATGGATTACGGCGAGATCTAGATATCATATTACTTAAAGGCGAGCAAAGGAGTGCCATAGGTAAAACAAAATCATTTTGATTGTTTTTCAATTTTTGGGTTTTAAAGTTTTTTTTCATGTATCCAAGACTAACTATTAATTTTTTACATGCATACATTGGATGTGTTTGACCATTCGGTTCATCATATATTTAGTGTGTTGAATATCCATTGGAGGCACATGTTGGAGTACAAGTTTTTAAAGAGGCACGAGAGGTATTGCAGGATCTCAATTCACTTGAGACTCTTGTAGAGGTCGAGTGACATGTTGAGGGATTGACCCAAAACATATGAAAGACTAGTGTCAATCAAATCCCTATGAAATTGCAACACTATACTATTGGAGTGCATGACCGTATTAGCCAACTTCTATGTAAAGTAGCTCGCGTGGTTTCTTTTTACCATGAGAATCATGAGCATTATTCTACCACGAGTCCATAAAGCCATATTTTGACTACATGTATTTTTTATGATAGGATGTGTGGCCATATGTGTCTCAGGCACATATTTTTGTAAAACCAAACTTTTATATGTAAACATCTATCTACCTTTTGGTGTTTCTTAGGTGTTCTATTGTCTTGTTCAATATATGTGATGTGAATTGAATTGAATTTACATATGCCGCAAATGTCTATCTAAAAGATGATTTTCCTTGAATGGATCTGCCAATGTGTTTAGACTTCTAGGAATGTGTTGATATTGAATATAATAAAATTTCTTTCTAGAAGGAGAACCCGTAAGAAAATACGAAGCATATTTAGACTTCTAACTGAATAGACATTAGTCAAGCGTATTAATACAATTTGTGAGTCAAGTCGGACAAGTATACGGTGGATACCAAGAGAAATAGGATCAGACAACAACTCAATCACTGTGTTATACTCAGCGATGTTATTGGTAGAGAGACTGATACAAATCCCTTGTAAACTGACTAAATAGCCACATGGATAATATATAACCCATGTTGCAGAGGAAAGGTTCCGAGTACTATGACTAGCGTGATTATCATAACCAACATATTGTTGAAGTGAATTTGACATATGTAAAGAAAATGTGAACCAAGCTTAATAGAGATGGTAGGAAACTACAAAGGGAACACACTGCAAACACACTCAACACACCTATAGATAATACATACACATTGAACTACACAAAATAACTTAAGCATAATATCTTTTGATGTAAAACCCATTTCTAGGCAATACCAGTGAAACTCCATCGAAATCAACAAACTCATGGGCCCCTTTAGCTAGAACACATTTAACAATGTAGAGGCCTAGCCACATTGGCTCGAACTTCCTAGGCCCTCACTTATCGTACTCCTGATCATACAACAAGACAAGATCGCCTTTCGAGAAGGCATGAAGCTTAACATTCTGATCACATTGTGCCTTAATTCATTTCTTGTGGGCCTCATTAGCCATCGTGTCATCACACTGGTTTTCATCCAAGCATGTCAGATGTGAGAGACACTCTTCTTCTATGGAAGTGATAGGGAGGATTTCAACCACAAATTTTAGAGATGGGAGTTCACTCTCGATAGGAAGGATTTCATCCAAACCATATAATAATTGAAACAACATGAATAGAGTAGCAGTCTGAACAAAGGTTTGATATGCCCATAATGTTGCATAAGGAAAAAGATGCCAATCTTATTTGTGGATCCCCATCATCCATTGAAGTATCATTTTCAAGACTTTGTTGATTGCTTCAACTTTCCCATTCACCTTTGGGTAGTAGGGAGTTGAGCTTTCAAGGTGAAGGCCCAACTTGGTAGTGAGCTCAGACATCATGTGATTACGAAAATTCTTCCCATGGTATGTAATTATAGCTTGTGGTACACCAAACCTTGCAATGACATGATTAAAGATAAAGAGAGAAAATTTTTCATCGGTGTTATTATATGTAGGCTTCGCCTCAACCCACTTGGTAAAATAGTCTACTGCGACAATCATGTAGCCATGCTCTCAGGCCAAGTGAGGGTAACTTACATGTCATAAAGGAAATGCCCCATTTAAAAAAATGTACAATGGTATTAATAGGGTGTAAAGAAGCTAATGGAGCATGGCTTTTACGATAATGACACTTTTGGACTATGAGGATACAATTGTGAAACATGTTAGGCCAAAATTACCTAGCACGCAAAATATTCTATGTGGTGGCATAACCAAACATGTGTTCCCTACATGCCCCAACATGGAATTCATTGAGAGATTTATCGACCTCCTCACGAGTGACGCATCGTAAAAAAATCATATCAATACCACAACGATAAAGGGTGTCTCCAATGATAATATAGTTTTTAGCCTGATATCAGCTACGACGCTGGTCAAAGCGAGAGGTATCAAGTCAAAAAAAATATGTGTCTGGAGATATATGATGATATCTCCATACCATGGGTCAGATGAATCTATCGAAAACAATGAATCATTTGGAATAGAAGCGTTAGATGTTGTCTTAGTTTCAAGAGATGGAAGGTTACAGATCAATTCGACAAAGACTAAGGATTTCTTGGATTTGGATTTTCGAAGCTCCAAATTGAATTTGTAGAGGACGAAAATCCTTTTGGAATAATTTCCCCCCAGCAATTTTCATGACAATATATAGGTCATGGGGTTGCAATCAGAAACAAGTATAGTCATGTGACACAGGATATAGTGATGAAACCTTTGGACAACTTGAATAGCCACCAAAGCTAAATTTTCAATTTGAGTATATTTGATCTAGATAGAATTCAAGTTATGAATCAAATAACAAATGGGATGTTCATCCCCAACGTCATTCCCTTTGATCAATACCATGGTGATGATAGTAACTGCAACGACAAGGTACATGAAGTAATTGTGTTGAAAATACAGGGGATACAACAATGATGCCTAAACTACAACATTTTTCAAAGCATCAAACGCCTTTTGGGAAGTGTTTTCCCAATGAAATGGAAACCTTCTCTTCAACAATCAATAAATCCATTGGTCAATTTAGCATAATTGGGAACAAATCTCCATAGAATGTTAGCCTTCCCTTAGAGTCAATGTAGTTGAAAAAGAGACAAAGGAGCATGTAGATCTAGGATTTCCTAAGCTTTTAGAGGATATACATGAATTAATTTCTTCAGCACAGTGAAGTTGATAAGATGACCTTCATGATGTTTTAAATAGTAGAGAATGAAATAAAGGATCAAAATACATACCATAATCTAAGGAATTATCAACCCAATTTATCAAAGATAAAAAAGTACAGTCTTTCGAATAGGTCAAATAGATGGCTTCATATTCGAGCTAAATAGGACTGAGTGATAGGCAGTCACCAAATGTATCAATATTAGATGTATCTGGTACTATCCAAGGATAAGATGGAGTAGTATAAGAAGATATCATGTTAATGTAGGTGACTTCTTTCTTGTTTTTAGGAAGGGGATAAGGAAGAGGAGGAGGAAGGGAAAATTTTTCCACAAGGAGGGAATTCTTAAGCAATCCCACCCCAACATGTTGATATGGATGTGTGGCTTCTCCCACAAGAAGTATTATTCTAGTAACTTGGGAATGGGTGGCAAAGAAGGAAAGTTGATCAATGGCCACTATGTCCCATTTACGAGGGAAAGCTATCATTATGAAATAAGTATAAATGATAGGATTCATAGTGTAAACCCATGTATGACCAAGAAGGTTATAATCTAATGGTCCATAAATAACTTCAACTTGCACCGGTATTCTCTTGCCACCAAATCCAACTTTTAATGAACTAAAAAATCCAAAAGTCTTGAAGCCTCTTCCATCAAAGGGCTCTAGAGTTGACAGTCAGTTATTGAGTTGAGGAGAACTGATGACCTTCCAGAAAGAAAGAGAAATTATATAGGTTGAAGGTTCTTCATCCATAGTGGTTCGATGGATGGTCTTACTATGAACTGCATCCTTAATGATGAAATAAAATTGCGTTGGAAGTATGGGCATATAAATCTCATGATTAAAGACTACAAGGTTAGAATTTGAAGGATCAACAACTCCAATTACAGTAAGTGAAGCCTTCTTCTTAGCATGACAATTTGCAACACCTCGAGAGTTGACATAGTTGAAGGAGCTTGAGCCAAATCCTCAACTATGTTATAATTCAGTGTGGCTCTCGCACAAGGGTTGAACTCAGATTTATGAATAATGCCCTTGGGATGTTTAATTTTTAATTCAATAGGAATCACATTTGGAGTAGGATATGAAGCAAGTGTGGTAGAAATGGTAGGTGGATCAGTAGCGTGACTATTGGAAGGATTCACATTAATGTAGTCCTTATTTATCATTGCCACCATAACATAATTTATTGGTTTGGTAGAGGAAAGCATCGTAAATGAGGAAGAGGAAGTAGGATCTTGAGAAACCATGTTAGACTCCTGATTGGGAAAGGGATCTATCAACACAACAAGCACAATAGATGATTTAAGGAATTGATTCACTTCCCCCCAATGCAGACAATCACGAGTGAAATTCTCCTCATTATAGATGAAGAAAGGCCCATGAGGTTTCTGCTTTTCTTTAGAAGACTAGTTATTTTGTTTGTCCTACGGAGGATTATATTTCTTATTTTCTCCTTTTCCTTTCTTCTTAATTCATGCTTTCTAAGATCTTCCCTTCATGGATTGAATGACATGAATCATGGAATTAGAAACCACAAGAATGGTAGGAGAGGGGTTTGGGTAGCCACAACAAGAGTTGAACCATATGGTTTATTTACTCAGTACTAGCTAATAGAATCAATCATGCCATCGATGACATGCAATTCTTTATCGAGAGGTTGAGGAACAATATTGGAAGGTCGCGAAGCATTTGGTATTTTATGATAGAGCATGCCATATAAATAAGATCAAGGTATTGGGCATGAGAAATTACTTGCTCTTTGGTCAAAATCCTTTCTTTAGCGATGTCTTCTATTATGGATGGTAACAAAGACTTAATAAACCATTCAACTAACAATTGTTCAGGAACAAAAGTTTTGAATAAATGATGGTAACATCACCACTGATTAATATGATTAGAAATATGATTGGAATCATATTGTTTAAAGGAATTAAAAATTTCACTTCTAGTCTCATAGTGAATGGGTAATTAAAAATGAGTTAAGAACATGGTCACTAAGACACTAAAATTTTCGAACAAATCTCATGTCAATTTAATATGACATTTTTTTATTTTACCAGTAAGTGTCTGCTCGAAAAGACGTAATCAAATAGAATCAACATTTAAAGGGTTCGAAAAACACCATAAACGATACGTCATGATGTGTGTAGATGGGTGTTCTCCAAAATTTCTACAGAGCTTTTGGATATCACTAGGAATTTCGTAGGAATAACCAGCCACTAGGGAGAGTGAAAAATGGGATCATTTGTAAGCCAGGTCAAATCTAGCAATTCAAGGGTTGCCACAAATGGAAACTATCAATTAAAGTCTAGTGGAGGTTATCTTGGGTAAGATGGGATGGCTTGAGCAATACATATATGCACTCCTAATAAGGAGGACTATGATAACCTGGTTAAGCATAGCATTATTCCCTAGTTCTGGGGTAACCTTGCTATCTAGTTCTAGGATAACCTTACAAAGGTTGAAATGGTTGGGTTTTCATTTGCTGACCTTGGTAAGGAATTTTAGGAATACGTTGATATGGTTTCCCTATGGGATTTTAGTGGAATAAGTTGTGCTTGTGCCATACCATATAGATGTTGAACCATTTGGATTTTAGGAATAACCTAATAAAGAGGTGGAGGTTGTAAGGAACGTTGTAGTGGCTAGGTAAGTGAGACTTGTAAAGCCCCAGATACTGGTGGAAAAGGTTGAGTTTGAGCTGCATCCTACAAATGTTGACTTACATGAATTTGATATTGAACAGGTTGAGACATTGGTTGAAAAAAACGAATCTGAGATGTAGGTGGAACAACTTGAAAGGTTTGAAATTTATTCACAACTGAGGTAGGTAGTATGGGCAATGTAGGTTGCTAAGGTTTGGAAACCATTCCTAGATATGGAGGACTCAAATGAGGCTGAGTGTTAGATTTTAATATTTGATTAGGATATGTAAAAATTATGATAACAAGTTTCCCCCCTATGAAAGAGGAGGGGAAAATGGAGGTAATTCCCCCCAAGAGGAGGGTATCCAAGATAAGGTGGATTGGGCTATTGTAGGTGTCCGTACCCACTAACATAAGGACCATGTCGCTGCGCTACTAAAGGTTGGGATGGAGGTGCGAGAGCGGGTTGTGTAGCTTTCATCAAAGAAGTGCCATATGGAATTCCATAAGAGGATGACATGGGAGAAGTTCATGGATTGGATGTTGCACCAGAAAAGGTACACGATAATGGTTGGTAACTAGGTGGGATGGAAAGACCATCATATAAATGTGTCTTTGATGATTTTTCAAACATAGAAGAATCTACAACATTGGTTGTCTCAATCATAGTAGAAGATGTAGGTTGAGAAACCATAACAGACTCATTCATGGTTAAATTTCCCAAAGAGGATTACCGAGCGAAACTCAAGGGTGAGTTGGAAAGAGATGAAATAGGCAAAGGAGATTGTGACGGAGTATGAGAAGGAGGAAAAATATGGTCCTAATAAAGATGAATCCCTCTCAAATGGACAAGAGAGGAGGGTGGAGACTCTTCATGAGGAATACCCTCAACACTCAATAGACCAGGTGGAATTTATTCACTTTCGAGACTGAGATATATGGGAGGAAAGAAACAAAGAGTAATGCAACATACAAATACAATAGAGCAAAATTTATTAAGCAAATTTCCCTAATGAAACTGGTCCAATTTCTAATTTCACAGAAAAACCCTCAATGCAAGGCAAAATGAAAAATGTTGATATTTTTATTTTCTATCCTCTTAATATTCAAATGAAATAGAAACTAAGATTCTTCTTGAATCACTGGTAATATAAACCACACAAAATGATGACTGTAATATCTATTTCTTCAAGCAACCAATGATAAAAAAAACATTTCCAAGGAGCTAAATCACAAGAATAAAAAAAATCCAAACAAATATTTATCAAAGGCTAATAATACCCAATGAAAACTAAGTGAAAGCTTTTTAGAGACAAGGACACCCTCAGAACCAAAAGGAAAACACGTTGGACCAAAGAAAATAAAAGAGCAAGGTAGGAAAATAATTCTTTTGCATCCTACATGGATCAGTGTAGGTGCATAACAGAGGTCATTGCAGGTACATAACAGACACCAATTCTCTACAACACATGTGAAAATAATGAGAGAGTGCTTGAAGTGCTCTATATCCAGACTAGTGGATGCACTAAGGGAGATTAAGCCAAAATTCAACCCAAAAAGTAAAACCAAGCTCAAAGAAGGGCTTTCCTGGTGTCAATTAGGTCTGAGTGAATCAATAAAGGTTAGTTCAATAGGTGAAAAAGGTGTTAAGGTTAAGGAAAAAACTAATGGAAGAAATCAATCCCTAGCGGAGTCACCAATTTGTTATGTGGAATTTACGATTGTGGACAAAAGTATACTCCCTAGGCATAGTGGACTCACCTAGAATAATATAAGACAAAGAACATAGAGTTTTCCTTAAAGAAGTTATAAACTTAAAAGAGGCCTACCTCGAATCCGTAACATGATTTCCTTTCCTCCTCGCTTGTAGGATCTAATTGTAGCTCCAAATGCTATAATTACAACATGCACACACGACTAAAGCAAGCAAATTATCCACAAAAATCAAGTAGCATAATCTAAAATCCTTATTCAATGAATGAAAAAGGCATTGAAATATATGAATGCCAACATGATACGACAAATATAGGAAAACAAGATACTCTTTGTATTGATAGGAGGAGGAGAGAGTTTACAACCATAAATAGTAGTTGATTGTAGAAGTCTTCCCAAGTTGACTTGTTCTTCCTTGTCAAAAATCACACCTCAATGTCAACCCTAATGCATGAAGATGATGATCCCTTTAGCTTTAAGATAATAGCACAAGGGTACTATCGATCTCCAAAATCCAACCCTGATGCTATGGATGCTAGTAAATTTATAGGAGAGGGATGGTAGTTTAGATTTACCATTAAGGGCTTAAGATCCAAATATGATGGGAGAATGAGGTCACGGAATTAGAGGTAAAGTATCCAAGATAGCTTTAGATATGATTAGATATTATTATACATGGTAAATAGTTAAAACAACCGTTGGAAGCTTCAAATATTTTTTAATTTTCCCGAATTTCTAGAATCATTACACCTACTAAAGGGAGAAACTAGTGGTGAACTTAGGCAGTAAAGGGAAGGAGTGAGTTGGGGCTAAATACTTTGATTTTGAGCAATTAATCCCAAAAACTCAAACTTTTTAGAAAGGTCATGATTAGGGCATTGTGAAGGTTTGATGACAACATGTTCATGGATGTTGATTGATTGGGTTTGCAGACCTATTGACTAGATTTGACAAAATGGCCTATAAAAAAAGGAATTTGTTTAATATTCCCTCTAACAACAGGTGTTATATGGAAAATGTTTGGACGATTTATATCAAATGGAACACCTTATTAATTCTCAAAAATAATGGTAGCAAACATTGGAAGTTCAGGAGGCTTTGAACCAAGAATATCCTAGATATCCTCAACATATCCAAGTGCACCGTTTACTAGCTCAAATTCAAGCCAGAAATTAAATGTCAAGATGACACACTCTCCATGACATAACAACACCTCATTCTTCAACACATTATCATCATTGTCAACTGTTTCTATTCTTTTGGTCCACTCTACAACACATTTCGCAATTGGTCAACTCAATGATTTGAGCATCCTCTAATTATGCAGGTTGACCAAATTATTCAATGAAACCAAAGAATCAAATAAATATTTTCCAATGGATGCAGGAAACTATCCACATGTGACATCATAATATCCCAATCATGTAGAGTAGGCTCTGCATTTATGATATTGGTTAAAAGATTGCAAAAAACAATTGTTTAGGATCATCACCATGTTGCCTGAAAATTTATCCGCAATGACAATAATATTTAAGGTTTCCCACAAGACTTTACCTATTTTCCTCCCTGCCTATAATGGTTTATCCTTGAGAGGAGTAAGTTGACCAAGATCGCCCACTAGAATCATTGACCTACCATCGAAAGGAGAGTCCTTGTTTTCAGGAAAGGCTTCTCGCAAACATGCATCTATTTGTATAAACAACCCTAGACCTATAGATGTCATGTCATTAATCATAACATAGAAAATGTGCCACTTAGTGGTTTCATATCTTTTATAGGAATTTTTACAACTGAGTGTATTGCTTTTCCATGTATATTGGAAGTAGCAATGCTAATAGGAGTGAGAAACAATAGTGGAGTTCTACCACCCATTGTAGAAGAAGAAAGAGCATGAAAAATAAAATCGATAAGAGAAGGATTCCCATTTTCAGTTGTTCCTTTAATAATCATTTTCAAAGCATCATTCCTTTCAGCATCAATAAAGTGGTGTAAAACAATCTCAAAAGCAACTCGTTGTTTCTAAGTTAAAGAGCTCAGTGACACTATTCTCTCCCCAATTGAGTCACCATTAACAACACCTGTTGAATGAGAATCTTCTATAAAATGGATAGGATATTCTACATTTTCATCTGGAACCATTCTTTCCTACCAATTATAATCAATATTGTAATCCCTTCTGCCAAGATTGTCTAGATCAGAAATCATTACATTGTTTGGAATAATAATCCGGGAAAGAACCTAAAACTCTTCAGAATCTCTGTCAAAATTATATTTGTGAACAAGGGGCTTGAAATACTTTGAATTACTCTCATTTTGAAAATGGAACCGATTAACATGCCACATGCGATATCTTAGACTCCTCTAATTGTCAATGACAATTTCACTTAAATTTCCTATATCTGAGGTAATTTCACGAAGTGACTTGTACAAATGAAATTAACTCCAACAAAATTTTTCAAACTCTTTTGACCCCTCATTCCAAATAGCATAGAACCATGACCACAAATAAAAAATAGCATCCACATTACACAATCTCCATGGCTTCTCCCTCCCCTTGCTATCATAGCTCCATGACCTGGTTTATTCTATCAAACACAAATGCTCCAAAAAATGTGGGAAATTTTGATATCGCATGATAAAATTGTTTTGGCATGAAATTTTGTGAGATCGCACCGACAATATTTATAACACTTTCTTGCCAATGCTCAATGCAACAATTTTTTAACTTCACACAACAAGAGGTAACTTTAGCAACATATGGAATTTTTCTTTTGCACCAATATCATGATCAACAAGCATTTATGGAAGAAAAATTCTATATGAATACAATGCAGGAGAATCATATCCACCCACACTTGCAAACCTTGTCAACTTCTCCTGATATCTTTTAGATCTTAATTAGGATTTGGAAGAATATTTTGCAATATATTTCAATATTGCACATCGAGAAACAACTACATTAAAATCAACATTTTCTCACCACATTATGGACATTCAAATGGTCATCGTTCCATGACACTTCATATTTATTTCTCCCTTTCTCATCTATGTACATTGCAGACTCAACACACACCTTCGATGGAGCATCGTAATGGAAGGAAATGATAGACCCCTTTTTTCATAAATTGGAATCAACACTGCATTTTGTGTGTCTTTGAACTTTTTTCACCACATTCTCAAAATATTCATTAGGGTTGCATGAAAATATTTGTCCATCTTCAAAAGTCACGAGTCATCATTAACAATTTGAGGAATAATGAAATTACAATTGTGTATGTCATGTGGATTCCATGTTGTTACATATTTGTCAAAGTACGACTTGACTTCATGAACATCCAAAAGGTTGGTCCAATATAGTGTTTCCATATTCAAAGCTCCTAGAAACCATAGGAAACCATGTATGTGCATTGAGCCCTTGGGCTTCCACTCATACCTACCAAAATAACTTCTAGTTAGGATATAAAAACTACCCAAAATAACAAATGCATCATGCCAAACCCATACACAATATGTCAAAATAAATAACCACACACCTAAGCCAAAATTATTTAGCTCCAAGATAGTTTCAAGAACCAATTCACAAAATATATTAAATATTTGGTGCATGTACATAGCAACCATATGTGGTAATTGAATAACATTCTCAATTTTTTTCACATGTTCATTTCATGGATAGGACTATGTCATTGAAGGCATAAGACAATGCAAGTCAGGCCACTTAGTTCCATCCGCAATAAACATAAAAATAGAGTGGGGCAGCACAATTCTATGATCACATCGATCAATTCAAAACAACAATTTGTCTAATATGCCCATGCAACCCTACGACAACAACCAAAATGCATTAATTTCTCAGCCAATTTATTGTCACGAAGATCCCTAGGCTTTCAACTCAACTGTTGAAGAGTTATAGGTGCAGTCACATGGATATTCTTTTTCAATAAGAAAGAAGTTGTTCCCTAGCTATTATGATGCATAATCATGCTCAACAGGAAATAGCAAAACCGAAGATGACTTCCAGATATTTGATCACAATACTTAAGTATATGCAAACCGTATTCGTGCATTTTAGAATTGTGGATGCAACCAATCAACAACACCAGTGGGAAACAAAGTTGGGAAGGCCATGTCTAGAAACCCTTTAGTGTTATATTCATTGATAGGGGATGCATCAATATCTGGACATTCCACTAATTCATCACTTCTATAATCTCTTCCTTCAATTAATATTCTTATTCATTCCACTTCCCTATACTCATCAAGCATGTGAGAAAGAAGCGATGATGGATGGTAGCACAAACCACCAACCCTGAACATTTCAATCTCCTCATTGCATCTCCCCATTTCATCGAGATTAGTATCAACAGATTGTAGTCTGCTAGAAACATTAGTCAGTTGTTTTAGCAGAGCATCCACATAATCCATATCAATTTCAACATCCATGTAGTATCTATCCATCCGATTTTTGTATGCTAATGCATCCAACGCATGCTATCTCTTGACATAGAAATAATACTTCGAATTAGTACCACACTTCCTAACAATCAGAAAATCAAGTTTCTCTACACATTGTGGAAGCTTCTTTGCAATAAAAGATATGTCTTATGGAAAATTAATTGTATGCCCACTATATTTATATTGGCCACCACGATCATGTGTCACTTAGAATGTTGGATTCACTCATGTTATTATCGTTTCTTCAACCTATGTCAAAACTCCTAGGCCCCTTAGGTTATTGACCAGGATACATGTTATTAAAGCAAGAGAAATGGTGAGCATCTCTCTTGCTCTTACCTCTTTTACAAATGGGCCCTTCACTCCATATCACAACTTTTACATTAGGACAACATTCATTACAGACTCGACACATTTCCATAATAGACAAGTTATAAATCCTGCAATAGAAATTTTTATGCACCTCAATAATCTTCATGCTAAAATGATGGAGACCACCTCCACTTTCTCTATGATACAGTAATCCAAATTAAGGATGATATGATACATCCTGTTGGGTTTGAGCATTGGATTGAACATTTATTTCCATCAATTCATGGAAATTCATCATTCTATATTGGTTGTAGTTGGCTTCATTTTGGTTGCATAAATTAAAAATCATAATGCTAAAATGAAGCATACAAAAATTCAAAATTGGTAAGTTTCTGAATTTACTTCTTGAGCACTGTTCATCCCAATATTGCTCTGCAAAAATAAATTGGATTAAAACATGCATCTAGCAATTTCCAAATACATATTCAAATGCACAAATCTGAGGAAAATAAATCCACTTGCATGACCTGTCCTATATGAAGAGAGGAACTCTCCATATATTCTCTGCTAATAAAAATACTTTTGACACACTTTCTTACAGAAAATATTGTGCTGACATTTGTAACTAGGTGCCGCAAATTGTCAAGCATCCCAACAAGCATACTATTGTTAGAAAAAACCTTAGATTCCTGAAATACAACTCGATGAATGCATAAATTCTTTGTTCCTAACACATGTGTCTCTCCACCAGTATTCATTCCAACATTGTTCTACATAAAGAACTAAAAGAAGAAAAAACATAAATTAATAAAAATACACCATTCAAATGTAAAAATCCTATGAAAACAAAAAATACTTCAACCACCTATTCTCTTCCATGAGACCGGACACAAACAAAATAGGGTGGAGCTGCAATATTCACTATATAGTTGCTCGAAGGAATGCCTGACTCCACATTGCCATAAGAGTGACTGAAATTCCCTCCCATGTCACCAAGAATATTTCTACCACTAATAAAATTTGATGTTGCAAATCACTCATTGTCATGAATGTGCCCATCTTCCAATACTCCATTTATTATGTTGTTTGCAGAGGAAACATCATTCTCACCTACATGAACACTTCCTTTGCAAACACAATATTTGCAAGGAACAAAATGGTAAGAAAATTTTACTTCCACAAACAAATTTCAACATGCTCAACATCATCACAAATGAACAATTTCAAACAAATCTCCTTCCCATCATACTACTCATATTCCGATACTTACCATTGTCCACTCCATCTTGTTGATAATTTTTTGAAGCTCTTTTATTTTCTTGGTACCTGGCTCTTTTTCTCTCATTTTCTACATCATTGTCATGTCGATACCATTGCCAGTTATATTCATTCACTCTCTCGTGTGAACTAAGTGACCAAGCTCTTTTCGAACCATGTTTTCTTATTCCTTCACTTAACATTTCTACACAAAGTTTTAATTATTTTTTAATATGGTTCTTCATGCTTATTTCCCATCCCACATGCTCAACAAGTTGAAGTGTTCATGCTCAAAGACCTTACACATGAAGTAAACTGAAATACTAAAAAAAATTAAAATACTTACAATCAACCTTCCATATCACAAGTACATACATATACATAAACAACATCTTAATTACTATAATACACAGAAAACCATTGTTAGGTCGCTATACTACTAGTGTAACCCATTATTGTTACTAGTACAAGCCACTTATTATATTGATGTACCCATGTAGGGCCCATATTGTTACTATTGTGCCCCATAGAAGCCCACTATTGTTATTATTGTGCCCTTACATTATCATTGTTATGTCGAATCTGATTATGTTATGACCCCTTAGACTCCAAAATATAGAAAGGAGGTCTTTTCATTTGTATCATCCAAGAATTGTTCATTTATGTAATGTAAAGGAGGTTTCCCCCTCGAAGGGGCTGAATTCTAAGGTGTTGATCTATCTTTTCTATCTTTTCTTGAGCTGGTTTCATAACATTTGGTATCAGAGCTTTGGATTCTAGGGTTTCACTGCTCCAAATAGATCATTCTGGTATTTTCGCTATAACTCTTCTTCTGTGACGTTTCAGAAGATAAAAAAAAAACCCATTTGATACGAGATCGTACTGAAGCTCAGGTCCAAATTTCAGAGCTTTTCGTGCTATATTTGTGGAGATATGATCTAAGGAAGTTGGTCTTTTTGCAGACTCCTGAATTACATTCCAAACAGGTGACCTGGGGAAAATCGTCATAATTTTATTTCTGAGCATCAGATTGAAATTTCGTAAGTAGGTACAGAAAGAGGATTGATTGTAGTTTCTTGTAAGTATTTTTCAGAGCTAAAGGTGGAAACAATGACACCTAGCACTTCATACAAGTTTTCTCTTCTGGAAAGGTTTATAATCAGGTCATCGTGGGAGATTGTTCATAACTCTTTCTTGGAGAATCCAATTTGGATCAGACTGGTGGCATTGGAAAGAGAACAAAGAGGGATACCATAGGTTGAAATTTCATAACTTAAATATCCGAAAGTACAGAGTTACAGTCGTTTCAAGATCGAGCTCCTAAAATCAAGAAAAAGCAAGGTGAGGAAGTTTGATGGCAAGGATCCGGTAAATTGGATACTTCAGATGGAACAATATTTTTATATACATGGTGTACCACTGTTACAAAAGGTATGTATTGCATATTCATATTTAGAACAAGATCAATTTTTATGGTACGAATGGCTTTGTTCTCGTAAACAACTTGTTACGTGGTCAATTTTCACGGAGGAAATGATAGCACATTATGAGGATACAAAGAGCAACACCACAACAATTGGAAAGAGTAAAAGGGCTTTGTGACATAGTGGAAAGAAAAATTATGGAAACCAGGAAGCACACCCCTCACAACTATAAATATGGAAGTGTTGTTTCTCCTAACCTTCCACAACCTACAAGGTACACCACAACAATTGGAAGAAAAAAGAGAAAAAAGGCTTTGTTACGATTGTGATAGAAAATGCACTAAAGGTCATAAGTTTACTAAGAAGAAATTATTTTACATAGAATATGAAGAGGAGGAAGAAAAGGATCAAGAAACATCAAAAGAAGAAGATATACGCCAGGACCCCACCCCAGAGAAAGAAGAAATGAATCAAACCATATCTTGTAAAGCATTGGCAAGAATTACCACTCCTCAAACTCTCAAGATAGAAGGACATATCAAGAAGAAAAATGTGCAAGAATTGAAAGATCACATCGAGAAAGAAGAAATGAATCCAACCATATCTTGTAATTCATTGGTCAAAATTACCACTCCTCAAACTATCAAGATAGAAGGACATATCAAGAAGAAAAATGTTCAAGAAGTGAAAGATCACATCGAGCATCAAGAAATGAATCCATCCATATCTTGTAAAGGATTGGAATAAATTACCACTCCTCAAACTCTAGAGATAGAAGGACATATCAAGAAGAAAAAGGTTCAAGCAATGGAAGATCAGATCGAGCATCAACAACAAGTTCTCAAAATTTTAAAGGATAACGTCACTTCGGTGCAAAATCAACTGAAAAAATAGGTAGATCAACATTGTAGTGAAAAATGTTTTGGTGTAGGTTATTGGGTATTTTTACTGCTACATCTCAAGCAAACAATTCATGAGAAGGAAATGTTGGCAATGCTACATGCACTTAAAAAATGGCGACCTTACCAAATGGGAAGACTTTTCAAGGATGAGGATGTGGAAGCATTGTTTTGTGCTATTTCTATTATCCAACCAGATTGGATAAACGAAGCAAGGGATGAATGGAAGAAGGATGAAGAAGTATGGCCACTTATTCAAAAGTTGCAAAAGATCCCAATTCAAACAATATTGCAAGAAATTGAAGAGGAAGGAAAAATCATATTGGAACCTGAAGCAGTCACAGAAGCAAGAACCTGATAGCTATGAAATCGATCAATTTCAGAGTATCTCATCAAGTGGAAGAACTTACCCAGTGAAGATTCCACATGGAAGGACAAGAATTTTATACAGAAGCATCAAGAACTACTCAAGCGTTGAGGACAACACTTTTTGAAGGAGAGGGGCATGTTAGGCCCCTATACTACTAGTGTAACCCTTTACTGTTATTAGTACAACCCACTTATTATATTGATATACCCATGTCGTTCCCATATTGTTACTATTGTGCCCCATAGAAGCCCACTATTGTTATTATTGTGCCCTTACATTATTATTGTTATGTCGGCTCTGATTATGTTATGACCCCTTAGACTCCTATATATAGAGAGGAGGTCTTTTCATTTGTATCATCCAAGAATTGTTCATTTATTTAATGTAAAGGAGGTTGCCCCCTCGAATATGTTGAATTCTAAGGCGTTGATCTATCTTTTCTATCTTTTCTTGAGTTGGTTTCATAACAACCAGCGTTTATGCAGGCTCATATATGCAATAGCAAATGAATCAACAAAATCCACATATACATAACACAAAATGACATTGAAGCACATTGATCAATCTGCAAAATATTAGATCATTGCATATGACATCCAACAAATTAAATGAAAAAATTATATCGTTGTCTCATCATTGAACCATATAAATTTGTTGTTCCCAGACCCACTTATCCATACGAAGGCGGGGGTTTCCATTGTGGAACTCTCACCTTCAACATGCATTTATTTGAACGGGACCTCCAATTTTCAACTTTCTATTTTGCACAATTTTCCTTACACTCAGATTAACCTATTCCATGACGGTCCCCCCTATGAGACCACCTTGGTGATGGCGAATCATGCTTCCATAGGGCCTCCACATTGGGATTTATTCCATACCATGGAATAAACTAATTTTTTCATCCTCTTTCACTTTACCACGTGGCATTGTACCATAGGTCCACACATGAGTTGAGCTCGTGGACCAGCCTAAGGCCTACTCTAACTTCGAATCATTAATTTTCTCTATCCGAAGCCCGATATCTTACCTCACCACCGTCACTATTACAATATTTCCCCATATACCTCCCCACCTACAACCCAACTTTTGACCTTCGACCTCATTTAGCACCCGACTTGCCACGGTCTTCCTCTCTGCTTGTTGGCATATTCGGGGTTGGATCTCTTCTCCCATGCCTCTATTATTCCCCACTTACCCTGACTTCCAACCCCCAACCTGAGCTTGATAGCCTAAATTTGAAAGCAATCCACTTCTGACAAACCACTGGGTTGTTCCACCCCAGCAACCAACTAGTTGTCGCCATGTGTATACTCCTTTTCTACCAACCACCACCCTCAGGAAACACACCAACCAACCATAGATCACCATGCGTAGGGTTTACTTTCAAGGCTATCGCAAGCTCGACCAAATCCACAATATAGATCTATAACACTCCTCTCTCAACAGCATTGAGCTGGCTCTCTGCCTTCACCATGAATCGACTAAGTGATCCCTTCCTTCCCATGTTGAATTCATTAGAGGAATCCCTTCATGCCCTCCATTGAAATAGGTTTTAGCTCTACATTCATCATGTTGAGATGATTTCCTCGACAATGGCTCTGCATCAGATGTTCCACAGATCCCCACATCAACACCACTGCTTCTTCCCAACAACTTTGAGTATTTGAGACATTTTTTGGTGCTACCTCTCTTGAGCTTCAAACCTACATTTATCAATTCCTTTTGGACCCTCCTACTTTCCTCAAACTTATACAAGGACTTCCACGCATGGTAGCACTAATTTTTTGGCTGCCATTATTCCCCACGCATTTGGCTTGGACTCCTAAATGGGTTACAATTCTCCTCGCACATGTTGTTTCTTTGAGGACCCTTTCTAAGCCTGAAAGTAGCTCCATAGAATTGTGCAGAACCTTTTTCTCAGCAAATCTCAAGGCAAGGATGCTAGCAAAATACACCAATTTTTCTTAAAATGCAAGGTTGGTGAAGCCTTACTTCAAGTGATTGGAGGGATCATCACACCCTGAAGAAATAACATCATCAACACTGACGTTGCTTTCTCTGGACACGAAGATAGCTTAGAAGTGGAGACATCAAGAGTCGAAAAGAACACCAAAAATGCTCCCACAAAGGTGCTCTACATGTAACGTCTTAGATTAATCGAAGTGTCACTCAAACCTCTATTTTATTTTAACGTTTCATCAACAATTT
This sequence comes from Pinus tabuliformis, assembly GCA_031772625.1. NCBI lineage: Eukaryota > Viridiplantae > Streptophyta > Pinopsida > Pinales > Pinaceae > Pinus > Pinus tabuliformis. The sequence goes on from CM062814.1 coordinate 368,189,976, forward strand.
TGCGATCTTCACTACAACCCATAACTTGACATGCTACTTCTCTCTATTTAATTATGTGTTTATTTTCAGTAAAGTTAAGCTTTTAAAAATAAATGTAGTTGAGGTCATAGTTACCATTTTTCCTTTATTACTATTTCCTTCATTATACTATTTTTTTATTACATTCTTTGCCATAAACACCGTCAAATCAATTATTTCCTTGTATTTTCTAGTTTTTTGTGCATATTTTGTAGTCAAATTACTTCATAATTCTATAAACATATGTTTGAATTACAAATTTCACTTATAAATTCTCAATAATCTATATACTCTAAAAAAATAATGAAAATATATAATAAAATACATTATATTTAAGGACTCTAGAAAATCCACAAATGCATGGAAAAAAAATGTCATTTAACTATATTGTGTGACCTGAAAAATAAAATATCAATACAAGTAATCTCCAACAAAAATTATGGAAATTTCACATCGCTATGTTTTCATTAAGGACTCCAAATTCATATGTTAGTCACCTCCAAAATATCTCTCTATAATTAAACAAACATGAGATCTACAACAATGTCCATCAAAAAAGTTCTTAAACCCTCAAATGCTAAATCAGGTTATCCAAAGGAAGTAATGGTACATAGACAATAGAATCTATATTTGGAGAAAGTGAGAAAACATTTCCATTTTCAATAACATCATTAAATCCTTCAACCGACTCCACATGGAGCCCATATATTTATGACAAGAAGAGACCATATGAAATTGTTGATTTTCAAATTCCAATCATTATATCATATACCTTTAATTTCACTTCCACAAAACCCAACATAGGCACTTTTCCCTCAACAACACGAAAATGTATGTGGCCTTGGGAATTTATTATTTATATCCATCGACATAATATCAAGAAATATCCACCTAAAACCCCACCCATATTCAAAATATTCCAAGCTTCCTCCTATTACAACTTTCCCCAGCTTAAAATTTTCTATCTCTTCAAGCAACCAAACAGACGTTGAATCATTGTTTACAAGACAAACTAGATGGTTTCCGTTCAGTCATAATGCTACACATTGTATGTTTTATGTAACAAGATCAAAAAAGAGATAGATCAACGACTTCAATATTAGCCTCTTCAAGGAGGAAACCTCCTTTACATCACATAAATGAATAATTCTTAAATGATACAAATGACAATACCTCCTTTCTATATATAGGATTCTAATGGGGCATAATATAATTAGAACCTAAATAACAATAATAATGTGAGGGCACAAAAAGAACAATAGGGGGATACATTAACAATAACAATAAGGGGGCTGCACTATTATTATAGGGACCTAACATGCCCCTCCTCCTTCAAGAAAAGTGTTGTCCTCAATGCTTGAGTAGTTTTGGATTATTCTGTATAAATTTATCATCCTCCCTTGTGGAATATTCAGAAGGTAAGCTCTTCCACTTAATGAGATACTCTGAAAATGATCAATTTTATCGTTGTCAAGTTCTTGTTTCCATGATCCCTTCAAGCTTGGATATGATTTTTCCTTCTTCATTGAGTTCTAATAATATTGTTTGAACTAGGAGCTTGTCACCGATAACCTTCTCTAAGAATGAAACATGGAAACCTGGGTGTACTTGAGAAGCTGTAGGAAGCTCCAATTTGTAGGTTATAGTACCAATATTTTACAACACCTTGTAAGGACAATAGTACTTGTGTGATAATTTATTATCCTTCTTAGCTTACTTGAGGGACATTTGTTTGTAAGGTTGTAGCCATAAAATTACATAGTTGCCTACATCAAAACTTCTTTTACTATGATTGTTATCTTCTTGGTTTTTAATTTGATTCGGCGCCAGAGTGAGGTTATCCTTTAAGATTGGAGAACTTTTTGTTGATGCTTGATGTGATCTTCCACTGCTTTAACCTTAGAATTTTATCTTAAAGAAGATCTGATGGACAGTGGGTGATATCTATAAAGTGCCATAAATGGGGTCATTTTTGCTCCAGTATGGAAGGAAGCATTATATCACCATTTAGCCAGTGGTAACCACTTGACCCATTATGTTTGTTTATAGTATACAAAGCAATGAAGATATCCTTCCAAACATTTGTTCACTATCTCAGTTTCCCTACCATATTGAGGATGATAAGGTGAGCTATGAGCTAATTGAGTACCAACAAAAGAAAATAATTTTGTTCAAAAATTTCTACTGAAAGTGGGATCTATGTCACTTACACTAATCCTTGGGTTTCCATGTAGCTTTTGAATTGTTTCCATAAATGCAGTAGAAATTTTACTCTCTTTAAGAGAATGATATAATTCAAAAAAGTGTGCATACTTGGTAATTCTATCAACTACCACCATGATGACACTCTTTCCTCCAGAATTGGGTAAACCTTTGATAAAATCCATTGAAACTTCCTCCCAATGCTGACTTGGAATGGCTAAAGTTGGAATGCCTAAAGGTTGTAACAGACTTAGGGTCTTAATTGCCTCAACTTTATTTTTTTGGCAAACTAAATGTTCCGCCACAAACTTCTGAATATCAGACTTAAGGCCCTCCCAAAAAAAATCATTCTTGATCGTGTGATAAGTTTTTTTAAATCCTAAGTGCCCTACCAAGGTGGAGGTGTGAAATTCCAAAAGGATATTTTGTTTGAGTTAGGAATTATTACAATATATAAGAGATCTTTGTTACATAATGAAAAAAAAAATCCAGCTAAATGTATCAGATATACTCGGGTCCTGTTGGAACTTTTCAATGAGTGTCCACACCTCTTCATTATTCTTCAATTCATCCCTTGATTTGGTTATCAATTCACGTTGGATAATAGAAATAGCATAAAGAAATGGTTCCACACCCTGATCCTTTCTTGAGAGTGCATTTGCAACATCATTTTGCTTCCTTTTTTGTAGATGATTTTGTTTGATAATTTAATTAACCTTAAATTAATTGCATAAATTATCATCTAGGGCTAGTAAAATGATGAAATGTAAGTGTATTGTACATAATAGAATTCTTTGGTTATTTAAACCAATTATAAGTTAAGCTGAGTTATCAAAATATAAATTCTAAAGAAATGTATTGAAATGCACATGAGAAAAGAAATTATTCCTAGAAAATAAAATGATCACACTCTTTTCCAAAAACTACTTATGAAAATTTTCACACTCTGCCTCAAAGTAAAATCTCACAAATCTGCATATAAGTAAATCAATTCCACACTTATTCTAAATGAAAATTAATTGCACTCTTCACAATTTATATACACACTCAATTTCAAATGAAAAGGCTACTATTAATCTCATCGCACCTCTGTAACAGTATAATTCATAATTGTTTGAAACCAAAATGAAATAAATCTCTACTTGACTACATCCACACTTTCTTGAATTATAAATCACTTATGTTTGAAATGAAACATATAATTCTACAAAACATCATTTGTTCTATAAGGTAAATAAAGTATTCTCTAAGTATAAATCATATTGTTTCTATCATTGTTGTTAAGATTAATTCATGTGCATCTATAAAAAAAAAGAGATGATTAGTAAAACAATCATAAATTAAATCTGAAAGAAATTAAAAATGCATCTACTCAATTGAACAAAACATAAAGCTTATGAAATTATACAGAAATTCTATCTACTGAAAATGAACAAGAATCCTTACTTCTCGAGGGGGCCCTCCACGAGAAGCAGGTAATCACGCTATCAATCAAACAGTCAACCATGCACGGAAATGAAAAGGTTATTCATAAACTAAATATTAAAAACAAAGTTTTAATTCTTCACTGTCGCATAAAAAATATCGTTATGTTTGTGTTTGCTACGAGATCTTTTATAATGCCCGTATCATTAAATGTTGAGAGATCAATGCATATCCTTGCTAAACAAATGCTAAAATTAACCATGAAAAGATATCATAACAAAATTTTCTCATGATTTAATATTAACAAAGGAAATCGTGAGGCGTATATCTCATTCCTCACTTGCCCGTTATAGCTGATAGAGTTGACTTTATCCTTGACCACGTAACTATAAGCTTCTTTTTTCAATCTGGTTAATGAAGGTAGGAGGGAATCATCCAGTGCATTGATTGCCACCTTTAGATATATTTCTCTCTCCAACTGGCACCTTGAAACATATCAAACCATGGACTTGGCTACAAAATCAGAAATTAGCTGTAGAATCATCCTAATTTGGTAGCTAAAGAAAATATTGGACTAATAATAAAGAACATTATCAACTTATGAAATAAAAGAGAATTATATAACTGACATGCCATAAATCATGTGATTTGATGCCCATTGAGTGATTATGATAGTCAAAGAAGAATAAAATAGTTGAAAAAGGGTGTAAAAAACAAGCAACTATGAGGCTCAACATTCCCCCACACACAGGTCATTACATCTCGTTATGCAAAAATTCAAAACTTATAGCCTTTCTCTGTCACTGCACTCCTTCAGAACCTTGATCCAGAACATCCAAGTTTGTTTTATTTACCTTCTTCTTAGAAACAACCATCCTTGGTTTCTTCATCTGAATCTTTTACTTCAGACTTATGACCTTTCTCTTAAGGGATTTGTTCTTTTCCTATTCTTATCATACCATAGAGAAATATGTAAGAGAATGTTGACATTTTGAGTCCTTTTTATTTCATTCTAAACGTTCAATTTTTCATGTTCCTATTTTAAGTGTATTTTTAGTGTCTCCAACTGAAAAAAAAAATGGTTGAGAGTATTCAAAATTGAATGTTCTTGTGGACTATCAAACTGAATTCCTTGATTTGAGGATGCAGCTGTTATGAAACCAGCTCAAGAAAAGATAGAAAAGATAGATCAATGCATTATAATTCAGCCTCTTCGAGGGGGCAACCTCCTTTACATTACATAAATGAACAATTCTTGGATGATACAAATGAAAAGACCTCCTTTCTATATATAGGAGTCTAAGGGGTCATAACATAATCAGACCCGACATAACAATAATAATGTAAGGGCACAATAATAACAATAGTGGGCTTCTATGGGGCACAATAGTAACAATATGGGCACTACATGGGTACATCAATATAATAAGTGGGTTATACTAATAACAATAAGGGGTTACAATAGTAGTATAGTGGCCTAACATGCCCCTCTCCTTCAAAAAGTGTTGTCCTCAACGCTTGAGTAGTTCTTGATGCTTCTGTATAAAATTCTTGTCCTCCCGTGTGGAAAATTCAGCAGGTAAGTTCTTCCACTTGATGAGATACTCTGAAATTGATCGATTTTGTAGCTGTCAGGTTCTTGTTTCTGTGACTGCTCCAGGTTCCAATATGATTTTTCCTTCCTCTTCAATTTCTGGCAATATTGTTGGAATTGGGATCTTTTGAAACTTTTGAATAAGTGGCCATACTTCTTCATCCTTCTTCCATTCATCCCTTGCTTCATTTATCCAATCTGGTTGGATAATATAAATAGCACAAAACAATGCTTCCACATCCTCATCCTTGAAGAGTCTTCCCATTCTGTAAGTTCGCCATTTTTTAAGTGCGTGTAGTATTGCCAACATTTCCTTCTCATAAATAGCTTGCTTGAGATGTAGTAGTAAAAATACCCAATCACCTACATCAAAACATTTTTCACTACGATGTTGATCTCCCTGTTGTTTCATTTGATTTTGCACCGAAGGAGCGTTATCCTTTAAAAGTTGGAGAACTTGTTGTCGATGCTCGATGTGATCTTTCACTGCTTTAACCTTTTTCTTCTTAATATGCCCTTCTATCTTTTGAGGAGTGGTAATTTCTTCCAGTCCTTTACAAGATATGGTCGGACTCATTTCTTGATGCTCGATGTGATCTTTCACTTCTTGAACATTTTTTTTCTTGATGTGTCCTTCTATCTTGATAGTTTGAGGAGTGGTAATTTTGTCCATTGAATTACAAGATATGGTTGGATTCATTTCTTCTTTCTCGATGTGATCTTTCACTTCTTGCAACTTTTTCTTCTTGATATGTCCTTCTATCTTGAGAGTTTGAGGAGTGGTAATTGTTGCCAATGCTTTACAAGATATGGCCTGATTCATTTCTTCTTTCTCTGGGGTGGTGTCCTGCCGTATATCCTCTTCTTTTGATGTTTCTTGATCCTTTTCTTCCTCCTCTTCATATTCTATGTAAAATAATATTTTCTCAGCACACCTATGACCTTTGGTGCATTTGCTATCACAATTGTAACAAAGCCCTTTTTCTCTTTTTTCTTCCAATTGTTGTGGTGTAACCCTTGTAGGTTGTGGAAGGCTGGGAGAAACAACACTTCCATCTTTATAGTTGTGAGGGGTATGCTTCCTGGTTTCCATAATTTTGCTTTCCATTATGTCACAAAGCCCTTTTACTCTTTCTAATTGTTGTGGTGTTGCCCTAAAGAAGGTGTTGCTCTTTGTATCCTCATAATGTGCTACCATTTCCTCCGTGAAAATTGACCATGTAACAAGTTTTTTACGAGAACAAAGCCCTTCATACCATAAATATTGATCTGGTTCTAAATATGAAGATGCAATACATACCTTTTGTAATAGTTGTGCACCATGTAGATCAAAATATTGCTCCATCTAAAGTATCCAATTTACCGGATCCTGGCCATCAAACTTCCTCATCTTACTTTTTCTTGATTTTAGGAGCTTGACCTTGAAACGACTGTAACTATGTACATTCAGATCTTTAAGTTTTGAAATTGTGAACTATAGTAGCCCTATGTGTCCTCTTTCTAATGCCACTAGTCTGATCCAAATTCGATTCTCTAAGAAAGAGTTATGCACAATCTCCCAAGATGACCTGATTATAGACCTTTCCAGAAGAGTGAACTTGTATGAAGTGCCACGTGTACAATTTTCCATCTTTGGTTTTGAAAAAGATATAAAAGAAACTACAGTCCGTCCTTTTTCTGTAACTTCTTACGAAATTTCAATCTGATTCCCAGAGAGAAGGTTATGACGATTTTCCCCAGGTCACCTGTTTTGAATGTAATTCAGGAGTCTGCAAAAAGACCAACTTCCTCATATCATATCTCCGCAAATATCGTGCAAAAAGCTCTGAAGTTCGGACCCAAGGTTCAATGCAATTTCTTCTCAAATGGGTTTTTTTACGACTTTTGAAACGTCACAGAAAAAAAGTTATAGCGAAAATGCCACGATGACTTGTTTGGAGCAGCAAAACCCTAGAATCCAAAGCTCTGATAACAAATATTATGAAACCAGCTCAAGAAAAGATAGAAAAGATAGATCAACGCCTTAGAATTCAGCCTCTTCGAGGGGGCAACCTCCTTTACATTACATAAATGAATAATTCTTGGTTGATACAAATGAAAAGACCTCCTTTCTATATATAGGAGTCTAAGGGGTCATAACATAATCAGAGCCGACATAACAATAATAATGTAAGGGCACAATAATAACAATAGTGGGCTTCTATGGGGCACAATAGTAACAATATGGGCACTACATGGGTACATCTATATAATAAATGGGTTATACTAATAACAATAAGGGGTTACAATAGTAGCATAGGGGCCTAACAGCAGCGGCCTTTTCCATATCTTTCTTCTCCCAAGACTTTATGTAATCATATATCTGTTGTTGAACAGGGTCAATTTCAAGTGTTCTTCTCATTGTATTAGCAATTGGTGATGAAACTGGTGATAAAGTTGGTGATAAAACTGGTGATGGAGCTATAGCCGACGAAATCTTCAGTTCTTTATCTTCCTCCAAATTGACAAACTCTACAGATTGTTGAGATGATTCCTTTGTTTATTTTTTGAGTTTGACACTTCTCCTAACATTAGATGAAGTTTTAGTAAGAGGAGTTTCCTTTTGACCTTTTGCTTGTTCAGTCTTTTCCTGTTCTGTTTCCTCTGATGTCTCTTTGGGTCTATTTTATTATTTTTCACTGGCTCCCTTTCTTCTAGCACTTTTCTTCTACTTCTCTTTACCTTACTGCTACTAGGTTCTTCTCTCTCTATTTCCTTAAAATGATTTTTGATTAGAAAAATCTCCCAGTTATCTCCTAACCCCTTAATATGGGTTTCAATAAGCATTTTTACAAGACCATGATGATACATAGTATTTTTAATGGACTGTATTTTTCTTTGAGTATTACCAGACGTTTTCTTGAAGCTATTAAAAAGAAAATAGGGTAAATTGATTTCATTTCCTTCAAGAAATTGAATCATTAAATGGACATGGTAGAAAAGCATGCTACCAAATCTACCCTAACAAGTAATGAACTTATGAATAACTAACAGTAAATTCCTCCATTTACTTTTGAGAGTTGTGCTTCAAATACCCTTTTTAAACCTAGTAGTATCCATACTTGGGTTATTTAGAAATTAATTCCATTCATTCCCTTCAATTCCCTTGTTTTTGAACCACCTTTCACCAACCATGGGTAGTCTAGTTACCTTGGCCATGAAGGATTTCGTCACAACTCTTTTGATCCCTTTGATTTCTTCTTCAGTTCCATCAAAGGCTCGAGAAAAGGACCTAGTTAACTATGTGTCATAGCTATCAAATGTTTCTATAAAATCCGACCACAATGCTTGTTGTAGCATATGCTTCACGTGTGGGTACCCTTCCATAAAATTCTTTCCATTCAACTATGTTCTAACAATGACTCCCATGCTGGTGAATTTTTACTCCACAATTTTTTATTTGACAGGGTTTTGGAATGATATCAATTTCAAAATTATGAGTATGGACGAGAGTGAAATGGTAAATGGAAGTGAGTAAAATGGATCTTGAGAAAATAGAGTATGAATGGATATGAGTCAGTGGAATTACCAATAAACCAGGGTTTCAAAACTGAAGTGTTTGTATAATGATAAATGGAAAATGCACTTTTCTGGCTAACTTCATTTATATGACATGATATATATAACTTAGTCTGAAGTTAGAACAATAATCATTATTTCAAATGGTGGTACAACGTATATATTATTTTATAATCTAATGTTTGTACCTTTATTATTAAATCGAATATTTACATGCCTTCACATTTTTTATTCTAATACTTGATTGTGATTTTTAAATTTTCCTCAGGTGTTTTCAATTCTAGGCTTCATCATTCCCTTCCACTAAAATATTCAATTATCCCAGTCACTAATTCTTGCCAATCCCAACTGCAGAATTTTGTCAAATCTACAGATTCTTAATGATTTTGTAGCTATTTATTCTAAAAAGTAGAAGAGGGATATACAGAAAATGGGGATTAGAATAGGATTGAGAAAGAAAATTTAGGGTGCCAAGAATACTTGGTTTTCACCCTAGATTTGATGTATAAACATGTCAACACTCTTGGTTTTCATGTTTATACAATTTAATTTTTTATATTTTTTTTTTGTATTATTTACTTTTTTTTTTTCTTTTTTTATTGAGAAAAGAAAAAGGCTTGGGAGTCAAGTTGGAGGTGAAGGGAAATCCTTCTTAACCAGCTTTAAATCAATATTTTCTTGAAAATGTTTAACAAATTCCTCCTTTGTCAATGGCTTATGATAAATTCTTAATCGATGACCATTTACAAGAAATGCGGCTTTCTGTTCATCAATGGTTCTCATCCTCATTACACCATTATGAAAGATTGTTTCAATCTCATAGGGCCTAAGCCAATGAGTTTGAAATTGTCCCTGAAAATATTTAAACTTTGATTAAAAAACTAATGCCCAATCTCCTGGTTGAAATTTCCTTTATTTTCTATATTTGTCATGCCACCTAGATATTTGTTGTTAGACTATGCTGGTTCTCTAAATAACATCTTGTATTATTTCATCTAGTTCATTCAATTGATCTATTCTTTATTTCTATGGTTCGGATAGATCAAGACCCAATTTGACTATTGTCTTGAAAGTCTTTACTTCAACCTCAATAGGAAACATGACTTGCTTCCCATAAACAAGTTCATAGGGAGTATGTCCTATACTGTTTCTCCATGTGGTATGGTATGCCCATAAAGCTTCTGGAAGCTTTTCAACCGAGTCTGTTCTATGAAAATGCACAGTCTTGGTAAGAATTCCTTCAATTAATTTATTATTGGATTCCACCTATCCATTTTCCTATGGATGATATGTTGTGGACTTTTGATGTTTGATTTTATATTCCTCCATTATCTTTTGTACCAACTTGGATGTAAATTTAGTAATTTCATCTGTCACAATTTACCTGGGGACACCAAAATGAGTAAATATATCCTCAAAAACAAATGAAACAACATCACTTTCAGTACAAAAAGAAAGTGCTTTATCTTCCACCCATTTTGTAACATAATCAGTGCGAACAAGAATGTACCTTTTTTGTCTAGATGGTGGATTAATTGGACCACCAAAATTCAGAGCCCTTTTCTCAAAAATTTCAATGAATACCTAAGGTTGTAGAGGAATTTCATCTAAAGGAACATGTTTTTCCATTCTTTGAAAACTATCACATCTCTTTACATTTTCTTTGGAATCCTTGAAAAGGGACGACCAATAATATCCTAAGAGAAGAATTTTGTTAGCAGTTTTTTTATCAGCGAAGTGTCCTCCACATGGTCCATCATGACAAGCCTTTAATATCTCTGGTACTTCATCTTCTCTAACACATCTCAGAATAATTAAATCTAGCCTAGTATTATATAATTCTCCATCTATCTGTGAATACGATGAACTCATTTGAATTATGTTTGTTTTCTCTCGAGAAAAATATAATGGTAATGTCCCTGTAGCCAAATAGTTAGCAATATCTACAAACCAAGAAGATTTAGTAGATACTACAAATAAACATTCATCGACAAAATTGTCTTCTACAAGTAAATCATTATGATCATTTTAAATCCTAGGTAGAAAGTCAACAACTTTATTTTGTTTTCTAGAGTGATCCAGAATAGTAATGTTGAATTCTTATGGAATTCTTGTAACAATAATAACCATCTTGTAATTCTTCCATTAGTGATTGGTTTGATCATTAAGTATCTAATTGCAAAATGATTTGTATGTACAAAGGTTTCATTGTCATTGACATAATGTGTGAATTTATTGATGGCATGGACAATGGCTAAAAAATCCTTTTCTGTTATAATTTAATTCTACGGGGGTAATTTTTTACTGGTATATTACATGGCGTAAGGAGTTAAATATTTTTTTCCTAATACAACTCCTAATGTTGTATCTAAAGCATCAGTTGAAATGTGAAAAGGTAATTTCTAGTTTATGCCTCTTAGAATGGGTGCTTCAAAAATATTTTCTTTCAATGTTTCAAAAGATTTCTAGCAATCAGAATTCCAATTGAATTCACAATCTTTCGTGAGAAATTTGAAAAGTGGAGAATAAACTTTTGTAAAGTTTTCTATTAATATTCTATAGTAACCAGTAAAACCAAGAAAACTTCTGACATCTCTTTGACAAGTTGGAATTGATAATTTAGAAATAACTTCTACCTTAGATGTATCCACTCTAATTCCATTCCTTCAAATATGGTATCCTAAAACAATCGCCTTAGTAAACATCATAAAACATTTTTCATGGATTAATGAGGGATTTTCTTCCTTACAGCTAATGAGAACTTTTTTCCAAATGTCTAAGAGGTTCTTCAAAATAATTTCCATAGACAATAAAATCATCCATGTAAACCTCTACACAATCATGAATTAGTTCCAGGAAAATTCGTAAAATTTCCCTTTGGAATGTTGCAGGTTCATTACAAAACCCTAAAGGAAGTACTTGGTAGGCATAGGTTCACCATGGACAGGTAAAAGTGGTTTTATCTTCATCTTCTCGAGCTACCTGGATCTAGTTATATCCACTAAAACCATCTAGAAATGAGAAATATTTATTTCCTGCCAATGTGTCTAAAACTTGATATATGAAAGGAAGTGGAAAATGATATTTTAAAGTAGCTTTAGTCAATTCCCTATAGTCAATGCATAATATCCATTCTCCATTCATTTTAGGAACAATTATCAATGGTGAAACCCACCGGCTATCTGATACTGGATAAATGAAATTCACATTTAATAATTTTGTAATTCCTCTTTAAAAATTTGTCTCAAATTTGGATTCATTCTTCTCTGAGGTTGTTAGATTGGTTTAGAATTTTCTTCAATGTAAATATGATGTATACAAGTATTAGGATCAATTCCTTTCATGTCAATGTATTCCCATGCATAAGTAGAGGAATGTTCTTGTAACATATTTACTAATTCTTCCTTTTGCAATTCTTCCAGATTATCATTGATATTCAAGGTTTAATCTGGGAATATTTCTAATGGAGAATTGCTAAATTTTTCCATAGAATGTAAGGATAATTGAGGAGATGATAAATATTCAATATTGCATTGTTCTTGAAAAAATTCATTAGATTGACAATATTAGGGAGACTCATTATTTCCCATTAAATTCAAAATCTAATATTCTTCATCTATTTGTGAAGTAACAAAGATTTGTCATATATCAAAATCATCATCTATCCATTCTTCAATTTCTACGTCTATTGTATATTTTGCAGGAGGATATAATGTGAATTTCTTTGTCAAACTTCCATCATAAATAAACATATCACCAAATATACAACTTATAAAAGCATTAACTATAGCTAACCATGGTCTTCCTAAAATCAATGGATGTACTCCTAAATTACTCTTGGGCGTTAGAATCATAAAATAAACAAGATACTCCCAAGAATATAAGGATACAAATATGTATTCTAATACACCATAAGGTTTAATAACAGATCTGTCTACTAATTGCAACATATATTGAAGATTAGGAAGTTTCAATTGATTCATAGTTTGTTTACTCATGATGTTAATAGTTTCTCATAAATCAATTAATGTATTTGGAATTTCAATAACACTGATATGTGTTTTCACAATGGTACTTCCTCGATCAAGGTATTTCTAGATTGTTGTTTTTCCCATCATGATATCTACAATTTTTCCAACTAATTGAATTATTTTGGTTTATTTTCTCTTTATTCCTAGCCTATTAATACTCGATTCCTTTATTATCTTTGCAAATATTGGTATTTCTTTTATAGCTTGTAACAAAGGAAATTTTATCCAAACATTCTCCACTTTATCTATCATATCATAATCAGGAAAGAAAATATGTTTTTCTACCCCTTTATCAATTTTTAATATCTCAAGAAAAGGTGGTGTTTGGACATATATTGAAGGTTGTTCTATGATAGGAGTTGATTTTATTGGAATATCATCAGAATGTATAAGGGTGGTTTGTTTTTGAGATTTTTCTTCTTGACTAAGCGACTTCTCTTTTTCAAAGAGATTCTCCTTTTCAGATTCTTGAATAACAACTGATGGGGACTTCTTTTCCAATACTCTACGAGATCTAAGTTCGACATTGTTTAGATCTAGTGGAGTTATCATGTAGGTTTGGAAATTATGTCCTTCCATATTGTCAAAAGGTTGTGAATTTTTATTGTTATTTGAATTTGGAAGTGGTTGAGTAGGCAATTGATTTGGTCTTTGAGGGAATGGTAATGAAAGTTGTGGATTCAGATTCTAAGGTTGAGTTGGTTAAAAATGTTGAGGAAAATATTGTGGTGGAAAAACAAGGTAAGGTTTTTGATATTCAGGATATTCAGGATATTTTCCATAAGTATTCTTCGATTGTTGTGCCCAAGGTTGAGGCCAAGATTTGCAAGGCATGGGTGTAGTCCAATTTTTTTTATGGCTTTGCAAATGCTTAATTGTTAAATCTCGAAGTCATATTCAATTGTGAATTTTTCCATGGGCTCTTACTAATAAAACAAAGGGGATCTACTTGATTTGGTATTATTTCCTCTTGATAAGCAACTTTAAGACCTAGTATTGAAGGACATTCTTTTGTATCATGATTTTTTGCACATATAACATAGGTTTCCACACTTTTTAAGTCAAGAGAGCATTCTCTCAGAGCATGTTTATTTCTACATTTGGGACAAAACATTGAAATGCAACATTTTCAAAAATTTTCTTGTTTTCCACTTTAAGGGTATCCATTTGTTCACTAAGACTTCCCAAAATGTTTGTTTTAAAATTTTCAAGAAAATTTTCTAACTCAACCCTACTTATAGTCCTAGCTATAGATTTATTAATCCTAGACATGAGAGGATCTCTTGGATTTTTCTTAGTTCTTGCTTTACCTCTTGAAATGTGTGTGCATAACTCACAAATTTCTCCAAATGATAACTGAGAAATATCTCACAAACCCATTAAATTGAGAATATCAATCCACTCATCTCTAATGCATTTTAATAAAAGAGCTTTCAATGTTTCTTCATCTATTTCATGCATTTTAGCCATTTTAACATTATAAGAAAATCTTTCAATGAAATCTTCAAGATTTTCATCTTCTTATTGCATCATTTTAAAGACTTCATCCTTAAGATTGTGGGGCTAATCCTTGTTTTCCTCTAAGAATGTAGTTTTCATTTATTCCCATGTTCTTATAGAATATACTCTGAATCCCATGATCATTTTAATGTTGCATCCTTAAGAGTTGCTGGAAACAATTTAAACTTTTGAGTGTCAAGCAAGTAATCATAAGACCTACACAAAACTTCAAAATCAATGAGAAATGTTTCAGGATCCTCGCTTCTTAATCCATGAAAATTTTGAAGGATGGAGGGTGAGATGGTTTTCATTGTATCTTTCGTATCTTCATCAAGGATAGAAAATCCAAAAGGTTATGGATCTCTTCTATCTCATCCTCTCCATCTTCCTCCACCTCTTCCACATCTTCCTCCTCTATTTCCTCCACTTCCTCCTGCAATCCTAGGTTGTTCACCATTAACATTATGTATCTCCCCTTCCCCTTCGCGATCCATTGTAGATTCTTTAGAGCTAATATAAGGTTCCAAAATTGCGTTTTCTAATTCTTCTTCTATCTCTTCTGGTTCTGGTTCTTCTATCAATGGTGAGTAAAAATAAGTTTCTTTCTCTTCTTCTTCACTAGGGATATCTAGCTCTTGTCCTAGAACTCTTTCTCCAGTTGAAGATAGGAAAACCAATCCCTCTGTTGTGGATGTAGGGTATTTTTCTTCTAATAATGCTTTGGTTGAGGAGGTTGGTGAATCTCTAAATTGGATTTTGAATCTAAGTACATCAGGAAGTTTATGTTTGCATGCAAATGATGGAATATGAGTTTGAGAGGGTGGTGTGGTATTACGAGGTCGTGGTGGGGTGAGTGATGATGTTGGAATTACACTTTTACCTCTACCTACAAATATACCTCTAGAATCCCTTTCCCTATGAATCTCATTTTGTTCTCTTTTTTAAGTAAAAATAAAAGACTCCTGTTACACTTCCCTGGCAATGACACCAAAATGTTTGGTAATTTAATTAACCTTAAATTACTTGCATAAATTATTGTTCGGGGCTAGAAAAATGATGAAGTGTATGTGTACTGTATATACTAGAAGTCTTTGGTTATTCACAACAATTCTAAATTAAGAAGAGTTATCAAAATATAAATTCTAAATTAAGTTATTTAAATGCATATGAGAAAAGAAATTATTCCTATAGAATAAATGATCACACTCTTTTACCGAAGACTACTTATGGAAAATTTTACACTCTGCTTCAAAATAAATTCTGAGAGCTCTACATATAAGTAAATAAATCCCACACTTATTGCAAATGAAAATTAATTGCACTCTTCATATTATTTATATACACACTCCATTTCAAAGGAAAAGGCTACTATTAATATCATCACAGATCTGTAGGAATAATATTCATATTTGTTTGAAACCAAAATCAAATAAATCTCTGCTTAACTACATCCACACTTGCTTGAATTATAAATCACTTATTTTTGAAATGAAATATCTAATTCTTCAAATAAATCCTCTATTCTATAAGGCAAATAAAGTATTGTCTAAGTATAAATCATATTTTTTTTATCACTGTTGTTAAGCTTAATTCATGTGCATCTATAAACAAGTGATATGATTCGTAAAACAATCATAAATTGAATCTGAAAGAAATTAAAAACGCATCTACTCAATTGAAAAAAACATGAATCTTATGAAATTATACATAAATTCTATCTACTGAAAAGGGACAAGAATCCTTAATTCTCGAGGGCGACCTCCACGAGAAGAAGGCAATCACGCTATCAATCAAATAGTCAACCACACATGGAAACGAAAAGGTTCTTCATAAAATGGATATTAAAAATATATTTTTAAGTCTTCACTATCGCATAAAAAAATTCACATGTTTGTGTCTATTGCGAGGTCTTATATACAACCTATATCATTAAATATTTAGAGCTCTATGCCTATCCTTGCTAACAAAATGCTAAAATTACCTATGAAAAGATATCATAACAAAATTCCCTCACGATTTTCTATCAACAAAGAAAATCGTGAGGCATTTACCAAGTTCCTCACTCTGCTGTTATAGCTGATAGAGTTGACTTTATCCTTCACCACGTAACTGGAAACTTCTTTTATCAATCTAGTTAATGAGGGTAGGAGGGAATCATTTAGTGCATTGATCGCCAACTTTCCATATATTTGTCTCTCTAGCTAGCACCGTGGAACCTATCAAACCATGCACCAGGCTGCATAATCATCCCAATTCGATAGCTAAAGCATATATTACACTAACAATAAAGAACATTATCAACTTATGAAATATAAGACAATTATATATGTGCCATGCCATAAATCCTGTGTTTTGATGCCCATTGAGTGAAAATGATGGTAGAAGAAGAATAAAATATGTGAAAAAGGGTGTCAAAAATAAGCAACTATGAGGCTTAACGTATTTCAAAGTTATAACTGATTTGTAAACATTCATTGATATTTCACTATACAGTTCATCACAATAGATCTGATAATATTATATTAAAAATCATAGATTCTACACTATTACAGTTTCATTTAATTTCTAGATCTGTATATTTTACTGTAATTAGTGCATGCATGCAAATATAAATTATGTAGAAAAGTAGAGAATGGATAAAACAAGCTCACACACACATAAGATACAAGATATGCTCTCTGGGAAACCCTTCTGGGAGCAAACCCATCTGGAAGGTGAGGTCGCTTTTCTCTCTTTCTTTGTCTTGAAATATGGATGCAGATACAAAGAAGTAATGTTTATGGCCCATGGGCTACTATAGTGTACAAATCCTCTCTATGCATTCTACCTGATATCTCTCCTGGCTATATTTTCTCATCTATGGAATAAATTCTCTTGAAAGAATGGAATGCCTCTTCCTCCCAATGGCTCGGTTATAACATAGCCTGATAACCTACTAGTGGTTAAGTTTGACTACATCAAGTCTTAACTAGTATTATAAAATAGACTATTCTAGAGTGTTCTACATCAAAAATATGTGGCTAGCCCCTTTTCCATGAATAATGGGGGCTGACGTGGCATCCTCTTGAACTATAGTGTGAAAACAAGAAGGCCAACTTTTGAGTGGCATAACATTTTCATACGGACTCCGATTGACACAATTCTTATGTCATTGGAAAGATTTATGTGTGTAGAATAGCATGAAATGGTGTAGCACTTAAGTGACAAAGTTTTACCCAAAAAAAATTCTTTTGATTCCTCAAAATTCTCCCAAAAGGTTTTGGTCCCCATTTTTCCAAACTGGGTCCCACCAGTAAAAACCGTACTGTGAGTTGATTCCTCCACCTTTTCCATTCTAAATGCATTGAGATGAATGAAAAACAATATAATGATCTGATTTAGATCACACCTTCCCATTTTGGGAGGTCTTTGGTCCCCAAAATGTTTTGAATGAGGTGAGGAAAATTTTCCTCCACCTTCTCTTTGGTGTACCAGTTAGCTTTGTCTAGAAGTTATGCCTTCAACCCAATCTGCCAAAGGTCTTGTTGCCCTTTTTTCTAGTTATGGACCTCTTCTACAAAACTGTATTTTCTTTCAAATCTACCTGAGTGTATGATGCCAAATCCTCCACAAAAGGTAGGACCTATTCCTCTTCATGATCTAGCATGGAAGGCTGGCAGAGTTTCAAATGTTCCACATTTACAACTGAGTAAATGCGAATATATGGTGATAAAATGAGTTGATAGGCATTATCACGCACCTTTTCCAGTATCTCAAAGGGACTGTATCTAAGAGCCTTGATTTTCTTACCAGGCCCCTTCAGCCTCTCCTTTTGCAACTATAGCCATACTCTATCTCCCACCTTGAATGATTTCTATGTTATGTGTTGATCATGTCTAGCATTATACTTCTCCTATGACCTCTGCAGTGTTTCCTATACCTATATATGGATCTGCCCGATCTTCTCTATAAATTTTATAGCCCCCAAAGTATCTCCTGTAATGTCTTCCTTCACTCTTAGCTTCCCATATGCAATATCCAATGGTGAAGGTGGAAAATATCCAAAACAAGTTTCAAATGGGGACTTTCATGTAGATGTATGGACCACTCTGTTATACAAATGTTGTATATATACCAGATTTTCATCCCAGGTCTTCAGATTCTTTTGGTTGTAACCCCTAAGAAGTTGTGCCAAAGTCCTGTTGACTACTAATGTTTTCCCATCTGTCTATGGATGGAATGTTGTAGATATCTTCAACTTTGTGTCCATGTTCTCCCAAAATGTAGTCCATAATGCACTAAGAAATCTTACATACCTATTTGAGATGATGCTCCTTGGCATCCCAAAGTGTACCCATACCTGTCCAAATAAAAAAAAATTTGCTTCTTGTACATTGATGGTCCTTATGCACAACATCAGAACAAACATCTTACTGAACCTGTCAACTACCACGAATAGGTAGTCATGTCCCTTCATGGTTATTAGTAAACCTACCATAAGGTCCATGTAAATTATTTCCTAAGGACGAGCAGGGACAAGTAAGGGATGATAGAAACCCTATTTCTTATTGCTAGGTTTGCTGGTACACCAAAGTAGACATCATGTTATGAAACTAGCTACTTGTTCTTCCATCTTGTGCCAATACACATACCTCTACAAGTTAGCCACAATATTCCCTACACCAAAGTGACCTGCAACCTAGGAGGTGTGAGCCTTGTTACAGATCCATTTGGGCACATCACTCCCATCATTCATATGAGTACTTTTAGGGCCCATCAAACACTAATTCAGTTGCTACATGCCCTAGAGAAGTCATCACTTTGAATGCCTCCTTCCTTGAGAGCTTGTTGGCCTGAAGCCCTCCAGAAATGTCTCCTTGAGGGACCAACGCAGGCTTGGTTAGGGGTAAGTGTGCTTCAGTGTATGTAGGCCCATGTTAGGATGCTTTTTAGAGCACTGAGGCCCACTTTGAACTACACTAGGCATGATTGAGCGAAATCATCATAGGGTTCTGGAAATATTCTAGTCTTCTGGAGCCATCTAGAATATTCCCACACATATCATCTCCTATGAGCTCGAAATTGGATAGGGAATGAGTTAAGTAACCTCCTATCCTCTCATCCCTTCCTCCATGGAAACTAACTCTAAGTTTTCCAGGCCATTCAATACCCTCATTTATGACCAAACCAACATCATTTTCTTATAAATTGAGCACTTGTCTAAGTGATCAAGGGTTGGAATTTGAGAATTTGTAAGGAGAAATTGTTGGTGTGAGGTTTGAGATCGTAAGAAAGTATTTTCATGCTACTGAAGTGTTGTGCTTTTGATGTGATGTTGGTTGGAACCCAAGCTGGAAGAGTGACAATCGATCGGACTTCATGGTTGTAATTCTTCCTTCTACTTAATAAAGGTGTTTACACCATTTCCCATATTCTTGTCTCTATGTATGATGATTATATGTGTAAATGTGTTGGGTTGTGAATCCCCCGCGTAACAGTTTTGGGGCTTAAAGCCCACAATTTTGGGGTATTGGTATTGTAAAGGTTCAGTGAAGTGCGTGGAACATGAGTTGTAATGAGTCAAGTCAAAGGGTAGTCCACTCGAATATAAGGTAAGATAATAGAAATTGAGTCGGCTTGCCCATGGTACGTGAAGCATGGGAATGTATAAATAGAGCAAGGCTCTAGGTGTAGAAGGCAGTTTCGAAGTTTAGAGAGGATCTAAAGTGTTATGGGTTGTAACGACAATATTCACTCTTATTCTATAAGTCCGAGTCGAGGGTTGTAGTAGTAGAAGAGGCTCTATACCTGTGTGCGTGAACCCCTGTAGCTGTGTGTTCATGGTAGAATTGGATTGTACTAGAAACAAATATTAATAAAGATAAGTGTTTCTGAAATATAGTGCATCCGCTTGTAGATCTGTGTCGTTATTCTTCTGTTATGGTTTTATGTATCTCTTTAAGGTTTATGTTTGAGTGCACTAAGTTATGAATATTGAATGAGTGCTAAAAACTACTAAGCTAAGTCAGATCTATAATAAAACATACTAACGGTAAGGGATCTAGTTAGAGCCTCCTCGCGTCTGATACAAGGGCTACGTGAAGGTTGGATAGTTGTGAGAAACTTTACAAGTGGGAAAGATCAGTTCGCAACCTTTCCAGACCTCATCAAGACATCCCTACGGTGTGAAAACCTGGTTCCAACACCCTCCCATACTACCTTGGGTGATACCTTAGTCTGCGCTCCACAGAATGTTACCGAGAGGGCTAGTAGTTTCAGGATTTGTTTGGTTAAAACATTTCTGAACTTGTTTCAGGCCCCAATAAGCCAACAAGATGTTTTCAATTCCATTTTATTATAGTAGATAGATCTCTTGCTTTCATTGGTTTTTGTCCTCTATTTTGTCGGTGCTTATTGAGCAAATTAAGTTCGAGAAGGAGCGACGAGAGCCATACAAAGGAGACACAGGGAAAGCAGAAGATAACAAGTCCCTTGTCTTATTTATCTTCTATAGAAAAAGGTTAAGTGCTTTAAATCTAATGTTCTAGTTGTAGCAACCCACCTAGGGAAATTGTGTTTAGCCATAGATAAAAAATTCCACATAACAAATTGGAAACTCCACTGGGAACGATCATCATTCCATGTAGTTTACCTTCATCCTCGTACACCCTAGTAGACTTTACTCGCTTCCATTGATCTTGTTTTAGCCTTTTTTGAAGTGTTTTTTTGTAAAAATTATGCTTGCAAGCCCCTAGGATGGCCTCTCTAGCACCAATGCATGTCTGTTGAAGAGACAGAGCACTGTAGAGCACCCCTAGCTTGAGGATAGTGCTTTGAAGTGCATTGTCTCCCACTTAAGGCTGCGTTGATCCTCCTTAGGTCAAAAATCCCTCCTTTGACTTCATTTTTCCCAAATTACATTCTGTTTCTACTTGTTGAATGATTAATGATTATTATCTCTCTGAAATCAATTTGTGTTTCCTTTGCTAGCCCTACTTTGGACTTGATTGTTTAGTGTTTCTTAAATGATTTCTTTATCACTATCAATTCATTTTCAAAGTTAGTTTATAGTCGATTAATCTTTGTTCAAAAAAAAGTGTCGTAAAAGTCTTCATTTCTTTCGAAACGGAACTGTCGTAAAGTCTTCGTTCTTGCAAAAAGATTGATTGATTGTATGTGTGTTAGTTTCCTTTTGTTCATCACAATATTAAGGTAATTGAAAAGAAAAACTTTCAATGTGCATTGAAAGAGTTTGTTTGTGCTCATAGGAATAGTTTAGGGAAATTTCATTAGATGTGTTCTTTGTTCTTTGATTACAAGAATCTGATTGCTATATCCCTACTAGCTTAGGTTTTCATTGTCAAAATTGAACGAAAAGGATGTTTATCCTATTATTTTCACTCTATGAATTTCAAATACATCACGTGGTGAACCTTGAAAGAAAATTCTTAATCAATAACAACTTAAAATTAACATCAATTAACCTAATGGAGCATTGTCACATAACACAAAACATTTAGAGGTTCTATTCTAGAGACGTGTTCCGATGTCGTAAAACAAGTAGTTGACACTAACTTGTCTATGATACATTCCAGGTGTGATACCTCATTCCACATATGTGAGTATATCATAGCTCATCCACATACCTTTGGGTATATAGGGGAGTGTTACAGTACGTAAAGTATAAAGGAATGCTCTCACTGTGTGGTTTCGCATTAGACATCGCTAATATGAATTGGGCCTCCACGTATTTTTAGGTATATATGGGAGGACAACACTAGGTTTCTATCCATCCTTGGGTAACCGAGTCATCGATCTTGTACACTGTGATACATTGAGCACAACATTCAGGGAGATTTCATGTCTGTACTTCTTGGTTCGCCAGGAGGTATTCTGTAGTTCACAGTTGCTTGGTAAACCTTTTTTCTTAGCTTACCCCTTTTTTTTAATTTCTTCTTTGTAATAAAATAAATCAGAAATCGTGGAGGAAAATCAACCCTTACCCCGTCGTTCTTTGAGAGCAGTGAGAAAACCTCCTTTACCACCCAAAGCTACACTCATCCAATCGAAGCGATCTTGTTTGAATGGATCCAGTACTTCACAAACTTTTGGTTCTTCATCTGAATTACCAGAAACACCTATACTGGTAAGTACTGTGACCCCAGTTACTCCTACAATTACTAGTACATTTGTTACTAAAGTCAAATCTCCACAATTACCTTAGGAAAGTAGAACTGAATCTAGTGAAACAATAACCCAAGTTGTTCAACAACAAGCTAATTCTCAACCTGAAGTTGTTCCACAAGAAATTACTTCTGAGCATGAATTTGTTCAACCAAAAGTTAATCCTGAAGCTATCATTGTTCAATCAAAAGTTACTTCTAAACTAAAAGTTGTTCAAGAAGCCCAACCTGAACTTCTTCTTTTACCAAAACATTTGGATATTGAGGTTGAACAATCAAAAGTTGTTACCTTACCAAAGGAATATCGATCGGTACATCCTCAGACATCTGTAACTGTCAATAATTCATCTTTACCTCAGCAACAAATACCAGAAATCTATTACGAAACTAACGGTGAAATCCTTCCACCTGGTTGGATTTCAATAGAAGAGGAACCCAAGGTAGAATCACCTATAAATCCATTCCATTTTGTAATTGGATTTTATCTATATCCTTATACTCTCATTTTACTGCTCCTTTTGATCTTGATTACTTTCAGACACTCATTGATTCATTAGGAAATTTATTTGGACAATTGACTATGGCAGAGTCCACATCCCAGACCATACCATCTATTACGTCTATGGCAGAATCTTCTATCACAACCTATTTGATGTTTACTATGACACCTAAGTCAGACTTGTATGGTGTTCTGTCTATCCCATCAAGTTACCAATATTTATCAGGAACTCACTCAGTTGTTGCTTCTAGCCCTTGGTATTCACCAATTCACTCTAGTACAATTTTATCTGGTTCTTCATTAACGAATACTGAACAACTAGACCCATCAAGTTCATATCAAGTTGGTTCATTTGGTTACCATCCTTTGTATTCACTTTACACTAGACTACCCCCATATGGAGAACAATATGCACATTCTCCTTATCCTCCATTTTTTTGGGGGAAACCATATGTCGGTATGCCATCATCTTTAGGTCAGCCTGGAATGACTGTCTGTCAGTGGCAGCCAACAATGCCCGTTCAACCTAGGCTTGTGTATCCATCACAACCTATGCAATCTATCTCATCCATACCTACAATGCTTTTTGTTACAACTTTACCGTAGTCACAAGCTCAAATTGTTGTATCTAAACCTGTACAAGCTAGTCCTTCAACCTCAAATCCACAAGTTTTAGGTGTATAGATTCAACCTTCTCAGGTAGTTTTACAACAACCACTTGTGCCTGGATTCCAACAACCTCAGGCTAGTTTACCTTTTACTGGAGTGAGTCAGACTTACACTGGTTTAGTGTAGTCACAACCTCGTCAAGCTTACATTGGCGGGCAACAATCGTGTAATAAACAACCATTGTATCAAAAACAAAAATAGTTGTTTCAACAACCTTGGTAGCCCCAATATCAACAATAGAAATTCCAGAAATACCAACCTCAACCTGGACTTGGTCAACAAGCCTATGCTAGGTTTGGTCAACAACAAGTTTACCCCGGTCCTGGTCAACAAATATATGTTGGTTTTGGACAACAACAAATGTATCCTGGTGGTCAACAACAACCTTACGCTAGATTTTCTCAACAAACTTACCCTTATCAAGGTTACCAACAATAGATGCCTTATGCTGGTATGCAAAGGCCTATTGCACAGGCAATCCCATCTTACCCTATATATGCTCAACCTAACCTCAATAGACAGTGGCCTTTTGTTGCAACACCTAAATTACGAGATCTAAACAAGCTCACAAAGGACCTAATTCTTTATGCACCTTGGTGGCCGGTGATTCCTCATAAATTACCTTCTGATATTTCGAAATTCAATGGAAACCCTGGAGAAGACCTGTCCAACCATGTCATGACTTTTCATTTATGGTGTTCATCAAACTCCTTGAATGATGATTCAGTTAGTCTACTTCTTTTCCAAAGAACACTTATTGGTTCAACTGCAAAGTGGTACATTGAGTTACCACGAGATTCTTTTGATAGATTCACTACCTTAGCTACCATGCTTTTAACCCACTTCTAGTTATCCATATGATATGAGACTAGAATGAGACTATTGACCAAATTTAAACAGACTACTACTACACATATTTCTGATCATATTCATGAGTGGTGGCGTCGTCGTTGAATGGTTAAAACTTATGTTCCTAATCATCTTTTGGCTGAGTGGTTTATAAAATCCTTGCTTCCATCTATCACTAAGGATGTGGCGAAAGGTGGAGTTGTCACTAAACAGCATGCAATTTCTTGTGCCTAATATTTGGACTTTATTTTTACACAGTCTAGCACGCTATATGAAAATATCTTGAATGCACCCCAACCAGCTTTCATTGTTCCTCCTCCACCATCGAGTAAGGACTATCATGCTAGTGATGGTCTGATTGGTTCTTTGAGCACACAAATGGCAGGTAGACCATTTGGTCAAACCCTTGCCATTTCCAATCAAACTACAAGTGCACTTGATAACACTCTTGCTTCCGAAATCAATGTCGTGTCATCTGATAAAGCAAAGGATGGAAAGAAACCAGGAAGAAAGAAGAAAGGGAAAAACAAGAAGAAATAGAATAATTCCCCACAAGATAAATCATTTGATTCCTCTCCTTCAGCTAGGAAACCTTGTTACCCATGTTTGATATGTAATGATGAGCATTTTACACAAGATTCTCCTCACCACTCTGAAATCTCAAAGATTCTAAAGACTTCTAATACATCTGCAGTATTGACTGATCCTTTTCCAAAACTAGAGACAAATATGGTTGCTACAGACCATGCTTCCACTACTCAAGTGCTTATGCTATCCACCTCTAAGCCTAAAATTGAAGTTTTATTGTCAACACAAAGTAAAGGTTATGGAAATCAACTGTCATCGTCGAATAAGTAGGCTAATAAACCTAACTCTTCGACTTTGACTTCATTTAATCCTATTCCACCACCTACTGCACCAGAGTTAACAATAACACCACCTAAGGGAGTTGTACATAAATCGAAATTTAACCTTCGAGCTCAAGTTGCATAGAATTATAACATAGTAGAATATTTGACTTAGTCACCTTTAGCTATGTCGACGCTCAAGGTGCTTCAAAATTGTCCCTCCCAAAATCAAGCTTTGTTGTCAGAAATTGGTGGAATCAATATGACTGATTCCAATCTTATGGTTTTCAACAGTGCAGATTATGCGCCACAGTTACTAGTGCAATTACTATTCCTGATTCAAGTAAATGTCTTGAATATACTTATTCACTGAACCATTATTGATGAGGGGGCATCTACTTGTATTTTGTCTATGAATTGGTATAAAACACTTGGCTCACCGCCTTTGTCATGTTCACTAACAAAATTAAAAGCTTTTGAGGGTCGCACATATATGCCTTGTGGAATGTTGAGTAATTTGCAAATCAAAGTAGGAGGAAAAACAATAACTATTGAAGTTGAGGTTATTGACGGACCCCTTGACTACAACATTTTTCGATGACCATGTGTTTATGCTATGGCTATTGTGGCTTCTAAGTATTTTCGTAGAATTGCATTCCCTCATAAGGGCGGAATCACAATTATCGACCAACTCGCTGTCTTCACCTCTAGTTCATAGGCTACTGGATGCATTCCATTAGTACACAGACCACTGCTATCTCTACAAAACGTTGGTGTAGGTCTCTTCAAGGATCCTACCCTAATGGGTACTTTTTCACTATTTCACCATCAAACTTGGTGGAAGTGGAAAAAGTTGAGACTTGCAACATGATATCTTCCACTTCATCTGACTTAAGGAAGATTACCAATAGTTCTGAAGTTGATAGTTATAATGAAATGATGTCGCTAAGCCCTATTGATCTTGCATAGCAATCAATAATTCTAGCTTGTTTGGCAAAACCAAATCCATCTTCGCCAATTGTTTAGGTATATTTTTCATTAGAATATGGGTACTTCCTTCGATCCTTTTTCATGTATATTTTCTATTAATGAAGGAATCATCCAATCAATGATGACGGAAGAAGAACCATGGGAATATTGTCATCATCATTCCCATCTTCCAGATCACATAGAATATTTTTCAAATGAACTTAATCACCCTTCAGTTGTCGATTTCCTTTCGAATTCTATTTTCATAGATGTAGTAGATTACAAGCGAAACCTGTCAAATATCAAAGAAAAAATTTATATCAATATTTCGACCAAACCTAACATTGTAGAAAACATTCATGTTGGAAAATATTGTTCTCCATTAGAACTTAATATGTACCATGCTCTCTTTCGTGAATTCCAATAAATATTTGCATGTTCATATGAGGAGATGCTAGGAATTGACTCTATTATAGTTGAACATGAAATCTAAATGTATCCCAATGTCAAACCACTGTCACAGCGCCTTTTTCCTATTCATCCAAAGAAGGTTGTTGCCATTAAAATAGAAGTTGAAAAGCTTTTGCATGCTGGTTTCATTTACCCTGTTCCTCTTACTGATTGGGTTTCCAATATTGTTCCTGTCATGAAGAAACAAGGGACAATACGAGTGTGCATCGATTATAGGGATGTTAATCAGGCTTGTCCAAAGGATAATTATCCCACTTCCTTTATTGACCAGATTATTGATGAATGTGCCGGATGTGAAATATTCTCATTCATGGATGGTTTTTTCGTCTATCATAATATCAATATCTGCCCAAAGGACCAATCTAAAACTTCTTTTATTTGTCCATGGGCCACATTCACCTACAAGAAAATCCTTTTTGGTTTGAAGGAGGCAAGGGAAACATTTCAGAGGGCATTGAATTATTCCTTCCATGACATCAAACATATTGTTCAACCATACCTTGACGATTTAGCTGCTCATTCACGAAAGCGGATTGATCACCCGCAACATTTGAGAGCTATATTTTTATGGTGCCGACACTACAAAATACAACTCAATCCACACAAACGTGTGTTTTCTATTGGTTTGGGTCGTTTGCATGGATTCATAGTGTTTAAGGAAGGAATTTGACTTGACCCACTTGAGGTTCAGGCAATTCTTGACTTGCCTTCATGTTCAAATTTACTACAGTTATAGAGACTCCAATGGAAGGCTAATTTTTTGAGAAGGTTCATTCCCAATTATGTTGAATGGCTAAATGATTTACTCGTCTATTGAAAAAGGGGATACCCTTCCATTGGGATTATGTTTTTCAAGCTTCCTTTGATGCTCTTCAAGATACCTTGGTTAGAGCCTCATTAACATATTCCCTGAATTATCAAAACGACTACTTCCTGCATCTCACCATTTAGATACAACCATTGGAATGGTTTTAGTCCAAGAAGAAGATGGGATAGAGCATATGATATATTATTTGAGCTGCAATCTCAATGATACAGAAGTTAACTACTCTTACGTCAAAAACTTAGCTCTGGTTGTTGTTCAAGCTGTATAGATATTTGACCATTATATCCTGCTCTAAAAGATCACTATCATTTCAGATTGCAACCCTATGACATATATTTTGTCGCGTCAATTGCTGGGGGCCAAGTACTCAAAATGGATCATCATTTTGCAAGAATTTGATTTGAAATTCATCAAATCCAAATCAAAGAAATCTCTTGTTTTCATCGATCTTCTTTGCGACCTTCCCTCGAATACCATTTATTCAACTTCAGAATCATCAATTCTAGATGAGTCTTTGTTCTTGATTTCATCATCTGACCCGTGGTATGGAGATATACTGACTTATCTCCAGACCCAGACTTTCCATCCTGATACCTCCACTCGCAACAACGATGTATTTGATACCAAGCCAAAGATTATCTAATTTTTGGCAACACTCTTTACCATCGTGGTATCGATATGATTTTACGAAGGTGTCTCACTCATGAGGAAGCCAAGAGAGTTTTGAATGATTTCCATTTAGGTGCTTGTAGTGGACACTTATATGGTTATTCTACCGTGCATAGAAATCTCTGTGTTGGTTACTTCTGGCCTTCCATATTCTAAAATTGCATTATTGCCATCAGAAGTTGTCATGCATGCCAGATTTATGACCGTAGAGCTAGGTCACCACCTGCACCATCACATCCTGTCGTCGTTGTTGGACCATTTGTCAAATGTGGCATTGACTTCATGACATGTAACTCCACCTTGGTTGGGGGCATGGGTATATTATAATCATCGTTGACTCTTTCACAAAATGGGGCGAGGTGATGCCCACATTAAACAACAGTGGTGAGATGGTTGCACTTTTCTTTTTCAACCATGTGGTTTCCCAGTTTGGTGTACCACAAGCTATAGTTACAGATCATGGGTCGCATTTTCGCAATCACATGATGGGTGACTTATGTTATGAAACTAACTCAAGAAAAGATAGAAAAGATAGATCAACGCATTAGAATTCAGCCTCTTCGAGGGGGTAACCTACTTTACATTATATAAATGAACAATTCTTGGATGATTCAAATGACAAAACCTCCTTTCTATATATAGGAGTTTAAAGAGTCACAATATAATCCAGCCGACCTAACAATAATAATATAAAGCCACAAAAATAACAATAGAGGGATTCTATGGGGCACAGTAATAACAATATGGGGGCAATAGGGGCTCAACAATATTAATAAGGGGTATAACTACAATAATAATGGGGTAATCACTAGTATTATAGGGACCCAAGATGCCCCTCGCCTTCAAAAAAGTGTTGTCCTCAATGCTTGAGTAGTTCTGGATACTTATACATAAAATTCTCATCCTCCCATGTGGAATTTTTAGCGGATAAGTTCTTCCACTTGATAAGATACTCTGAAATTGATCGATTTCATAGCTGTCGAGTTCTTGTTTCTATGACTGCTTCCGGTTCCAATATAATTTTTCCTTCCTCGTCAAGTTCTGGCAATATTGTTTGAACTGGGAGCTTGTCGCCTATAACCTTCTTTAAACATGAAACATGGAAAACTGGGTGCAATTGAGAAGCTGTAGGAAGCTCCAATTTGTATGCCATAGTACCAATATTTTGCAACACCTTGTACGGACCATAATACTTTGGTGATAATTTATTATCCTTCTTAGCTTGCTTGAGGTACATTTGCTTATATGGTTGTAGCCGTAGGAATACCCAATCACCTACATCAAAACTTCTTTCACTGCGATTTTGATCTACCTGTTGTTTCATTCTATTCTGTGCCAACACGAGGTTATCCTTTAAGAGTTGTAGGACTTGTTGTTGATGTTCGATGTGATGTTCCATTGCCTGAACCTTAGAATTTTCTCTTAAATATGATTTGATGGATGGTGGTTGATACCCATAAAGTGCCATAAATGGGGTCATTTTTGTTGCTGTATGGAAGGAAGTGTTATACCACCATTCAGCCAGAGGCAACCATTTGACCCATTGTGTCTGTTTATCAGATACAAAGCAACGAAGATATCCTTCCAAACATTTGTTTACTATCTCAGTTTGCCCATCAGATTGAGGATGATAATATGAGCTATGAGCTAACAAAGTACCAAGACAAGAAAATAATTCTGTCCAAAAATTTCCAGTGAAAATGGGATCTCTGTCACTTACAATAATATTTGGGTTTCCATGTAGCTTTTGAATTGTTTCCATAAATGCAGTAGAAATTGTACTGGCTTTAAATGGATGTGATAATGCACAAAAGTGTGCATACTTGGTAAGTCTGTCAACTACCACCATGATGACACTCTTTCCCTCAGACTTGCGTAAACCTGTGATAAAATCCATTGAAACCTCCTCCCAACGTTGGCTTGGAATGGATAAAGGTTGTAATATACCTGGTGTCTTAATTGTTTCAACTTTATTTTTTTGGAAAACCAAACATTCTGCCACTAAATTTTGAATATCTGATTTAAGGCCATCCCAAAAGAATTCCTTCTTAACCCTCTGGTAAGTTTTTAGAAATCCTGAGTGCCCTCCTAAGGGAGAAGTGTGCAATTCCATAAGAATCTTTTGTTTTAGCTGGGAATTCTTACAAAGATATAAGGGATCTTTGTACCATAAGGAATCATTTTGCCAGTTAAATGTATCAGACGTACTGGAATCTTGTTGTAGCTTTCGAATAAGTGCACACACTTCTTCGTCATTCTTCCATTCCTCCCTTGCTTCGTTTATCCAATCTGGTTGGATAATAGAAATGGCGCACAAAAATGCTTCCACATCCTCATCCTTTCTTGAGAGTGCATCTGCCACCACATTTTGCTTCCCTTTTTTGTAGATGATTTCAAAGTCATAACCCAACATTTTTGTGACCCACTTTTGTTGCTCTTCAGAGGATAATCTTTGTTCTAAAAATTATTTAAGGCTATCATGATCTATTTTTACCTTGAAGTGTCTTCCCATTAGGTAGGGTTGGCATTTCTTAAGTGCATGGAGCATTGCCAACATTTCCTTCTCATAAATAGCTTTGCTTAAAAACTTTCCCTTGATTGGACAACTTTCAAAAGCAATGGTCTTTCATCTTGCATTAGGACAACACCAATTCCATTTCCTGAAGCATCACATTCCACAATAAAGGTTTTTGTGAAGTCCAGTGTAGCTAAGACTGGTGCTTGGCACATTGCCTCTTTAAGATGTTCAAAGGCTTTTGTTGCTTCCGGAGTCCATGAAAATGCATCTTTCTTCAATAATGTTGTTAGAGGTGCTGTTATTCTCCCATAATTCTTAACAAACTTGCGATAATACCCTGTCAACCCAAGAAATCCTCGCAGATGCTTTATGGATGTGGGGATTTTCCATTCCTTAATGGCTTTAATTTTGCTAGGGTCTACCTTAACTCCTTCATGAGATACAATATGACACAAATATTCCACCTCCTGGACTCCAAAGAAACATTTGGATCTTTTTGCATATAATTGTTTCTCCTCCAATAGTTGTAGCACCCTGTCAACATGTTCAACATGATCCTTCCAAGACTTGTTGTAGATTAGTATATCATCAAAACATACTAACACAAATTTTCTGAGGAATGGTTTGAAAATTGAATTCATCAAACCTTGAAATGTTGAAGGTGCATTGGTAAGGCCAAAAGGCATGACCAAAAATTCATAATGACCCTCATGAGTTCTAAATGCTGTTTTCAGAATGCCTTCAATCTTCATTCTGATTTGATGATATCCTGAATGAAGATCCAACTTGGTGAAGTAAATTGATCCATGCAATTCATCCAGTAATTCATCAATGATAGGAATGGGGAATTTATCTTTAATAGTGAGCTTGTTGAGCTCCTTATAATCCGGACACATGCGCCATGATCCATCCTTCTTGTGCACCAATACTACTAGAGCAGAGAAAGAACTTTGACTCGGTTGAATTATACCAGCCTCTAGCATTTCTGCAACCATACATTCAATTTAACTTTTTTGGACATAGGGATATCTGTACGGCCTGATGTTTGGAGGAAGACTTCCTGGAATCAGATGAATAGCATGATCATGATCACACATAGGTGGGAGACCTTTGGGAGTCTCAAATACCTTGGAATGATTGTCTAGGACTTTTTGGAGATCTGGAGAAATAGATGATTCCGATGTGGAAACATCTAGCGAACATAATTGTGCAATTACACCTCTTTGCTCCTTTTTTAGAAGCTTTGTCATACCACTAGAGCTGATTATCTTTCCTGGTTTCCCTGCAATACCCCTTAATTCAACTTCCTTTCCTTCCATAGAAAATTTGATGAAAAGTTCTTGAAAATTAAAATCTATTGCACCCATGGATTGTAGCCATTGGACTCCTGGTACAACATCAGCACCTCCCATTGGAATGGAAAGCAATTCGGCTAGTCAATACATATTCTCCCATTGATAGCTTGATATTATGGCACTTTCCAGAGCAATTTATTGTTCCTCCATTTGCAATCATCACTTGACACTCTGGTGCTAGATATAGCAAGCAATTCAATTCTTTTGCTACCCTACAATGAATAAAATTGTGGGTGCTTCCTGAATCAATCAACACTATTACCTTTATCTTCTTGATTTGTCCTTCTATCTTGATGGTTTGAGGAGTGGTAATTCCTGCCAATGCATTACAAGATATGGTCGGATTTATTTTTTCTTCATCTAGGCTTTGTTCCTGGAGCATATCCTCTTCTTTTGACCTTTCTTGCTCCTTTTCTTCTTCCTCTTCACAATCTATGTAGAATAATTTCTTCTCAGCACACTTATGACCTTTAGTGTATTTGCTATCACAACTGTAACAAAGCCTTTTTGCTCTTTTTTCTTCCAACTGTTGTGGTGTCAACCTTATAGGTTGTGGAAGACTAAGGGCAACAACACTTCCATCTTTATAGTTGTGAGTGGTATGCTTCCTGGTTGCCATAATTTTGCTTTCCATTTTTCTTGCTAACCTGAATGCCTTCTCTAATGAATCAGGTTCCCAAAGGTGAACATCATGTTGGATATTATCCTTTAAAGACCCTATGAACACATCAATGTTATGCTCCTCTGGACTATCTTTTACCCTTATGTTCAATTTTTGGAACTCCTCAATGTGCTCCATTATTAAACCCTTTTGTTTGAGACTTATCAATTGGCTAAAAAAAGTGTTGCTTTTTGTATCCTCATAATGTGCTATCAATTCTTCGGTAAAAATTGCCCAAGTGATAAATTTTTTATGAGAGCAAATCCATTGATACCATACAAACTGATTTGGTTCCACATATAAAGTTGCCATACGTACCTTTTGTGTGTTTTGCACATTATTGAGATCGAAGAACTACTCCATCTGTAATATCCATGTGGTGGGATCCTTGCCATCAAACTTCCTCATATCGATTTTTCCAATATGGTGAGTCTTCGATCCAACATTAGAGTCTATGGAATCATGATCAACATTTCTTTTGTTCTCATCATGAGTTTCTTTTAGTACCCTTTCACCCTTATTGACCATTTCTTGTAGCAACTTATTCATATTTATCATCAATTCTTCCATCTTATCATCCATGCCATCTATTTTAGCTTCTACGTCTTTCTTTAAACCATCCATATTAGCTTCTACATCTTTCCTTAAACCATCCATCTTAGATTCTGTTGCTTTTTGTGCAAGTAACACTTGTTGCACTTGTTCTTGTAGTTTTGATATATCATATAGCATTTCTTCTTCTTCTTCATAAGTCATGCTAGAGCTTCCAGGTTCCTTACTAGTTGTTTGCATTTTCTTTCCTTGGGGCATCAGTTACTGATAATAATTCTCTATTATGCCCTTTGAATTCCTTCAAAACAAATTTTTAAACCAAGCTGAAGCAAAAATTTAAGAAAATCTACACACCTTTTTTCATTTTGTAGGAGCTCGATATTGCCTCTGATGTATCTCTATACTTTCCGATCATCTAGTTCTGAATTTGTGACCTGTAGTAGCCCTTTGTGTCCTCTTTCAAATTCCACAAGTCTGACCCAAATTGGTTTTTCCAAGGAAGAGTTATGTGAAATCTCCCACATTGACTTGATTATAGACTAGTTAAGTAGAGCGAACTTGTACGACGTGCCACGAGTCACTGTTTCGACATTTGGATCTGAAAAATGTATACAAGAAACTACAGTCCGTCTTATTTCTATACCTTCTTATTAAATTTCAATCTGATCCCCAGAGAGAAAGTTATGACGATTTTCCCCAGGTCACCTGTTTGGAATGTAATTCAGGAGTCTGCAAAAAGACCAACTTCCTCAGATCATATCTCCGCAAATATAGCGCGAAAAGCTCTGAAATTCGGACCCGGGGTTCAGCATGATTTCTTCTCAAATGGTTTTTTTTTGCAACTTCTAAAACATCGCAGAAAAACCGTTATAGCGAGCAGTGAAACCCTAGAATCCAAAGCTCTGATACCAAATGTTATGAAACCAGCTCAAGAAAAGATAGAAAAGATAGATCAACGCCTTAGAGTTCAGCCTCTTTGAGGGGGTAACCTCCTTTACATTACATAAATGAACAATTCTTGGATGATTCAAATGAGAAAACCTCCTTTCTATATATGGGAGTCTAAGGAGTCACAATATAATCCAGCCGACCTAACAATAATAATATAAAGCCACAAAAATAACAATAGAGGATTCTATGGGGCACAATAATAACAATATGGGGGCAATAGGGGCACAACAATATTAATAAGGGGTATAACTACAATAGTAATGGGGTAATCACTAGTATTATAGGGACCCAACAACTTAACTGCCAAGTTAGGACATTCACATGATAGTTCTACTCCTTATTATCTGCAAGCTAATGGACAAGTTGAGGCCATCAACAAAGTCCTGAAGCAATGCTTCAAAAAATGATAGGGGTTCATAAATGAAACTGGCATTTAATCATGTACTCTTCCTTGTGGGCATATCGAACCTCAGTGAGGAATGCAACTGGATTCACACCCTTCCAATTGGTGTATGGTCTGGAGGCAATCTTGCCGATACAATGTGAAATTTCATTTCTTAAACTTGCGAATGACTTATTACCCAACACTTATGATGAAGAAGCACATTTCTTAGAACTCATCCATCTAGATGAAATCATTCGTGAATCTGCATTGGCTAACGAAGTACATAATAAATGAATCAAGGCGCAATATGAAAGAAATGTCAAGCCTCACATTTTCTCGGAAGGAGACCTGGTCTTGCTTTATGATCAAGAAGCTGATAAACTTGGAGCAGGAAAATTGGAACACTATGGATGGATCCTTATATTGTCAAGTGTGTCTTGGCAAAAGGTGCCTACGAGTTGGTGAATTATGATGGAATTCCATTCTCATAGCCCAGAAACAGGTTGTACCTCAAACGTTACTATGCTTAATTGAGTGTAGTAAAATCACTGTATATATGCTTTAATTGCATGTGTGTGTGTCAGTGTGTCTTTTAGAGTTTTTATGTGATTAAGTAATCTGCTTTTCATTTGTTTCAAATGGCTAAATCTTTGGAACCATTTGTTGGTTATGTTAATGGTGCTAGTCGTGGTACTCAGAACCTATATTCTACAGCATGGGCCATTTTTTCTCCAAGTGGAGAGTTAGTGAGTTTTCAAGCGATTTGTATTGGTCATTCTATGAACAATATCGTTGAGTATACCATGTTGATCGAACTTCCCTCTGATGCCATTTCACTTGGAATTTGCCGAATCATCATTAGGCTAGACTCACAACTCGTCATACTGCAACTAACAAACATTTATACTTTCTGAAACCCAGCAATTCTTTGTATGTTAATTAAAGTTTGTATTTTGGAAAGGCATTTTGAGTACATTCAATATCAACATATTTCCATAAACTTTAACACATTAACCAATTCATTAGCGAACTATCTGTTAAACAGACATTTGCAACACATGTAAAAGTAAATTTTCAATTCACATCATTAGTTGAATAGGACTGCATATAACCATATATAAAAACTCTGGAAGTAAAAATAGATAGATGTTTTAAAAGCTTTTACCAAATTTATGTCCAAGACAAGTTTGATCATCTGACCTAAAAACCCAAAATGCATGCAAAAACCATCCTAAATAGACATAGTGATGCTCATGATAATAGGTCACAACCTTACATATCATGCGCAAGAGATGCATCCAATGGCTAGGAACATCAATAGTATGGTGCTATAGCTTCATAGGTAACTCCTCGTTCTGGACATCTAGAATACTGAGGGTTAATCCCTCTACAGGATCCTGCAACTCTGCCAGTGTCTAGGCCAAATCCAAATCCTTGAGAACTTCTCTCCCAACATTTCTCCACACTGGTCCACCTGCCTCATGTTGTTGTCTCATAGGTAGAATAGTACCAACATTTGCACGCATGGGAATGATTTTAGTTTAGCCTTGGAAACACCAAAACACAAAAACATGTAGAAACTTAAAAATAAAATAAAAAAACATTTGGTCAAAAAACAATTTACCTATATCACCCCATTGAGAGCCCACTGGTAAACTCAACTCTGGATCTCCACAAAAATCCATCCCTGCATATGGATGATCCTCGATGACAATGTTTTGTCGATTGAGCCAAACAAAGAATAAAGTAGAAAATGTAATCGATGATTGACCAGCATGTCTAGCCATCAATTCAACCCACCTCTGCATCTGTGGATATTTAGGACCAGCTACACCCAGTGTTACATGTTGAGGCTGCATCAATGGAATTATCTCTAAGGTAAAAGAAATTAAGAGCAATCCATAGCTAAAATTCTTAGTCTTACTACTCTTTACCTTTGAGTTTCTCTTTTATTGAAGAAAGTACTGCCTCACACCAGTTGAACAAAGTTGGCTCAAGACACTCAAGTGCATACTGCATGTATGGTTTGTTTACTAGATGGAGTGTCATGAATATCTTTGAGGATTATCTTTTTGTCCTTGCTAGGCTGTGTACCTGGCCGAAACAATTGTCGAACATAGTCCCTAACTGATTCCCATCCATAGGAGGAACCTGAAAGAGATATGGGGGCACCACGTCTCGACAACCTTGTAAGAAAATAAGCATTATCGATCATAATAGGGACCATTTTGTCCCTTATGTGAAAAGACTAATCCTTTAGATCCCATGCATGAACTAGGAACTGCAATAGTTTTGATTATTTCCTCATTCCGGACAACCTAAGGTATTTGAGAAACCCACAGTTTTTGAAGGCCTCAACTATACCCAGATCATTGAGGGAAACCATGTATTTTTCTTCATGCTCTCTTTCTCACTAAGTAATATACATTCTGATCTGACGGAAGCCTAAAATCAAACCATAAGCTTAGTTAGGATCCTTTTCATGCAAAAAAATGGAGAAAGTTTGTGCCAAACAGGTGAAACAAGTTTGTGAAACTTGCCTAGCATAGCCCAGGCAAGGAGACATTGCACTGCAGTGCAGCTGGCCTTTTGTCTCGGTGCTCCTCGGGACTGTTTTCGACATGGAAGCCTACACTGGTCCCAAGTTGAAATTTTCTAACACCAGGGGCCCTAAAAACCCTAAAATCTTGCATGAAACTGTAAAAGAATGACATGAAAAGAAAGAGGGTAGATCCCCTACCTGGTCTAGACAACACAAGAAATCACTGGCAGAATCTCTTGTAATCAGCTCCTAAAGATCGAGGTAAAAACAGGGTCAAAGCACAAACTGAATGGTAAATATCAAATGGTGAAAATAACATGGTAAATTCTTGTTTTTATGTTTATTTCATGAGCATTAAATGAGTAAACTTTAGTATTTACCTATTTTTACCAATGAAACAGGCATGTTTAATCTATTTGGTGTTTCTTTGGACAGATTTATAGTTGACTTACAGAATTTGACGTGCACGATCATGAATTGTACTTTAACCACAGAGCATACTTTTATCTCTTTTTCGAGCTTTGTTAAACATCGAAAAAGGAACCCCCTTGGAGTCCTCTTTAAGCTCTTTTCAAACACTCTAAATATGAAAAGATTGTTGAGCACTTGCCCTTTTCAACTCATTAAAAGATTGGAAACGACATCTACTCAGTAGAAGTTTAACCCTTTTTCGGACTAAGATAGATTATTTACAAAAAAGGAATATGTTGATAACAAAATGGTCAATAGGTTCTCTCTTGTATTGTTTTATTCTTTTCCGGACTTGAGATACAAATATACAAAAAATAACTTGTGGAATTTTCTTTTTGTCCCTTTTCAAACTTTATAAACATGAAAAGGACCGAGTTATCATTGTTATTAGAGACGTTAAAACATCAAATAGCAACAAACTTGTCCATCATGACAAGACCAAGATTCACCTTTGCTAGACTCGTTAAAACACCACAATGGATTCACCCGAAGGGTGGAATTATACAACAAGCATATGTTATCCTCCTCAAGCTTGATAAAAATAAAGAGGTACTGGTCAGTAATGACTGGGGAAAATGGAAAAAAGGTCGCTCTTGAACATGACACTTTCACTTCATCACTGTGACTATTTGGATTGGGTTATTTGCTTGATGGTCATCATGCCTTGGTCTATCATACCATCCATTGTTTCAGTTTTGGGTCAATGTTGCCAATCCATTCAGTGTCGCCAACATGTTCAAGAGAAGTAATTATTGAATTAAGGGTTTTGTCATCCATAATAGGTTTATGAGAAAAGTCTTCAATGAAAATCACATCCAAATTCATATTGTTGACACATTCCGAACCAATGAGTGTGGTTCCTAAAGATGAACCACACTCATTACTTCAAAATGTTTCGGCAATATGAATTTGGATGTGATTTTCGCTGAAGACTCTTCTCATAAACATGTTCAAGAGAAGTTTCTCAGTTTAAAATTCATCCTTTGCAATACTCATAAACCTTCATTTTCATGCCCGCCATTCCTAAACCTTGTGTTGTCAGTCACATTCCATCTCCAAAATCATTACACTCATTTTGTGTCGTTGATGTGGGATACACCAAAGCTGCGATGAGTCGCTTCTTGTCGACATCAACACATTATCCAAGAAGTTGACTTAGAAACACCATTCCAATACCTTGAGGCTTGCATACATCAACGACAAGTTTCCCACTTCCAGCAATAGGTTGACATCACTGGCCTTCGACCGAAAGACTTTGTATGGCGTTCAACATCAAAACATCCATTCACACCATGCAGAATGTAATTCAGTGCCTTGAGGATCATTATCATTATCAGTAATTTCTCTCGCATCTGTTAACGGCTTACAACATTGGCTAGTAATCAGATGGTGTCTTCCAATGTTCGACCTCAGATCACATATTCACATGATTAGAATTGTACTTGAGTGAACGATTGAACGAGATAGAAGACCTCAGATCTAGTTTCATCCATCTGAGTTGTGATTTCAGGAAATGTACCAAATCATTTGTACAATGGCTTTACATTGATGGTCATCCTATCATGGGTCTATATTTGTAAGATGACTATCTATGTACTTGTAATGAAAGTTTATACGCTGAGCACAGGTATGCCTTCCCTCAGCAATTCATCAAAAAAAGTCAAAATATCATGATATTATGTATTGTAATCGATGTAGGTCACCATCCACTTCGGAACCTACTCATCACATCGTAAAGCATATCAATCAACATTAATATTTTTGACTTCATGCTTTAGGGGGCAACTGTTACAAATACCTTTGGGAAAATCACTCCCATCATTCAGATCAATACTTTTAGGGCTCATCAAATCCTAATTCAGTTGCTACATGCCATAGATAAGTCATCACTTTGAATGCCTACTTCCCTGAGAGTTTCTTGGCCTGAAGCCCCCCAGAATTGCCTCCTTGAGGGTCTAGCACAACCTTTATTAGGGTTAAGTGTCCTTGAGTGCAGGTAGGCCCATGTCAGGTTGCTTTCCAGAGCACTTAGGCCCACTTTGACCTGCGCTAAGCGAGATTAACTGAAATAATCATAGCGTTTTGGGAATATTCTTATCTTTTGGAACCATCTAGAAGATTAACACACTTATCATCTCCTATGAGCTCGAAATTAGATAGGGAATGAGTTAAGAAACCTCCTATCATCTCATCCCTTCCTCCATGGAAACTAACTCTAAGTTTGGAAGGCCACTCAATACCCTCATTTATGACCAAACCACCATCATTTTACTATAAATTAAGGACTCATCTAAGTGATTAGGGGTTGGACTTGGAGAATTTGTAAGGAGATACTATTGGTGTGAGGTTTGAGATTATAACACATTTAGGAACACATATCTTATTCATCTTGTATAGTAACCCATCCTGGAGATGGTAGTCAATGGTGATGTCGTGATATTGCCCATGACACTGACTTTGCAACTGTTAATACACCTCCTTGAAGTCTTCATCTTCTAAATATGCCTCTCTATATGCATCATGAGTGAATGTCTCCATGTGCATAAGAATCCCCAAGGATTTAATCTTCGATGTGGGTGGCCTTGAAATCATATCGGCCAATTTGTTTGTGCTTCTCTTCTTATACTTGATCACAAAATGAAATTGTTATAAAAACCCCATCCACTTGTAATGCCAGGTCTGTTGTAGCTTATTCTGGGCCTGCAGGTACTGTAACGGCTAGTGATCTATGTGGATTATTGTTTCCTTTCCAATTAGATAGTGCTTACACTTATTCACAACATGCACCATGGCATAGAGCTCCTTATCGTTAGTAGGGTAGGTAAGAAATTCCCAATGAAATACTTCACAATGGTATCAAATGAGCCTTCCTCCTTCTATTAAGACAACTCCCATAGCATACCCACTCGCATCTATCTCCACTTCAAAGGGACGGTGCAAGTTTGGTAATGCTAGAAATGGTGCTTCACTGATCTTCTTATTTAACTCATCAAAAGCCTTATGTTGACCTTTTCCCCACTGGAAACTCTTGCCACTTGCTGTTATGGCATGGAGCGGTGCCGCTACCGTTGAAAATGGGGCTATGAATTTCCTAAGGTACTGTGATGCTCCATTGAAACTCCTATCCTTAGTAACATTAGTAGGCACTGACTATTTCATGATGGCCTCCATCATGGAAGGATCTATCTTCAATTCTCCTCCACCAATCACATATCCCAAATACACCAAGGACTGCTTCGCAAACTCACACTTCTTGAGATTTTCTAGCAGCTAATGCTTCTTCAATGTTTCTAGCACCTGCATCAAATCTAAAATATGCTCCTCCTAGGTAGCATTATATACTAGTATATCATCCAAATAGACAATAACAAATGAATCTATAAAAGGGCGCAGTACATCATTCATTAATCTCACAAATATAACTGGTGCATTACATAGGCCAAATTGCATAACTAAGCACTCATACAAATATTGCCTGGTTTTGAAGGTGGTCTTCCATGTATCTTCTTCTTTGACTCGAACCTGGTGATATCTAAATTTCAAGTCCAGCTTGGTGAAATATTTTTCTTGCTGCAACTGATCTAGCAGATCTTCTATCCTAGGCAGGGGGTATCTGTTCTTGAGCATGATTTTATTCAACACTATGTAATCTATACACATTTGCCAAGCCCCATCCTTCTTTGGCAGAATGATGATGTGTGTCCCACATGGTGGTGTACTTGGTCAAATGACACCCTGTTCCAGTAGCTGCTGCAATTGCTTCTTTACCTCACTTTCTTCTATAATAAACTACTTGTACAACCCAATATTTTGCAATGGGGAGTATGGCAATAGCTAGATCTCATGCTCCACTTCTCTCTCAGAGGGTAGCCATTAGGCTCTCGGAACACATGCTTCTATTCATGTAACAACTCCTCCAATTACTATTTTTGTTTCTTAGTACACCCCTCTAGGTATTCCTTGCCTCTTATCGACTCCTCTATATACTAATTTTCTGTTAAAAATAATAAAACATACTTCTTGCCAGAACTGATCAATTTATTGGATTGGTTGGCACATACTAATGAAATTTTTGATTGCCCCTTGTGCATGTTGATGATGAATGATTTTCCATCCTTGATGTGCTGGAAATGGTTAGCTCTCCTCATGAATATTGCATCACACATGTACATGCATGGACTCCCAAACACAACTCCATATACATCAAGAGGAGCCACATCCAAATATACTTCATCAATAAAATCAACACTGATAGAAAATCTAATTTTACACATTTTTGTTGCTTTTAGCTTTTCATCATTATGTACCCATCCAAGTGGATATGGGTATGGATGATCACAAACTTACAACCCCAACTTCTTGACCAAATTTTCTGTAATAAGATTTGTTTGTGACCCTGAGTCAAACAGAACATCAATCTTTGTCTTCTTGACCTATATCTTTACATGGAAGAGTTTTGTCATTTCTTCTCTTCATGTTGTTGAAGGCTACTCAGATTCATCTCCTTTCGCACTGATGTACAGATGATCTTCCCATCCACATCCGAGCTCCTTTCAACTTGGTTGCTCAAATAAGGGGTCATAAGATTATTCTTCTTATTACCTTTCTTCCTTTTCTTCGAGTTTATCTCCGGATGCAACTTCCAGAACTTATCCTCTGAATGGCCATCAATGTTATATTGGTTGTAGTGGTTGCTACATTATTTTCACTGGTCTATTGTGGCTACCGTAATTTATATTTCCCCTTTTGCTTCTTCTTCCCATCCTTAGAAGCATCTTGTTTCTCCTTTTGCTTCAATCCACCTGATTGCCCTCTTTTTAGGGCTATGTTCTTTAGATATTGTGCCTGTACACAAGCCTCGTCCACCGTTTTGGGCTTGAACAACATCACTTTCCCCAAAAATACTTGACGAGCACATCTGGGTTCTTTGGAGAGATACCCAACATCATAGCCATCTTTTTGAATCCTGTGGTGTAATCATGCATGCTTTGGCCCGACTTTTGCATGAAGTAACACCACTAGATCCATTGGTCTTCCAGGTACCCAATGGGATAAAACTATGACTTAATGAGGGTTTTTAAATCCTCCCACTTAGTCACTAGAGGTTCTCCCTCCAACCTTATGGTTTTTGTGTGGCTCTCCCACCAAGTTAGTGCATGGCCCTCCAATTTTAGCTGTGTGAATGAGGTCTTCTTCCCTTCCTCAATTTGATGGACACTGAAGTAAACTTCCAATTGCTACAACCATTAGTTTAGCTTTAGGGCATCAATCTCTCTATGGTATGGCTTGATATTGACTTTTCATTCAACTTTAAATAGGGATTGGTTCACGACACTCAAACAAAGTTGATATTTTCCGCATTCTTTCTTCAACTGGTTGTCTACATCTTCCCGATCTCCTTATCCCCCTTATGATTTGTCCTCTGCATTCAAACACCATTCTTCTCCAAATATCCCCAACTTATTTCTTAGGGATGTCATGAGGAGATTTACATTGCAGTTTATATCTGTGACTTGTTCTTCGAGCTGTGAAAACCTCACCTTTGCAAGATCATGGGGTTCATTTACAGATTCGTCACCCATGATTAGGGTTTTCAATTTTCGGCCTCACAGATCTAGATCCTTGCAATATCCAAAAAATACCCAAATAAACCTTCTCTGATACTAAATCATCCATTAATTGTCTTGGACATTCCACTGGATAGTTTATCAAATAGATATGATAATGTTATATTAAAAATCTAAGATTCTACACTATTATAGTGTCATTTACTTTCTAGATCTATAGATTTTACTGTAATTAGTGCATGCATGTGAATATAAATTATGAAAAAAAAGTAAAGAACAAATGAAACAAACTCACACACATATAAGACATAAGATATGCTCTTTGGGAAGCCCTTTGGGGAGAAAACCCAACAAGAAGGTGAGGACACTTCGCTCTCTTTCTTTGTCTAGAAATATGGATGTAGATACAAAGAAGTAATGTATGTGGCTCGTGGGCTGCTACAGTGCACATATCCTCTCTGTGTTCTCTATCTCCTATCTCTCATGTCTATCTTTTCTCATCTATGAAACAAATTCTCTCGAAACAATGGAATGCCTCTTCCTTCTAGTGGCCTAGTTATAACACAGCCCGATAGCCTACTAGTTGTTAAGTTTGACTGTAGAGTTACAAAATAGACTCTTCTAGAGTCTTCTACATAAAAAATATGTGGTTAGCCTCATTTCCATGAAATAATGGGGGCTGATGCAACATCCTCCCAAACTATAGGTGTGAAAACACGAAGGTCAACTTCTGATTGGCATAACTTTTGCATACTGACTCCGATTGGTGTGATTATTGCATCACTATAAATATTTATGTGTGGTACTTAAGAGACAAATTTGTACCCTTAGAAAACATTGTTTTATGCATCAAAATTCTCCACGAAGGTTTCGGACCCCATTTTTCCAAACTAGGTCCCGCCAGTAAAAACGGTCCCATGAGTTGTTTCCTCCACTTTTTCCACTCCAAATGCATCAAGATGGATGGAAAACAATATAATGATCCAATTTAGATCAATAAACCAACATATTTTTGATCCATTTTTCTGCTCTTATGAAGATAATATTTGTTCCAAAATTTATTTAAGACTATCATGATCTATTTTTAC
Source organism: Pinus tabuliformis (assembly GCA_031772625.1). Classification (NCBI taxonomy): domain Eukaryota; kingdom Viridiplantae; phylum Streptophyta; class Pinopsida; order Pinales; family Pinaceae; genus Pinus; species Pinus tabuliformis. The sequence continues at coordinate 368,234,356 of CM062814.1, forward strand.
CTTGAACTGTCTTCCCATTAGGTAAGGTTTCTTTAGTGCATGTTGTATTTCCAACATTTCCTTCTCATAAATAGGTTTTTGTACTTACAAAATAAATGGTTCTACCTTCTTGCATCAAAACATCACCCATTCCATTTCTCAAGGCATCATATTCCACAATAAATGTTTTTGTTAACTTTGGTGTAGTTAACATCGGTGCTTGGCACATTGCCTATTTAAGATGTTCAAAGGCCTTAGTTGCTTCTAGAGTCCAAGAAAATGGATCCTTATTCAGTAATGTTGTTAGAGGTGCTACTATTCTCCCATAATTCTTAACAAACATGCAATAATATCATGTTAACCCAATAAATCCTCGAAGACGCTTTATGGTTTCAGAGATTTTCCATTCCTTAAAGACATTAATTTTGTTAGGTTCTACCTTAATACCTTCATGAGATACAATATGAACCAAATATTACACCTCCTATACTCCAAAGAGACATTTGGAGGTTTTTTCATATAATTGTTTCTCCTCCAATAGTTTGAGCACCTTTTCATCATGTTGAACACAATCCTTCCAAGACTTGTTGTATATTAGTATATCATCAAAAAATAATAAAACACATTTTCTAAGGAAGGGTTTGAAAATAGAATTCATCAAACGTTGAAATGTGGAAGGTGCATTAGTAAGGCCAAAAGGCATGACCAAAAATTCATAATGACCCTCATGAGTTGTGAATGTTATTTTCAGAATGTCTTTAGGCTTCATTCTAATTTGATGATATCCTGAATGAAGATCCATCTTGGTAAGGTAAATTCCTCCATGTAATTCATCCAACACTTTTCCAATGATATGAATGAGAACTTTATCTTTAATAATGAGCGTGTTGAGTTCCTTATAATATGAACACATATACCATGGTCCATCCTTTTTTTGCACTAATAGTACTAGAGTAGAGAAAGAACTTTAACTAGGTTGAATTATACCAGCCCTTAGAATTTCTCAAACCATACGTTCAATTTCACTCTTTTTGGAATAGGGACATTGTTGGCATGAAAATGTCATCATGGAAAGACACTGGGTTTAGGTGCAAGGCGCCAACAAGGGTTTGTTGTAGTCTAGGAAAATGCCAACACTTTCCCCTACCCCAATGGATAAGGAGTCTCACCCGAGGCATGTCGTGACCAAAACTAAGAAGGGTTTAGAAGGATATCAAGGAGGACCCAACCATTACTCTATATACATCTTAAAGCATGCATTCATAATAATGTTACATCATTATGGATATCATATTCATATGAGGAAAGACCCTCAGCATAAATTGTTTGAGTAAGGCCCATAAATCACAACAATACACACAAATAATACCATGCAACTGATCCATTTACTCATTAATATTAATCAAATGGAAGATTCATTACAACATACACTGGGCATAAATCCATGAGAAAATACATAAATATTGTGGCGACAGAATGCCCTAGATCTCAAACCGAGACTAGTTCTGACCTTTCCGGCACTGCTCCAGTCGTCAGATCAGGTTTTTCTGTGCCCCAGACTCCCTCTGATACCAACACCTTCTTCGTGTTGTTCTCTCCTCTTATCTACTCCTCCGCTACTCGAACTACCAGTTATTTTTAGTTGTTTATCCCCTCAGCTGCTTCCCATCCTCCTTCTTGTTCACTCAGTTGTTTCTTCTTTCTCCTAACTCCTTATCGCAACTACCCCATGACTACATGGTCTTGCTTCCTTTCTCAACTTTCCTCTATGAAACTTGACCATTGCTCCTGCCACCTGTTTTTCCCTCTTCATTCCTTAAAAACCTTCAAAATTCAAAACAAAGGCTCCAACAAGCCCTAACCACAGTTCTTTGACTCATCCCTGAGTCAATCTATCTCAAGTGATGTGGGTTCTATTGTTGTTTCTACTGGTATTTTTACTTGCGGTTGTTCCTATCCTTCCCTCTGGGGACCTACTACTTCAATTGCTTCTTCTTCCATCTACCGGGGGTCTCTTGTTTCAGCTTCTCCTTCTTCCATTTGCTGGCCTCCTTTTCCAAATGAAGGCCCTAATTCAGGAATAACTGTTGTCTTTTCTTTCCTGAAACTATTATATTCCTTGAGTGCTACTTGCCATGAAATCACTATGGAGTCAGCCTGTTTGATGAAGTCTTCTACCGTGTTGGATGTTAGCTGACTCAGCCTACTACTTTGTAGTTTATTCCACTGTTCTTTGTCGTTATTGCAGAATTCCTTCAGGGCAAGGACATGTAGGCGAACTTGATGTCTGAGATCTCTGATTTTCTTCTTAATTTTTTGTAGATTCCTTCTCTATATGTGTGACTTGGGCCTGAATGGTGGTGATTTCTTCATCTATATTTTGTGGTTGGATGAATTATGTGCATGTCTTGCTATCAACAATTAAAAATTAAAGTTGTTCTAACAAAGGATAGACAGGATGATTCTTTAGTTCTATGCTTCTCGACGAGTCATGCACTTTATCAATAAGGGAAAACCCATCTACAAGTGATCCAGAAAGAGATTCTTTTGTAGTGGTGACAGTATTGATCTTCTTGTCGATTGTCCACATTTATGTCTCAACTAGATCAGGCAACACTGGTCTGACTGTCTCCGATTTCTTCTTCATGTTTGCATTTGTTGATACCAAACTAAAGCATGTTGCTTGGATTTTGTCACAACAGTTGACCAACATGTAGGATTTAATATCCTTGGGAGCTTCTATGATAACATCTGATATTGTTAGCCAAAGTGCCCAAAATTTATCTGTAACCTAATCTACTTGAGCGTCTAAATCAAGGTTTCCTTGTCTCAGCTGATCCCTTTACTCCATGACCTCTTGTAATTGTCTTTTTATGTTTCTCATGTTCATGGATATGTTCATCATGTAATCTTTCTACTCTCTGTGCAGCTTGCTGGATGAATCCAAAAAATTGCATCAATGACTAGTGCTATAGGGTCTCTGCCTGCATTGTATTTAGTTCCAGAAATTTCTTTGAATGGGTAGGCTGCTGGAAATGGACTTATCTGAATTCGATGGGGGAGAGTTCATTTTCTATGAAGACAGGGTGAATTGAGGTGTAGGTGGAATGATAACTAGGTTTTGGATTAATGGGAAATTTATAGGGAATGCAGTTTGGTACTACTCAGTTCCCATTGACTACGGAGTGGAGACTATCGTCTCATCCCTCGGTAAAAGACCCGACCCTAGAATTAGGGACATCAAAGAGGATGTGTGAGTGCCATTTACTTATAGAGGCTCACTATCCTATGACATGGAGTACACTTCCATATCTTCTATTTATAGCATTCTTGTGGAACTGTACCCAAGGTAAGTATGAATAAATGCACCCAGAGTTCCTTTGATAATTTTTATTTTTCCCATTTTTCTGTGTAGTCCTCTAAATTTTCTTTTGGATCTGAGTTTCCTCTATACTTCACTTTGTCATGTGGACAGTCTCCTTATTGTTTAAACCTCTCCCTCATGGCTTGCTTGATAGTCTCCCATTCACACAAAGTGTTATGATGTGCTCTCCACTACCTTGTTGGGGTGGATTGTAACAAAATATCTAATAACAAGACTTTTTGATCTTCCCTTATAGTCCTGTCAACTTTATTTAGAAAGGTGTCTATAGATTTGATGTCATGAAAGGTTGGATAATTACATATTTTGAACCCAATCCAGTTTACTCTACATATCTTGGCACAATGTCCAGTATCATCCTCATATCCTCCTTGTTTCCATGCATCCCAAGCGACTTCTGAACTTTGTATGCTCTTCCAGCTGACCGATCCTCTTGTTGTGGGATATATGTAGTCTTCTCTTTTTCCTGGAGTTAGCATATACAACTGATTCACATTCCTGGCTCGTCTAGATCATCCACAGGTTCTTTGAACCTTGGTCCTAGATATGGATCTAGTGGTTGTATTGCCCACATCCCTTCTACTTCAAAGATCATCAACTCATTCTTCAGGTCGATGATGGCATAGTTCTCATATGCCAAGTCGATACCAAGAAGTGTTGGGTAAGAGTCCTTATCACCCATTATATCTATTACCTCAAATTTAATACAATTTTTTACCCCTACCACATCCATTTCTACATCTTCCAACCTACCAATGGGCAAGATGCAATACTAATTTTCCATCTGCAATTGTATTGGCGAATTTTTAAGTTACAACTTCCCTAGTGCTTCCATGTATTTTTGGGTAGAATATTTATGTCTGACCCCATATTTAACATTGTATCTTTAATTTGGAATCCTGCAACTTGAGCATGAATCCGAAATTATCTATCGGTTCTCTGATTGTTCTATCATACCCTTCTTGAGTGTCTTTCAGGTAGGTTTTCCAATATTGTTTCACCTTTTTCTTCATCTCATGGTAGCACTGCTTTTAGAGTCCTGTTTATCGTTTGTAGCATCTATTCATTATCAACAATCTACAAAAATAGCCTAAACCATTCTTCGATTGGTGCATGTTACTTTCTATGCGTGAGTCCTACTTCTTGTCTCCTTTTGTCTCTGTTAACCCATCAAACAACTTGGTCGATTCTTGATAGTATTATTTTTGTAGGGTGAGGTTGTATGACTTCTTTGGTGAGCTTACCTAAATAATTGAAGGCTGGTCTACCATACTCCAATCATCTCCTGTCTTCTTAGCCCCTCTGGTGACTATATTTATATTAGTTACTAGAAGCATGTCAGCAGTTTGTGGTTCTGCATTGATAAAATTAGTCCCCCTCTGTCTGGTTATTTCTTCCCATTTTGAAATCAGCTCGAGATAATCCTCTGTGGCATGTGCATTGACCCAACATTGTCAGCACCAAGGTTGTCTTGGCAGTAGATAGTCTCTAGCATGATGCCCCTCCTGATCACAATTGTAACACCTTAAAGGTCCTCTACTCCATGTTCTTCCTCCTCTCATACCTCCTCCTCATCCCCCATGACCAGATTCATTGATTCGAAATGTGGACCTATCTAGTCCCTCTGCTAAGGCATCTAATTCTTGGCATTGGTATGTGTGGTGCATTGTGGAAGCACAAAATTCACAGTAACTGTTGTTGTGTACATTGGAATACTTTTGTATTATTTGACATACCCGCGGAAAATGTTCGTAGTTCTTACAACTTCATAGTAGTCTTGCGTGTTTCGGCCTGGGAAAGTTCCTTGCGATCCCACTATCGCAACTTCTATTTTTGGTGGGGCCCCTGATGATCCTGTAATTTCCACTAAACTATTGGTGCCTCTCAACCTTGCGCATTTAGTTGCCACATGGCCTTCCACCAACAATGATTATACCATACATTGCGTCTCACCAGTTGAATTGGTTGTAGGTATTTTATTTTTCTGTTAGACTAGAAATTTGATTTTGGAGGCCCATGATCTATGGATCTTGCGATCCCATGCCTCTTGGATACTCATGTTTGTACATGTCATGGCTTCTATGCATGATTCTTGTTCTAGGGCATCTTGGAGAGTTCCAATCTTTTGTTGTGTCAACGGTGTTCTTGTAAGGGGTAGGAGTGCTTTAATGAACAAATCCCTCTTATGGTTGGGATCTATGGTATAGCTTAGCTTGATAATAACATCCTTAAACCTCTACATCAATTCCCATGTAGTCTCTCCTTCTTTTTTCTAGATCTCATATAATTCACAAAGTCCCTGTTGAGATGTTTGTGGCACCTTGAATTCTTGAACAAAGCCTCCCTTAATGTCATCCACTAAAGTATTTTCGTTATGTTCTACCCATTTGATAAGCCACCTTAGAGCTCTCTCTCTTAGTTTGGTATGGAACTCAATCAATTTTACATTATCTAGTGTTTGGAGTGCTCTCCATATAGATTCACATAGATACCAATGGTGTTCTACATCTTCATTCATTCTACCAGTAAACTCAAGATATCTAGTAAAGGACCCTGCCATTTTGATTCAAGTGCGTGCTAAGAGCACAAATTCTTAGTTTATGGGTTGTTGAGATGCTTGTAACCCTAGACTACTAATAATGCTAGGCCCACTACTATTAGATGTATCAAAACTTGCCTTATAATTTTCATGCACACTGTGTACTTGTATTAATTTAATTAACTTAGAAATAATTTTGTCAGTGTTTTGTAAAGCACTAGGGGAAGGTTGGGGTGAACGATACCTAAAATTTGAGGATTTTGCTTTTAAAATTTTTCGGACATATCATCCTCAGTGAAAAATATTCTCATCACATTGAACATCTCACCTTCCGTCTCCTCTTCGTAATTGCCATGAGTGCTTCCTTCCAGCATCTTATCTACAACCTATACAGGAGAGTCATTGTGATTCCCCTGAATCTTATTTGGCTAGTCAAAAACCCTCTCTTGTTCTGCATCTTCCTCCATACTCTTTCATTCTTTTAGGCTCCCTGACACCACTCCTTCTTCGTGGGGTCCCCTACATCTCTTCTTCAATGCTTGTACTGCTCTTTCTTGCCACTTTTCTTCTACTGGCACTCTCCTTTGTGCCCTAATATCTCTATCACTCTACAATCCTTCTATGTCCATTCCTTCAACAACATCTACATTTCCCCAAATGGTAGCATTATCCCTTGAGTCCCTTCCCCCAATACTTGGTTTAAAGGTAACAATCCTTCTTCCACCATCAGCATCTTAATCCACAAAGGCACTTCGTTCACTAGTTTCCCTCTTAGCCCCGATCTAAATACTGCATCCACTTTTGAGAAGGATTGATAGTTCTCTGCTGCGAAGTTGACTATGTACCATTCTACAATAGTCTGTACCCATAAATCTACTGCCCTCGTCAACTCATAATCCAAGTGTTGAAGTGTTGCATGGTCTGTGGGAACCCAGTCACGATGCAATGGCGTATTTCCTTCTAGTCGACTCATCACTTTTAGCCTTCTTAGCTATTTATACAAGTATTCTAGGAACTTACACTAGAAGATCTTGTACTGATCACTCATAGCCTCTAAGTACAAAATTTTTTCGCTCAGCTTAGCGATAGGTTGGCTTCGGCAATTAGTCTGCTCTGATATGAACTGATCTACTCGGTTATGCCACCAGTCCAAAATCTCCTCCTTAAATATCCTTGACTCCATATTCCAAACTAGTTCTTATGATTTATTGTCCCAGCAACGGAACCATTTGTTTTCACGAAAATGTCATCAGGGAAAGACCCTTGGTTCAGGCACAAGGGGCCAACAAGGGTTTGTTGTAGTCTAGGAAAACGTCGAAATTTTCACCCTAACCCAAGGGATGAGGAGTCTCATTTGAGGCACGTTGTGACCAAAACTAAGAAGGGTTTAGAAGGATATCACAGATGGCCCAACCATTACTCTATATACATATTATAACATACATTCATTATAACGTTACATCATTATGGATATCACATTCATATGAGGAAATACCCTCAACATAAAAATTTTGAGTAGGCCCATAAATGACAAAAATACATGCAGATAATACCATGCAACTAATCCATTTACTCATTCATATTAACCCAACAGAAGATTCATTACAACATACATTCAACATAAATCCATGAGAAAATACATAGAATATTGTGGCCACAGAATGCCCTAGATCTTAGTCCTAGAATAGTTCTTACCTTTCCACCACTGCTCGAGTCATCAGATTAGGTTCTTCTATTGCACAGACTCCCACAAATAGCAACCCCTTCTTCATGTTTTTCTCTCCTTTTATCTACTCCTTCGTTACTCGAACTGCCAATTTCATTCGGTTGTCTATCTCTTTAGCTACTTCCCGCCCTCCTCCTTGTTTTCTCGGTTGTTTCTGCTTGCTCCTGACAGCTTGTTGCAACTACCCCATGACTACATGGTTTTGTTTCATTTTCCATTTGTCCTCTCTGCAACTTGACCGTTGCTCCCACAACCTACTTTTCCCTCTTCATACCTTCAAAAATTTCAAAATTCAAAATGAAGGCCCCAACAGATATCTATAAGGCCTGATGTTTGGAGAAAAAATTCATGGAATCAAATAAATACCATTATCATGAACATGAATAGGTGGGCAGTCATTATGAGTCTCAAATACCTTGGAATTATTGTCCAAGGCCTTTCACAAATATGGAGAAATAGATTATTTGGATGTTTGAATCTCTAGTGAGAATAATTGCATAATTACACCCCATTGTTCTTTCTTTAGAAGCTTTTTCATTCCATTAGATTTGATTACCTTTCCTATTTTCCCTTCGATACCCCTTAATTCAACTTCCTTTCTTTCCCAAAAAAAAATAAAGAAAAGTTCTTGAACATTAAAAGCTATCATCCCCAAATATTTTAACTGTTGGACTCCTAGTACAACATCAACACCACCCATTGGAATTGAAATCATTGGACTATTTAATACATATTACCCCATCATTAGCTTGATATTATGACACTTTCTAGAGAATTTATAGTTCCACCATTTGTAAACATCACTTGACACTCTGGTGTAGGATATAGGAATAAATTTAATTCCTCCATGTAATTCATCCAACACTTTGCCAATGATAGGAATGAGAAATTTATCTTTAATAATGAGCGTGTTGAGTTCCTTATAATATGAAAACATATACCATGGTCCATCCTTTTTTTGCACTAATAGTACTAGAGTAGAGAAAGAACTTTAACTAGGTTGAATTATACCAGCCCTTAGAATTTCTAAAACCATACGTTCAATTTCACTCTTTTTGGAATAGGGACATTGTTGGCATGAAAATGTCATCATGGAAAGACACTGGGTTTAGGTGCAAGGCGCCAACAAGGGTTTGTTGTAGTCTAGGAAAATGCCAACACTTTCCCCTACCCCAATGGATAAGGAGTCTCACCCGAGGCATGTCGTGACCAAAACTAAGAAGGGTTTAGAAGGATATCAAGGAGGACCCAACCATTACTCTATATACATCTTAAAGCATGCATTCATAATAATGTTACATCATTATGGATATCATATTCATATGAGGAAAGACCCTCAGCATAAATTGTTTGAGTAAGGCCCATAAATCACAACAATACACACAAATAATACCATGCAACTGATCCATTTACTCATTAATATTAATCAAATGGAAGATTCATTACAACATACACTGGGCATAAATCCATGAGCAAATACATAAATATTGTGGCGACAGAATGCCCTAGATCTAAAACCGAGACTAGTTCTGACCTTTCTGGCACTGCTCCAGCCGTCAGATCAGGTTCTTCTGTGCCCCAGACTCCCTCTGATACCAACACCTTCTTCGTGTTGTTCTCTCCTCTTATCTACTCCTCCGCTACTCGAACTACCAGTTATTTTTAGTTGTTTATCCCCTCAGTTGCTTCCCATCCTCCTCCTTGTTCACTCAGTTGTTTCTTCTTTCTCCTAACTCCTTATCGCAACTACCCCATGACTGCATGGTCTTGCTTCCTTTCTCAACTTTCCTCTATGAAACTTGACCATTGCTCCTGCCACCTGTTTTTCCCTCTTCATTCCTTAAAAACCTTCAAAATTCAAAACAAAGGCTCCAACAAGCCCTAACCACAGTTCTTTGACTCATCCCTGAGTCAATCTATCTCAAGTGATGTGGGTTCTATTGTTGTTTCTACTGGTATTTTTACTTGTGGTTGTTCCTATCCTTCCCTCTGGGGACCTACTACTTCAATTGCTTCTTCTTCCATCTACCGGGGGTCTCTTGTTTCAGCTTCTCCTTCTTCCATTTGCTGGCCTCCTTTTCCAAATGAAGGCCCCAATTCAGGAATAACTATTGTCTTTTCTTTCCTGAAACTATTATATTCCTTGAGTGCTACTTGCCATGAAATCACTATGGAGTCAGCCTGTTTGATGAAGTCTTCTACCGTGTTGGATGTTAGCTGACTCAGCCTACTACTTTGTAGTTTATTACACTATTCTTTGTCGTTATTGCAGAATTCCTTCAGGGCAAGGACATGTAGGCGAACTTGATGTCTGAGATCTCTGATTTTCTTCTTAATTTTTTGTAGATTCCTTCTCTATATGTTTGACTTGGGCCTGAATGGTGGTGATTTCTTCATCTATATTTTGTGGTTGGATGAATTATGTGCATGTCTTGCTATCAACAATTAAAAATTAAAGTTGTTCTAACAAAGGATAGACAGGATGATTCTTTAGTTCTATGCTTCTCGACGAGTCATGCACTTTATCAATAAGGGAAAACCCATCTACAAGTGATCCAGAAAGAGATTCTTTTGTAGTGGTGACAGTATTGATCTTCTTGTCGATTGTCCACATTTATGTCTCAACTAGATCAGGCAACACTGGTCTGACTGTCTCCGATTTCTTCTTCATGTTTTCATTTGTTGATACCAAACTAAAGCATGTTGCTTGGATTTTGTCACAACAGTTGACCAACATGTAGGATTTAATATCCTTGGGAGCTTCTATGATAACATCTGATATTTTTAGCCAAAGTGCCCGAAATTTATCTGTAACCTAATCTACTTGAGCCTCTAAATCAAGGTTTCCTTGTCTCAGCTGATCCCTTTACTCCATGACCTCTTGTAATTGTCTTTTTATGTTTCTCATGTTCATGGATATGTTCATCATGTAATCTTTCTACTCTCTGTGCAGCTTGCTGGATGAATCCAAAAAATTGCATCAATGACTAGTGCTATAGGGTCTCTGCCTGCATTGTATTTAGTTCCAGAAATTTCTTTGAATGGGTAGGCTGCTGGAAATGGACTTATCTGAATTCGATGGGGGAGAGTTCATTTTCTATGAAGACAGGGTGAATTGAGGTGTAGGTGGAATGATAAATAGGTTTTGGATTAATGGGAAATTTATAGGGAATGCAGTTTGGTACTACTCAGTTCCCATTGACTACGGAGTGGAGACTATCGTCTCATCCCTTGGTAAAAGACCCGACCCTAGAATTAGGGACATCAAAGAGGATGTGTGAGTGCCATTTACTTATAGAGGCTCACTATCCTATGACATGGAGTACACTTCCATATCTTCTATATATAGCATTCTTGTGGAACTGTACCCAAGGTAAGTATGAATAAATGCACCCAGAGTTCCTTTGATAATTTTTATTTTTCCCATTTTTCTGTGTAGTCCTCTAAATTTTCTTTTGGATCTGAGTTTCCTCTATACTTCACTTTGTCATGTGGACAGTCTCCTTATTGTTTAAACCTCTCCCTCATGGCTTGCTTGATAGTCTCCCATTCACACAAAGTGTTATGATGTGATATCCACTACCTTGTTGGGGTGGATTGTAACAAAATATCTAATAACAAGACTTTTTGATCTTCCCTTATAGTCCTGTCAACTTTATTTAGAAAGGTGTCTATAGATTTGATGTCATGAAAGGTTGGATAATTACATATTTTGAACCCAATCCAGTTTACTCTACATATCTTGGCACAATGTCCAGTATCATCCTCATATCCTCCTTGTTTCCATGCATCCCAAGCGACTTCTGAACTTTGTATGCTCTTCCAGCTGACCGATCCTCTTGTTGTGGGATATATGTAGTCTTCTCTTTTTCCTGGAGTTAGCATATACAACTGATTCACATTCCTGGCTCGTCTAGATCATCCACAGGTTCTTTGAACCTTGGTCCTAGATATGGATCTAGTGGTTGTATTGCCCACATCCCTTCTACTTCAAAGATCATCAACTCATTCTTCAGGTCGATGATGGCATAGTTCTCATATGCCAAGTCGATACCAAGAAGTGTTGGGTAAGAGTCCTTATCACCCATTATATCTATTACCTCAAATTTAATACAATTTTTTACCCCTACAACATCCATTTCTACATCTTCCAACCTACCAATGGGCAAGATGCAATACTAATTTTCCATCTGCAATTGTATTGGCGAATTTTTAAGTTACAACTTCCCTAGTGCTTCCATGTATTTTTGGGTAGAATATTTATGTCTGACCCCATATTTAACATTGTATCTTTAATTTGGAATCCTGCAACTTGAGCATGAATCCGAAATTATCTATCGGTTCTCTGATTGTTCTATCATACCCTTCTTGAGTGTCTTTCAGGTAGGTTTTCCAATATTGTTTCACCTTTTTCTTCATCTCATGGTAGCACTGCTTTTAGAGTCCTGTTTATCGTTTGTAGCATCTATTCATTATCAACAATCTACAAAAATAGCCTAAACCATTCTTCGATTGGTGCATGTTACTTTCTATGCGTGAGTCCTACTTCTTGTCTCCTTTTGTCTCTGTTAACCCATCAAACAACTTGGTCGATTCTTGATAGTATTATTTTTGTAGGGTGAGGTTGTATGACTTCTTTGGTGAGCTTACCTAAATAATTGAAGGCTGGTCTACCATACTCCAATCATCTCCTGTCTTCTTAGCCCCTCTGGTGACTATATTTATATTAGTTACTAGAAGCATGTCAGCAGTTTGTGGTTCTGCATTGATAAAATTAGTCCCCCTCTGTCTGGTTATTTCTTCCCATTTTGAAATCAGCTCGAGATAATCCTCTGTGGCATGTGCATTGACCCAACATTGTCAGCACCAAGGTTGTCTTGGCAGTAGATAGTCTCTAGCATGATGCCCCTCCTGATCACAATTGTAACACCTTAAAGGTCCTCTACTCCATGTTCTTCCTCCTCTCATACCTCCTCCTCATCCCCCATGACCAGATTCATTGATTCGAAATGTGGACCTATCTAGTCCCTCTGCTAAGGCATCTAATTCTTGGCATTGGTATGTGTGGTGCATTGTGGAAGCACAAAATTCACAGTAACTGTTGTTGTGTACATTGGAATACTTTTGTATTATTTGACATACCCACGGAAAATGTTCGTAGTTCTTACAACTTCATAGTAGTCTTGCGTGTTTCGGCCTGGGAAAGTTCCTTGCGATCCCACTATCGCAACTTCTATTTTTGGTGGGGCCCCTGATGATCCTGTAATTTCCACTAAACTATTGGTGCCTCTCAACCTTGCGCATTTAGTTGCCACATGGCCTTCCACCAACAATGATTATACCATACATTGCGTCTCACCAGTTGAATTGGTTGTAGGTATTTTATTTTTCTGTTAGACTAGAAATTTGATTTTGGAGGCCCATGATCTATGGATCTTGCGATCCCATGCCTCTTGGATACTCATGTTTGTACATGTCATGGCTTCTATGCATGATTCTTGTTCTAGGGCATCTTGGAGAGTTCCAATCTTTTGTTGTGTCAACGGTGTTCTTGTAAGGGGTAGGAGTGCTTTAATGAACAAATCCCTCTTATGGTTGGGATCTATGGTATAGCTTAGCTTGATAATAACATCCTTAAACCTCTACATCAATTCCCATGTAGTCTCTCCTTCTTTTTTCTAGATCTCATATAATTCACAAAGTCCCTGTTGAGATGTTTGTGGCACCTTGAATTCTTGAACAAAGCCTCCCTTAATGTCATCCACTAAAGTATTTTCGTTATGTTCTACCCATTTGATAAGCCACCTTAGAGCTCTCTCTCTTAGTTTGGTATGGAACTCAATCAATTTTACATTATCTATTGTTTGGAGTGCTCTCCATATAGATTCACATAGATACCAATGGTGTTCTACATCTTCATTCATTCTACCAGTAAACTCAAGATATCTAGTAAAGGACCCTGCCATTTTGATTCAAGTGCGTGCTAAGAGCACAAATTCTTAGTTTATGGGTTGTTGAGATGCTTGTAACCCTAGACTACTAATAATGCTAGGCCCACTACTATTAGATGTATCAAAACTTGCCTTATAATTTTCATGCACACTGTGTACTTGTATTAATTTAATTAACTTAGAAATAATTTTGTCAGTGTTTTGTAAAGCACTAGGGGAAGGTTGGGGTGAACGATACCTAAAATTTGAGGATTTTGCTTTTAAAATTTTTCGGACATATCATCCTCAGTGAAAAATATTCTCATCACATTGAACATCTCACCTTCCGTCTCCTCTTCGTAATTGCCATGAGTGCTTCCTTCCAGCATCTTATCTACAACCTATACAGGAGAGTCATTGTGATTCCCCTTAATCTTATTTGGCTAGTCAAAAACCCTCTCTTGTTCTGCATCTTCCTCCATACTCTTTCATTCTTTTAGGCTCCCTGACACCACTCCTTCTTCGTGGGGTCCCCTACATCTCTTCTTCAATGCTTGTACTGCTCTTTCTTGCCACTTTTCTTCTACTGGCACTCTCCTTTGTGCCCTAATATCTCTATCACTCTACAATCCTTCTATGTCCATTCCTTCAACAACATCTACATTTCCCCAAATGGTAGCATTATCCCTTGAGTCCCTTCCCCCAATACTTGGTTTAAAGGTAACAATCCTTCTTCCACCATCAGCATCTTAATCCACAAAGGCACTTCGTTCACTAGTTTCCCTCTTAGCCCCGATCTAAACACTGCATCCACTTTTGAGAAGGATTGATAGTTCTCTGCTGCGAAGTTGACTATGTACCATTCTACAATAGTCTGTACCCATAAATCTACTGCCCTCGTCAACTCATAATCCAAGTGTTGAAGTGTTGCATGGTCTGTGGGAACCCAGTCACGATGCAATGGCGTATTTCCTTCTAGTCGACTCATCACTTTTAGCCTTCTTAGCTATTTATACAAGTATTCTAGGAACTTACACTAGAAGATCTTGTACTGATCACTCATAGCCTCTAAGTACAAAATTTTTCGCTCAGCTTAGCGATAGGTTGGCTTCAGCAATTAGTCTGCTCTGATATGAACTGATCTACTCGGTTATGCCACCAGTCCAAAATCTCCTCCTTAAATATCCTTGACTCCATATTCCAAACTAGTTCTTATGATTTATTGTCCCAGCAACGGAACCATTTGTTTTCACGAAAATGTCATCAGGGAAAGACCCTTGGTTCAAGCACAAGGGGCCAACAAGGGTTTGTTGTAGTCTAGGAAAACGTCGAAATTTTCACCCTAACCCAAGGGATGAAGAGTCTCATTTGAGGCACGTTGTGACCAAAACTAAGAAGGGTTTAGAAGGATATCACGAATGGCCCAACCATTACTCTATATACATATTATAACATACATTCATTATAACGTTACATCATTATGGATATCACATTCATATGAGGAAATACCCTCAACATAAAAATTTTGAGTAGGCCCATAAATGACAAAATACATGCAGATAATACCATGCAACTAATCCATTTACTCATTCATATTAACCCAACAGAAGATTCATTACAACATACATTCAACATAAATCCATGAGAAAATACATAGAATATTGTGGCCACAGAATGCCCTAGATCTTAGTCCTAGAATAGTTCTTACCTTTCCACCACTGCTCGAGTCATCAGATTAGGTTCTTCTATTGCACAGACTCCCACAAATAGCAACCCCTTCTTCATGTTTTTCTCTCCTTTTATCTACTCCTTCGTTACTCGAACTGCCAATTTCATTCGGTTGTCTATCTCTTTAGCTACTTCCCGCCC